>JAHRHZ010000249.1:20253460-20320381 GCA_024137785.1 Ginglymostoma cirratum
GTTTCTAGGTGGTTGCCCGAGATGGAGACAGAGAGGTCCAGGAAGGAGAGAGAAGTGTTGGAGATGGTCCAGGTGAACTTCAGGTTGGGGTGGAAGGTGTTGGTGAAGTGGATGAACTGTTCGAGCTCCTCGTGGGAGCACGAGGCGGCGCCGATGCAGTCATCAATATAACGGAGGAAGAGGTGGGGTTTAGGGCCAGTGTAGGTACGGAAGAGGGATTGTTCCACATAACCTACAAAGAAGCAGGCATAGCTTGGGCCCATGCGGGTACCCATAGCCACCCCCTTTGTCTGTAGGAAGTACTGCATCCGCTGTAGCCGCTGTGGCTTCCTCTACATCGGGGAAACCAAGCGGAGGCTTGGGGACCGCTTTGCAGAACACCTGCGCTCAGTTCGCAACAAACAACTGCACCTGCCAGTCGCGAACCATTTCAACTCCCCCTCCCATTCCTCAGATGACATGTCCATCCTTGGCCTCCTGCAATGCCACAGTGATGCCACCCGAAGGCTGCAGGAACAGCAAATCATATTCAGCCTGGGAACCCTGCAGCCCAATGGCATCAATGTGGATTTCACAAGCTTCAAAATCTCCCCTCCCTCAACCGCATCCCAAAACCAGCCCAGCTCATCTCCACCTCCCTAACCTGTTTTCCCTCTCACCTCAAGCCACACCCCCATCTCCTATCTACTAACATCATCCCGCCCCCTTGACCGGTCCATCCTCCCTGGACTGACCTATCTCCTCCCTACCCCCCTACCTACACTCACCTTTACTGGCTCCATCCCCGCCTCTTCGACTTGTCTGCCTCCTCTCCACCTATCCTCTCCTCTATCCATCCTCTATCCGCCTCCCCCTCTCTCCCTATTTATTTCAGAACCCTCTTCCCCTCCCCCATTTCTGATGAAGTGTTTAGGCCCGAAACGTCAAGTTTTCCTGCTCCTCTGATGCTGCTTGACCTGCTGTGTTCATCCAGCCCCATGCTTGTTATCTCGGATTCTCCAGCATCTGCAGTACCTTTTATCTCTGATACAACCATGAGGAACCTTGTCGAATGTCCACCACTCCGCCTTCATCACTTTTCTTTGTCCCTTCTTCAAAAAACTCAACTGAGTTGGTGAGACACAATTTCCCATGCATAAAGCCATGTTGACTATCCTTAATTAGTCCTCGTCTTTCCAAATACACATTGATCCTCTCCCCAGAATCCCCTCCAACAATTTGCCCACCACGGACGTCAGGCTTACCGGTCTATAATTCCCTGGCTTTTCCTTACCACTTTCTTAAATAACGGCACCACGTTAGCTTGGAACTTGGAACTCTGTGGAAAGTAATTCACCTCCTGCCTCCTCAGTGTTTATCCACCATCTCGAGAATGTGATGGAATAATCTGTATTTACCTGAATGATTACAGCTCCAACAGTATGCAAGAGGCTTGACACTATCAAGAGCAAATCAGCCCACTTGATTGGCATTTGCTCCACCACCTTCAACAATCACTCCCTCCACCAGTGACACACAAAGACAGCAGAGTGTACTATCTGTAAAGTACACATCAAAGCTCCTTCAACAACATTTTCTAGAGCCATGACCTCTACCTCCTAGAAAGACAATGGTATTGGATGCTTGGGAAAACCATCACCTGTGAGTTCTCCTCCATCCTGACTTGGAACTGTATCAGCTTTCTTTTACTGTCATTGGGTTATATCCTGGAACTCTCTTCCTTCAGATCTAAGGACTACATCTAAGAACTAGAGTGGTTCAAAAAGGTAACTGACAACCATCTGGGCAAATAGGGAATGGGCAATAAATGATGACCTAGACCGTGCCATCCACATGCCATGAATGAATGAAAGAAATGTAAAAGCTGCTTGATTACCTGTTTGAACCTCCTCCTGTCTCAGATACAATACCAATAGGGGCAAGATGAGGCACTTAAGTGGCCTTTCATTGGTTACCCAAGAACTTCAATAGTGCTAAAGACTGACAGCAGCCTGATGCCCTCACTGCCCTCCATAAATTGGGAGACATATTGTGTGTGGACAAGAAAGCAGTTGGCAGGGCATGCACTTCATCTTACAAATGCCTAACCTTCAAACTTACTGGCTGTGGGGCATAAAATCCAGTCTTCTGATTGAAAAATAAGATTGAATGTAAGTCAGTGAATAATTTTGATGATAACTTTCCACGGAAGAAGCAGCAGAGCAAGGGCCTGGAGCAGAGAAAGAAAAGCTATGGAAATATTTTGTCTGCAATGCAATTAAGGCCCAGTCAAAGAACTGGTCATGGTGACACAATATTGAGTTTGATGCCAGTTGGAGGGGCAAGATGTGAGTGGGTTGCTTATGGTTGCTCAATGTCTCTTGTTCTATAAGATGATAACGTAAAGGAGCAAAATTACTCCATTCCGCTCATAGAGTCTGCTCTGCTAATCAATTATAGTTTGTATGTTTCTCAACTCCATTCTCCTGCCTTCTCCCCATGATCTTTGATTCCCTTACTAATCAAGAACTTACCCATCTCTGTCTTACATACAATCAATGTTTTTACAGCTCTCTACAGCCAGAAATTCCACAGATTAACCACCCTCTGGCTGAATAAACTCCACATCTCAGTTATCCCTTCACTCTGATGCTGTGCCCTTGGGTCCTAGTCTTAAAGGATTCAAAGAGTCTTCCTGACCGATCGACGGACCTGGCACCATGGAGGGCCTTTTCAGGGCCACACTCGTCCTCACTGCCGACACATTCCCCTTGCCCATTCCCGCTCACCACCCCATCACTATGACCCCTACCCATCAAACCATTTCCACCATCACTTACTTCTCCTCAGATGCTGCCAGCTCTGCTCGATTTCCTCAACACATTGCCTTCTTGTCCCATACCTCGGCCTGAGTTGCTCTACGATCCTGGGCCTCTATTCACAGAATTGTCCCAGCACAGAGGAGACCATTCAGCCCTTTGTATCTACACCATTTCTAATACTTAGTGCCAATTTCCTGCCTTTTCCCCATTTCCCTGCACACCAATTCTATCCAAATACTCATCCAATGCCTCCCTTGAATGTCTCAATTCAACCAGCCACCACCACAGTTCCTGGCAGTGGATTGCATAGCCTAACAACTCGCTGACCAGAAATGTTAGAACTCACATTGAAGGTGAACTTCCTACAGTAGCCACCACCTACTCAGTGATGCTGCTGAACCAAGAGCACTCAGCCTCTGAGATAACAAGGTGTAGAGCTGGATGAACACAACAGGCCAAGCAGCATCAGAGGAGCAGAGAGGCTGACGTTTCGGGCCTAGACCCTTCTTCAGAAAACTCAGCCTCTGTTGATTGGAATCTCCCGGTCGGTGGGATTTCCTGACCCTAAGGCCCTGATCCCATCTGTCCTCCAGTCAACAACCAAGAGAAAAAGTCCCCTAAACATGTCTTAAAACTGAGCTGAGAAAAGAACCAGTTTAAAACAAATCAAGAAAGAAAACGTGAATAAAACATATTACATATGAAGAAAGACTGGATTGACTGGGCTTGCACTCGCTGGGATTTAGAAGAATGAGGTGGAATCTCATAGAAACATAAAACCCTGATGGGACTGGACAGGCTAGATGCAGGACGAATGTTCCTGATGTTGGGGAAGTCCAGAACTAGGGGTCATGGTCTAAGAATAAGGGATAAGCCATTCAGGGCTGAAATGAGGAAGAATTTCTTCGCTCAGACAGTTATGAGCCAGTGGAGTTCTCTACCACAGAAAGCTGTTGGGGCCAGTTCATTAGATATATTCAAGAAGGAACTGGACGTGGCCCTTGTGGCTAAATGGATCAAGGGAAAGGGAGAGAAAGCGGGAGTGGGAACGTGAAATTGCATGATCAACCATGATCATATTGAATGGTGGTGTAGGCTCGAAAGGCTGAATGGCCTACTTCTGCATCATTTTTCTATGTTTCTATGTAAAACAGACCTTGCATATACCTTACACCTTTTCACATGTACCGAGCATTAAGTTTATGGTTGACTTTTGAAATGTAATCACTGCTTATATACAAGTGAACGCACTAGTCAGTTTACACACAGCAAAGTGCAATAATCATCAAAATAAGGTGAATAACAATTAACATGGATTTGTTGAGGAATGTTGTTGACCACAACAATACAACTCCTGGTTGCTTCTCAAATGGTGCAGGGGAATTAATGGAATTGAACAACAGGAGAGATATGTAACAGATGACTGATTGGATAGTACATATTTTGCAACATTGCCTGAAGTCAGAATCACAGCTGGTATCCTCCCCATTGACCGATAATTTTTAAAAAGAGACGAATTTCACAGCAGTTGACAAAAATAATTGAAGATAAAATCTGACAGTTTAAAATGTTTACTGTACTTGAGTATCACTGACAAAAGATGTGTTCTGTCAAAACCTTTTACTTTGCACTCATCTGGACCATTCACAAGAAATGCCAACGTTAAAGGAACTCAACATTTTATGTGGAATGAGAGGAGAGTGCTGATTGGTTGGCAAGTGCTTTCTGATTGGTAGAGGCATTCCCATGGAGAATGCACCAATTAGAGGTTGACTGATCATCAACGGCCAAACTTTGTTTAAATCAGACAGACTGACTCAGCTAGGTCAAAGCATTGCCCTCAGAATTAGAAATGACTATCATCTGTTTGTGAGTTGAAACAAGTATGAAGTATCTACATGTTCTTTCTGTCTGAAAAAAACAGGGCACTGTGCATGAATATATGCTCTTTTCCCCCGATAAGCACAAGTGCCCACACTAAAGCTTGGGGTAGCTGCTGCTGAGGCACAGTGGGGAAAGACCACTATCCAAGGTCTTCCTGCTGAAGGTAGATAGGGGTCTGTTCAGTTATCGGACCCTCCTGCTGTCTCAAATGTATGTAAATATAGTATTGTGTATCTGAGAAAGGCCTTTGGTTTTTTTTGGACGGAATCAAACTCCAATGATATGCTATTGTACAGAACCGAACTCTGTGACTATGTATATGTACAAAGTTTTTTTTATGAATAAAGTATATTTTTGAAATAAAAAAACATAGAGTAAGCCCAACTTCATAATTCTTAGCACACTTAATTATTTAGCAAGTTCAGTCCAATCACGGAATCTCATCAAATGTTGGGCACTGTATTTTGAGTTTTGCAAGCGCAGTCTGGTGCAATCAATTTAAAGACAAACACGCAAAGAACTATGGTTGCTGGAAATCAGAAACAGAAACAAAGATTGCTAAGAAAGATCAGCAAGTCTGGCAGCGTCTGTGGACAGAAAGCAGAATTAATGTTTCAGAAGGTAACTAAAGAAGGGTCACTGGGCTTGAAACATTAATTCTGCTTTCTCTCCACAGATGCTGCCAGGCCTGCTGAGGTTTTCCAGAAATCTCTGGTACAGTCAATACATTGCTTGCTGTAAACAACCAAAGGGATAAGATCTGTAAATCTTTGGAACAAATGGCCTACACAACTGGCATCACATTGGCACTGAAATATACCATATTATTCATTTGTGCAATAGGCAGAATTTTTTTATGGATTGGAGGCAGCATCTTGTCAAAGGCAAACACTGTTTTTTTGAAGAGCAGCAGTAAAACAGCTAGCTTGTCATGTTGCTCAACCTTTTCAGGCAGTTTACTTTCTGGGGTAATCTGAGGTAGGTAGGACACCTTTCAAGACCAAAAATGAAAGCCTTAGACTTGTTCCTGAGTTTGTATGATATATGGCAAGCAATGATCTGCTCAGTGTAATCATTATGCATTATAGCCATTTCACAGCAACAATTAACTTAAAATCAACACAGACTAAATGTTACTTAACTGGCAACTAATACACTAAACTAAAGGTATTTTCACATTAACTGCCTAATACAACATGAAAATGCCTTAAGAAACATGTTTTCTTTGGTGCTTCTGATCTATAAGTAGCATTAAAAATGGACTGCTAAGTTACTTCGAGAATTCACTTCTGCTTGCCATGCCAGCTTAAACCTTTCAAAGTCTTCAAAAATTTTTCAACTCCGACTGAGTAGTCTAGGACCAGTTTCTCTCCACAGCAAGACTCAATTTAGTGATTTCTTGTTACCGACACCTCTAAAATCCCATTTAAAAATTTATAGATGGGATACAGTATTGATAGCTGGGCCAGCAGTTATTAACCACTTGGGAAGCTTTCTTGAACTGTTGTGGCCTTCTCTACAAATGAAGAACCAGGTCTTACTAGCATCCGGCTAACACAACAGTGGCCTTTCACAATCCAGTCTGCATTTGACTCTTTCTGTGCACTTTCATGCGTCTGTCTCCAAACAGCAACTCTCCCACTCTCAGCCGAAAATTCTGTTATGACCTAAGTTAAAAGAAATGGTCTAAAACATAGTTGCCTTGTAAAGCTTGACATCATGTATTTGTAAAATAAAAACCGAAAGAACTGCGGATGCTGTAAATCAGGAGCAAAATCAAATTTGCTGGAAAAACTCAGCCGTTCTGGCAGCATCGGTGAAGGAAAAAAACAGAGTTAACATTTTGGGTCTGGTGACCTGTCCTCAGAACCCGAAATGTTAACTCTGTTTTTATCTTCACAGACGCTGCCAGACCTGCTGAGCTTTTCCATCAACTTCTGTTTTTGTTCCTGATTCACAGCATCCGCAGTTCTTTCAGTTTAATGCAGTGATACTTTGAATACTATTTGTAACTCAAAGATATTAATTTTGCAGGCAATTGATTTGATGCTGCCAGTAAGTTGGTTTTGTCCGAAACAGTTTAAACAACTGATCAGTTTTAATTTGTCAAAGAACATGATAATTTAACTGAGAATGATTATTATAAAAGGATCATTTCTGGACCTCAGGAAAGACAAATACAAGGAATTTCCTTTGGCCTTCCATTGCTGCATGTTCCTTTAAACGAGGGTTAATACTCTTAACCAGCAACCTTGGAAACATGTATCTGTCACCTCATGAAATTGACAATCAATGCCTCCAGTTCCCACTCTTGCTTTGAGAACTCCTTAGAAACCACCAGTTTGGGTTTGGGATTCCTCATCTATTATCTCCTTTGATTCAACATATTTTTCTTATTATGATTCTGAAGCTAGAGTGTGGATACTCTACATTGAAATATAATAGACATGTACAAGTTGAGTCGCTATTAACTTCAAACTTGAGCTTGGAAATGACTGTTAGTGAGGTTATCACATGAACACTTAATTCCCTTGTTTAGTATTCCTCTTGTATGCAATTGAAGGTTCAATTTAATTGGCTTATTTCAAAGGGGTTAAATAGCTCAAACAGCAGAGAGAGAAATGTGATACCATAGTACAGTAAGGTAATGCATCTGACAGTAATTTTTAGCCTTTGGCCTGCATTTGATCTCAATAGAAAACCATGATACAATGTATCGGTTCAGTTCACCGAACAAGAGTTATCAGAGTTCAATTGTACTCATGAACCTTTGGCAGACATGCAATGCTCACAACAAATGTGAGCATTCAGCAACAGAATGTCAAACTACGTTTGATATACATACGAGCTTCAGTGAACTCAACAAGGTTGGTAGTCCTTCACTAGGTAACAAGGTGCAGAGCTGGATGAACACAGCAGGCCAAGCAGCATCATGGGAGCAGGAAAACTTGACGTTTCGGGCCGAGACCCTTCATCAGAAATGGGGGAGGGGAAGAGGGTTCTGAAATAAATAGGGAGAGAGGGGGAGGAGGATAGAGGATGGATAGAGGAGAGGATAGGTGGAGAGGAGGCAGACAAGTCGAAGAGGCGGGGATGGAGCCAGTAAAGGTGAGTGTAGGTGGGGGTTAGGGAGGAGATAGGTCAGTCCAGGGAGGACGGACAGGTCAAGGGGGTGGAATGAAGTTAGGAGATAGGAGATGGGGGTGGGGCTTGAGGTAGGAGGAGGGGATAGGTGAGAGGAAGAACAGGTTAGGGAGGTGGAGATGAGCTGGGGTGGTTTTGGGATGCGGTTGGGGGAGGGGAGATTTTGAAGCTTGTGAAATCCACATTGATGCCATTGGGCTGCAGGGTTCCCAGGCTGAATATGATTTGCTGTTCCTGCAGCCTTCGGGTGGCATCACTGTCGCATTGCAGGAGGCCCAGGATGGACATGTCGTCTGAGGAATGGGAGGGGGAGTTGAAATGGTTCGCGACTGGGAGGTGCAGTTGTTTGTTGCGAACTGAGCGCAGGTGTTCTGCAAAGCGGTCCCCAAGCCTCCGCTTGGTTTCCCCGATGTAGAGGAAGCCACAACGGGTACAGCGGATGCAATATACCACATTGGCAGATGTGCAGGTGAACATCTGCCTGATGTGGAAAGTCTTCTTGGGGCCTGGGATTGGGGTGAGGGAGGAGGTGAGGGGGCAGGTGTAGCACTTCCTTCAGTTGCAGGGAAAAGTGCCGGGTGTTGTGGGGCTGGAGGGAAGTGTGGAGCGGATAAGGGAGTCATGGAGGGAGTGGTCCCTCCGGAAAGCACTCAAGGGTAGGGAGGGAAAAATGCCTTTGGTGGTGGGGTCGGATTGCACATGGCGGAAGTGTCGGAGGATGATGCGTTGGATCTGGAGGTTGGTGGGGTGGTACGTGAGGATGAGGGGGATTCTTTTTTGGTTGTTACTGCGGGGACGGGGTGTGAGGGATGAGTTGCGGGAAATGCGGGAGACACGGTCGAGGGCGTTCTCGACCACTGCGGGGGGAAAGTTGCGGTCCTTGAAGAATGGGGGCATCTGAGATGTGCGGGAATGGAATGTCTCATCCTGGGAGCAGATGCGGCGGAGGCGAAGGAATTGGGAATAGGGGATGGCATTTTTACAGGAAGGTGGGTGGGAGGAGGTGTATTCCAGGTAGCTGGACCGTCCCTATGCACCTGTATTCCCCATGCAGATGGCCTAAAGGCCCTCCGCTTCTTCCTGTCCAGCAGAACTGACCAAGCCCCCTCCACTGACACCCTCATCCGCTTAGCCAAACTCGTCCTCACGCTCAACAACTTCTCTTTCAATTCCTCCCACTTCCTACAGACAAAGGGGGTGGCCATGGGTACCTGCATGGGCCCAAGCTATGCCTGCCTCTTTGTAGGTTACGTGGAACAATCCATCTTCTGTACCTACACTGGCCCTAAACCCCACCTCTTCCTCCGTTACATTGATGACTGTATCGGCGCCGTCTTGTGCTCCCACGAGGAGCTCGAACAGTTCATCCACTTCACCAACACCTTCCACCCAAACCTGAAGTTCACCTGGACCATCTCCAATACTTCTGTCTCCTTCCTGGACCTCTCTGTCTCCATCTTGGGTAACCACCTAGAAACCGACGTCCATTTCAAGCCCACTGACTCCCACAGCCACCTGGAATACACCTCCTCCCACCCACCTTCCTGTAAAAATGCCATCCTCTATTCCCAATTCATTCGCCTCCGCCGCATCTGCTCCCCGGATGAGGCATTCCATTCCCGCACATCTCAGATGCCCTCATTCTTCAAGGACCGCAACTTCCCCCCCGCAGTGGTCGAGAATGCCCTCGACCGTGTCTCCCGTATTTCCTGCAACTAATCCCTCACACCCCCTCCCCGCAATAACAACCAAAAAAGAATCCCCCTCGTCCTCACATACCACCCCACCAACGTCCAGATCCAACGCATCATCCTCCGACACTTCTGCCATCTGCAATCAGACCCCACCACCAAAGGCATTTTTCCCTCCCCACCCTTGTGTGCTTTCCGGAGGGATCACTCTCTCCGTGACTCCCTTGTCTTCTCCACACTCCCCTCCACCCCACCACACCCGGCACTTTTCCCTGCAACCACAGGAAGTGCTACACCTGCCCCCACACCTCCTCCCTCACCCCAATCCCAGGCCCCAAGAAGACTTTCCACATCACGCAGATGTTCACCTGCACATCTGCCAATGTGGTATACTGCATCCACTGTTCCTGTTGTGGCCTCCTCTACATCGGGGAAACCAAGCGGAGGCTTTGGGACCACTTTGCAGAACACCTGCGCTCAGTTCCCTACAAACAACTGCACCTCCCAGTCGCGAACCATTTCAACTCCCCCTCCCACTCCTTGGATGACGTGTCCATCCTGGGCCTCCTGCAGTGCCACAGTGATGCCACCCGAAGGCTGCAGGAACAGCAAATCATATTCAGCCTGGGAACCCTGCAGCCCAATGGTAACAATGTGGACTTCACAAGCTTCAAAATCTCCCCTCCCCCAACTGCATCCCAGAACCAGCCCAGCTCGTCCCCGCCTCCCTAACCTGTTCTTCCTCTCACCTATCCCCTCCTCCTACCTCAAGCCCCACCCCCATCTCCTATCTCCTAACTTCATCCCACCCCCTTGACCTGTCCGTCCTCCCTGGACTGACCTATCTCCTCCCTAACCCCCACCTACACTCACCTTTACTGGCTCCATCCCCGCCTCTTTGACTTGTCTGTCTCCTCTCCACCTATCTTCTCCTCTATCCATCTTCTATCTGCCTCCCCCTCTCTCCCTATTTATTTCAGAACCCTCTTCCCCTCCCCCATTTCTGATGAAGGGTCTAGGCCCGAAACGTCAAGCTTTCCTGCTCCTATGATGCTGCTTGGCCTGCTGTGTTCATCCAGCTCCACACCTTGTTATCTCGGATTCTCCAGCATCTGCAGTACCTATTATCTCTGGTAGTCCTTCACTGCAGTGTTTCAAATCCCTTTCTATTCTTATGCAAATCAGGATGAATTTGGGAAGCGGAAGAAATATCCAGACTATAATATTATTATATTTCTTATTCTTTCACTCTTTCATTAACAGTTTTCACAAAGTGATGAAGAAATATTCTATTTAATGGCAGAACATATAATACCACACTGAGACAGAGATGGTGCTGTTAATTGTCAATTGCGTGAGGTGACAGCTGCATTTTTCCAAGGCTGATGGTTTTTTTTGTCGCAAAAGCAAATGGAGCAGCAACTTAAATTAATCCTTTTAATATGAAATATGGTCTCTGAAAACTTATCATCTCCAAACCTTCTGTAAAAATGATTTTCTCTTGTGGAATTCTAATGGTGGATGGTCTAAAGTAGAAGAATGAGGCTCCCTGGACAATTTCCTCATCTCATTTATGATGATTTCTCCACAAGTCAAACAAAAAAAATGTCCTTTTTCTCCTTCTTAGGGTCTCCAGAGGGTTAACAGTCACTTTTGCTGAACTCAGATTGACAATTTTTTTATAGAGTCATACAGCATGGAAGCAGACCCTTCTGTCCAATTTGTCCATGCTGACCATGTTCCCAAACAAACTAGTTCCATTGCCTATGTTTGGCATGGATCCTTCTAAACCTTTCCTTTTCATGTATCTGTTCATAGAACATAGAACATAGAACAGTACAGCACAGTACAGGCCCTTCGGCCCACGATGTTGTGCTGAACTTTTACCCTAATCCTAAGGTCTATCTAACCTCCGCCCCTACCTTATACTATCATGTATATGCCTATCTAATAGCCGCTTAAATACCCCTAATGAGGCCGACTCCACTACCCTCTCCGGCAATGCATTCCACGCCCCGACCACTCTCTGAGTAAAGAAGCTACCTCTGATGTCTCCCCTATATCTACCTCCACTCACTTTAAAACTATGCCCCCTTGTAATAGCTACCTCCACCCTAGGAAAAAGTCTCTGGCTCTCTACTTTATCTATACCTCCGATCATTTTGTACACCTCTATCGAGTCACCTCTCATCCTTCATCGTTCTAAAGAGAAAAGTCCTAGCTCTCTCAACCTTCCCTTGTAAGACCTTCCCTCCATTCCAGGCAACTTCCTGGTAAATCTCCTCTGCATCTTTTCCAATGCCTCCACATCTTTCCTGGAATGAGGAGACCAGAACTGGGCACAATACTCCAGATGTGGCCGAACCAGGCTTTTGTGTAGCTGGAGCATAACTTCACAGCTCTTGAACTCAATCCCTCTATTAATGAAAGCTAACACACCATACACCTTCTTAACAACTCTATCCACCTGGGTGGCAGCTTTCAGGGAACTGTGGGCGAGAACCCCAAGATCACTCTGCTCCTCCACACTGCCAAGAATTTTTCCGTTAACCCTGTATTCTGCTTTCAAGTTTGTCCTTCCAAAATGAATCACCTCACACTTTTCAGGGTTAAACTCCATCTGCCACTTCTCAGCCCAGCTCTGCATCCTATCAATGTCCCTTTGTAACCTAGAACAGCCCTCCACACTATCCACAATGCGACCCACCTTCGTATCGTCTGCAAACTTACTAATCCACCCTTCCAATCCTTCATCCAAATCATTTGCAAAAATCACAAATAGAAGAGGACCCAGAACAGATCCTTGTGGTACACCACTCGTAACTTAGCACCATGTTGAATATTTTCCATCTACTACCACCCTTTGTCTTCTAAGGGTCAGCCAATTCTGAATTCAATCTGCCACATTTCCCCCTATCCCATGCCTCCTTACTTTCTGCATGAGCCTACCATGGGGAACGTTATCAAACGCCTTACTTAAATCCATGTATATCACATCCACTGCTCTATCTTCATCATGTTTGGTTACCTCTTCAAAGAATTCAGTAAGGTTTGTAAGGCATGATCTACCCTTCACAAATCCATGCCGACTATCACGAATCAAACTGTGCCTATCCAAGTGATCATAAATCCTATCTCTCGGAGGCCTTTCCAATAATTTGCCCACCACTGACGTAAGACTAACTGGCCTGTAATTTCCAGGGTTATCCCTATTCCCTTTTTTGAACAAGGAAATGGCATTTGCCTCTCGCCAATCTTCTGGTACTATACCCATGGACAGTCAGGATGAAAAGATCATTGCCAAAGACCCTGCGATCTCTTCCCTTGCTTCCCATAGAATCCTTGGATAAATCCCATCAGGCCCGGGGGACTTGTCTATCTTCAAGTTCCTCAAAATTCCTAGTACATCTTCCTTACTAACATCCACCTCCTCCAGCCTACCAGCCTGTTTCAAACTGTCCTCCCCGACAACTAGGTCCCTCTCAGTTGTGAATACCGAAGAAAAATATTCATTAAGGACGTCTCCTAAATCTTTAGGCTCTTTGCACAAATTCCCTTTACAATCCTTGATCTGCCCTACCCTTTCTCTGGTCATTCTCTTGCTCCTCACGTATGTGTAAAAAGCCTTAGAGTTTTCCTTGATCCTATTTGCCAAGGTTTTCTCATGCACCCTTATAGCTCTCCTAAGCCCTTTCTTCAGCTCCTTCCTGGATAACTTGTATCCCTCAAGAGCATTTTCCGTTCCTTGTTTCCTAAACCTTACATAAGCATCCTTCTTCCTCTTAACCAGTCGTTTGACTTCTCTTGAGAACCAAGGCTCCCTCACTCGACCGCATCTTCTTTGCCTGCTAGGCACAAACATATCAAGCACACACAGTATGCATTCCTTAAACAATCTCCACATTTCAATAGTGCTCTTCCCTGACAGCATCTGTTCCCATTTTATGTTACCCAGTTCTTGCCTAACAGAATTGTAATTACCCTTTCTCCAATTATAAACTTTACCCTGCCGTATGTACCTATCCATTTCCATACTATTGTAAAAGTAACAGAGTTATGATCGCTACCGCCAAAATGCTCTCCTACCAACAGGTCTAACACTTGGCCCAGTTCATTGCCAAGCACCAAATCCAAAGTGGCCTCTCCTCATGTTGATCTATCTACATACTGTGTCAGGAATCCTTCCTAAACGCACTGGACAAAATCCGTTCCATCTAAACTCTTACAACTAAAATGTTTTGAATCAATATTTGGAAAGTTGAACTCACCCATGACTACAATCCTGTGACTTCTGCACCTTTCCAGTATCTGCCTCCCAATCCGCTGTTCTACTTCTCTGCAACTATTAGGGGGTCTATAAAAAACCCTAACAAAGTGACTGCTCCTTTCTTGTTCTAGACCTCAATCCAAACTGACTCTGTAGACATATCATTCTTGAACTGCCTTTCAGTAGCTGCTATACTTGCCCTGACTAGCAATGCCACTCCCCCACCTCTTTTTCCACTCTCCCTATTTCTTTTTAAGCATTTAAATCCCGGAACTTCCAACAACAATTCCTGTCCCTGAGTTACCCAAGTTTCTGTAATGGCCGCAACATCGTAGTTCCAAGTACTGACCCCTGCTGTAAGTTCATCTGCCTAATTTCTGATACTTCTAGCATTGAAGTATACACACCTCAAACCATCTCTGTGTCCACAATTATGCTCCATCGACCGCATTTCTTTATTAACAACCTCACTCCCTGTTGCGTCTGTTGGAAGGATGAATACCTCATCCTCTGAATTATAAATCTGATTCCCCACTTCCTGCCAAACTAGTTTAAACCATCCCGTAAAGCTCGAGCAAACCTCCCTCTCAGGATATTTGTGCCCTTCCTGTTCAGGTGCAACCCGTCCTTACTGTACAGGTCCCACCTTCCCCAGAATATGCTCCAATTATCCACATAATGGAAGCCCTCCCTCCTACACCAGCCCTGTAGCCACATGTTTAGCTGCACTCGCTCCCTATTTCTTACCTCGTTATCATGTGGTACTGGTAGTAATCCAGAGATAACTACCCTGTTTGTCCTGGACTTCAGCTTCCAACCTAACTCCCTGTACTCGTTTTTCACATTCTCAGTCCTTTTTCTACCAATGTCATTGGTCCCGATGTGTACCATGACTGCTGGTTGCTCACCCTCCCCCTTAAAGATCTTGAAGACACGATCTGGACATCATGGACCCTGGCACCTGGGAGGCAATATACCATCCTTTCATCTCGTTCGTGTCCACAGAACCGCCTGTCTGTGCCTCTTACAATTGAATCCCCCACTACAATTGCTCTCCTATTCTCCCCCCTTCCCTTCTGTGCCACAGGGTCAGGCTCAGTGCCAGAGACCTGTCCGCTATGTCCTTCCCCTTTTAAATGTAACTTTACCTGTATCTGCCACTCCCTCTGGCAGTTTATTTCACATATGCACCGCCTTTTGTGTGAAAAAGCTGCCCCTCAGGTCACTTTTAAATCGTTCTCTTCTCATCTTAAAAATATGCCCTCTAGTTTTGAACTCCCCCACCCTGGGGAAAAGGCCTTTGCTAATCACCTTATCTACACCCATGATGATTTTATAAACCTTTATAGGAGCTCCCCTCTGCCTTCTATGCTCCGGTGAAGCAAAAATCCTTTTCTCTGTCTTTCGCTGTTAATTTCTGGTTATGGCTGGATGCTGTACACATTTTAGGGCCTGTTCTGAAGTGTCTTCGCTGGCAAAGGTGGGCATCAGTAATTCGTAGACATTCTGGCCATCCTTTTCCAATGGACTCTCATGATTGGTTTAAGTGGATGATTTTGTCCATGTTTTAGCCTAAAACGGATGATAGTGAATTGACAGCTCATTTGATCCCTCATTCAATCTTCAATGGAAATACAAATCAGGAAGATATTTCGAAGTGGGTGCTGACTCACTGACCTTTATATTCTATTGGACAAAGTCTTAATTACCAGCCCCGCCCCACCAAGGGCCCAGAAATGAAACCCTTTCAGCTTTGCTTTGTATTAACTGTGCAGTATAAATTGTGTGAGGTTTTCTCAATCCATTACAGGCAGATGATGTGCAACCACCTCAAATAAGATCTTTTACTTTTTTAATATTGAATTGTTTTTAATATTTCATCTGGTTTCGTTGGATCTGAGCCAAAACCGGATCAGTAGTTGAACTGAGTTCTGCAAATATGTACTGTTAATACAGAGGCATCCAGTGAATTTAGGTTGTGCTATACACTGTACAGGTGAGAGCAATTCACCTACATTTTCTTAGAAACCGAAAGGTCTGCAGATGCTGTAAATCAGAAACAAAAACAGAAATTGCTGGAAAAGCTCAGCAGCTCTGGCAGCACCTGTGGAGAGAAATCAGAGTTAACGTTTCAGATTGAGTGACCCTTCCTTCGAACTGGAACCTATATTTTCCCATCTATCTCTGCGCCTCTTATGCCATTTACATAGTGCAGGGTTCCAGCTCATGGTCTGCAGTCAATACTTTACTAAACAGGACAACAACAGAGACAGGAGAAAAGCTTGTAAATGATTTCCTTTTTATATCCCCTTCAACTTGGGAGGAAGCCTCTGGCCATAACTCGTAACACCCACAACAACAGATGGAATTGAAATGCATTGAGGTGGGAGACTACTTTCCTGTGATGGTGCCTATTAATGTTCCAACCTGTTCTACCATTGTGCTGGTTTGAATGTTTCTTAAAGGCTTTTAAAAGATAATTTTTCTCCTCATTAACTTTTATATGTTCTTGATTCCAATTGTAACAGAAAAATTGCAAATTCGCCTCCAAATTGTCCGTAAAGCAGACAAGGATTGCTTAGCGTCATGGGACTTGCTTCTTGCTGAATGTCCTTTCCTGTGAAAGGAATCACTTTCATATTAGGCGATGGCCTAGTGGTATTATTGCTGGACTGTTAATCTAGAGGAAACAGATAATGAACTGGGGACCCGGGTTTGAATCCTGCCACGGCAGATGGTGGGATTTGAATTCAATAAATATCTGGAATTAACAATCTAATGATGGCTATGAATCCATTGTCAATTGTCAGGAAAAACCCATCTGGTTCACTGGTGCCCTTTAGGGAAGGAAACTGTCATCCTTACCTGGTCAGGCCTACATGTGACTCCAGACCCACAGCAATGTGGTTGACTCTAAAATGCCCTCTGGGCAGTTAGGGATGGGCAATAAATGCTGCCTAGCCAGCAATGCCCTTGCCGTGTGAATGAATTTAAAAAATTAGGAGACATTACATGCAATGTGTGGATTAAAAATTGGTTAAAAGGTATCATAGATTGTCTTAAGTATAAATGACAGTCAAAGTCAGACATGAAGGAGGAGCTTATCCCTTAGGTAGCAATGAGACAAGCAATACTGAGAATAAATAACATACAAATTCCCTTCCTATGAACACTGCGGGTACTCTTATACCCAAAAGAACCAGAACGGTGGCTGAAGCTTACTATTACAATGGTGGGACTGAGAAACTTTGTGTAGTTTCATTACAAACGATACTTTATCCATTCACAGGATGTGGGCACCACTCGCTAGACCAGAACTTGTTGGCTATCCCTAATTGCTCTGAAAGCAGTTAAGAGTCAAACACATTGCTGTGGGTCAACCACATTGCATTGGGTAAAGGCAAATCACCTTCCCTAAAGGGCATTAGTAAACCAGTTGGATTTTTCTGGCAATTGATAATGATTACATAATTATCATTAAGCTAACTCTTTTTCCAAACATTTATTGAATTGAATGTCCACTATTGGTCACTGTGGGATTTGAACACATGTCCCCAGAACATTATCCTTGGGTCCACTCCACTGCCATTATCTCGCCCTGATATCCCTGCTGCTATCAGCCTAAGCCATTGATACAATGGAAGGATGACCATACAAATTTTCTGCAGAAGTGAGACTCAATCTAGATGAAGAGTAAAGAAGCTATTTGAGTGGGTCCCATTCCTGCTTCTGATGCAGTCTTGATAATAAAATGAAGTCGAACAACCAGATCACACACTGATTAGTTGTCCCCCAGGAGCAGTCCGATATAATCTGATGGGTGGATCTTATCCTGTGATACCAGTCAACCTTTTCAAATCATAAATGCTTTGTGCAAGCATTTTTTTCTGGTTATCGACTTCTTTATATCATTTCACCAAGTAAATAAAGTAGATTTATCACCATCTGTCACAAGTCTCCGACTTCATAAGTTACTGATGACTTGGTTGGGTTGAGAATGAAATATTCCAGCACAAATTGTTGCCAGTCTGGAACCTTAGCGCATCTTAGATTCTGGGATGCTCTTAACTGAAGGTGTCCTTTGGCATCCATGTTTCTGTTGAAAGCTTTTCTCCCTTGGTGTGTCTTAAGATTCCTCAAATTGTGTCGGAGAAGACAGATGTGTTTTTGAAATAATGAACTTTCTCTTTTAACGTAAAAGTTGTACCTACATATGATCCTTCCATTCTTGCTCATATTCTTATGGATAACATTGTTATTTTAGCAGGTTTAATGATAAACAGCAAAGCTGTCAAGGGTAAGCAATGCATGGGAACACCATCGCCTGAAAGTTCTGTAGCCGACTCACAATTCTAATTTGGAAATTTATTATCTTTCCTGCAGTGTCATTGGGTCAATATCTGAGAACTCCCTCCTGAATGTCATTGTGGGTCTACACAGAGAATACAGAGTTCTGAGGAAGGGTCACTGGACATGATTAACTCTGATTTCTCTCCAAAGATGTTGCCAGACCTGCAAAGCTTTTCCAGCAATTTTTGTTTTTGTTGCAGTCTTCCTCTTGTTGAGTTATATTCTCAACATATAAGTAATCATTTATATTTGGCTTACGCTGTTTGAATTTCTTCAACATATTGTAAAATTTGAATAGTGATACATACTTTACTGCTCAGAAGTGAGAAGCATTTGTCAATGATGACGAGTACCATTAGATGGTTAGGGATAGGAGCAGACTTAGGCCTTACAGCCCATCAAGTCTGTTCTGCCATTTGATCATGGCTGGTATGCTTCTTGCGAGCAGCACTGGAATCAATGGGTATCAGGGGAAAAACACTCTGCTGGTTTGAGTCATACCTGATACATTGGAAGATGGTCATGGTTGTTGGAGATCAATCATCTCACTCCAGATCATTTGTGCAGGAGTTCCTCAGGGCAATGCTTTAGGCCCAACCATCTTCAGCTGCTTTGTCAATGACATTCTCTCCATCGTAAGGTCACAAGTGGGGATATTTGCTGATGATTGCACAATGTTCAGCATCATTCACTACTCCTCAGATACTGAAGTAATCCATGTGCAAATGCAACAAGATCTGGACAATATCAAGGTTTGGGCTGACAAGTGGCAAGTAAAATCTGCACCAAACAAATGCCAGGCAGTGGCCACTTCCAATAAGAGACAATCTAACCACTTCCCCTTGACATTCAATGGTGTTACCATCACTGAATCTCTCACTATCAACATCCTGGGGTTACCATTAACCAGAAACTCAACTGGACTCTCCACTTCAACACACTGGTTACATAGAAGGTCAGAGGCTAAGAATAGTGCAGTGAGTAACTCACCTCCTGACTCCCAGAACCGGTCCATCATCTCCAAGGCACAAGTCAGGAGTACGAAGGAATACTGACCAATTGCCTGGATGGGTATAGCTCCAACACTTACAGAGCTTTACACCATCCAGCAGAAAGCAGCTGCTTGATTGGCACCACATCCACAAACGTCCATTCCCTCCACCAGTGACGCTCAGTAGCAGCAGCGTGTACTATCTACAAGATGCACTGCAGAAATTCACCAAAGATCCTTTGACAGCACCTTCCAAACTCATGACTACTTGCATTGAGAAGGACAGCAGATAAAGGTAACACCACCACCTTCAAGATCCCTCCAGACCTCTCACCCTCCTGACTTGGAAATACATCACCATTCCTTCACTGTCACTGGGTCAGAATCCTAGAATTCCCTCCCTAAGGGCATTGTGGGACAACTTAAGGCATATGGGCTGCAGCAGTTCAAGAAAACAGCTCACCCCCACCTTCTGTACTAGGGATAGGCAATAAATGCTGGCCCAGCCAGCAATACCCATGTTGCACAAGTGAATTTAAAAGAACATACTCCTGCCTTCTCCCCATAACTTTTGATCCCATTACAATCAAGAATCTATCTGTCTCAGTCTTAAATACACTCAATGATTTGGCCACCACAGCCTTCTGTGGCAATGAGTTCCACAGATTCACGACCTTCAGGCTGAAGAACTTCCTCCTCATTTCAGTTCCAAATGGTCACCTCTTCACTCTGAGGCTGTGTCCCCATCTCTCTTGGTAGTGGAAACATCTTCTCCATGTCCACTGCATTCAGGCCTCTCAGTATTCTGTAAGTTTCAATAAGATTTGTCTTCTTCCATCTAAACTCCATTGAGTATAGACCCATGGCCCTCAACTGCTTCTCATACGACCAGCCCTTCATCCCTGGGGTCATTCTTGTAAAGTCTTCTGGATCCCCTCCAATGCCAGTATATCCTTTCTTAGATACAGAACCCAAAGCTACTCACAAGATTCCGAATACAGTCTGACCAGAGCGTTATACAGCCTCAGCATCTATCCCTATTTGGGTATTCCAGGCCTTCCAAACTGCTGAGTGGACCTGCATGTTAACCTTAAGAGAATCCTGAGCTGGGACTCTCAAGTCCCTTTTAGCTTCAGATTTCTGAATCATTTTCGCAGTTAGAAATTAGCCTTTGCATATATTCTTCTCATCAAAGTTTATAACCTTCCATTTTCTCATGTTGTATTCTGTCAGCCACTTCTTTGTCCACTCTCCCAGTCAGTCCAATGCCTACTGCAGCCTTCCCGCCTCAACGTTACCTGTCCTTCCACCCCAATCTTTGTGTTATCTGCAAACTTAAAGTGGGGGTGTGGGTTCAGTTGCATGCAATATTATGGAAAAAGTTAAAGGGAAGGCGGGTTCAGATGAGTATATGAAAGTTTCCAGAACATGTAAGTGGACAGAAAGTATGGAAAGAGTCAGGAATCTAACTAGGCACAGCATATAAGAGGACAACTATGAGAAGGGAGCAGTCAATGCAGGACTGAGGGTGTTGTCTTTAAATGCACTCAGTATACGAAACAAGGTGAATGAGCTTGTCACACAGATTGAAAGTGGCAGGTACAATATTGTGGGTATCATAGAGAAGTGGCCACAAGGGGTCAGGGCTGGGAACTAAATATCCAAGGATACACATCCTATCGAAAGGACCGGCAGATGGACAGAACGGGTGGAGTTGCCTGAGTAAGAGATGAAACTAAATCGACAGCAAGGAGCAATTTAGGGTTGAAAGGTGCCAAATCTGAAGGATGTCAGAGGAGAAAAGACCCTGATGGGAGTTGTGTACAGGCCTCCTAGCAGGATATGGGGAAGAAAATAAATCAGGAAATAGAAAAGGCATGTAAGAAATGCACTATTATGGTAATCATGAGGACTTCAATTTGCAGGTGGACTTGTAGCGATTTCAAGAAAATGAATTTGTGGAATGTCTATGAGATGGTTTTTTGGAGCAGCTTGTGGTTGATCCCACTTGGGAGCATGCAATTCTGGATTTGGTGAGTTGCAATGAGACAGACTTGATTAGGAAGCTCAAGGTGGAGTAATCCCTAGGGGCCAGTGACCGTAATATGATAGAATTTACCACACTCTTCGAGAGGGAAAAGACTGGATCAGATGTTATATTATCACAACTGAGTAAAGGTAACTGCAAAGACATGAGGGAGGTGCTGGCCAGAGTGATTGGAGGGGGTGCCTGGCAGGGAAGATTGTGAAGTAGCAATTGCAGAAGTTTCTGGGGGTTATTTGGGAGGCACAGCAGAAGTTCATCCCAAGGAAGAATCATTCTAAGGGGAGAATGAGGCAATAATGGCACAGCATCAGGGTCATCATAAATGCAAAACAAAAAGCATACAATGCAGTGAAGATTAGATTGGGAAACCTTTAAAAACCAGCAGTGGACAACTAAAATAGTGGACAACTAAAAATGCAGTAAAGGAAATTTTTAAAACAAATTAGGAACTAAGCAAACAAAATAGAGATGCAGTGCCAGGTGACATAGAGACATAGAGTCATATAGCACAGAAATAGACCCTTTAGTTCAACTCCTCCATGCTGACCAGACATCCCAAGCTGATCTAGTCCCATTTGCAAGCAGTTGGCACATTTCCCTCTAAACCCTTCCTAATCATATGCCCAGCCAGATGCCTTTTAACCTAGAGCTGAGAGATTGACCTCCAACAACCACAGCCATCGTCCTTTCTACTATGTATGGACATAAACAGTGGAGAGCTTTCTCCTGTTTCATGTTGGGTCCAGTTTTGCAAAGTGTCTTTGATTCCACACTCAGTTAACTAGGGCCTTGACATCAAAGGCAGTCATGCTCATTTTACCTCTAGTGTTCAACTCTTTCGTTCATGTTTGGGTCAAGCCTGTAATGAAGTCTTGAGCTGTGTGGCTCCCACACTGAGCATCAGTGATCAGGTTAACCTTTGCATTGTTCATGACCCCATCCCACCACTTTGCTGACCCTTCCCAATTATTTTGAGCTTCTACAAGTGCCCAGTTATAAATTCTTTCATGATTGAATCTAACAATGTCTCAATGACAGATGTCAAGCTAGCAGGTCCATAATTTCCTGTTTTGTTTTTAATCTCCCTTCCCTTTTGAATAGATGTGTTATTCTGGCCATTTTCCAGTCTTGTAGAATCTTTCAAGAATCTAAAAGATTTTGGAAAATTAGCACCATTGTATCACTGTCCATCTCTTTTAAGACTAGATGAAGTCCATTATGATCTGGAGATTTGTCAACCTCTGGTTCTGTCTGTTCATTCAGTACCACTTAGAATTACACCATTTTTACCTAGGGTACACCGGCATGGAGGGAGGGTGGGGCATTGAAACAAGATGTGCGAAGCAGGTTTTTCACATGGAGGGTGGTGAGTGCCTGGAAAGTGCTGCCAGAGAAGGTGCTGGAAGCAAACACAACAACAGCATTCAAGAAACACCTGGACAAATACATGAATAGGAAGGGAATAAAGGGACACAGATCCTGTAAGTGAAGACAGTTTTAGTATGGAAGGGCAAAACGTGCACACTTGGAGGGCTGAAGGGTCTGTTCCTGTGCTATATTGTTCTTTGTTCTAAGTCCCTCTCTTGCTTCAACATCCAGATTTAAATACGTTATTAGTCTTCTATACCGAAAACAGAAGCAAGAGATATATTCATTACATTCGTGAAGTCGTTTAACCCTTTCAAGTCAAAACTGCCTGTATGATACTTGCTACCACTTTCTCAAGGGTAGCTGGTATTAGGAAATAAATGTTTGTTTAGCCAACAATGCCTATGTCCTATGAATGAATAAACAAATTGAGGAAATTAGGCTGCTTTCTTTGAAACTAAGGAAAGGCTTTAAGACGACCTAATTGAAATTTTCATGGTTATGAGGGGAATGACAATGTTGATGCAAGAAAAATATTCGCTATGGTGAAAAGTTAAATATTAGTGAGATCAAAGTAACAAGGGAAGCCAGAGAGACTTTTTTAACCAAAGAATAATTGACTTGTGGAGCAAATTCTCAGGATTGGGGGTGGGGCCCTGGCTGTTTGTTGGTTGATATAAACGATTTAGACTTGAATGTAGGAGGGTTGATCGGTAAGTTCATGGATGATATGTAAATTGGTTGGGTGGTATATAGCGAGGAGGATAGCCTTAGATTACAGGAGGATATCGATAGGCTGATCAGATGTGCTGATGAGTGGCAAGTGGCATTCAATCCAGATAAGTGTGAGATGATGCACATGGACAGGACAAACAATGGAAGCGAATATATAATGAATGGTAGGACTCTAGGAAGCACCTGATGGACCTTGTGCATGTGCACAGGTCACTTAAGGTGGCAGAATGGGTAGATAAAATGGTTAAGAAGGCATAAGGCATACTTGCCTTTAATAGCCATGGGATAGAACTTAAGAGCAGGGTTGTTCTGCTGGAACTGTATAAAATACTGATTAGGCCATTGCTAGAGTAAGATGTGCAGTTCTGGAAACCACATTATAAGAGGAATGTAATAGCTTTGGAGAGAGTGCAGAGGAGATAACCAGGATGTTGCCTGGGCTGGAGAGTTTTATTCATGAACAGAGAGCTTGGAGAGACTGGGGTATTATTTTTGGAGCTGAGGAGACTGAGGGGGAAATGCCTGAGATGTATAAAATTATGAAGGTCACAGTCAGGTTAGATAGGAACAAAACTTTTCCCCTTTGTGGATGTAATCACCTGGTCACCTAAGACCGAGGGCATAGATTTAAGGTCGGGGCAGGTAATTTACAAGGAATGTACAAAAATGTCTTTTTTAACCGAGAAGTTGATGGGAATCTGGAATTCACTGCCTGTAAAGGGTTAGAGACAGACACCCTTCCAACATTTAAAAAGTTTCTAGATGTGCACTTGTGAAGCCAAGGTATACAAAGCTATGAGCCAAGTGCTGGAAAATGAAATTCGAATAGTTAGGTTGTTGTTTTTGACTGGTACGGACTCAATGGGCTGAAGGGACAATTTCTGCGCTGTAGGTCTCTATGGCTCTATGAAAACCATTGAAATTAGCAACACAAACAGGCCCAAGGGGTAATTTTATGTGATCCATGGAGGGAATTGATGAATCCCTTATTGTACCCTAGAGTGAGAAGGCAGAGATGTTGTTGATCTGTGAAAAAGGAATACATTTGTTCCAACTTATGGCCATTTGCCATCATTAAATATTTTTGATCTTAGGTTAAATATACTTTCTTTGAAAGCAAGTCTCAAGCTCAGAGTTACAACATTGTTGCAATACTGAAACTAAAATTTAGCACATTCTATGCGTAATTATGAAACAAAATATCTTTTGGCCAACTTGAGAAATTATTCTAAACATTGCCAGCAGAGTTATGGCTAAACAGTGCCTGGCTTGAAGGTTAGACTATTTGCTGTAGGCTGTTCCCTTTTAATTACAAGTCCGCAGTAATAAGATGAAAAATGAGCCAGCAACACAGGATTGTTCAAATGAGACATGATAAATCAGTTTGTCCAGGGGAAAAGTTTATGCTGAATCCATCACAACATTCAGCTTTCTGCCACTTCCCTCGTTTCAATGAGAATGTCTCAGGAAGAAATTTTAATTGCTTAAGATTAGGTTGAAGTCGATGGTCCGTAATGAGCAAAGTGAAACCTGCATTTTTCTTGTTTTGTTTTCATGTTAAAAGGTCCCTGAGATTAATGCAAAATAATTTGCCCTTAAATTGCACCCATTCCTTCACATGTTGGTTCAAAGACTTTATATCTTTAAATTTACATATATTTTGCATACTATGCATTCTACTAAATGAGCGTTATGGTTCAGACGTACTGGCACATCGACTCTGAATCTTTAATCAAAAAAAAAATCACTGAAATTAAACTTTCTTCTTTGTTGCTTCTAAAGTAATTGGATAGTAATTTAAAACACACCCATTAAGACAAATGGGATATTAAGGCAGTCAATAAATCCTGTTCCAAATCCCAGTTACTGACCAACTCTTGTGCTTAATAATAGGGAGGAACAAATCATTTAGGTGCGACGTATCCTTTTAAGGTACATGAATGAGAATTAGGTATTTTTTGGTCTCAGTTTGATTTTTTCACAGTCTTAAAGCAGCATTATTTTGACTAAACAAAAAAGTCAACAAGATCTTTTCCCCTCTGTATCATATGATAGGGTGGTACCGGATTTCTTACATGCAGGGTATTTCTCCAGTTTTGTGGTCGGTGAACAAAAGCTGTAACTAAAGTTCATTTTCATGAGTGCAATTTAAAAAGCAAAAGCAAAACAACCTTATGTAATGGTGTTTTTCTGCTGGTGACCAGAATGATTGCTCCTGGGAGAGACAACAGACACACAAAGCAAATTCTATCCAAATTATAAGCCTTGATGCAAGTTTGAACGTAAAATTGAACATTACCTACATCTCAATCTTTGGAAAGTTTACATGGCTTAATCCTTGATTAGAATTCTCATCAGCATTGATGTTAAGGACAAATATATTTATGATGAAGTCCTTCAGTGGCGTTAATTCACTGTGTTACTCATTTCCACTGGAAGGTTGCCAATTTAACACTTGCTCAAGAGGAAAGGTATAATCTGGGTAACCATTGGCCAAACCAGTTTGGATACCTTTGGGATTGGGTTAATATCTAAACGCCATGATATGAAATAAAATTAATACTCACTTAGAAAGTCATTGGCTAATTAGGATTAGCTAGCATGAATTTGTAAAAGGCAAATCAAGCCTGACAAATTTAATAGAGTTCTTTGAAGAAATAATTATGTGTATTGATAATGGAACTGCAATGGATGTTGCTAAAGTAATGATGCATGGTAGTCAAGGGAATATTGCGGCATGAATAGGTGAAATCACCTATTTAAAGAACAGAAACCGATAATAGTTTTCTGACCCGGAGGGTGTGAAATGGGAAGTTTCGCAAAGGGTGGTCTTGACATCACTTCAATATAAAGGAGCAATTAGAATTTTGGTGTGGGGTCCAATTATCAGAACTTCAAGACTAAAGAAAACCGGGAAATGTTTAATTGAAAAGAGGTCTGTAAGTGAATTCAGATATGTAGACACAGATTATTTATTGACTTCTTTATTCAAGGTAGGCAGACAGACAGAAATCAGGAAACTACACACCAGTTAGCTTAACATCTGTCATAGGAAAGTGCTGGAATGTTCTATGAAGAGAGGCAGAGTCAACATGGTTTTGTGAAAGGGAAAACATGTTTGACTGATTTATTTGAGAATTTTGAGGCAATCTGAGGATGTGCGGTACTTAAATTTCCTGAAAGTATTTCACTAAGTATCACATCAAATATTACTGCACGAAGTAGGAGCACAAGGTAATGAAACAGTGCAGATAAGGACTGGTAAACTAATAGGAACCAGAGAATAGGCATAAATGGATCACACTTGGGTTAGCAAAATGTAACATGTAGACTGTAACTGGGATTTGTCTAGGTGCTGCAACTGTTCACAATTTTTGTCAATGTTTTGAATGAAGGAATTTAATATATGATTGCAATATTTGCTAATGACTCAACAATAATTAGTAAGTTTTGAAAAGGACACACAAAGTAGGCAAAGGCATCTGGACAGGTTTAAATGAATTTGTAGGAAAATGTAAATTTGTCCACTTAAGAAGAAGAATAGAAAAGCAGCATGCTATTTATAGGTGAGAGATTGCAAGACTCTGAGGTGCAGAGGGATCTATGTATCTTGTTGTATGAATCACACTATGTTAGTGGCCATGTGCAGCAAACAATTAGGGAATAAACAGAATGATGTCATTTATTGAAAGGGGGATAGAAGATAAAAGTGCAGATGTTTTTCTGCTGTTGTAAAGGGCGTTGATGAGACCACACCTGGATTATTGCATAATTAGAGACAGTTCAGAAAAAGTTGACGACTGATATCTGGGATAAAAGGGTCATCTCATGAGGAAAGTTTAGACAGGCTGGGGTAATAACAGAAAGTGCCGAAGAAACTCAACAAGTTGGTCTACGTCTGTAGAGAAAGAAAAACAGAGTTAACGTCTTAAGTTCAATATGACTCCTCTTCAGAACTCCTCGAGCCATGACTGAGCTTGCTTGCATTGGTCCTGGAGACCACAACTGAATTTTGTGACCATTGGGCAATTCAGCCCATGAGATCACGGCTTCTGACACCATGAGGGAAGAAGTCCAGCATTCAAATGCTCCGAATGGCTGGAAATACTCCAGCCCCAGCAACGCCCCCCAGGGCAGTGGCCACTGCTAAGACTGCAGTCATCCCCTGAGCAGGAACCTGGATCCAAGATGTCTAGGACAGCCTCCCCAGGGCCGGTCAGGCCAGTTCCAGAAAGGTTAGGGAGGCAGCAATCAGGAGGAGAGTGACGGGTATGGTGGGGGATGTTGTTCGAGTGATGTCACCTTTCTGCTGCGGGGACCCTCTGTTGTGCACAAGGTACCTTGAACAGTGGCGTTTACCCAAGTCTACAACCACATCTGATGGCCTTGCAATGCACCTTGGTCACCTCTCACCACTGGTAAAATATTAATGTTAGCAGGACAAGGACAGATACAGGCTCCTGGCATTCCTGTAGTTTGATGGAAGCTGCATGTGGTTAAAGTTTCATTCTGAGAATTGTTAATCGTTAGCGGCCATATAACAGTCTCAAATGGCTCATGGATGGACAGTTTTGGCCAACACCTTGGCTACCACTCATAATATACCAGCAAAATCAGGTAGGCAACAGGCGTGGTACTGCCTACCAACCCACCCAAATTTACATGTCACCCCGTTTGCCAGACCAGTTCCCTTAGGAGCGGACATAAAATTCCGGACATAACACTATCAGGCCTTCTGTTGTGTGGGGCTTGGTTAGCTCAGTTGGATGGTGGCAGGTGTACAACTCACAATATGGGCTCAATTCCTGCAGCAGCTGAGGTTACGATGAAGGGGAAAACACAGTGTGGAGCTAGAGGAACACAACAGGCCAGGCAGCATCAGCGGAGCAGGAAAGTTGATGTTTCGGGTCAGGACCCTTCTTCTTTTCCTGCTCCTCTGATTCTGCCTGCCCTGTTGTGTTCCTCCAGCTCCACACTGTTATCTCTGACTCCAGCATTGGCAGTTCTTACTATCTCTGGGTTACTATGAAGGACTTCCTTTCTCAACCTCTCCCCTCACCTAAGGCATAGTGAACCATCACCAGTTGTCTCTTTAATAAGAAAGCAGTGCCAAGGCCTGGTAAGATTATGTTGACTTTTACTTTTTGTGTGGAGAAGCAGAGAATAGCACTGGACGGCTCCAGGGAGCAGCAACATGATTCAAATGAGGTAGTTATGTACATATTGCACACATGAATCATAATCCCCATGCCTGAAAAATAGAAGTAAATCAATTTCTAGTGCATCACCTTAAGGCACATTTAAATATAAGATTTTTAATCCAGAATGGTGCAACCTTATAACCATTGGTTACAATGCCTTCAACTGTCTTAACTTTGAGTTCTAGAATGCCCTTCATAAACCCGTCCAACTCCATCTCTATCCCCTTCTTAAAGATTACATCTTTGATGAAGCTCATAGTCATTTATCCTTTAGTTTCTTTCTTTGACTTGGTGTCAATTAGTTTGGTCTGATTAGGTTCTGAGACGCCTCTTAGGTTTTTAACTATGCGATGGGTACAAATTGGTTTTTATTGTTGATCTTGACAACAATTGTCCAGTTCAGGAATAGGCAGTGCTGTGATCTGAAATGGAAACAACAATTGCGTTAAAAAATGAACAGATTTGAATAGAAAATAATTTTTAAGAATAGAGCTCCAACCATGTCTATCTTTCACTGCAACTATTTAATGGCTGCCAATCAGAACAGAAAAGACTGAATGTTGAAAACATTTTATTTTCACAAACAAGTGTGTTTCAAAATGAAAATAAATTACGAAATCTATTGCGTCGTCCTACATAATTCCATTTCTGGTAATACTAGATATTAAAAAGAAATCTGACTTGATTTTTTGGGATTAAATAAGAAAAAAAATCAATATTTGATATTAGAAAGAAAGCCAAAATATTTGTGTGAAAGGTGATGTTCTGGAAAAGTGCGATACAAATGAATAAACATGAGGTAAAATTATGCATGCATGATGTCAGCAGCTGGGCACATTTGGCTGACATTCTCAGTTTAAGAGCTTTTGGCACCAGAGATCCATCATATAGAACCAGCAACTTTACTTTCAGTGCTTTTTATATCAGCACGGTTATTAGTATTCTTCTGAACTTCACCAGTATGCGACCAGTTAAATACTGAACCTCTGCTACACTTGGCCCCTGTAGTATTCTCATTGCAATCACCACAGTCTTAATGAGATTAAACTGCAACTGTTCAGATTTCACAAATGCTCAGATCATTTCGCAGCCAGCAAGTAAAGCATGTCCTTTAACCAGCATCTGCCAATTGTTGATCAAAACAATAACAGAGGGAATCATTCCCCCCATAAATGAATCACCTCCAGTGGGTCAGTGAGATCCAATGGGATCACATTAGATCCAATGGGTCAGGTCATTTCCTAAGTAGTCAGTCGCATTAAATGGATCAGTCGCATTCAGTTGAACCTTTCAGATGGAGGAGTCAGTCATTTCTGGTCAGGTTTCAGTGAGGTCAGTCACAGTCAGTGGGATGAATCAGGTTCAGTAGAGTCAATGCGATCTAGTGGATCAGTCACCTCCCGGGGTAGCCAGATTGAGTAGCGAAGCTTGACTCTACTTAGATGGCTCATGTTCAGTGGAGTCAGCCACTTCCAATGGGGTGAATCATCTCCAAAGGAATGAGTTAGCTCCAGTGGGGCCAGTCATTTGGAGGACGGTTAGACAGCTCCAGTGAGCTCAGCCAGCTGTAGTTGGGCCAGTCACTTCCACCAGGGTCAGCCACCTTTTGTGGGTTCAATGACCTCCAGTGGGATCAGTTAGCTCCTAGAAGGCCAGTCAGCTCCCTGGTGTCAGTCACTTCCAGCTCGGGTCAGTCAGCTTTAGTGGGTTCAATCACCTCCAGGGGGATCACTCAGCTCCGTGGGACTAGTCAGATCCTATGGGACCTTAATGATCTTTTCTCTTTAGGCTGCCAACTGCCAACTCTGCATTTTCTACATTGCCACTATTTCCTGTTTATATTTAACATTTTAGTTTTGTATTTTTAAACATCCAAGTAGAAGTGCATTTTTATTTCAGGAAGGATTTCTTCAAATTACCTGTCCCAGGCTTTGTCCTAAAACTGGATTTACTAATGCACACAGCTGCCCTGATAATTTGTTGGGTTGTGTTTAAATAAAAATTAATTGGTTTGTCAGAAGAATAATTGATTTGACGTGTTTGAATTCTCAGGGAACTGGCAGAAAACTCACTTTGGAAAGGACCGGTGTGAATAAGCCTGTAATGTCACTGCGATAATGCTCCAAGCAAGTATTAAAAAAAACCTTATATTTAAAGCTAAGAAAATACCGCATCTGTAAAATGCTTTGTCTAACAGAATATTCTCAAACATCTCTGATGGTAATTTTCTATTTGAAATCTCAACTTCCATTTATCATCTAAATCCTGGCTTTAAAAAAATACAAATCTCATATAAAATATAAAATACCAGAATTGCTGATATTTAAAATATCTCTGTCTGGTTAATGTCGTAAATTTTTGTAAAAAAAAGGTCATTACAAAAATGCAATCTTTTGAACTCCACAATTGCAACCTCAAAGATATCTTTTGATATTTCTCTGCATTTATTCTTACTGAAAATGAATGGAGCCCATTCCACACGATGAAGGTTTACGTGGACTAATGTGCAAACTGGTTAGTCATTTATCAAGCAGTCATTGGATATTTGACTTTATTTCTGCCTTTAATATGCACCTTCCCACTGATACCGGTCGCTTTGACTGTGCAAAATGATATAATCTCTGTCAGCTTCATTGCATTAATCACACAATCAGGATTTTTCACTTTTTTTTCCCTCTATGTCTATTCAAATGGTTAAATTGCCACAAAATTTGTTATCGACTATATGTATAATTAATTACTAATGAGTCAATTAATCAAACAATTGCATCCCCTTGTCCAAAACTGAAGGACTGTAAGAATTGAAAATGATTGAGGAAATTTGGAGATTAGCTAACAAACTGCATGCCCACTGTCTGAACTGTGAATATGCTGCTGGCTTTCTTTCTCCTCAGAGGTCTATCTGACGTATCCAGTCCTCTGAAGTTCAATTATAACGCTGTTTATGTGTATTAAAAAAAAAACAAAACGAAACTAAGCTGTCTACATTTGTGAACCGAAACACTTTTTCGTTCCCTATATTTTGCACAAATCGTACTTCAAACGTTTTGACCTTTCCAATAGCATGCATTAATACATCTAAATTACATGGCCTGAATATAAATGTTGAGACATTTAATGGACAGCCGAGTGTACATTATAATTTAACTAGGATTGTGAAAGCCCCTTGTGTTTTTTTTGCACTGGGAATGGCAGGCTTTGATACAAGCTGCGAGACACAGACGCAGAAAATGTGCCTCTGTGAATCACTGGCTCCGTGGCCTCTTGTGCTCTTTTCCTTACCATGGGACACGGTCCCTCTGCAGTGGATACAGGCTATTTAAATGCTCCATTGGAGAGGGATTAAAGTTTATGCAAGGTCACTGGGGATGTGATAATTATAATCACAGGTTTTTGGCTCCACAATGACAGCCATTCGTTATTTTCACTTGAGTAATTCTAGCGGGTTGGAGCTGTTGACAAGCATGCAGTGATTTACTGGCCCCCTCGGTCCTACAGCAGTGTCCGCTCTGAAGCCTGACACTCAGAACTGTTCATGCTCGGCTCAGCATCTCCTTTGGAGTTTTAACTGACAGGAATTGCAAAAGAATATTCTGCAAGTGTACAACTGGATCAGAAAAGAGGTGAAAGGGTCAGTCTTGGATGGTGGGGGTGCTGCGACCTATTCTCTGCTCATGTTTATTTCCCAATTAAAAAGAGAATCACAGTTTTGTATTCTATTCACTTTGAGAAATTGGTGCAACTTAAATGGAGTAAGGGGCTGGGCTTGGCCACCCACGGGCCTTTAGATCCTGCAAAGATCAATTAGACAAGCTACTTGCTTTGTTGTAATTTGCTGTAAGATTCAGCCATGGCAAGAGCAACAAGGGGAGACAGCAAGGCGCAGGAACAGCGAGAAAGGTTGAGTTTGACTGAATCCTTATCCAAAGCGTTCAGATCCAGAAGGAAAAGAACAGTAAAACTTGTGAATGACACATCCTGGGCCCGCTCATCTTGCACAGATCAAAATCCCGTACCTTCATCTCCAAGTTTTATTAGTGGACTACCTGGAGAGGAATCTTTCAGTTGCTTATTAAAAATTACATGATTCTTGCTTTTGAAAAGTGACTTGGTAGTGCCACATTCACTGATCCTGCTCTTTTCATGTTACTTAAGGAATGTCTAAAGAAATAAAGGGGGCTATAAAATTGAAAGGTAATGCATACAAAGTGGCAAAGACCAGTAGGAAACTAGAAGATTGGGAAATCTATAAAGGTCAACAGAAAGCCACAAAAAAAGCTATAAAGAAATATAAAAAGCTATAAAAGAAAAAATAAGATAAATTAGGAGTAAACTAGCTCAGAATATAAAGACAGAATGCAAAATTTTCTACAAATGTATAAAATGAAAATGAGTGGCTAAGGTAAACATTGGTCCTTGAGAGGATGAGAAGGAGGGATTTAATATTGGAAAATGAGGAAATAGCTGAGACATTGAACTGGTATTGTGTCGGTCTTCACAGTAGAGGACATGAATAACATGCCAGTAACTGATGACAAGGAGACTAAGGTAGGTGAGGACCTAGAAATGATCATTGTCTTGAAAGAGGTGGTGTTGAATGAGTTAATGGAGATCAAGGTCGATAAGTCTCCTGGCCCTGATGGAATGCATCTCAGGGTACTAAAAAAGATGGCGGGAGAAATAACAAACGTGCTCGTGGTAATTTTCCAAAATTCGCTGAACTCTGGGACAGTTCCAGCAGATTGGAAAGCAGCAAGTGCGACACCACTGTTTAAAAATGGAGGTGGACAAAAGATGGAGAATTATAGGCCAGTTAACTTAACGTCTGTAGTGAGGAAAATGCTTGAATCTGTCATCAAGGAAGAAAGAGCAAGACATCTAGATAGAAATTGTCCCATTGGGCAGATGCAGTATGGGTTCATGAAGGGCAAGTTTAACTAACTTAATGGAATTCTATGAAGACATTATAAGCATGGTGTACAACAGGGACCCAGTAGATGTGGTGATCTATATTTCCAAAAGACATTCGACAAGGTGCCACACAAAAGGCTGCTGCATAAGATAAAGGTGCACAGCATTAGAGGCAATGCATTGACTTGGATAAAGGATTGGTTAACTAATAGGAAGCAAAGAGTGGGGATAAATGAGTGCTTTTCTGGATGGCGTACAGTAACTAGTGGTTTGCCTCAGGGATCAGTGTTGAGACTGCGATTGTTTACGGTTTACATAGATGATTCAGAGTTGGGAACCATGTGTCATGTGTCAAAGTTTATGGATGACACTAAGAGGAGTGGTAGCACAAAGTGTGCAGAGGACTCTGAAAGTTTTCAGAGGTATAGAGATAGTTTAAGTGATTAGGCAAGGGTCTGGCAGATGGAGTACAATGTTGATAAATGTGAAGCCATCCATTTTGGTAGGAATAACAGTAAAAAGGACTATTATTTGGATGCTAAAAAATTGCAGCATGCTGCTGTGCAGGTGGACCCGAGTGTCCTTGTATAAGAATCACAAAGGGTCGGTTTGCAGGTGCAACAGGTAATTAAGAAGGCAAATAGAATTTTGTCCTTCAACGCTAAAGGGAATGAGTTTAGAAGCAGGAAGGTTATGTTACTGCTGTATAGGGTATTGGTGAGGCTACACCTGGAGTACTGTGTGCAATTTTGGTCTCTTTACTTGAGAAAGTATGTACTGGCACTGGAGGGAGTGCAGAGGAGATTCACTAGGTTGATTCCAGAGTTGAGAGGGTTGGCTTATGAGGAGAGACTGAGTAGACTAGGATTATATTCATTGGAATTTAGAAGAACGAGGGGGCATCTTATAAAAACATACAAAATTATGAAGGGACTAGATAAGATAGAAGCAGGGAGGTTGATTCCACTGACGAGTGCCATGAGATGGCATAGTCTCAAAATTAGGGGGACCAGATTTAGGACTGAATTGAGGAGGAACTTCTTCACCCAAAGGGTTGTGAATCTGTGGAATTCCTGCCCAGTGAAGTAGTTGAGGCTCCCTCACTGAATGTTTTTAATGTTAAGGTAGATAATTTTTTTGAACAGTAAAGGAATTGATGGTTATGGTGAGAGGTTGGGTAAGTGGAGCTGAGGCCACAGAAAGATCATCCATGTTCTCATTGAAATGTGGAGCAGGCTTGAAGGGCCAGATGGCCTACTCCTGCTCCTGGTTCTTATGTTCTTATCAATGGACACTGATACAAAGTGGCCGCAAGGTCAAATTTAGTAAGGTGCATACTGCGGAACAGGGTTTCACAAAGCTGGGGTTGGGACCACAAGTGGGATCATGTACTTAAATTTTGGGGTCAAGAGCACAGAGGCAACAACGGCCACCATAGAACTTCAGTCAAGTTATAACAACTTTACTTCCACCCTAACAGGCCCTGCACTCACAGTTCTCACTGGGGAATGCAAACGTTTTTCAAGCCTTAAAATGGTGTAACCGTGAGAAAGTTTTTGGGAGGTGCTGCGGTAGAATCTCATCAGTTACAATTTAAATAACAGGTAAAAGTACAGTGTACCTGGGAGGAACAGGTGACTTTGAATTTACGGATCCCAATGTTTTCCAACACTAAGGTTTTCCCTGCTGCATATCTGTATATTTTTCTGCATTATTTTATAGAGATTGATCGCTATGATTAACCAACAAAGCTATTATTGTAGTAGCACTACTATCCGGAAAATAGGAAGTGGATATGACTTGGTTACTTTTTGTCCAGCAATTTAATTTCCTTCAACCCATGTTTGCATTGATTTGCATATATTGCATATTGTTGTTAACAATGGATTTTGATGTTTTGGTTTAGGGTTGATTCACCAATGAGGTAGCAGTCATAAAAATCCCCTTTCCAAATTCCACGCTTACAAATGATTAGCAGGACAAGACGGTAAATGAGAAATAAGATGAGAGGTTTAAGATGATTAAAAGGTGTGGGAAGGTAGGTAGAGATTAACTATTTGCCCTGGCAGTAATAATCCAGAGCATCATCTTATCTTATGTAGGCCTTTCAGAAGCAATGTCAGGAAACAGTTGTTCATACCAAAGTTGGATGAAATTCTCAAACTCTCTCATTGCTAAAATTTTGGCAAAGCTAGGGGACCTTAACTGAAAATTTCAAAACTGGGATCAATCAATTTTTAATGGCAACGGCATTAGAGGAAGACGGAACCATAGCAGGTAGATGAAGTTAAGATATTGATCAGCCATGATGTAACTGACTGACAGAACTGGCTCATGGGTCAAAATTGCCATCTCCTGTTCTTTTGCTTTTTGGGATACTTGGGTACAATTGTCAGCATCTGGCACAGCAACAGACCTCCATGCCTCTGTTTTTTGCACACTCCAAATGTTAATCATAACATCAAAACCTCACAAGTCCAGAAGGTGCCTTATATCAGTGGGAATTTTTAAAAAGATGATAAATGAACCCTTATATTTGTAGGCTTGAAAATGCTTTCAAGGCTGATAAATGTAAACCTGTGGAGTAATTTTTTGCAATAAATATCAACACAAGTAATTCCTCCTCTAGAAGATATTATCATAGTGCCAGATGAGTTTGGGGAAGGAAGGGTATTGCATGTGATAGGGCACAAGGATGCAGGTGGGGATTCCACCATCTTCCTCAATTCCTCTAATTAATTCTGGGCTACAAGTGTCCTTCATACTGAGAGGTCATTTGTTGCATTTTATCTTGCTGCATGTTACATGCCACTTAACAGTCTAAGCTTTACTGCTGTCAGTGTTTGCTGCATATTATCAGAAACTGCCTTGGTGTCTGAGGAGCCTTGAATGGTGCTGAACATTGTGCAATTATCTCCAAACCCCTCCACTTCTTACTTTATGATGGAGGGAAGGTCACTGATGAAACACTATCCTAAGGAACTCCTGCAGTGATGTCCTGGGACTGAGATGATTGACCTCCAACAAACAAAGCCATCTTCCTTTGTGGCAGGTATGACTCCAAACCAATGGAGAGTTTTCTCCTGATTCTAATCGACTCCAGTTTCGCTTGGGCTCCATGATACCACACTGGTCCAACACAACCTTGATGTCTAGAGCCTCACCTGACTTGTAAGTTTGACTCTTTTGTCCATGTTGGATCTGTATGTAGGGATAAACGTTGGTCAACTTCAAAAAGAAAGCTATTAATCGAGTACATATTTGAACAAATCTCAAAATATATTTATGTCCCTCCTTCAGGCACCAATCTAATACAAATTAATTATTTTAAGTGAAAGTAATTCTTTTTTATAGCTCATGGAATGTGGCTGCATTAGATAAACCAATAAGACAGTGATAAATATACTAGAGGGATCCAAAATATATGATAGTTCTAATGAATCTAATAATTTATCGGGGCAATATCTTTACCCAGAGGCAGATTAGAATTCAGAACTTGGTTTGAATTGAAAAACGTAGATGCTTTAAAGTGGGACATTAGATATGCACACAAGGGAGAAAGGGATGAAGGGTGAGACGAGACGAATGGAAGGAATTTCAGATAGAGTATAAACATCAGCAGAGATCACATGGGTTGAGTGGCCTGTTTCTGAATTGTAAGGTCAATGTAATTCCAGATAATATTCTTCATTTGAATTATTAAAAGATCACAGGTTGGACCTTGCTCTGTACAAATTCAAAATTGTAGCCTCTGCCTGAAAGCTGAACAGTGACTCTTGAAGCCATGGTTCACAAGATCTTTGGTTTTGGCAGAAAATTGGTTCCACATTACAATACTCAAAATATTCAAAAGCAAAAGTAATATCAACATTGAAGCTTCTCAAAGCAATAAAAGGTAGACAAAGGTAAACGTATGCTTTTCTAACCTTTACATTATGACAAATATTACTAACTGATATTAGGGCTGACAGGAATATAGGGTTGAAGTTTTGTAATGACAGACAAGCTTTGCCAAAATGTGCTGGAGGCTCTTGTCTGGGTCATAGGCATAAGGAGGAGTTTGTACTTTGTACATCCATAGTCCTTTTTTCAAACAGATTCAACTTTTGGTCATGGGATGTCCAAAACATGACTTGCTATCTTAACTCTTTTGAGGAGAAGATCTAAAGCTGCTCGAGTTATTCAGAGAGGTAGCGCGCCCTTTTGGAGAGGCAATGTTACTGTTTGGATAAATCCAGGGGCACCTTTGGGAAAGGTACGATGCCCTGTTCGAAAGAGGAAGAGTCTAAGTGCCTTTTGGGATTGCTAAAAGTACACATGTTTGGGAGCAAAAATTGGATAAACTCATTGGAACTCTCAAGCTGTCGAGGGAACTGTCAAACAAAGAGATTCAAATCTCTTGAATCTTAAGTCTTTGAAAAAGAAAACGATGTTGTGTCAAAGAAAAGCAGTGATTCCCAGTGTTGCAAAGTTGGGCAGAGTACTTGTGGATTGGAAGGCAAGATGTTAGAATTTGGTGTTTTTAAAATATTGATGTTGAAAAAATGATAGAGGAGAAAGCAATGTGTGGTCCCTTTAAAAGATGATGTGTTTTTTTCTAGGCTTCGGAGATGTAAAAAAAATGCTGTGGCCAGCTTGTGGGTTTGTAGGTGCACAGAGCACCCGAATTGTATTAAAAGGCTGGATGGTTAGCAGGCCAAGCCATAGTTTTGTATTGTTATCAAGGCAACAAGTTTTGATTTAGCCAATTAATTTAAACAAGGCACTTAGATTCTAAGAAATGACTAAATTTAAATCTGATGGTTTTGACAACATAGGACCAATCCTATTGTCAGAAATTGATATGTCGTCGGGGTATAAGAAACGAAGAGAGCCGCAAAATCGGCAGAGAGTGAACTGCCATCTGCTAAGAGATCAGCTTTATCAGCTGTTAGAGAAAGCATCGTCAAAATAAAGGTACTGCAGTACTCTTAGTTAAAATTCCTGATAAAAGAATTTGATGGAGAAGGTGTTCCTGACCGAAGGTCAATAGAGAAGACACAGAACATTCCAGAGGATGTAACCTTGCTGTAATTTTGAGAGACTAAGTTCTAACTTTTTTTAATTTTGGTTTACGTATGAAACTTGTATTTATTGGAAAGCATACCATTAAAATTTTGACTTATTTCTGAATAGTTAATAGTTAGAGGGGAATTGTTCAGTTTGTTAATAGTTCAGTTAATTTGTTCACTGTTAGAGTTAGACAAATAAATTGTTACTTGTTGATTATAAAGTGAGTGTCAGGAGTTCATTTCATTTAACCACTCCTTTATAATGGATTGGGGATGAGAGGCAGGTTATAGCACTTTTCACACTTCTTTTAGCAGATTATAGGCAAGGTGAGCCTCTCTGGGTGTTTCGGTTTTAGTTATCAGAGGGGGATCATCCTCTGCTTTATAACATAACTTCAATCTGTTTGTTGACTTAAGCCTGAGGGCTTATTATAGAATTAGTGACCAATTTCACAACCTCCTACATTATCACAATGGAGTGCCTGTTGGGTAAAAATTCCATTGACACCTCCAAATGTTTATAAAAACTTTGATGTGGGGTCATGAGTACAAGTAAAAGCACAGAGAATACTGGAATTACTCAGCAGGTCTGGCAGTATCTCTGCGGAGAGAGAAACAAATTTAACATTTCGAGTCTGTGGAGTTCTGAAAAACAGTCATAGCAAACTCAAAATGTTAACTCTGTTTCTTACTGTAGAGACGCTGCCAGACCTACTGAGTTTCTTCAGAATTCTCTGTGCTTGTTTTATTTTCCAGCATTCATAGTTTTTTGCTTTTACATGAATAAAAGTACCGTTTTTTTAAAGAAATTAAGTAGAAAAAGTGAGTCAAATGGAGTAAATAGATTTCTGTCAATAACAATTTTGAAGAAGTAGTGGATTCATTAATAGACACAGAGAACATCATCATACTGTATCCCAGCATGAGCTGATGCTTGGCCCTGATGAAACGGGGCAGTTGCAATGGAAGGTATAAAGAGGTGGGGCTAGTATGGGGAGTGGGGGCACTCGTTGACATGATTTGGAGCTAAATTGGCATGAGTGTGTAAAGGGCAGATGAGTGGAGAAGCTCTAAGTTGACATAGAGGCTATAAAAGAACTTGGGGAGGGCAATTAATTTTTCATAGCACGTATTCAGGGCTACGGGTAGTGGATGAAGGGACAGAGGTTGGTATAGAGGGTATGAAGGGCCATGGGGATGCATGGGGCAACATGTGGTGGACATAGACGCGACATGGGGAGTGTATTGCAGGGGGATGGGGTCTGAGGTGTGAGGGCTGCTTTTATCACATTTTTTTTGAAAAACAACTTCAAAGAAGTCTCGGATTATTGTGAGGGGTCTTTACCACAGGTCACCCTGCACCCATCTGCCCCTGTGGCCATCCAACTTCTTCCCAGAGCAGCAGATCCAACTGCTGTTAACACAATTCCCTTTGGAATGAAAATGAGCACATCCAGGACACTTTCTCCCGTGGTGAGTTTACAAAGTGGAAAATTTTCTCAAGTCTGCACTCGTGACTTGGGAACAAAAACTGAAGCCTCAGTATGACCCAGAGTAAGAGCAGATCTTTATTTCAATAAAAGTACGAATAGGAGTCCAAATTTTGAGATTTATATATAATCTCTTCGCTTGACTTAAAATCAACATCGGTTCCAATGCAGTCACAAAAGTAGTGTCATTTAAAGAACAGTTCTTTAATAAATTGCCTGCTTAATGGTTTACTCATCTACCCTGTGGTGAAGTCATTACGTCTTTTCCTCAAATTTGTGTCTCTTATCAGATTACTGTTGTTACTCAAGGGAAAATATTTGCTGTGGAGACAATATAGATACATCAGCAAAGGAAGGCTTCATTATAAAGAAGAAATTAATAGTTTAACAGCCACATCATGGGTCGATGTAGGATAATTAGACTAAGTACTGGAAAGCTACTCAACACAGGAATACAATGTAAGATATATATTATGGTTTAGGTTTTGTGTGGCCCTCATTTCACCCTGTATTTCTTGCACCCTTTACTACCTGACACTTTTTCTGCTTTTTGTTCTTGAAGTGTGTGCTCTGTGCATTTTACGCACTTCCACAACTCTTCCCTATCTTCCTGGTTTCGTCTACTCAGTGGTCTTCCTTTCTCTTTGCTAACTATCCAAAGCACTGCACGTGTATTACTTTGTTGACATAACAGTAAAATTGAGATAAGATGCTAATGGTCCAACATTGTGTGGAAAGAGAAGAGAAAGCAGGGTTCTTTGGTCTGGAAAAGTGAGTCATTGCAATTAAAGCGTATGTAAACTAACAGCAGAATAAAGTTAATTTGGAATTGTTACAATGATGTGGTGTGGCAAATGAGCTAAGAATTTGTACAAGCTCATATAGAGTCCTCTTTTCATTGTCGAGTGTTTTGATTTACCATTAATCAGCAGCACAGCTTCACACTTTTTAAACTGTACGATAGGTCATCCATTCCAGAATGATTCCTGAAAGTTAAACAATTAAAAGGGATAAAGCTATTAGCCATATACAAAAATTTAAAATAAGTAAGGTTAAAATACTGAAAGATCATAAAGCGTAGAAGCAGAATTAGGCCGCTCAGCCCATTGAGTCTGTTCTGACTTTCCATGAGATCATGGCTGATCTGATAATCCTGAACCCCACTTTCCTGCCATTTCCACATAACCCCTGACTCCCTTACTCATTAAAAATCTGTCTATCTCTCGGATACTGTACACTTAAAGACCCAACCTCGACAGTTCTCTGCAGTAAAGAATTTCATAGATTCGCACCTTCTAATAGAAGAAATTTTTCCTCATCTCTGTCTTAAGTGTGTGACCACTTACTCTGAGATCATATCCTCTGGCCCTAGACTCTCCCATGAGGAGAAACAACATTCCCACTGTATCCTGTCAAGTCTAATAAGAATCTTGTATGTTTCAATAAGGTTGTCTCTTATTTCTTCTTTATTACATTTAGGGATATATTCTTATTGCTCGACTATTAATCTGGGAACTCAACTAATGTTCTGGGGAGCTGGGCTCAAATCCCAAGGCAAAAGGTGGAACTTGAATTCAATAAAGCAAAAAATCTGGAATTAAGAGTCCACTAATGTCCATGTGACCATTGCTGACTATAGGAATAATTCATCTGGCTCACTAATGTCCTTCAGTGAAGGAAATCTGCCAGCCTCACTTGGTCTGGTCTACATGTGGCTCCAGACCCACAGCAATGTGGTTGACTCTCCATATGCTTGATTGCTCTCTGAAATGGCCTAGCAAGCCATTTAGGTGTATCAGTGGCTATGAAGTCTCAATAAAGAAATGAAATGGGATGAATCACCTGGTGTCAACCTCGGAACCAGAAAAGACAACAGCTGAAACAATCCTGTCGACTCAGCAAAGCCCTCCTTACTAACATCTGGGGGTTAATGTCAAAATTGGGAGACCTGTCTCATAGACTAGCCAAACAACAACCTGACATCATCATACTCACAGAACCATACCTTCTAGACAATTTCCCAGAAACCACTTCACCATCCTTGGATATCTCCTGTCACACCAACAGGACAGACCCAGCAGAGGTAGCATTCATTTGGGAGGGAGTTGCCCTGGGAATCCTCAACATTGATTCCACACCTCATGAAGTCTCATGGCTTCAAGTTAAATATGGGCAAGGAAACATCCTGCAGGCTGACGAATCAGTACTCCTCAATGTTGAACAACACTTGGAGGGAGCACTGAGGGTGGCAAGGGTGAAAAACATCCTCTGGGTGGGAGATTTCAACGTCCATTATCAAGAGTGGCTCAGCAGCAGTAATACTGATCGAGCTGGTTGGGTCTTAAAGGACATAGCTACTAGACTAGGTCTGCGGCAGGTGGTGGGGGAGCTAACAAAAGGGAAAAACAAATTTGACGTCATCCTTATGAATCTGCCAGCTGTAGATGCATCTGTCCATGACAGTTTCTATAAGAGTAACCACCGCACAGTCCTTGTGGAGATGAAGTCCTGCCTTCACATTGAGAATAACCTCATCATGCTGTATGGCACTATCACCGTGCTAAATGGGCAGACTTTGAATAGATCTAGCAACTCAAGCCTGGTCATCCATGAGACATTGTGGGCCATCAACAGCAGCTGAATTGTACTCCGGCGCAATCTGTAACCCCATGGCCTGGCATATCGCCCACTCAACCATTACCATCAAGCCAGGGGATCAACCCTGGTTCAATGGAGAGTGCAGGAGGGCATGCCAGGAGTAGCACCAGACATTCCTAAAAATGAAGTGTCAACCTAGTGACGCTAGCAAATAGGATTACTTGCATGCCAAACAGCATAAGCAGCAGGTGATAGACAGAGCTAAGCGATCACAACAGGTCTCAACCAGCTTATGGTCACAACAGGTCCACAGCAAACATCATTTCCCTGACTCCACTCTCATCCCTGGAACATTTGGATAACAAGGATATCTATGTAAGACTCATAATCATTGACTACAGCTTTGCCTTCAACACTATATTTCCAACCAAACTAATGTCCAAAACCCTAGACGTAGGTCTCTCCTCCGCTCTTTGCAACTGGATCCTTGACTTCCTGACACACAGATTGCAATCAGTGAGGATAGGAAACAACACTTTCTCCAAGATAGTTCTTAACACCAGTGGCCAGCAACGCCGCACACTCAGCGCCTTACCGCAGTCCCTATACTCTCATGAATGTGCGACCAAATTTCATCCTAGTTCCATCTACAAGTTCACTGATGACACCACCATTGTAGGCTGGATCTCAAACAATGACGAGATGGAATACAGGAAAGAGATAGAGAGCTTGGTGGCATGGTGTAAAGATAACAATCTCTCCGTCAACATCAGCAAAATGAAAGAGCTGGTCATTGACTTCAGGAAGCAAGGTGGAGGGCACGCCCCTATCTACATCAGTGGTGTAGAGGTACCAGTGTTGGACTGGGTGGACAAGGTCAAGGTCACATGACACCAGGTTATAGTCCAACAGGTTTTTTTGAAAACACAAGCTTTCGGAGCCTTGCTCCTTCTTCAGGCATTAGTGAGAGAGGTCGTATCAGGCACCGAATTTATAAGCAAAAGATCAAAGGGCATAGAACTGATGTGAATGTATTGAGCAAACCTAAGATGGTTGTTAAATCTTTAATCAGTTAGAAAAGAGATGCAGGTTTTGGTTGATTAATATTGCAAATCCCAAAATTTCTTTCAAGTCACTGCCCTGAGATAACTAAAGATTTTATCAGTCTACCAGAGGTGACATTTCAGGTTATACAATGCATTTTAGGAGTGAGACCTTGTTTAGAATCTGTGTGTGAACAAATGAACAAATGAAAAACTGCAGCACAGGAACAGATTTAACGGCCATCTTGGGTTTGTTCAATGCATTCTCACCACCATCAAAATAGACCCAATTGGTCTGGTGGCAGACACAGAGGAATTCATCAGACGAATGAGACTTCAGGAATTCTACCACGATTACAGCAATGAGCCCAATGAGATAGCTTACAAACTGGAACAGTTGACAGAGAGATCTGTGTTGGGGTGGCCAAAGAAGGAGTTGAATTGAACTCCTCCAGAGGGCTGTTGCCCTGGGCTTCTCACATATACTCAAACTGTCAGGGAATGTATGAACACCAGATTCATCAGCCGTGCTTACAAGGTAGTGCAAAACATTACCCAAGCACAACACAACACGATCCATACTCTCAAGGCCAATCGCAACACTGTCATCAAACCAGCAGACAAAGTAGGAGCCAATGTCATACAGAATAAAACAGACTACTGCAAGGAAGCAAAAAGCCAACTGAACAACCAGGAACACAACAGACAGCTACCTGCTGATCCGATCAAAGAACACACAAGTGAACTCAACAGATTGATCAAGACTTTTGATCCAATCTTTCAGTGCATCATATACACTCTCATCCCACGTACTTCTCGCATAGGGGACTTCTACTGCATTCCAAAGATACACAAAGCCAACAGACCTGGACGTCCAATTGTCTCAGGCAATGGGCCCCTGTGTGAGAACCTCCCTAGCTATATTGAAGGCATCTTGAAACCGATTGACAGGGAACTCCATCTTCTGTTGTGATGCCACAGATTTCTTACAGAAACTTAGCACCCAAGTACCAGTTGAACAAGGAATATTCATTGTCACAATGGACATTTCTGCACTCTACACCATCATCCCCCACGATGGTGGCATCACTGCAACAGCCTCAGGACTCAATACCAACAACTGCCAATTTCTAGACGCCATCCTACAACTCATCCGCTTCATCCTTGACCAAAACATCTTTATCTTTGACAACCAGTTCTTCATCCAGAGACACAGAAAAGCCATGGGAACAAGATTTGCTCTCCATTATGCCAACATTTACATGCACAAGTTCGAACAAGACTTCTTTGCCGCACAGGATGTCTGACAAATACTACACACCAGATATATTGAAGACATTTTCTTCATTTGGACTCATGGCGAGGAATCACTGAAACTACATTATGATAGCAACAAGTTTCATCTCACCATCAGACTTACCATGGACTACTGTTTAGAATCAATCTCGTTCTTGGACACACGCATCTCCATCAAGGATGGACACCTCAGTACCTCACTCTATCACAAGCCCATGGATAACCTCATGGTACTGCACTTCTCTAGCTTCCACCCTAAACATATTAAAAAAGCATCCCCTATGGAGAAGTCCTATGCATACACAGGATCTGTTCAGATGAGGAGGAACGTGGCAGAAGCCTGAAGGCGTCCTTCAACAACTTCAGGTGTCCATCGCGTTCTTCTTCATCTTACGTATTTTGGGAATAAAACCAGTTCGACTCCAAGTTAAAACATAGACAGACTCTAAACAAGGCCTCACACCTAAAATGCATTGTTTGACCTGAGATGTCACTTCTGGTACACTGATAAAACCTTTAGTTATCTCAGGGTAGAGACTTGAATGAAATTCCGGGATTTGCATAATAATCAATCGAAACCTGCATCTCCTTTCTAACTGATTAAAGATTTAACAGCCGTCTTAGGTTCATTCAATACATTCACATCAGTTCTATGACCCTTTGATCTTATAAATTCTGTGTCTGATGCCATCTCAGTAACTAACGCCTCAAGAAGGAGAGAGACTCCGAAAGCTTGTGTTTTCAAATAAACCTGTTGGACTATAACCTGTAGTCATGTGATTTTTCACCTACATCAGTGGAGCTGAGGTGGAGATGGTTGAGAGCATTAAGTTCCTAGGAGCGATGATCACCAACAATCTGTCCTGGTTCAACCCTGCTGATGTGATAGTCGAGAAAGCACACCGATGTCTTTAATTCCTCAGGAGACTAAGGAAATTCGACATGTCCATAAAGACTCTTACTAATTTTTATAGATGCACCACAGAAAGCATCCTATCGAAATGGATCACAGCTTGGCATGGCAACTGCTTTACCCAGCACAGCAAGAAATTAAAGAGAGTTGTGAACACAGCCCAGTCCATCATGAAAGCCAGCCATCCATCCACTGACTCCATCCACACTTCTCGCTGCCTCGGAAAGGCAGCCAACATAATCAAAGACCCCTCCCACCCCAGTTGTAATCTCTTCCCACCTCTTTTGTCAGGCAGAATATACAAAAGTCAGGCAGGGACCAACAGATTCAACAACATCTTCCTCCCTGTTGTCATTAGATTTCTGAATGGATCTTTCAGTTTTCAAATTTAACATTGACCTAGCTCATCGTGCACCTTCTCTGTAGCCTTAACACTGTATTCCTTGCTCTGATCTCTGACCCTCATGCACTTTGTATGGTATGGTCTGCCTGCACGCAAGAAAAAACTGCCCATAATAAAATCCCACAATCAACGTATCAGATTTAAGCTCTGCACTCCTACCACATTGAGGCATGATTTGGGGTGGACAATTAAACAAATCACTGGAGGAGGAGGGTCTAAAAATATCCCCATCATTAATAATGAAACAACCCAATTCTCCAATGTGCAAGATAAGACAGCAGGCATGCTGAGGGGATGATCATTCTCAGTCTCCACCAGTGGTCCGCAGCATTACAGATACTAATCTTCAGCCAATTCGATTCACTCCATGTGATATCAAGAAACGGTTGGGGGCACTGGACACTGTAAAGACTGTGGGCTGTGATGGCATTCTGGCAGTAGTACTGAAGACCTGTATTCAAAAGCTTGCTGCTCCCTGGCCAAGCTCATCCAGTTCCGTTAAAACATTGCTATCTACCCAACAAATGTGGAAAATTGCCAAGATATGTCCTGTATGCAAAAAGCATACCACTGAGGAAAGTCAGGTGACCTCAGTGAGGAAAGGTCACCTGACCCAAAATGTTAATTCTGTTTTTACCTTTACTGATGCTGCCATACCTGCTGAACTTTTTCAGCAAATTCGTTTTTGTTCCTGACTTACAGCATCCACAGTTCTTTGAGTTTTTATTGAGTATTTGCCTGCTTACTGACAGCCCTTTGGGTTCTGCCATAGCCAGTCAATTCCTGACCTCATTCCAGCCTTGGTTCAAACGTGGACAAATGAGCTGAATTCCAGAGGTGAGGTGAGTAACTCACCTCCTGACTCCTCAAAGCTTGTCCACCATCTACAAGGCACAAGTCAGGAGTATGATGGAGTACTCCGCACTTGCCTGGATGAGTTCAGCCCCAACAACATGGAAGAAGCTTGACACCATCCAGGACAAAGCAGCGCACTTGATTGGCACTACTTCCACAGATATTCACTCCCTCCACCACCAATGCTCAGTAGCAGCAGTGTATACTATCTACAAGATGCACTGCAGAAATTCACCAAAGATTCTCAGACAGCACCTTCCAAACCCACGACCACTTTCATCTAGAAGGACGGGGCAACAGATACACAGGAACACTACCACCTGCAAGTTCCCCTCCAAGCCACTCATCATCCTGACTTGGAAATACATCGTCGTTCCTTAGAGTCACTGGGTCAAAATCCTGGAATTCCCTCCTTAAAGGCATTGGGGGTCAACCTTCAGCACAAAGACTGCAACGGTTCAAGAAAGCAGCTCACCACCACCTCATCAAGGGCGACCAGGGACGGGCAATAAACAATATAAAATAAAGTATTGCAGAAGCTTGAGATCTGAAACAAAACCAGAAATTGCTGGAGAAACTCAGCAGGTCTGGCAGCATCTGTGAGGGAAAATACAGTTAGCATTTCGAGTCTAGTGGCTCTTCATCAGAACTACGAAGAGTAACCAACCTTGAAATGTTAACTCTGTTTTTGTCTCAACCGATGCTTTCAGACCTGCTGAGTTTCTTCAGCAATTTCTGTTTTTGAAATAAATAATTTTGACTGGTCTCCGGAATCTGTTCAATCAAAGTTTTCAACTCATAGTCGGTAATTCTAGACAAACTAATAGGAGCAAAATCCGTGGAAACATTGAAAATAAGTGGATTTTTCAACTGCAGAAATAAAGGGATGGATTTTTTTGGAAGGCTGCTGGAGTTACAATGATGTGCAGAATTAGAAAGAGGTTTGAGGACAAATGCCACAGAATACATTGAGGTTTAACTCCAAACTCTGCTCTCCTGATACTGAAACCCACCCCCCTCCCTGTATGAGACTCAAACAGAGTCTTCACAACTTTGGCAATGCTGAGATGAGCTTCAGACGTGATGTCTGAACTTTCACTAAGAATGCCCAACTACCTTGATAACATTGACTACTTCATCCACATCTCTGCTCATCTTTTACTGATTGCATTATTTCTGCCTTAACTGATCTAGGCTTGTTCATTTCAATGCACTTTTGCCTGGCCTCCCCATTCTATCTTCTGTAGACTTAAGATCATCCAAAATTCTGCAGCTTGTATCCTTACTTGCAACAAGCTTCTGCCCTCACTGCCCTACGTTAGCTCTTATTCAAGAAACAATTTTTAAATTTCTAATATTCTCATTCTTGTTCTCAACTCCCTCCTTGGTTTTGCCCCTGCCTACGACTATTTATAATCTCCTCCAGTCCCACAACTCTCAGAGACATCTAGATTCATCTAATTGTGACCTCGTGAGGAATTCTGATTCTAATTGTTTCGCTTTTGGTGGCTGTGCCTTTAGCCACCTCGGACCTAATCTGTGCCTTTCTAACCTTCTTTGTTTTATCAAGACCATACTTAAACTCTACCTATTTCACCAAGCTTTTGGCCATCTGCCCTCATAGCTTGGTATCTAATTTTGCTTCATAACACGCTTGTGAAGTGCCTTGGAAATTTTAATTATATTACACTATATATGTTATTGTTATATTAAATAACCACCTCACTGTATCTGAGCAGGACTTCTGCTACAATCTGTTTAGGAATTGGTAACATTTAATAAAACACAAATACCTTGTTTGAACAAATTGATCTTACTTTTTTGAATATAAAAACTTAACTATAACCAGTATTATTAACTAGACAATATGGTTTATAACAATGTGGTGGCATGGTGGCTCAGTGGTTAACACTGCTGCCTCACAGGACCAGGGTTCGATTCTACTCTCGAGTGACTGCCTGTGTGGAGTTTGCACATTCTCCCTGTGTCTGTGTGTGTTTCTTCTGGATGCTCCTTCCACAGTCTAAAGATGTGCAGGTTAGGTAGATTGGCCATGCTAAAGTACCCATGGCATTCAGTGATGTGCAGGTTGGGTGGATTAGCCATGGGAAAATGCAGGGTTACAGGGATTGGGAGCAAGGGTGGGTCTTTGGAGGGTCAGTGTGACTCGATGGTCTGAATGGCCTGCTTCCGCACTGTAGGGAATCTATGACTCTAACTATATATGTCATACATTCGGCGTTATATCTTACCCCCTGGTGTATTCTGTAATAAGACTCATGAATCTTAAAGTTTTTACTTCTGTAGGGGACCTCTGTAAGTAGAGCATAGCTCTCTGGAAATGTTTCTCAGCTTCCGATGTTCTCAAAAGGTGGAACTTTCGTTTACTGTCTCCTGATTAAGGTGGTCCCAGACCCTGGCTGTTGTTACCTTTTCAATATTTCTGTGTTTGCTTTCCTTTGCAATGAGATACTGTGAGGTCTACTGTAGATTCTGCCACACCCTTAAAGTAAGTAATTTACCAGCTTTCATTTCTCAAAAGATTCAAATACACACGAAGCCTCACTGCTTTCTACACCATGGTTCATGGGAAAGTCAGTGTTTTGCTCTGCTATAGTACAGATCAAAGTGCTATTTATTTTGGCTAAATTTTTTCTTTGAGTTGAAAGCAACCGAGATCCAAACTTCAACTAATAACTTCTCCCAGCAAAGCTTGGTAATTCAACCCAGAGAAAGTTACTGAGCTTCACCCATCCTATGATAACATAGCCTGCTTTGGGCTAAGGGAGTACAGCTGCTCTCTTACAGCTCTTTCTATTCTATTCTCATTAAACAAACATGAGTCAAATGCCTTTAGAAAAATTGGTTTGCAGGTGCAACAGATAATTAAGAAGGCTAATGGAATTTTGTTCTTCATTGCTAGAGGGATAGAGTTTAAAAACAGGGAGGTTTATGCTGCAGTATAGGGTGCTGGTGAGGCCACACCTGGAGTACTTTGTACAGTTTCGGTTTCCTTGAGAAAGGATGTACTGGCACTCGAGGGGGTGCAGAGGAGGTTCATTAAGTTGATTCTGGAGTTGAGAGGGTTGGCTTATGAGGAGAGATTGAGTAGACTGGGACTACACTCATTAAAATTTAGAAGAATAGAAGGGGGGAAAGAATCTTATAGAAATATGTGAAATTATGAGGGTTATAAGGGTTATGGTGAGTGGGCGGGTAAGTGGAGCTGAGTCCATGAATAAATCAGCAATAATCTTATTGAATGATTGAGCAGAGTCAATGGGCCAGACAGTCTACTACTGCCCGTATTTCTTATGTTGTTATGTTCTTACACTGAAGGTAAACTTCAGGGCACTTTCTGAGTTTGCATATCTTCCTTCTGACATGGTAATGAGAACTGAATGTAAAATTCAGGTTGAGGCCTGATCTGACTCTGCATCTTGTGCACTGTGCTCATAATACTTATGGACCATATCGCTTTATATTCTGTGTCGCTGTTGCTCTGCATTGCTGAGCATGGTAGTATTGAGTTTGCTATTAGTCCCAGGTAGCTTACAATGTCTTCCCCAGCTAGCTCAAAGTCAGCATTTAAAATGCCACACACTGGACATACTTTATGTCCTGCATTTTTCCGGTGAATTACAACTTGCCCTTATCTGTATTGGATTTCATCTGCCATGATCCTGCCCACTTTAAATGTTTATCTATTATTTGCTAATTCGTTTACTGCTTCGGCAAACTTGAATGCATCCCAATTAGCACTATCTGACTAATTTGTAATTGCAATTTTTCAATCTAGGTTATTTATGTAGATTAGAAATAGTAAAGAACCAAATAATGATTCCTAGGATAATTCACTGGGAACAGCTCCTCACCAGCTTGATGTATTTCCTTAACCGGTATCCATCTGTTTTGCATGAACACTCACTATCTCAAAACTTTTTCAGATTAAATCCTGCACTGAGAGCTGGTGAGCAAACAGTGACTGTGGGAGTTTGGTGGGTTAACTTCGATCTAAAATCTAGTTTGTCTTCAGTTTAGCAATTCATTGAAAAATACTCTTTGATTTAAGGTAAGTTTTATTCCATCCTTAAAATATGGGTATATATGAATCTGAGAGCAGCGCCAGCTTGTTACTGAACTGATGAACGGCTCCTGTATGACAATGTGTGGAGTTAGTGACATGTCCAGTCATATAAAATCCCTTACCTGCACCAACACCGTCACAAATGCTGACCTGTCAGTGGTACATTAGACTCCCGGGCTGACAAAAGACAATTGCCATTCAGTGCTGAGGCTGATCACACACTCACAAAGGTGATCCCACAAGAGGATCTTTGGTATCTCGGCACCCCCCCCCCATGGTAGACCATTTAGGACAGAGATGAGGAGACATTTCTTCACCCAAAGAGTGGTGAGCCTGTGGAATTCATTACTACCGGAAGTAGTTAATGCCAAAACATTGAATGTACTCAAGAGGTAGTTGGATATAGGACTTAGGGCAAATGGGATCAAAGGTTATGGGGAGAAAGCAGGATTAGGCTATTGAGTTGGACGATCAGCCATGATCGTGATGAATGGTAGAGCAGGCTCAAAGGGCTGAATGGCCTCCTCATGCTCCTATCTTCTATCTTTCCATGTTTCTAACTTTACAATTAGCTTCTTAGTTACCAACTGAACCTGCAGGTTAACCTTAAGAGAAACCTGAACTAGGATTCCTAAGTCCCCTTTGTGCTTCAGGTTTCTGAAGCCTTTCCCCATTTAGAAAATAGTCTATGCTTCTATTCTTCCTGCCAAAGTGCATAACCTCATGCTTTCCCACATTGTATTCCATCTGCTACTCCTTTGCCCACTCTTCTAGCTTGTCCAGGTCCTTCTGCAGCCTTCCTGCTTCTTCAACAATACCTGTCCCTCCTCCTATCTTTGTTTTATCTTCAAATTTAGCAACAATACCCTCAGTTCCTTCGCCCAGGTCATTTATGTATATCATGATTAGTCGTGGCCCCAACACAGACCTTTATGGAAGTCCACTAGTCACTGGCTGCCATACTGAAAAAAGATCCCTTTATCCATACTCTGCCATCTGCCAGTCAGCCAATCCTCTATCCATGCCAGTACCTTTCGCCTAACAGCAGGGGATCTTAAAAAACAAAAGGACTGTGGAAGCTGTAACTCAGTAACAAAAATAGAAGTTACTGGAAAAGCTCAGCAGGTCTGGCAGCATCTGTGGAGAAAAATCAGAGTTAATGTTTTGGGTCTGGTGACTCTTCCTCAGAACTGATGGTATCTAGGAAAATATTTGTTTAAATGCAGAAGATAGGGTGGGGGAAGGGGGTAAGGAATAAACGATAGGTGGGGATAGATGCCAAAGAGATAGAAAAGCAGTTGGATAGACTTAGGGCAGCATGGTGGCTCAGTGGTTAGCACTGCTGCCTCACAGCACCAGGGACCCAGGTTCAATTCCAGCTTTGGGTGACTGTCTGTGTGGAGTTTGCACATTCTCCCTGTGTCTGTGTGGGTTTCCTCCAGGTGCTCTGGTTTCCTCCTACAGTCCAAAGATGTGCAGGTTAGGTGGATTGGCCATGTTAAATTGTCCATCGTGTTCAGGGATGTGTAGATTAGGTGGGTTACAAGGGGATGGGCATGGATGGGATGCTCTGAGGTTTGGTGTGGACTTGTTGGGCTGAAGGGCCTGTTTCCACACTGTAGGGATTCTTCTTCTTCTAGACAAAGGAGTTGATAAGCTCAGGGTCTTTTTTGCTGGAAGAATGTAGATGTTGTGTGAAGTGGTCACCCAGTCTACGTTTCGTTTCCCCAATGTAGAGGAGACCGCATTGTGAGCAGAGAATGCAATAGACTTGATTCTGGGAAGTGCAGGTAAAGTGTTGCTTCACCTGGAAGGTATGTGTGGGCCCTTGGATACTGGGGAGGGAGGAGGTAAATGGGCAGTTGTGGCACCTTCGCTGGTTGCAGGGGAAGGTGCTGTGGGGGGTTGTTGGGAGTGAAGGAAGGTGTTCAGAGGAAACGGTTCTTGTGGAAGGCGGACAAGCGAGGGGAGGAGAATATGTGTCTGGTGGTGGCATCTCGTTGGAGGTGGTGGAAATGGAGTCTGATGATCTTCTGGATGTTGATGCTGGTGGGATATTAGGTAAGGGCAAGGGGAACCCTATCGCTGTTGTGGGAGGGAAGAAAAGGGGTGAGGGCGGAAGTGTGGCAAATGGGTCAGACCCGGTTGAGGGCCCTGTCGACAATGGTGCTGGGGAATCCTGGTGAATTTGGAGGAAGGGTCACCAGGCCCGAAATGTTAACTCTGTTTTCTCCTTCACAGATGCCGCCAGACTTGCTGAGCGTTTCCAGCAACTTTGTTTTTGGTCCTGGGGAATCCTCAGTTGAGGAAGAAGGTGGACATTTTGGAGGATCCCTCGTCGAAGTTGGCCTCATTGGAACATATGCGACAGCGACGGAGGAATTGAGCGAATGGGATGGAGTCTTTACAGGAAGCAGGGTGTGAGGATGTAAAGTCCAGGTAGCTATGGGAGTTGGTGGGTTTATAGTGGATATTAGTGGCCAGTCAATCCCCAGAAATGGAAACAGAAATGTCGAGGAAGGGAAGGGAGGAGTCAGAGATAGACATGTGCTCTTATCTTATTTTGCAGCCTCCTGTGCGGCACCTTGTCAAGGGCCTTCTGGAAATCAAAATAGATCATTGTCTACTGGCTCTCCTTTGTCTAACTTGCTCATTACCTCCTCAAAGAATTCTAACAGTTTTATCAGACATGACCTCCCCATGACAAAGCTGCACTGACTAGCTCTATTTTAGGATATACATCCAAATACTCCGCAATCTTGTCATTAAAAATGGATTCACAAGTCTTATCAATGGCCAAGGTCAGGCTAATAAGTCTCTTAAGTGCGTCTTTGGCTTCCCTCCCTTCTTAAACAGGGGTGATACATTCGCCATTTTCCAGTCCTCTGGGACTCTTGCTGATTCCAGTGATTCCTGAAAGAACATCACCAATTCCTCTACAATCTTCCCACCTATTTTCAGAACCCTAGAATGTGGTCCATCTTGTCCAGGTGGTTTATCCACCTTTAGACCTTTCAGCTTCTCTAGGACCTTCTCCTTTGCGATAGCCACTGCACTCACCTCTGCTCCCAACTCTCTTGAGGTTCTTGTAAGCTATTGGTATCTTCCAACATGAAGATTGATGCAAAGTATCTATTCAGTTCCTCTGCCATTTCTTTCTTATATGTTACTACTTCTCCAGCCTCATTTCTCAGCAGTTCAATGTTACCCTTGCCTCTCGATTACCTTTAAATATCTAAAAAAAACTCTTGCAATCTTCTCCTGTATCACAAGCTAGCTTAGCTTCATATTTCATCTTGTTCCTCCTTACTATTTTATTGGTTATCCTCTGTTGGGTTTTAAAGGCTTCCCAATCATCTGTCTTCCCACTAGTCTTCACCATATTGTATGTTTTTCCTTTTGCTCTTATTGCTTTTCGTTGCATCCCCTGTCAGCCATGGTTGTCTTATCTTCCCCTTAGTATGTTTCTTCTTCCTAGGGACAAAATTTTTGCTATACTTCCAGAATTACTCCCAGAAACTCTGTCCATTGTTGTTCCACTCTCTTCCCTGTTAGACTCCCCTTCTAATCAATTCTGGCCAGCTTCTCCCTCATGTCTTTGTAGTTACTTTTACTCAATTGTAATGCTGTTACTGAATGCCAGCTTCTCCCTCTCAAACTGCAGGGTGAATTCTATCATATTATGGTCGCTACCCTGTAGGGAGTCCTTCACCTTCAGCTCCGTAATCAAGTCTGTCTCATTGCACCTCACCAAATCCAGAACTGCAATTTCCCTGGTGGGGTCTACCACAGACAGCTCCAAAAAACCATCTTGCGGACATTCCACAAATTCTTTTCTTGAAATCCACGACAAACCTGATTTTCCCAGCCCATTTACAAATTGGAGTTCCCATGATTATTGTAATAGTGCCTTTCTTATGTGCCTTTTCTATCTCCTGATTTATTTTCTTCCCTACATCCTGACTACTGCTAGGAGGCCTGTATGTAACTCCCATCAGGGTCTTTTCTCCTTTGCTGTTCCTCAACTCTACCCATACAGATTCAGCACTTTTCAACCCTATATTGCTTCTTGCTATCAATTTAATTCCCACCCGCTTTGTCTATCTGCCTGTCCTTTCGATAGGACATGTATCCATGGATATATAGTTCCCAGCACTGATCCCCTTATAGCCGTATCTCTGTGACACCCACAAGTTTGCAATCGCCAATTTCAATCTGTGCTACAAGCTAATTTACCTTGTTTCATATACTGTATGCATTTAAGTTGAACACCCTCAGTCCTGTGTTGACTGCGTCCCCCCCACCCACCTTCCCCCGCCCCGGCCCCCACTTCTCATTGTTGTCCCCTTATCTGCTGTTCCTGGAGTTAGATTCCTGACCCTTTCCATTATCTCTTTATAAAAGCTGAAAGAACTGCAGATGTTGTAAATCAGGAACATAAACAGAAGTTGCTGGAAAAGCTCAGCAGGTCTGGCAGTGTCTGTGTAGGAAATATCAGAGTTAACGTTTCAGTCCTGTGAGCCTTCCTCAGAACTCAGGGCCCTTAATCTGAGGAAGAGTCACCGCAGCCCTAAACATTAAATCTGTTTTCTTCCCTCACAGATGCTGCCAGACCTGCTGAGCTTTTCCAGCAACTTCTGTTTTTGCTCTCTGTCCTTTACTTGTCCTGGAAACTTTCATAACCTCTGCCGAGCCTGCCCTCCTTCAAACAGTTTAAAGTCTTTGAAATCACCCCATTTAACCTTTCTGCAAGAATCCTGGTCGCAGACCGGTTCAGGTGGAGCCTGTCCCAATGATATAGTCCCTTTCTGCCCCAATAATGATGCCCATGCCTCAGGAAATGGAACCCTTCTTACCTGCACCATTTCTTTCCCCTAATTTAATTTCCTAATTTCCTTATCACTATGCCAATTTGCACATGGCTTGTGTAATAATTTGGAGTTTATAATCCTTGAGGTTTCGTTCCTTAATTTTTTTCCTAAATCCTGATATTCCCCAAAGACAACCTTTTGCCTACTTTTGCCTATATTGTTGGTGCCAACTTGGACCCAACAATTGGATTCCTCCCCCACCCACTCCAGTGTCCTTTCATATGGGCCCTTACCTTGGCACATCGCAGGCACACTCTCGGTCCTGCTCACAAAGGATGCTATCTGTCCCTCAAAATATAGAATCCACTCCCACTACCACTTTTATTTTTGCTCCCCTTGCTAGAATGGCTTCCTGTACCACAGTGCATTGGTCAGTTTACCTATTCCACCTTTTCCTTATCCACAGCAGGTGCCTCATACCTGTTGGACAAGGTCAAGAGCTGAGCCTCCTGCAATGCTGCTACCTCCTCTGCAGTCTCCATCCAGGCTGCTTGGATCAGGCACAGGAGCTATCCATTGCCAACTCTTATGAAGAGCATCATTCCCTGATCGCATGGAGGAGGAGAATCCACAAGGAGGGCACCTCTAGAATGTGGGCTTGGTTTCTGTCTGGGCTCTGTAAATGCAGTGGAAGAGACTCAGATGTAAGTGGGGAGGGTTTCAAGGGCACAAAAGAATAATAGGTGGGGAAGTGATTTGGGAAAGATGGGTGGAAGGGAGGAGGGGGAATCATAGAATCCCTACAGTGTGGAAAAAGGCCCTTTGGACCAACAAGTCCACACTGGCCCTTGGAGCATCCAACCCAGACCCATCCCCCTATAACACCTAATCTACACATCCCTGAACACTGGCAATTTAGCATGGCCAATCCACCTAGCCTGCACATCTTTGGACTGTGGGAGGAAACTTGAACACCCAAAGGAAACCCACGCAGAATGTGCAAACTCCACACAGACAGTCGCCTGAGGGTGGATTCGAACTCGGGCCCCTGGTGCTGTGAGGCTAACCACTGAGCCACCGTACTGCCCCTAAAATGTGGGCAGGAATGGAGTGGGCAGGAATGGAGTGGGGGTGGATAATAGTCTGCGGGCGATGAATATCTGAACTGAAAGTGAGACAAAGTTTTGACGAGGTGGCTATCACTTGTGTGGCAATTCTGCAGAGTCGACTTGTTGTACTGCCAGCTGATGGTGGGACTCACCAAGTAAACGCCCGGCCAATACTGCACAATTGCACACGTCTCCGGTGCCTGCTACGCCAATTTAAATTTGAATTGTATCAACCCCAGACCCTAGCACAAAGACAGAAATGGTGCTCAGTCCCACAAACAGCAACCACTCAATTTCATTTAATTTTTGTCTATGCTGTAGATTTAAAAGCTCACAGTGAACGGGTAAAACTGGGAACCTGGGTTACCCACTCTACCCCATTCTGTCTCCTCTTCCAGAAAGTCGACTACATAAGAGCTTCTCCATCTGGTCTGTTTCTGTCACCAAAGATGCAGAGTATTTCCAGCATTTTCTGTTTTTATTTCAATTCCTGTAGTGGTTGGGCAATCTGTACGGTTAATGATGTAGTGGAGTCGGGGTGGTGTTGGATATAAATGAAGGCTGTAGGTCTCATGGACATGAGAGCATGAAGGATGGTGGAAGAGAATCTAGAGAAAGATTTGCAACCAGATTCCCAAAGTGATGGTACTGGAGCAGCGGTGTGTACTATCTACAAGATGCCCTGCAGAAATTCAGCAAAGATCCTCAGACCTTCCAAACCCACGACCTCTTCCATCTAGAAGGACAAGGGCAGCAGATACATGGGAACATCACTGCCTCCAAGTTCGCCTACAAGCCACTCACCATCCTGACTTGGAAATAGATCACTGTTACTTCACTGTTGCTGGGTCAAAATCCTGGAATTCCCTCTCAAAACGATATTGTGGGTCAACCCACAGCAGTTGGGCTGCAGAAGTTCAAAAAAGCAGGTCACCACCACCTTCTCAAGGGCAACTAGGGATGGACAATAAACACTGGCCCAGCCAGCAACGCTCACATCCCACAAAATGAATTTAAAAATCTGGGGATGGGAAAGTTGGGAATTTTTGGCTGGTGAGGGCAGGAAATCTTCTACCCTACAGCACCATTGCATAAGTGTTCACATCTGTGGCTGTACTCCTCGCGGAAAGGGTGACAGTCATAGCCTCTTCCTGTTTTTATACCCATACACAGTTATGACAAGAAGGCAGGAGAAAGACCTAAGTTATGGTGTTCATTTGGAGAGCCAGTTGCAGTCACAATAGGCTGAATGGTCTCCCTTGGCATTGTAACACCACTGTGATTCTTTCAGAACTTTATAAAGTTCTTCAAGGTGGAGGGGCCTTCTCTTTCTCTCTGTCTCTGTTTTGCCTACATAGGTAGATCCCAGCTTGGACTGTGGAGATTCATTATTGGCAGACCTTCCACTGATGCCCCAGTCTCAGGAATCCATCGGCCACCATTATTGAACAGTAAGTGCACCCTCTGGTGATGAATTATCAAGGCACTGAAAAGTCACATTGGGAGTTTACTTCTGGTGTGGTGCAGGGTCAGGAATGGAAGTTCTCCTGAAATCATGCTCCTGAACCCAGAAGGAACACTTGATCTGTGATACCAGGGGTAAGGCTAAGGAGAAGCATGAGCAGAGGTATAGAGAGAAAAGGAACAGCAAAACAACATTGGCAAATGACTTGGTGATCTCAAATCAGGTGACAAATGAATCCATAATGTCTTTCACTCATTGGAGATGACAATGGAAGGGCCATGTCAGAGCAGTTTAAGCAGATTGTGGTGAACAGAAGTCAGAAGTTCTTGGAGTAGTGGGGAAAGTTTGTAAGATGTGTCAGAAGCTCAATGAGATTTATGCAGGCAGGAAATTGCTTAGAAATCAGGGAACAAAACAGATTTCTCCCACGATATAGCCCATTGACCACAGCCCAAAGAGCTATGGAAGAATTACATTAGCTCTTCAAATGGTGACAGTTTGTTTTAACAAGCCGACTGACGTTTGATAGGGTGAGTTATTTTGACGGAGGGTGTGGTATGTTAGTCACCACATTACATGTCTGCTCCCATATTCTGATTAAAAGTGGGGGAAATCATGGCACAATTTCATGAGCATGTGAAAGTGAAGTCACCCGAGGACATTCATTTTCATCATAAAAAAAAATCAGGTGAGCAGCAAATGTCCTCAGTGCTGAGCCCTGCAGGTAAGCCTGGGATGGTTATGAGACAATTGCAGTTTTGGGAGTGGGGAATGGATGGATGTTATGATGGGACGGTAAAAGCAGATGAACAGAGAACTTCAGGGTTATTACACTGTTACAATCTCAGCGGAGATTAGTCATGTTGTCATGCATGTACAAAAAGGAAGCAGAAGTAGACCATTCAGCCCTTCAATACTGCTTTACCATTCAAGAAGATCATGGCTGATCTGTTTATGTTTCAAATTCCACATCCCTGTCTACCCTTGATTCTCCTGCTTTACAAGAATCTATCCAGATTTGACTTAATAATATTCAAAGACCCCTCTCTCTATTGCCTTCTGAGGCAAAGAGTTCCAAAGTTGTATAGCCCTCTGAGAGAAAAAAGAGAGTCCTTATATCTGTCCTAAAAGGGTGTCTCCTGAGGGTTTTAAAACTCTGCCCCCTGTTTCTAAACTCTCTCACAGGAGGAAACAATCTCTCCAAATCCACCTTGTTGAGACCATTCAGGATCAAGAATATACTTCAATCAGGACCATAAAACCGTAAACAGTGGAGCAGATGTAGCCCATTAATGTCCTTAGGGAAAGAAATCTGCCATCCTTACCTGGTCTGGTCTACGCATGACTGCAGACCCACAGCAGTATAGTTGACTCTTAACTGACCTCTGGGCAATTAGGGATGGGCAATAAATGCTGGCCCAACCAATGATGCCCTCATCCCATGAATGAATTAAAAGAAATTTAGCTCATTAAGACCATTTCACCATTTAATGAGATTATGGTTGATCTGATAACCCTCGACTCAACTTTCCTGCCTCTTTTCCATTACCTTTGATTCCCATAGTGATTAAAAATCTGTCTATCTCAGCCTTGAATATGCTTAATGACCCAGGCTCAACAACCCTCTGTGGTAAAGAATACCACTCATTCACCACCCTCAGGGAAGAAATTCCTCCTTACCTTTGTCTTAAAAGTGTGACCCCTTACTCTGAGGTTACACCCTCTGGACCTAGACTCTCTCACAAGGGGAAATACAACCTCTCCACATCTACCCTTTCAAGTCTCCCTGAGGAGGGAATTAATGTGGGAAATGATAAACAGACAATGACAGGAAGATACAGAAAATACAGATCTCAGAGCATATCAGCAGATAAGACTAAAGTTCATAAAAATAATAGAAGTACAAAACTTAAGACACTGTATTTGAATAAAATGGATGAACTAGTAGTGCAATTGAGACAAATAAATATGATCTAGAGGCCATTACTGAGACATGGCTGCAGGGTGGCCTAGATTAGTTTGTGAAAATTGAAAGGTGCGTGACATTAAAGGACAGGAAACTAGAAAAGGGTGGAGGAGTGGCTCTGTTAATTCAAAATGAAATTAGCACCAAAGAGAGGGATGAGCTAAAGTCAGGAAACCAGGATACAGAAGCAGACTAGGTAGACATGAAGAATGATAAAGGAGTTGTGTAATAGCACCCTAACAATAACCGCACTATAGGACAGGGTATCAAGGAAGGAATACTGAGAGCTTGCCTGAAGGATGTGGCGATTATCATGGGGGATTTTAATGTGCATACAGACTCAAAAAATTTGAGGGGAAAAGTAGTCAAAATGAATTCATTGAATCTTTTTGGGACAATTTCTTACACCAGTATGTTATGGCACCAACCAGAGAGCAGACGATAACCTGGTTTTGACCAGTAAAGTAGTTTTAATTACTGCCCTCAGAGCGATATGGTTGAATTTTATATACAATTTACGGAAGAGAAGTATTACTATTTTGAATTTAAACAAGGGTAATTACAAAGACATGAAAGCAGAGCTAGTGAAAGTGAACTGGTCCTTTAGGTTAAAGAATAGCTGTAACAGCGATGCATTGGCAAATGTTTAAGGGTATATGCCAGAATGCATAGCATTGATATCCAAAAAAATCAAAAACGTCGGAAAAAAATCAAATTGGTGGACTGATCATTCCAGGGTTAACTAAGTTTAAATTCAAAGAAAAGACATATTAATGGTGCGAAGATGGGTGGCAGGTCAGAAGACTGGGCAGAATATAAAAAACAGCAAAGAATTACTAAAATGAAGGACATTATCTAATTGGTGAGAGTTTGCAGAGCTCTGAGATGCAAAGAGATCTGGGTGTCCTGGTGCATGAATTGCACAAGGTTAGTATGCAGGCACAATAAGTGATCATGTTATGGTTTATTGTGAGGGGAATTAAATGCAGGAGTAGAAGGTTAAACTTCAGCTGTACAGCACACTGGCAAGACCAATGGAGTACCGGTCACCATATTTATAAGAAGACAGTAATACATTGAAAGCAATTCAGAGACTAATACCTGGAATGAGTGGATTGCTTTATGAGGAAAGCCAGACAAGCTAGGTCCATATCCTCTGGAGTTTAGAAATGTCAGAGCTGACTTAATTGAGACATGTGAGATCCTGAGGGGACATGACTGGGTGGATGTGGGAAGAATGTTTCTACTTCTGTGGGAGAATCTAGAACTAGAGATTGCAGTTTAAAAATAAGGGGTTGCTGATTTATGGCAGGGATGAGGAGAAAAAAAAATCTCTGAGGCTTGAGAATCTCTGGAATTTACTTCCTCAAAAGTCAGTGGATGCAGAATCTTTAGGTATTTTTAAGGCGGGGCAGATAGATTTTGAACGCCAAGGGGTGAAAGTCGATTGGGAGAATGCAGGAATATAGATTTGAGATTAAAATCACTTCAGACATGATCTATTGAATGGTGAGGCAGACTCGAAGGGTTGAGTGGCCTTCCTTTGTTCCTTAATCATCTGTTTGTATTCAGGATCCAATTCTTATCACCCTAAAACCATGTCTCCATAATGTATGGAGTTACTCACTTCCATACGCATTTGTTCATTTTGTTTTTAAAATCTGAAAGTCTAGGTACTTACTTAAAGAATGAATCCACTACATTTATGGTTTCAATAAAAAAAAACACTTTAGTACGTGGAATTCAAAGGATGTGAATATTAATAACCACACTCCTTAATTAGTCAGTCACATTAACCACGTTAAATGTGCAACTAACACATTTGCTTATACTTTAAATCATTTTTCCTAGTCCAACTTTGCCTCTATGTCCATTTGAATTACAATCTCAAAATTCAAGAGAAATGCATATCCAAGATTGGAAGATCAAACACTTGGTCTGTGTACGGTTAAAAGATTCGTTTAAGGGTTGGGATTTCTTGGACCTTCTATTTACTTCTTGGGGAGATGTCGACACTAACGTAATATCACGGAGATAGTAGGAACTGCAGATGCTGGAGAAGGGTCTAGGCCCGAAACATCAAGCTCTCCTGCTCCTATAAATGCTGCTTGGCCTGCTGTGTTCATCCAGCTCCACACCTTGTTATCTCTGTAATATCACTGCCGCGGTAATCCAGAGGGTTTGGCTGATGATCTGGGGGCATGGATTCAAATCACACCGTGACAGTTGGTGAGATTTAAATCCAATTAATGAGGCCTGGAATTGAAAGCTGGTGTTAGTGAAAGTGACAATAGAGCTGTCACCAATTGTCATAAATAACATATGTGGTACACATGTCCTTTAGGGAAAGAAATCTGCCATCCTTCCCTGGTCTGATCTACATGTGACTCCATGTGGTTGACTTGTAACTGCCCTCTCAAATGGCTGAGTAAGCCAATCAGTCACTCAAGGGCAATTAGGGATGGGCAACAATTGTCAGGTTTGCATGGGATGGCCACATAGAAGAATTAAAGAAGGCTGTCACTTCAAATTTCCTCCAAATATTACATAGTTCTAAACTCCGCAGTCAGCACTGGCATTGCTCACAGTCAAAGCTAAGCAACCTAAGGTGAGAACTCTCCTGATTCTGTCATACTTTCTTTCTGGAGTCTTGAATATTAAACGCTTTCAGCCAGCATTCAAATAAAAGCTAGTGGAAATGGATATTTCCTGCAGCAAGCTTAGTCAAAGCTAAAACCCTGCTCGAGACCAGAGCCATACCTATAACCTACTCACCTCTATAATTAGCTTCTTGTTTGTCCTTTGCTATCTGATTGCCTATCTACCAGACTGAGGCAACTTGGTCACATGATCAGTTACTGAAAGCCGGATGCTTTTCCATAATAATCTTCATAGAATCCCTACAGTGTGGAAACAGGCCCTTCGGTCCAACAAGTCCAGACCGACCCTTGGAGCAACCCACCTAGACCCATACCCCTATAATCCACCTAATCTACACATCCCTGAACACTATGGGCAATTTAGCATGGCCAATCCACCTAACCTTCACACTATTGGACTGATTTGAAACTGGAGGAAACTCACGCAGAAACAGGAAGAATGTGCAAACTCCACACAGACAGTTGCCCGAGGCTGGAATCGAACCCAGGCTCCTGGAGCTGTGAGGCAACAGTGCTAACCACTGAGCCACCTAGACAATCCTAATCCTTAAAGGAACATCATCCCATTTTTTTTCCTTGAAGACACATGGACATATGCTCATATGCTTTAAGAACAGGACTAGGCCATTCAGAATCACTGAATCACAGAAGTGTGATGGCACAGAAGGAGGCCTTTCAATCTGTAGTGCCCACACAAGTTTGTTAAATGAGTGTCACTAATTAATGCCAATCTCATGCTTTTTTCCAAAATTCTTCCATGTTATTTTTGTCCAAATAATTGCTATTGCGCCAATTGAACCTGCCTCTACCTCACTTCCACACAGTGCATTCCATTGCCTAACTGCTTGCTGACTGGGAATATTTTTCCTAACTTCACTCCTGTTTCTTTTGTAGATCACTTTAAATCTATACCCTCATGTTCTTGTTCCTTTTACAATTTCTGCTTGTCTACTCTATCCAGCCCACTCATGATTTTGAAAACGTCTATCAAAGCTTCTCCTAACCTACTTCCTTCCAAGGAGCACCATCCCAAAATGTTCAATCTATCGTCATAACTGAAGTTCCTCATCCCTAGAACAATTCTTGTAAATTGCTTCTGCAATCCTTCCAATACATTCACATCCTTCCTGTAAAGTGGCATGCACGTACACAATACTCCAGCTGAGGTCTGAAAAGTGACCTATACAGGTCAACAGCTCGTCCTTGCTCTTGCATGTAGGTGTTGCTTCCCCACAGCATCAGCACTGTCCTTTCTTAAATAAGGTGACGAGTACTGTGCACAGTACTGCAGATACAGCTTTACCAGTGACCTGTAAAACTGAAACATAACCTCCCTACTCTTGTGTTCAATTCACCTTGTGATAAATGATAATGTTCTATTAGTTTTCCTAATTACTTGCTGCATCTGCATATTGTCCTTTTATGATTCACGCACAAGGCCACACAGATTTCTTTGTAACGCTGAATCCTGCCACCAATCAGAGAATATACTTTTTTATATTCCACCTCCAAAATGGACAACTTCACTTTTTTCCACATTATATTCCATTTGTCACCTCTTTGCCCATTCACTTAACCTATGAAAAATGTTTTGTTACATTCTTGTTTCCTCTTCAGTGTTTGTTTTCCTACCTGGCTTTGCGTTGCCAGATCTTCTCTCCCTTCATCTTGTCATTTCTATAAATTGTAGCCATTTATGATTCTATCACTGAGTCCTGCAACACACCACTCATTCCATCTTGCCAACCTGAAAAGACTCATTTACACCTGCTCTCTGTTTCCTGTTAGCCAGCCAATCTATCCATGCCAACATGCTACCTCCTAAACCCTGAGCTTTTATTTTCTACAATAACCTTTGTTATAGAACCTTATCAGATGTCTTCTGAAAATCTAAGTACAATATATCCACCTTTATCCAAAGCACATATTACGTCCTCAAATATAATTTCTTTTTCAAAAAACTATGCTGACTCGGCCTGGTTACTTTGAACTTATCCATGTACTCTGTCATGACTTCTTTAGTAACAGCTTTGAACTTTTTCCTTATGACAGACATTAAACTGCTTTAGCCTGCTTTCTGTGTCTCTTTCTTTTTGAATAAAAGAGTTCCTTTTGCTATCTTCCAATCTAATTTGACTATCCCTGAATCAAAGGAGATTTGGTAAATTAAAACCAATGCATTAACTATTTCACTAGCTACTTCTTTTAAGATCCTAGGATAAAGTCTATCAGGGCCCAAGTACTTGTCAGCCCGTAGTTCCAACATTTGACTCAGTGTCAGTATTCATTGTGATTTCCCTGACTACTTTTCTACTTTGCATTTTCTGACTCATTGCTGCTTCCTGAATTTTATTGGTATGCCTGGTCAACTGATTTGCCATTTTCTTATTTTTCTATTACTAATTCTTCAGCTTCACTTTCTGTAGGGTGAACAGTTAATTTGTTAACTCGTTTCTTCTTTAAATATTTATGAAAACTCTATTTTCTTTCATACTTTTGTTAGCTTTCTCTTGGACTCAAATAGTTCCATTCTTTTCAATTCTTTCGTCATTCTTCACTTTTTTATATTCTGTCCAATCTTCTGACCTGGCACCTATCTTTGCATAATTATATATATATTTTGTTTTTAGTTTGATGCTGTCTTTAACATTTCTCATCAACCATACATGATAGATCCTTTCTTTGGAATTTTTTCTCATTGTGGGTGGAGATGTGGTAATGGTAATTGTAATTAGTAAACCTACTTTACTCATTTGAAACAATGATCTAAAGAATTTAATAACCAGGAAAATACTTGGGAGGATATGTTGTATGACACTGTTAGTATCTGAAAGTGTTAAATGACATCATGAGATAAGCTCCCCCATCAGGATATAAAGGACTCTCCTGAGAGGAGCTAACTTCCGTGTTTTGCAAATACAGAATTTAGTGCTAACTTCTATGAAACTGAATTCTAGCCTGATGTCTCATAAGACAACTCAGATAAAATGTATCAGCGATAATAGGAACTGCAAATGCTGGAGAATCTGAGATAACAAGTTGTGGAGCTGGATGAACACAGCAGGCCAACCAGCAACAGAGGAGCAAGAAGGCTGTCGTTTCGGGTCTGGACCCGTCTCCAGAAAATGAAAGAGATTAATTTTTTCTGAAGAAGGGCCCAGACCTGAAACGTCAGCTTTCCTGCTCCCCTGATGCTGCTTGGCCTGCTGTGTTCATCCAACTCTACACCTTGTTATCTCAGATTCTCCAGCATCAGCAGTTCCTACTATCTTTACCCATCAAAACTGTCGTGGCTCATCATCACCTTCTGAAGCACAATGAGGGATGGACAATAAAGGTTTGAAATGCTAGCGACACCCACATTCCGTGAATGAAACCAAAATGGTCATGGAGATGCTGTCACTTCCTAACTGTTTAGAGTTGAGTTTGAGAGGAAACAGATAAATTTATGTTGCTTATGTATTGAACAGTTCAGCATTAATTTTTATGGTCAGTTCAGGGGCTTCTGCATAACATGTCTTTGAGCTTCTGAAGAATATCAGGAAAAATAAACGAGCAATGAAAGGAATCAACAAAATTGGTAAGTGTAAAGCAGTGACTCACCCGATTTTCTGAGATAAAAGGTACTGCAGATGCTGGAGAATCCGAGATAACAAGCATGGGGCTGGATGAACACAGCAGGTCAAGCAGCATCATAGGAGCAGGAAAACTTGACGTTTCGGGCCTAAACCCTTCATCGATGAAGGGTTTAGGCCTGAAACGTCAAGTTTTCCTGCTCCTATGA
>JAHRHZ010000249.1:20320781-20357269 GCA_024137785.1 Ginglymostoma cirratum
GGGTTTAGGCCCGAAACGTCAAGTTTTCCTGCTCCTATGATGCTGCTTGACCTGCTGTGTTCATCCAGCCCCATGCTTGTACACCCGATTTTCTGTTTCTGCTTTCATTGGTTTCATTTCTTGTCTCCTTCCCTTCTGTGCTGTCTTTAGCCTTTAGCTGGACAGGTTATTAATTCTTCCCGATTTGGAGTTTCACACTTCAGACAGAGAGCATTGTGGAAATAAAATCTTGTATCACTGCTAATTGTTTTCTCCCCTCAACTGACACCATGGGCAAATATTTTAATTTTTTGTTTGCTACTGAGAGCCATTGCGGACCCCTAGTGGAATCAACCAGCCAATGACATCAGGGAAAATTAATGAATGTTCGCTATTATGTATGAAACAATTTGAAAATGCTCACCCCTTGTCCACAGTTGGTCGCCATTCACCTACCATTCACCATGACTTCAAGGATGAACTGGCATTCCACATCACTGACAGCACACCTGAACAGAGTTCAGAAACATTTTGTCTTTTTATGAGGAACAATTCAACTCAAATCCAACGCAGCTTTACTCGGCTTCAGAATTTAACTTGAACATTTGTAAAGTGACATCCCATAAGCCAGCTTGAATCATTATAGGTTGAGAATTTAGTCCAATGCTATAAACTGCGATTCAACATTTTCAGGAGCTCTGACCTGGCACTGAAGCTGTAGCACTTAATTTGTTAATTTTGAGTCCCATTCAATTCTCCCCATTTTCGACACCTCGTTTTGGCTTATCCCGTCTTTAGTAGTAAGGTCTACAATAATGGCAGATTTCAATTTGACGTGAGCAAAAAGAGAGCATTTTATAAATCAAACAGTATCTCTAGTTCATATGTAACAACATATGTAATTACAGTGCAAAAATCCTGCTTGCTTCATCGAGTACAAGCAGAGGCATTTGACAACGTATCCAGAGGCCTTTTGCCATGTCAAGGTCTGTTTCAGGTCAAATCACTGGGAGCTGACCTGCATCTGAGTGGGGTCACTAAGAGGTTAACTACAATATACCTAAGGGTTTTTATGGTCACATTCATGTTAGCCCTGTAATTGGAATGCCTGAGGTCGATACAAGTTGCTGATTGTAGAGCACTATCTTTATTTTATCTCACACCATACAAATTAATTAAGCATCCACAAACGTCTTAGTAGAAGCGAACACTTTATTTCTGGTGTGAATTTCCATATAATTTGGAGGTAATTAAAAACGTTTGATTGTCAGTGAAAAATTACAGTTTAAGACAAACTTTTGGGAATACATTGTACAAATATTGGCACACTCAATTACAATAAGTACAAGGTATCCTCCCAAAATAATCTTTAACATTAAAAATAATCTGGCCTTCAATGCACATGAACGTAAATACAAGATTTTATTGAAGTTATTAAGAAACTAGGAGTAGAATTAGTTAAATGTCTTTGTAGTATTGTTACAACCATGGTATAATTTTTAATTTTTTACATTGGCTCCATATTCTAACTTGCACTGGTCAATGGATAGACACTGTTCTCGAGGGATGTCCCTGACGTTCTTTCTGGATGCAACAGGTCTTGTTTGTCATAACTTTAAAGGACAACTTATTAAAAGATATAAAGAGGATAATAAATGATCAGACGTAGGATAGCGAATTTTGTTTATTGCAGATGAGTCACAGAACATTTGTACCTGTCTTTGTCATAAGTGAAGAAAAAAGCATTTCACATAGCCAATTATATATTTGGTCTTTTACACTACATATTCCAGAAATTTATTCTGGTATTTATAAAAGAAATGTCAAGTAGGAAATAATATTTGTTGTTATCTAGTTATAAAATGGCAGATGGTCACCCTGGCACATCAGTAATCATTGGAGAAGAGTTACTCTTTGCGCACAGAATAACAAAGTTGTAAAAGCACTTTCAAAATAAGGTGTTTATCATTTCTTTGATATGTGCAATAAAAACTTTTAACATAACCAACTTGCAATTACATAGGCCTGGGTTTTTGCTACAATGGAGAGCCTCCAGTCGATTGACATAAGTGGACAAAAATCTGAAAATCCCATCCTCGAAGATGGCAATTCCCATTTTTGTGGTGGTATCAATGCGGTCAGGGCATATTATATGCACACACATTTAACAGGGGTCGGCTGACCTGTTAAATCCACGCAAGTGGGAGTTTGGTCACCATGGAGCATAAGACCTGAAGCGCACAGTGTAATCTTGGTAACAGTAGGTGTGAGCTTTGTAGTTTGTTTAGCTAGACAAGGTATCCCTTTGTACAGATAAAGTATTCCTTCGGAATTGGTCCCAGGACATAGGATGGAAAGGGATCCTTTGGAATTTTTAAAAGTAGGAGAATGTGCAAAAAGAATGTATAGACTCATTATGGTCAAGCTTGTTAGAATTGTCACCAGACCTGCCAAACTAAACTTTCAAAACCGTCAGAAGCACCTGTCAAAGAGAACTGTCAAAAAATATCTAGAGGAATTGTCAAAAAATATCTGTCGAAGGGAGCAGTCACAGAGTCATAGAGAAACATAGAAACACATGGAAACAGGCTGAAAGAATTGCAAATGCTGTAAATCAGGAATAAAAACAGAAGTTGCTGGAAAAGCTCACTAGGTCTGGCACCATCTGTGAAGAGAAAGATCAGAGTTAATTGTTCGGGTTTGGTGACCCTTCCTCAGAACTGGAAACAGACCCTTTGGCCCAATTCGTCCATGCCGACCAGATTTCCAATATAAATCTAATCACATTTACCAACATTTGGCCCATACCCTGCTAAACCTTCCTATTCATATACCCATCCAGATGTCTTTTAAATGATGTAATTGTACCAGCCTTCACCATTTCCTCTGGTAGCTCATTCCATACAAGCAGCACCCTCTGCATGAAAATGTTGCCCCTTAGGTCCCTTATAAATTGTTCCCCTCTCATCTTAAACCCATACCTTCTAGTTTTGGACTCCCCCACCCTGGGGAAAAGACCTTTCTATTTACCCTATCCAAACCCCTCATGATTTTATAAACATCTATAAGGTCACCCCTCAGCGTCCGATCCTCCAGGGAAAATAACCCCAGCCTATTCAGCTTCTCCATATAGCTCAAACTCTCCAGCCCTGGCAACATCCTTGTAAATCTTCTCTGAATCCTTTCAAGTTTCACCACATCCTTCCTATAGCAGGGAGACCAGAACTGAATGCAATATTTCAAATATCACCTAACCAATTATTGTCAAACTATTGAAGCATTTAAAAGTCCTACCCTAAAACAAAATGGTTACAAGCTACTTCACTCTGTCCATTGCCATGTGCTTGAAGTCTTCCATTGCTGAATTAAACATCATAACTGATTTCATAGCCATATATTCTCACAGCAGGATTCTTGCCACCTCACTGTCTAATTGACAGTCACAAGTTGTAATGGCCTCTCTGATGTGGGCATTTAAATTCTAATACTTGTTGTCAGGCAATTTGCATTTAAATTAAATATTTGTTGTTATAAGGCTTTATATAGTTGAAGGAATTTAAATGCAGAATGTTTTTCTGAGATTAATTTTCAATTTAGCAAAGTGAACAATATACACTTGGAACCTTAATTAGTAGAAATTTGTTTGATCTCATGTTTGTCTACGTGCTAAGGTCTGCCCGTGGTGCATATTTGATGAGTAGGTATCAGTGAGAAGGGCTGTGGGGAGGGGAAATGGGTTGGCATAATTTAGCAGCTGGAGGCAGTTCAGAGAATGATCCCTGGTACGGTGAGATTGTATTATGAGCAAAGATTAAACAAGTCTACTCACTGGACGATAGAAAAATGAGAGGTGATCTCATTGAAACATAAAGAATTTTTAAGAGGCTTAACAGGATAAATGCTGAGAAGATGTTTCCCTTCATAGAGGAGTCTAGGACCAAAAGGTATAGTCTCAGAATACAGGAATGCCAAGTTAAGTGTGAGATGAGGAGGAATTCCTTCTCTCAGAGGATTGAGAGTCTTTGGAACTCCTTGTCAAAGAGAGCTGTAGAGGCAGAGTCCTTTTACATATTTAAGGCTGAGAGAAATAGTATGGGAATCAAGGGTTATAGGGAAAGGGCAGGAAAGTGGACATGATGAATGTTGCACGAGCCATGATCCTATTGAATGTCAGTGCAGGCTCAAGGGGTTGAATGCCTACTGTTTCTTATGGTCTTACGGTCCAGCACCAATTTGGCACTGGGGCTATAAAGGCCTATGTAGTTAGAAAGAGGGGATATACTGGTTTGAAGGATCTGTAGTGACGTTGGCTGGCATGGGGACAGGGAACATGAGGGATGAGGGCCAGAGGGACTTTTTTAAATTAATTCAACACAGAACCAGCATCCTGAGTCAGATCTTCCATTCAGCCTACCTTTTAAAAACTTATTCACAGTATGTGGCATCACAAGATAGACCAATATGTATTGTACATCCCTAATTTCCCTTCAGAAAATAGTGATGAGCTGCCTTCTTGAACTACTGTAGTTCTTGGGGTGTAGGAACCCACAATGCATTTAGGAAAGGAATTCCAGGATTTTGACCCAGCGACAGCGAAGGAAGGGCGATAACATTTCCAAATCAGGATGGTGAGTTGTTTGGAGGGAGATTTGTAAATGGAGGTTTTCCTATTTATCTGCTGCCCTTATCCTTCTAAATGGCTGTGATTGTGAGTTTGGGAGGTGCTGTCAAAGGGGCCTTGGTGAGTTAATGCAGTCCATCTTGTGGATGGTACACACAGCTGCTGGTGTGAGTTGGTGGCGAAGGGATTGAAAATTGATAATAGTGAATGAACTGTTAATCAAATTGGCTGCTTTATGTTGGATCAGCTTCTTGAGTGTTGATGGAGCTGTATACCATAGAAATATTGTGTCACATGGCTGACTTGTGTTGTGTTGATTGTGGACAGGCAGTGGGGAGGCAGACATTTAATTATTTGCCATCAAATTCCTCGCCTTTGCCCTGCTCTTGTAGCCATAGTATATATGGTTTGTACAGTTCAACTTCCTTTCAGTGGTAACCTCCAAAGGTTCTTATATTAGGGGATTTAGGAAATGGTATTGAATGTCAGCAGGAGATGGTTAGATTCTCTCTTGTTCAAGATAGTCATTTTAGTACTTATGTAGCGCAAATATTACTTACCATTTATTAGCCCAAACCTGGATATTGTCCGGGTCTTACTGCATTTAGAAATAGACAGCTTTAGTATCTGCGGAGTCACGAATGGTACTGAACAGTTTGCAATCATCTCCACTTTGACCATATGATGGAGGGAAGGTAATTGATGAGGCAGCTGAAGATGGTTGGGCCTAGAACACTAACATAAGAAAACTCTGCTGTATTGTACGACAAGTGAGATGGCTGACCTTCAACAATCATGACTATATTTCTTTGTGTCAGGTATGACTCCATTCAGCGCAGTTTACTTCGCGATTCCTGATACACCAGCTGGAGCTCGTTTCCTCCACCTATTCTTTTTCTTTTTCTCTCCCTCTTTTCCTCCCTTCTGTGGTTTCCCTTCTCCTCTTCTGTCTTATTAGACTCAGACACCCGGCCCTGGCCTCCCAAGTGGGGATGCCAATCACTAGCAGAGCGTGGAGGTCCCCTGCTGTGGTCTGCTGCGCAGAGCCCTTGGAGAAATACTGTGATGTTTGTCTATTGAACTCTTGTTTTTCTGACCTACGGTTGTACTGTGTAAAGCTGTAATGTAACTTTTTTTGTTCATTTCTCTGTTCTGTAGCTGAGGATTGTACCTAAGTACTCTGTACCTAAGATGGCGCCATGTGTTATTGACATTGTTACTCTGTAACTAATCTATAACTGAAGAAGCCATACCTATGTACCTTTGTCCCTAAGATGGTACTGTAAGTGGTGACTTATAAACTTGTCAATGTACTTAATTGGGTACATGTGACAATAAAGCTACTTCAATTCAACTGAGTCCTGTTTTGCTCCTTGGCTTCTATGATGCCACACTTGGTTAAATGTTACACTGACATTGTCATCATAACCTTTCAGTTCAGCTCTTTTGGCACACTTGGACAAAGGTTGTAATCATAGAATCCTGACAGTGCACATAGAGGTCATTTGGCCCATTACCCCCCTCTAAACAGTATCACACATAGACTCACCCTAATCCTGGAAGGTGTTTTTACCCCATGGCTAATCCACATAACCTACATATACCTGGACACTACAGGACAATTTAACAATGCCAATCCACTTAATCTGCATATCTTCGGACTATGGAAGGAAACTGGAGCACCTGGTGGAAACCCATGAAGAGAACGTCCGAACTCCACACAGGCAGTCAACCAAAGCAGGAATTGAACCTGGGTCCCTGGTACTGTGAGGCCGCAGTGCTGATCACTGTGCTACCGTACTGCCCATAATGATGTCAGAAGAACACCTGGCCATCTCTGCTCTTCTTCTGGTGTCAACAGGCCTCATTCTCAGAGAACCTTTCCATGCCGGAATGAAAATCAGACTGTCCAGACTGTGACGATATTATGGCTCTATGAGATATATTTTGTCCATTTTTTTAATGAAGAAAGGTTGAGACAGAGGTTTGAGGTGGTCTGCTCAAAGCCAATAAAGTAAACGGCTTCAAAAACAGAAATTGCTGGAAAAGCTCTGCAGGTCTGGCAGCGTCTGTGAAGAGAAAATCAGAATTAAAGTTTCAGGTCTGGTGAACCTTCCTCAAAACTATTGTTCTGAGGAAGGGTTACTGGATCTGAAACATTAACTCCAATTTTTTTTCTTTACCGATGCTGCCAGATCTGCTGAGCTTTTCCAGCAACTTCTGTTTTTGTTCCTGATTTACAGCATCCACAGTTCTTTCGGTTTTTACTGAATGGGTGGGGTCAGGGTCCAAATGCATGAGGATTTTTAGTTTTAATTTTAAAGTCGCAGTAGCTGCGGTATTGAAGCTGAATGTGAAAGTTCATATTCCTCTCTCTGTTATAGTTAAAAACTAGGGTTCTCTTCTGCTGCTAGAATTGCATGTGAGACAATCTATTTTACCGAATTTGCCTTTCCCAAAGGTGTGTTTTTGGGATGTTACGATATTGGACAGTTAATTAGAAGCAGTCAGTATACATATTATTTTATTAAGCATTTCAATAGAGTTACATTTACCCCAATCATTTCATTTTGGCTGTATTTTAATTATAGTGTACGATTTCAGTATGTTTTATTTCAAGCCTGATAGGTTGACCGATCAAATTGCATCCAGAACACAATGTGCCACGTACCTTTAAAATAAGAAAATGCTAGGGTCTAGATTATCTTCTTATTATATTTTGGTCTTGTCCATAATACAGACGAAGCTCCCCAGATCAGGTTTGAGGATCAGAAAATGTCCCGTCTGCACTTCCCATCTAGGAACCAAAATTCAACCCAGGAACTGTTAACTGAACTATGGTGAGCTTTGTCTTAACTTTTCATTTTAAAAATTATGTCTTAACTCTGTCATTGATGTAGGTGCTGTGGTGGGGTGATTTATAAAATGTTTCACTGGATTTTTCTTGTAAAAGTACAAATGACAATAAACTTCCATTGTATTCTATTCTAAAATCCAGGCCAGTGTCTTTAATGTTGGGAAATGTCACAAGGCACTTCAGCTGTATGTGAAAAATTGGCATTAGCTACAGATAGGAAACCTTGATAGGATTAACTAAATGGTTGGTTAAGGAGGTAGGTTTAAAGATGAGTGTTCAATGAAAAGTTAGGAGTTTAGGGAGAGAATTCCACATGTCAAGCTAAAGGAATGGCCTCCAAATTTTGAGACTATTAGGATCGGCACGCTGACTTTCTTTCATATCCACATTAAATGACCAAACTGATGCATTATCTCAGATAATAACTTGTTTGTCCAAAATCTATGTTTAAAGTTCTTGCTGCTTTTAACCATACTCTTCACTTGAGTTTTTAATTATCTCTCAATGCTATACCCTTCAGTTTTATGCTGAATGGCCAATTGACTGCAGATTTATTTATGACTTAATTTCAACAATAAACCAGTGGGAGTTCAAGTTCGAAGCAGGTAAGTTAGTATCTGCCTTTGATTTGCCACATTGTAGCACTCAGTGGGGACTGTTGTGGCACAGTGGTAGTGTCCCTACCTCTGAGTCAGGAGACCTAGGTGCAGGTCCCACATGCTCCAGAGGTATATCATACCATCTCTGAATGGTTTGATTATTAAGTATTTATTGCATCACTTAGAATTAAGTACCAAACTACTTCTCCTTAATTTTCTGGATCAATTGAAGAATCATTAGGTTCATATAAACATAGCGAAGAATTTAGAGTGACTAACAATCTTGGAACTCTGAGGGTTTGAAAAGCTTTCCATTAACTAATTTGTGAAATTAAATTTGGCCAAAACCTGTCCTCGATTAAACTTATCACCATCGTCAAGTTTTCCTTCTGCGTGAAAGATTCTCAATGCTTCAAAATGACCAGATGTCAACATGTCAATCTCCTGAGACATTTCTGATGAAGGGTCTAGGCCCGAAACGTCAAGCTTTCCTGCTCCTATGATGCTGCTTGGCCTGCTGTGTTCATCCAGCCCCACACCTTGTTATCTAGGGTTCAACTTTTCCATCTCCTTACTGACCAGAGTGAATTTCACAACTCTTCCTCAAGCATTAGCATTAAATTTGACTATATTCGTACTGCATAAGATGTTACCTCACAGTTTTTGGGGCTAAATTTTCACAGGGATTCTGCTGCTTGTTTATTGTAAATGAATGCTACTTTTCACATTTTTTGAAGAAATATTCCAGCGCGTGTGCACGAGTATCATGTTGGAAAATCGCTTTCTTGATGTTTACGTTGTCAGCTGAAACATGCTTTTTCAGAGGGTCATTGCTATGTGGAATTCTCTTCCTCAGAGAGCAGTGGAGACAATTTTTTCTGAACGCAGAGTTAGATGGAATATTAATTGACAAGAGATTCAAAGAGTGTAGCAGATCACAGGAGAGTGGAGTTGGGGCTACAATTAGATCAGCCAGGAATATATCAAATAGTGAGATTCTAAATATCCAATTTCTGCTACTAATATCTAAGTATATATGCTGGAGTATAAAGTAGGGAAGTGTGAGATTATTTACTTTGTTACAGTTAATATTGTTTAAAAGATTTGAAACTAGGGCAGTGTGGTGGCTCAGGGAGTAGCAGTGGGACCTGGGTTTGATTTCAGCCTCAGGTAACTGTCTGTGTGGAGTTTGCACATTCTCCCCGTGTCTGCTTGGTTTTCCTCCGGGTGCTCTGGTTTCCTCCCACAGTCTAAAAATGTGCAGGTTAGGTGGATTGGCCATGGCAAACAGCCCCATAATGTCGAGGGATGTGTAGGTTAAGTAGACTAGCCATGATAAATGTGGGATACAGGGTTAGGGTGGACCCTGGGTGGATGCTCTTCAGAGGGTCAACACAGACTCAATAGTCCAAATTACCGCTTTCCACACTGCAGGGATTCAATGTTTCTATGAATACTTCCAGGAACGTTTGATCTTCCTGAGTTACCATAATATAAATACTCTAAGTAACAAGTAGACTTCACAATAAACAATTTGAAATAAGATTTTTAAGACGTTACTTCTGCTTGCTCTGTTGGCTGGCATCGTGCCAACATGTATTAATGACTCGATTAATTATGCAGTAATCTTTTACAATTAGAGTGCTACAGACTACAGCTGTGTTGTTTAATGGGATAAAATTCATTCATGTTCTGATATCCTCCATTGTAAATGTAGCAAATGTGCGAAAACCTACACATTGAGAAGCTAATTGGCAAACAAATAGGACTCTTCCCTTTATTTCAATATGAATGAATGTTTCCTAGTAAAGTTTATTCTCTTTAGTACAGGCATTCCTCATGTACCCATTGTAATTTTATTTGACATTAAATACAGTGATACATGTGTCATCGCCTTTAGTGGGATGCAAACAAAATCTCGGCTTTGAAATTACAAAGATTAGCGCTGGCAAGCTTAATGTGGTCATATTAAATTCCCTACTTCCCTGACTTACTGAAGATCTTAACTTGCTTAAAATAAGCCTGATTAAAATAAACAGCTTACAGTCTCCATTAAAACAGTGGGCTGAGGAATTTAATATGAAAATGTTAAGGATTCATACATTAATCTTCACACAATGTAATTTCAAAACCATTGTATTTTAATCTCAATTACTAGTGGTAGGACTAGCTTTGTATCTCCATAGAGAATGTGATGCAAGCCATTAGTGTGGAACATCAAGCGCTAGTAATGTTGTTTTAAGCAGCTTTTTGGGCCTTAACCTGAAGAAAACCAACCTTAAACGTAATCTGGAGAAAATGTTGTTCTGTCTTCATTATTTTCTAACATTTTTCAGCATGTATTGCCCATCCCTAATTGTTCAGGTACCTTCTTGAACAGCTGCAGTCAGTCTCATGCAGGTAGACCAGCAATACAACTGGGAACAGAATTTCAGTGTTTTTTAATCCAGTTACAGAGAAGAACAGCAATATATTTCCACGTCAGGATGGTGGGTGGCTTGGAGTGAGTTTGCAGGGGTAGTATCTGTGAATTTGTCCTTCCAGCAGGAAACAGCCATGGGTTTTTGAAGATAATTGGTGAGTTATTGTAGTGCATTGTGCAAATGGTACACACTGCTACTGCAGTGCATCAATGGTAGACTGAATGAACGTTTAAGGTAGTTGAATGGGGTGCAATTCAAGTGGACTGCTTTGCTGTGGATGGTGTCAAGCTTCTTGAGTGTTGATGGAGCTGCCCCCATCCAGGCTACTAGAGAGTATTCCATCATACTCCTGTCTTGTGCCTTGTAGATGGTGAACAGATATTGGATGAAGACAGGTGGTGAATAACTCATTGCAGTTCTCCTAGCCTCTGACCTGTTCATACATGTGTTTATATGGCTAGTCCAATCTGACATCTGATGCTGAAGAACTTGTTCAGCACAACGATCCATGGTGAAATATACAAAGATGAACAGTGCAGAAGATGGCCCCAGTGTCATACCACTAGCTTGTCATAGGGTAAGTTTAAATGCCAAGTGTGGAAGTTAATAGATGAATGTACAGATGGTTGAGTGAATGTATAGTTAGAGCGTACATAGTGGGTAAGGTAATTGGGTACGCTGAGGTGGATGGCGTGTAGAGTGATGGGTGTGCCAGGTGGCAGTATGGTGTTTGTGTGCAGGATGGCAGGTTGGAGACGAGTGAGATGGGTACATAGGTGACTGACTCAGGGAGATAAAAGGAGTAGTCAGGTATGTTTGTGGGCATAACTGGAGTTGGGGGTGTAGTTAGATCGAGTTGGAAACAATAGTCAGGTGGTTGGAGGTTAGTATGATCAAGAGGTGCAGTTCTGCTGATTCAGGAGGTACTTAGGAGGTTGCAGGGCTAGTTGGGGTTCAAATGGTGGGGGAACACGGGGAGATGTCAATGGGAAGACAGGAATGTCAGTGCGTGTGATTGGCAGAAGGTCAGTTCTGTGGATCTTCAAGAATTAGGCTACTGTTTAATCTGTTTAATACTTCCTGGATAATCGTTCAGGGTAATACATTGAAACTGTTCAAAAGCTGACTCTGGCTCTGAGTTGGAGCCCTTTGTAGAAGGTCCCAGGCAGCAGGGGAATTGCATATTTAGAAGGTTAGACTTCCTGGCCAATTCCCATGGAATCAATGTGTCAGGAAGCTCCTGGACATTACATGCCCAATATCCAACTATCCAGAGACCAAAGAAGGAAATGTTCAATGAATACGGTTAAATGGATTCAATCCAGTCAATGCCATTCTGGTGTAGAGTGCGGCCAGCAAGGCCAAGCTCTGTACAGAGATAAAAAAACTGCAGATGCCGGAGTCCAAGGTAGACAAACGGCAGCCTGGAAGAACACAGCAGGCCAGGCAGCATCTTGAGGAAAGGAGCAGTCAACGTTTCGGGTATTACCCTTCTTCAGGACTGGATGTGGGGGTAGGGGGAGCTGCAGATAAAGTGGGGAGGAGGGGTGGAGGCAGAATGGTGGAGATAGGTTGACACTGGTGGTAGATATGACCTGGTTGGTGTATGGGAGGGATGAATCTGGTTGGTCTCTGGAAGGGAGGTTCAGAGGTGGAATGGAAGGGAGGAGGTGCGGCTGGAAGGAGAGGCGGGGGATGGGTGGGAAGTTTATTAGAAATTGGAGAACTCAATGTTGGCAGTAGGGGGCCCAGGTGGAAGATACAGTGGTGTTTTTCCGATTTGCGTTCCCAGCTACTGCAACACAGGAGGAGGCCAAGGATGGACGTGTCAGAAGGGGAGTGGTTTGGGGAGTTGAGATGGGCGGTGACCGGGAGGTTAGGTTGGCTGTTAAGGGCTAGGCAAAGATGCTGAGCAAAACGGTCACCTAGTCTACGATTGGTCTCACCGATGTAGAGAAGACTACATCGGGAGCACCGATTGCATTAGACAAGGTTGGAGGAGATGCAGGTGAAGGGCTGTCTCACTTGGAAGGATTGTTTAGGGCCCTGAATGGAGGTGAGCGAGGTAGCGTGTGGGTAGGTGTTGTATCTTTTATGGTTACAGGGGAAGGTACCAGGCAATCAGGGGAGGCAATGGCCTAGTGGTATTATCGCTGGACTGTTAATCCAGAGCCTCAGATAACATTCTGGGGACCCGAGTTTGAGTCCCGCCATGGCAGATGGTGGAATTTGAATTTAATAAAATATCTGTAATTGGGAGTCTAATGATGACCGTGAATCCATTGACGATTGTCAGGAAAAACCCATCTGGTTCACTAACACCCTTTAGGGAAGGAAACTGCCATCCTTACCTGGTCTGGCTTACATGTGACTCCAGACCCACAGCAATGTGGTTGACTCTTAACTGCCCTCTGGGCAATTAGAGATGGGCAACAAATGCTACCTAGCCAGTGATGCCCTCATCCCATAAATGAATAAAAAACACTTGGAACGCAAATTTGAAGATCAACACCGTATCTTCCGCCTGGGCACTCTACAGCCCAGAGGACTCAACATTGAGTTCTCCAATTTCTAATAAGCTTTCCACCCAACCCTCCCTCTCTTCCAGTCACCAACTGGATTCATCCCTCCCATCGACCAACCAGGTCATATCTACTACCAGTGTCCACCTATCACCACCATTCTGCCTCTACCCCTCCCACACCCCTTTATCTGCAGCTCCCTCCCCCAACCCCCACATCCAGTCCTGAAAAAGGGTAATACCCGAAACATTGACTGCTCCTTTCCTCAAGATGCTGCCTGGCCTGCTGTGTTCTTCCAGCCTCCTGTTTGTCTACCAAGCTTTACACAGTACTCTATGAACACCTCTGATTAATTCAGTGTACACCCATATATCCTGGACGTAAGGAATTGCCACCTACACTTTGCAGCCTAATACTACCGTCTTTTATTTGTCGTGTGTATGTGTGCATGAGTGTGTGTATGTGCATGTGTGTGATTGTGAGTGTGAATGTGTGCATGTTTGTGACTGTGTGTGTGTGAGCATTTATGTGTGTGTCTGTGTGTGGATGTGTCTGCATGCATGTGTGTGTGTGCATGTGTGCATATGTATGTGTGCGCATGTGTGTGTATCTGTGTGTGCACGCGCATGTGTGTGTGTGCATGCATGTGTGTGCATTTGTAGCTCCTTTTAAAAGTGAGGATCCAAACTGGAGGCAGCTGATGAATAATTCTATAGGTACCTGATGTAGTTTTATTAAATATGATTGGTTCTCCCAACAGTTGCTTAGCTATGGATTACCACTTCAGTCAAACCTCATGTCATTAGTCAGAAGGTTAATTGTATGAGAAGGACGAAGCAGGGAAACGTGCTGGTGCAGAACGATCAAAAATTAGACTGAAAATATTTGCCTACCATAAAACACAGCGGCGAGTAATATGTCTTTGCATATGCTATTAGTATACAAGGTCACCTCTGCATCATGTAATCAGTCTTCACAAATATTTGTAGAAAACTAAGTAGGTTAAGTAAACATTTGCCCTTTTACTCACACCATATACTAGCAATTCACCAACATAGGATGGCAAGAAAGTCTGATACAATTCCGTGACATTTGCACAAGGTTTCGATAGTCAAATTTCCAATAAATACACTGGATTGTGGGATTGACACTAAAATACACTTTTGTCCAAGAAAGAAAGGATTGTGTTTAAATATCATCTTTTCTGACAACAGGGCTTCTAAAAGTCCCTAACAGCCAATTACGGACTGTTTCAAAAAAAATAGCAGTTATTGTAATCTAAAAAAATGCAACTGCCAATTTGTGAAAACAGTCTGCTATTAGCAACAATGAGATAATGACCAGATAACCAGTTTTGTTTTGTGACTTCTTTTCATTCACTCGTGGAACATGGGCAGCATTTATTGCCCATCCCTAGTTGCCCTTGAAAAACTGGTGATGAGCTGCCGACTTGAATCGCTGCAGTCAACGGTGTGTCAGATGGCCCATGATGCCATTAAGGAGGGAATTCCAGGATTTTGACCCAGTGGCAGTAAAGGAGTGGTGATATATTTCCAAGTCAGGATGATGAGTGTCTAGGAGGGGAACTTGCAGGTGGTGGTGTTCCCATGTATCTGCTGCCTTGTCCTACTTGATGGAAATGGTCATGCATTTGGAAAATGCAGGTTATTGCTGAGCAGATGCTGCTTGATAGCAGTGTTGATGACACCTTCCATCACTTTACTGATGATCGAGAGTAGACTGATGGGGTGGTAATTGGCCAGGGTAGTTACAGATTATGCTGGAGTACAATTCTGCTGCTGCTGATGGTTCGCTGTGCCTAATGGATGCTCGCTCTTGAGATGCTAGATCTGTTTAAAGTCTGTCCCATTTAGCACAGTGACAATGCCATACAACACAATGGAGGTTATTCTCAATGTGAAGATGGGACTTCGTCTCCACAGGGACTGTGTAGTGGTCTGTCTTCCTGACACTGTCATGAACAGGTATATCTGCAGCATGTAGATTGGTAAGGATGAGGTCAAGTATATTTTTCCTTATTCAGTCAGTTCCCTCACCACCTGCTGTAGACTCAGTCTAGCAGCTATGTCCTTTAGGATCTGACCAGCTTGATCAATAGTGTCACTGCCGAGCCACTCTTGGTGGTAGACATTAAAATCCCCCACCCAGATTACATTTTGTGCCCTTGCCACTCTCACTGCTTCCTCCAAGTGTTGTTCAACACTGAGGAGTATAGATTCATCAGCTGAGGGAGGATGGTACGTGGTAATCAGCAGGAGGTTTCCTTGCTCATGTTTAACCTGAAGCCATGAGATTTAATGGGTTCAACAGTCAACATTGAGAAATCCCAGGGCAACTCCATCCCGACTGTATATCACTGCGCTGCCACGTCTGCTGGTCTGTTCTGTCAGTGGTACAAGACATATCCAGCGACAGTGACGGTGGTGTCTGAGACTTTATCTGTAAGATATGATACCATCTGTATGATTTTGTCAGGCTGTTGCTTGACTAGCCTGTTAGATAGCTCTCTCAATTTTGGCACTAGCCCCCAGATGTTGGTAACGATTTTGCAGGGTCGAAAGAGCTGTTTTTGCGACTGCCTTTTCTGGTGCCTAGGTTGATGCCAGGTGGTCCGTCTGGTTTCATTTTTTTTATTGAGACTTCATTAGAATTGACATAACGACTGGCTTGTTAGCTATTTCAGAGTGCAGTTGAGAGTTAACCATATTTCCATGGATCTGGGGTGACATGTCGGCTAGACCAGGTAAGGATGGCAGATTTCCTTCATGATTAGTGAATCAGATGCATTTTTCTGGCAATTGATTCACAGTCATCAGCAGATTTGTAATTCCATACTTCTTTTAGTGAATTCAAATTCCACCATGTGCTGTGGCAGTTTTTGAAACCATATCCTCAGAATATTAGAGATAACAAGGTGTGGAGCTGCATGAACACAGCAGGCCAAGCAGCATCATAGGAGCAGGAAAGCTTGACGTTTCGGGCCTAGACCCTATCTCTGATACAATTTTATCCCCAGAATATTAACTGAGTTTCTGGATTAATAGTCTTGTAATAATACAACTAGGCCAACACCTCTGTTGACTGAGGGATAAATATTGGTCAGGACTCCAAAAAAAAATTCAGCCTTTGGACTGTTATGGCCTGTTATGCTGAACATGACGCCAATTTAAACTAATCCCACTAATCCCTTATGCCTGCCCTTGGTCCATATATCTCCATTCCTTGCATATCCATATGCTTAGCTAAAAGTCCCTGAAATGCACCATCGTATCTGCTTCCACTACCATCCCTGGCAGTGTGTTTCAGACTCCCCACTCTCGGTGTTAAAAAAAACTTTCCCCTCACATTAAATGCATGTCTCCTAGTTATAGATATTTCAAATTTGGGAAAAGATTCTGACTATCAACAAGTTTACGAGTAGTTTAAAATGCAGCCATTGAAATCAAGTCGAAGTGAACATTAGCGTTAAAGACACCATGGCTTTATTTAAGGAAAGTAAAGATTTTTCACCGTCACCCATCCAGAATCCTTTCCTCAACAACCAATATCATCACAAAGGGGCTACGCTCCGAAAGCTTGTGATTTCAAATAAACCTGTTGGAATATAACCTGGTGTCATCTGATCTCTGATTAAAAAAAAACATATTGGCTGATTGTTCATCTAATTATTGTGTGAAAGGTAAAGGGTTGACTAGAGGGGTTGGGGGTGGGAGGTGAGGTTGGTAAATTGTGCTGTGGCTGATAGAGAATATGCAAATAATGACTGTGCTTCAAAACCATTTTACAATATGAAATATTTTGACAATATGGCAAAGTGTTATTATTTCGATGTATGCATTTATTACCTTTCTCTCATTTGTGGTGGCATTTCAAAAACGATCTATGAATTTTTAAGACAACCAAATCAGCTGCAAATTGCAATATTAAAAATGCCTGTTTAAGTGTTCATCATTGTAGCTGTTATTGATACGGTCACAAATGTACCTTTCAGTTCAGGCATGTCAAGTGTTCAATAGTAAGCCTGTGATTGTTACAAATATATTTAACACAGTATCTTTATAGCGCCAGCAGTAGGATATTGGGGCTGCAAAATCAATTTTAATAAAGGGAAGACTTGTATTTCTATAATTCCTATCATAGTCTTGGAGCAAGCACAATAATTTTCAACTGGTGAAATCCTGGAATGGGATGCAATCCACAACCTCCTTCCTAAGAGGGAAATGTGCTACAACTCAGAAAAGTATGAGTCTTAACTTTAGGTAGGAGTACAAGATCAGCAGCCATGAATTGAAATCCATGGAGAGGAGAATTGGATGGAGTGGAAAGCTAGCTGTTGATTTGCTACCATTACAAACAGGAGCAGGTCATTTAACACCTCTAGACAGTTCTCTAGACACCTCTAGAATTCACCTCTCGACACCATTGTTCAACTGGATTGATGCTGAGCTGGATCTCAGTTCCATTTTATGCCTTAATTCCATGTCCCATGATACTTATACCCAACAAAACCTTATTAATCTCAGTATTGAGTATTCTAATTGACCCAATACCTAAGCCCTGTGAGAGGGAGAGATTTCCAGACTTCAATGACAATTTATGTGTAAAAGTGCCCAAGATTAATTTTCTTTATTCACTTCTAGGACATGGACATCACTAGCAGGCCGGCATTTATTATCAGTTTCTAGTTGCCTTTGAGAAGCTAGTGGTGAGCTGCCTTCTTGAACCATTGTATCCCATGTGCTGTAGGTACACCCACAATACCATTAAAGAGGGATTTTGACCCAAGTGACAGTGAAGGAACAACAATATATTTCCAAGTCAGGATGGCAAGTGGCTTGGGGAGCTTGCAGGTTGTTGTGTTCCCATGTATCTGCTGCCCTTGTCCTTTGAGATGGAAATGGTCATGGGTTAGGAAAGTGCTACCTGAGGACATATGGTGAATTTCTGCAGCACATCTTGTAGATGGCACACACTGCTGCTACTGAGCATCAGTGGCGGAGGGAGTCAATGTTTGTGAATGTGGATTTATCCATTGCATTCTGTCTTATAAATGCACTAACTTATTACCTCGCAGCAATGGGATCCTCAGTCAATTGGTCTATGTTAAATTCACTAATAGAGCAGCCTTCTAGTCAGAGATAAACAGAAGCTTTACAGCAAAGGAGGCCTTTCGGCTCATTGTGCCCGCACTGTGTCATTCAATAAACATCATTGTCTAGTGCCAATCTCCTGCTTTCGCCCCATACCCTTGTACATTATTTTTATCCAAATCAGTATCCAATGTCTTCTTGAATGTCAGTCCACTTTCCATTTGAATTCCAAGCTTAACAGATCACATTTAAGTCATTCAAAGTCATTTCATATTGAAACCCACAAAGACATTTGCAAGTTTTTAATAAAATCCAGCGCAGTTTTTGAATTGAATAATTAATAAATATTACTAGAATCAAACAAAATTATTTTTACCTTGCAAGTGAATTTATAGGCTGCTGTTTATCTCCTTTGGGTCACAGATCAAACGTCAAAGCTGTCCATGTAATATGAGTTCCATTAGGGCAAGGCCTGTTATTTGAAAGAATTACAGAAATAATGGGTGCGTGGTGTATAACAAACGAGAGTCCAGTCTAGATAAGGGACGCTGTTTCCTGGCAGCCGTGTGATAGCAGACCCCCATAGCATATGTAAATTGATAGAGTCAAATGAGACAATGTGCTGAAGAATCAGACCCCAGGCACAGTGCTGAGCTAGCAGGGATCATCCATTGTGCTAACTGCATTGGGGAGACCATATCATAGCATAGGCTTCTTTTGAATTCCTTTTTTTTTGTACCTGAAGTTCTTTTTCATCCCTTTTCATTGCAAAAACCTACAAGACGTAGCTATAGTGTGGCATTAACAGTGTGCTGACAGGCTATTCAGATGGTCCTCAGTGATGTAGAGATTTAAAGCAGAATTGCAAGAAGTGCAATTTAATCCCAAAGTCATTACCTAAATACTGAGATAGGTCAGGGATTACCACCAATGTAAATGAGATATGAGACAGCCAATGGATTAGAGAACCTTTTCTTTGGGATGACTTCAGCAAATAGGTTAAGATAAGGGAATCTGTGTAATTACATGAAGCTTCGGCGGTCAATTCTGACTTTTACGTATGAGAGCAGAAGAGAGAAGAAAAGCTGGTGCTTGTGGTATTCTCTGCAGTATTAAGTAATTTCTTCTTTTTTAATTCTGCAGAGTGAATAGAGAGGCATCAAGCAAAAGGAAATGATGATGGGAGCCGATGTGATGTTTTGTGACTGGTTTCATTCTATCATTCTTTGGGTAATATCGTTTTAAAATTAAATTTTATGGTCCATTACATATCAGCTAAAACATTTTCTAATGCAATCTTAAACAGAAGTGGCTGCTTTGCACTGGCTTTGTCTCTTAGTTGAGATGTTATTTAATTGAAATTATAAGATAATGAACCCAAAGGATATTTCTTTTCTTTAAAATATTATGTCAAAAGTCATTTGTAATTGGCAAGAAAAAGAGGGTTTTAAAATGAGAAATCTAATAATCACTCTGAGTTAATACATCAATTACTTATTGGAGTGACAATGTTGAGGAAATCAATTAAAATGTACCATCATTATGTTATTAGGATTCTGCATTTCAAACCGACCAGACAAATCAAATGTACTCTGATACCTCATTAACATAAACGAGCCATGTCACAAAGTCTGCAGTGTTTTCAAAAGATGTGCAATGTATTGATGCAGGGCATTTTTAATGGTCATCTGGTTTGAGGTTCTACCATCTAAAAGGTGAAGCTAACTCATTTAAACAAGGCAGAACAGTTCAGTCTGCCACAATAGTACATTCATCGATGCATCGAGCATGGAAGGAAGCCACTCAACCCCTCGTGCCTGTGCTAGCTCTCTGGAGAAGTCCCACTCCTCTGCTCCGTCTCATATCTCTGCTACTTTTCCCTTTTTACGTAAATATACAATTACCTATTGATTCTGCTTCCACCCCTCTCTTTCAGTCAATGCATTCTAGATAACGACAACTCACTGAGTTTTTAAAAGAACAACTTCCCTGGATTTTTTCCAATTATCTTAAATCAGTGTCATCTGGTTACTCAACCTCCTGTCAGCAGATTTAATTGAAAATCAACTTTAAGAGCTCGGAGTTGTTATTTGAACAAAAATGGGGGTTGTATTTTTTTCCCATCTGTAATTAGCAGCCTGTTAACTAAATCTCAGCAACAAGCAGCTTTAAACCAAATGGTTTGTGAGACTGTGATTTCATTAGGGAATCATTGATGGATTATTAATTTAAGAAATACAATTTCTGTCCTTTGTTCAAAGAGAAATCTCATTCTCTTGATGATCTAAAATTGGATTCACTTTTCAAAATTTCATTTTGCAAGTTTAGAATAAAATTTGGCTAGCTTTATGCCTCCTTTATGACTCTTTTGATCTCAGAGATGGCCAGGTGCATTTCTTTCTTATTCAGAATGTTGTGGGTTCAAGTCCAGCTCCAACTGAGCATGAAATCAGAGTTGACATTCCAGTGCTGTTCTGCACTATCAGAAGAGCTGTGTTTCTGGAGAGATGCTAGAACAATCCAGATTACAAAGCAATAGGGTAGAAATGTTTAGAATTATGAAGGAATATGACAGTGTGGGTGGAAACTGACTTGGTCCTACTTACTGAGAGATCAGTCAGGAAGGGTTGATGACACACAATTAATTGGAAGAGATTAAAGACTGCTGACAGCTATGGAACAGAATAATTTGGAAGCCCTTGTCCATGGCTTTGTGCGTGGGAAATTATATCTTTCTAATATGAATGAGTTTTTGAAAAGGTAGCGAAGAGGATTGATGAGGGCAGAGCGGTGGATGTCAGCTATATGGACTTTAGTAAGGCGTTCAGCAATGTTCCCCACAGTAGACTGGTTAGCAAGGTTAAATCACATTGAATACAGAGAGAACTAACTATTTGGATAAGGAACTGGCTCAAAGGTAGAAGACAAAAGGTGCTAGTGGAGGTTCGCTTTTCAAACTGGAGACCTGCGACCAATGGTGTGCCACAAGGATCAGTGCTGGGTCCATTGCTTTTCATCAGTTATATAAATGATTTGGATGTGAACATAGGAGGTATGGTCAGTAATTTTACAGATGACATCAAATTTAGAGATGTAGTGGACAGCAAGGAAGGTTACCTCAGAGTACAACAGAATCTTGGTCTAATGGGCTTAGGAGTGGCAGATAGTGTTTAATTTATTTAAATATGAGTTGCTGCATTTTGGAAAGGCAAATCAGGGCAAAACTTATACACTTAATGGTAAGGTCCTGGGGAGTGTTGCTGAACAAAGGGACATTGGAGTGCAGGTTCATAGTTCCTTGAAAGTGGAGCTGCAGGTAGATTGGATAGTGAAGAAGGTGTTTGGTATGCTTGACTTTATTGGTCAGTGCATTGAGTATAAGAATTGGGAGGTCATTTTGCGGCTGTACAGGACATTGGTTAGGCCACTATTTGAATATTGTATGCAATTCTGCTCTCCCTGCTATTGGAAGGATGTTGTGAAGCTTGAAATGGTTCAGAAAAGATTTACAAGGATGTTGCCAGCATTGGAGGGTTTGAGCTATAGGGAGAGGCTGAATAGACTAGGGATATTTTTTCTGGATCATGGAAGGCTGGGGGGTGACATTACAGAGGTTTATAAAAGCATGAGGGGCATGAATAGGGTAAATAGACCAGGTCTTTTCCCTAGGTTGGGGGAGTCCAAAACTAGAGGGAATAGGTTTAAAATGAGAGGGGAAATATATAAAAGGGACCTGAGGGGCATCTTTTTCATGCAGAGGATGGTGTGTGAATGGAATGGGCTGCCAGAGGACGTGGTGGAGGCTGGTACAATTACACCATTTAAAAGGCAGCTCGATGGGTACATGAATAGAGAGGGTTTAGAGGGATATGGACCAAATACTGGCAAATGGGACTAGATTTATTTAGGATATCTGGTTGGCATGGAAAAGTTGGATTGAAGGGTCTGTTTCCGTGCTGTTTATCTCTCTGACTCTATGACTCTATGAATCAGAAGAAAAACTAGCATCAAAGTTCAGCAGGTAACAGGGAAGGCAAACAGAATATTGGTCTTTATCTCAAAGGGAATTAAGCATAAAAGTAGGAAAGTTTTGCTAAAAGTATATGAAACACTAGTGGACCACAGTCGAAATACTGTGAACAGTTTTGGACCCCTTATCTAAGGAACAAAATACTGATATTGGCGGCATTTTGGAGAAAGTTTGCTAGGCTGATACCAGGCATGGAGGACAAAAACAGAGTTAACGTTGCGGTCGATTGAAGAAGGGTCACTCAACCATAAGGTTAACTCTGATTTCTGTCCACAGATGTTGCCAGACCTGATGAGCTTTTCCAGCAATTTCTGCTTTTGTTTCTCACTTACTGCATCCGCAGTTCTTTCGGTTTGTTACAGTATGGAGGAAATATTTTGTAAGTGGAAACTGGGTAGATTGGGCCTATACCCATTGGAATGTAGAAGAACAAGAGGCAACCTATTGAAATGATTAAGTTCTTTGGGAACTTGACAGGGTAGAGGCAGAAAAAATTTTTGCCCTTGTAGGACAGTCAAGGACCAGATATCATCATCTCAGAATAAGGGATTTCACATTTAACGCAGAGATGAGGAGGAATTTCTACTCTCAGAAGGCTGTGAATTTGTAGTATTCTTTACTGCAGAGGGCTATTGAAGCTGTGTTGTTAAGTATATTCAAGGCTGAGATAAATATTTTTAATTAGTAAGGGAGTCAAGGGTGATGGGGAACTGGCAGAAAAGTGGATTTGAGGATGATCAGATCAGTCATTATCTCAGTAAAACATAGAATCAAAGAATCCCTACAATATGGAAGCAGGACATTTGGTCCATCGAGTGTACACTGACCCTCCAAATAGCATCCCACCCAGACCCACCTCCCCCCAATCCTATCCCTGTAATCCGACATTTACAATGGTAACCCACCTAACCTACACATTCCTGCACACTATGGGTAATTTAGCATGGCCAATCCACCAAACCTGCACAGCTTTAGACTGTGGGAGGAAACCTGAGCATCCTCAGGAAGCCAACACAGACACAGAGAGAATATGCACTCTCCACACAGACAGTTGCCTGAGGCTGGAGTTAAATCTGGGTCCTTGGCGCTGTGAGGCAGCAGTGTTAACCACTGAGCCACTGTGCTGCGTATGAATGGCAGAGTGGACTCAATGCTCTGAACAGCCTACTTGTTATGTTTTCAATAGCAACTACCTTTCACAAACTATTTACATCGCCCTATTCTAGGCTGGAAAAGTGAAGAAGGTGCTTCTATTCTGCAGTTATAATGACAATCCAGTTTAAACCTTATTGGAAACTAGGAATGTCAAATCTGGAATATATGTTAAACAGTGAACAGGGTAAAAATTCTGAAGAAGGGTCTAGACCCAAAACGTCAGCCTTCCTGCTCCTCTGATGCTGCTTGGCCTGCTGTGTTCATCCAGCTCCACACCTTGTTATCTCAGGGTAAAAAATGCCAGTTCTGGAATATTCGAAATTACATCTTTTCGAGGAAATTGTCCATAATCAAGGATAACTTTCTAAAGTGCTGCTTCAGTCATTTATTTTTGCGTCAATAGTAATGTCCCTCACGTTTCATGTATTTTTCAAATTTGGAAACCTTTGTAGATCTTGTCCCCTCAAATGGTCAAAGGCTCAGAAAGCACTTTGAGCTTCCCGAACAATGTTTTGTTGTTTCATGGTTGGTTGTTGTGATGAATGGGCCGATGGTACATGAGCCAGTCTATATAACTTAACATGTCACTGCCATAGCCTTTAATGAAAAATGAGAGGTGAGTATGATTATTAATCACTGTAATTGTTAATGGATCTGGGTTGAACTATTAACTGTGTAAAAGCCTTTGGGTGTTCAGCTATATTCGCAATGTTCAGTTTTGCCAATTATTTGGTTTGGTGAGTTGATTCCAGAATACAAACTGATTGTGTCAAAACTTGTTTTTTAAAACTTGTTTTCAATATTACAGTGGAATAATCTGCCCGTTTTTGACCGACATTTCTAAATCACATTTTGGATTTCTCTCTTCCAGATGTTAGCCTCTATCTTTAAGATTGATAAACTTCAAGTTTTTAAAATTAATCTGCCAAGTTATGTTCAATTGGCAAGGATAAGAACTTAGTTACTGGTTTCAAACACATTTAATTTTATTGCCAAATTTCTCCCATTCCTTCTTATTTGATTGTCTCTTCCAAGAAATTTGTTAATTGCCTCCGATGTGTAATTCAATTGACCAGAAACCATGGGTGACTTGTAATAATCAGTGACTGGAGGCTGTTTAAAAATAGCATAATCAGATTGCCCTCATTCAGCATTCACGTGTCCTTGAAGCACGATTTTGAATAGTTAGGGACAATTGAACTATCTTAGCTGCAACTTAGAGTAGACTGACTGAGGGAAGGATGTTTCGACTGAGGCGGGAGTGCAGCAAATGTTTACCAGACTGATTTCTGGGATGACAGGACTGATGCATGGAAGAGAGATTGGGTCGACTAGAACTATTTTCTCTGGAGTTTAGAAGAACAAGGGCGTATCTCGTAGAAATCTATAAAATTCTAACTGAACTATACAGAGTAAACACGGGAAGGATGTTTCCGATGATTTCGGAGTCCAGAACCAGGGGTCACAGTTTCAGAATACTGTGTAGGCCATTTAGGCCACAGATCAGCCATGATCCCATTGGATAGTGGAACAGGCTTGAGGGCTGAATGACCTACTTCTGTTCCTATGGTCCTGTGACTGAGATGAGGAGAATCTTTTTCACCCAGAGAGTTGTGTGCCTGTGGAATTCTCTGCTATGCAAAGCAGTTAAGGCCAAAGCATTGAATGTTTTCATGAAGGGGTTAGATATGGTTCTGATGACTAAAGGGATCAAAGGGTGTGGGGAGAAAGGGGGAACAGGATACTGAATTGGATAATCGGTGATGATCATATTGAATGGTGAAGCAGGCTTGAAGGGCTAATTTGCCTATTCCTGCTCCTATTTTCTGTAAATTAGTCACTTCTGTTCTCTAAGGTTTTAAGAGTAGATTTGTAGCTTGGGTTGTGGTTGGTTCGCTCGCTGAGCTGGTTTGTTGTTTCACAAACATTTCGTTACCCTGCTGGGTAACATCTTCAGTGCAGCCTCAGATGAAACACCGTTGTGTTTTCCCCCGTGTTATTTAAACTCTGGAGTCCGTACAGCTGGATTACCTCATGCCGGTTTTCCTTCACAGTGGGGTGTATATGGGGTCGAGCTCTATGTTTTGCTTTCTTCATGGAGTACTGGGCTTCTGGAATTCCCGTGCTTGTCTCTGCTTTGCTTGTCCCAGGATCTTGGTGTTGTCCCAGTTAAATTGGTGGTTCTCCTTATCCATGTGGATAGAGATGAGTGAGTATTGGTCGTGTCTTTTGGCCATGACTTCTACATCTTCAGGGTGCTAAGAAATTGTCCATAAAGACTCTTACCAATTTGCATAGATGCACCATAGAAAGCATTCTATCCAGATGTGTCATGGCTTGGTCTGGCAACTGCTCTGCCCTGGACCGTGAGAAACTACAGAGGTTTGTGAACACAGCCCAGTCCATCACACAAGCCAAACTTCCATCCATTGACACCATCTTTACATCTCGCTGTCTTGGAAACACAAACAATATAATCAAAGACACTTCCCACCCAGGTTATAATTTCTTCCAACATCTTCCGTCAGGCGGAAGACACGAAAGATTAAACACATGTGCCAACAGATTTAAGAACAGCTTCTTCCCTGCTGTTATTAGATGTCTGAATGGACTTCTCAAATTTTAATTTTAATGCTGATCTCGTTCTTTGTGCGCCTTCTCTGCAGCCCTAACATTGTATTCTTTGCTCTTTTTATTACCTATATGCACTTTGTATAAAGTCAGTAGTCACATGACACCAGGTTATAGTCCAACAGGTTTATTGAAAATCACTGCTCTGAAAGCTTGTGATTTTAAATAAACCTGTTGGACTATGACTTGGTGTTGTGTGACCTTTGACTTTGTCTACCCCAGTCCAACACCGGCATCTCCACATCTTTGCACTTTATAGGCTATGTTCTGCCTGTACTGTATGCAAAACAAAACTTTTCACTGTACCGCAGTACATATGGCAATAATAAATCAAATCAAATCAAAATTAATTGTGCTTTTCTATGACTTGGTGAGTATTTCCACCATTTTCTGTTTTTATCAACAACTGATGATATTTTCCACATGTTGGAAAGACACTTCAATTTAAAATAATACATTTGTGCTGGTCTTCTGTCTCATAAAGTGATTGTTTGTGTCATGGTGGCCAACTCTGTGTTCAACATTACCTGGAATAGCCCAGGGGCTCCAATCTAGGAGTCTCTGCTATGTTTGCTGCAAAGGAAGGCAGTGAGTTTGAGAAAGTGTACAATTTGACAATCCCCATTATGCCTTTTACATCCTCAGATTAACCCAAAAATGTTTTCCAGTCAGTGAATTATTTGTAGAGCATAGTCGACATCACATAGATGAGGATGACATTAGGTGGCATAAATGCCAATGATTTGAATAACCAGTTACTCACTTTAGTCTTTAGTTCCCAAGAAAAGTCACTGGAATCAGAAGGTTAACTCTTGTTTCTCTCTTCACAGGTGCTGTCAAGTCTGCTGAGTTTCTCCAGCACTCATTGTTTTTAAAATTCATAGAATCTGCAGGATTTGCTTTTAGTTGTAATCATGCAGTTGGTTGAGGGATGAATGATTGGCAATCCCTCGGAAAAATCCCCTAATACTTCTTAATATCCTTATCATACAATGAAGAGAATAATTCATAAAGTTCCAACTTTGGAGTCAGTTTTCCGCACCCTTTTCTCCCACGGTGTAAATAATTGTGATCATGAAATTTGGCAGTCGTGAGTTTGTTCTCAGGAGTGCAAGCAAAGAAACCTTCAGCAACACGTTTCTCTTTTCAGTGATGTCTGTTCAGGTGGGATGAGCTTTAGAATCCAATATTATGAATACCATCAAAACTACTTGTTTCTATCTTTAAATCGTTAGCTCCATCATCGACGGCACAGTCGTGTTTGGGCCAGTGCAGAATCTGGCGGCATTGGTGGCATCTGGATTGGCGAGGTCCATTGAAGACTCCTGGTGGTGAAGGTGCCGATGGAGGTGAGATGGCGCTGATGAGTAGCGACTTTCATTCCAGTGGCGGTGGTGCGGTGATTTGGACTCATGCCTGGCCACCAGGCCCATGGCCCATGGCGGAGCACTTAAGGGCCGTAAAGTCGAATATTTTTTCTTTATTTCTTCATTTTTCTGCCTTTATATTTTATGTTTTGGTTTATTTTTCCATGTTTTAAGATGTTGCTGCAAAGTGGCAGCACTGTACAACATTTTTCACTGTCTTTTGAAACAAAATATATGTGACAATAAATCAAATCAAATGATTCCTTTAGCCCATTGTTATGGAAACCATCACTAACACTTCTTTCACTTCTAAGGTTTTACTTGCTGACCTTCCCAAAGCAACTATCAACTCATACCAATTTTCACTTGGGTCCTGCCCTTAATCCTATCTTCCCTAGCCCTTATTAGACTTGTCCTCAGAAAGCAACTTCTCATCTCTCCCTTCTTTGCTCCTCTGTGAAGTACTGTTTTATTTCTACATTAAAAGCTTGATATAAATACAAATCTTTGTTGATTACAGCCAATGGCAGCAGCACATCTTTTGAATAATGAGGAAACATCATTCAAAAAAAAAATCCCAACAGATGAAACATATAGTGCTGAAAAACATCCACTAATCTATCTGAAACAGGGAATTCGTTGTATCACAATCGTGTTGTGGAGATTAAAAGTGCAAAAAGCTCTTAAATAATTTAATCTGTTATCTAAATTACACAATTAATTAACTGATACTGCACTTAAACTCAGGAATCCTGTTCAAAGTAGAATGGAATCAGGGACACAATTTTGGAGAATCTATTATTTGATTCATTTGGGATAAGTGAAAGCATCCTTACATTTCTTGAGGGGTAAGGTGTAAATTTATGTAAAGCCTTTAGGAACTTAAATAAAAGTAAAAGTCCTTGTTAACATAGCGTATTAAGGAATTTCATTGTAAATGGGACAGTATTCATATAAAACACACCATCCTGACTTGGAAATATACCGCAGCTCGTTCATTTTTGTTGGGCCAAAATCCTGACCTCCCTTACAGCACTGACGGTACACCTATACTAAATGGACAGCAACAGTTCAAAAAGACAGCTCAGTACGACTTTCTCAAGGGCAGTTTGGGATGGACAACGCATGCTGATCCTGCCAGTGAAGCACTTATCTCCTGAATGAACAAAAGAAATGACATATTTGATCTCTTCCCAATGGTTTGAGAAAAAAGGCTCAAGCAATTAAATGAAGTGAAAGTTAATTATTTTTGCCGTTACAACTTTACTGAAACCACTTCTACTCTGTGCATCAAATATTTTATACCCAAGGTGATGACACTTTCTGTAATAATTGAATCAAATAATGATACAATACAGAAGGAGGCCATTCACTCCTTTGTGTCTCTTTAACAAAATTGACTCGACAAATTTTTGGCACGATTCAGCCCAGGCATTCTGCACATAATTTCCTGATCTTTCATAACTAAATCATCGAATCCCTACAGTGTGGCATATTTGGCATGTCAAGTCCACACCGACCCTCTGAAGAGGTATCCCACCCAGACCTTTTCCCTACCTATCACCCTGCATTTCCCATGGCTAATCCATCTAGTCTACACATCCCCAAACACTATGGGCAATTTAGCACGGCCAATCCTCCTAATCTGCACATCATGGGACTATGGGAAGAAACTGAAGCACCCAGAGGAAACCCATGCAGACACGGGGAGAATGTACAAACTTCACACAGACAGTCACCTGAAGGTGAAATTGAACCTTGGACCGTGGCCCTGTGAGGCAACAGCGCTAACCACTCAGCCACCGTGCCACCCAAAGCAAGAATTTGATTGGTTTTTAAAAATAAATCTCTATTTTCCTGCCATGTTCAAACATTTCAACACACTGCCAGGCCAATCTGTTCCTGCACTGCCTTTAATATAGTACCATTTCATTCAAATTGTCTGTCTGCGTTCTTCCCACAAAATATAACATTCCAAATTAGACTCGGGTTGTTTTCCTTATTTTAATCATGGAACGTAGGCTGCACTGGCAAAGTTGGCATTTGTTACTCAATTCTAATTGCTCCTTGAACTAAATAGCTTGCTAAGCCATTTCAGAGGCCTGTTAAAAGTCAACCACATTGTTGTGCGTGTGAAGTCACATAGGTAAGGACTGAGGATTTCCTTCTCTGAAGGGTATAAGTGAAGCTGAAGAGCTCTTCTGACAATCAACAATGGTTTCATTGGCCTGAATCTTACTTTTCCCTTGACAAGGTCCATGTTATATCGAAATCTTTTGGAGGTTGTTCACATGAGGTCTCTTGCTGTACCTTACTGTCAGAATTGCTGTGTCAACATGTACTTTTACATGTATGTTGTAGCCAAGAGCTATGAGTCATGTTGGTAGAGCTTCCAAGTTTGTCACTTGGCTGACCAGAAATCTCTCTCACTGTTATCGCCTCTTATTATGTGTGTCTGCGAGAAGGGTTTGCAGGTTTGGCCACATCATAAACAGACCTTCTTTGACTGTGAAGTCCTGGAGCAGGACTTGAACTTAGAGCTTCTGGTTCCAAGAGCAGGGACGCTACCTACTGCACCTCAAGACAACCTCCAGCCAGCTGAACAGTTGTAATGATGAATGCTATGATGAACAAGACCACTGTTTTCTCAATAGAATTTATTAAAAAAAAGTGTTGGTTTTGCTGACATAACCCATATCCCAAGAACAAACGGAAGACAGTATTCTCCCGCACCATGATGTTGTTGCAAGTGTGAAGAGAAATAAAGCCAAATAATTGAGAGAAAATAACTCTGCAAATGCAGTCTGCAGTGGCAGAATTATCACACCATTTCCTTCCAATTTACATGCTCAAGAAATTTCAGGCTCTAATTTGAATCAATGAACTAACAGCAAGGTGATGAATTTAAAAGCATTCCTTGGTTACAATGGGGGAAAAAAATTACACAGCAGAAGTAATTTGATTCTGTATCTGCATCGTGCAGTGAGGTCAGCACGATACTAAGGTCACACAATGCTGTTTGTAATCGGAAGGTACGGCCACCCACAGAGTTAGCAAAAAGAAAATCAATTGCATTTAAGGACACTGGTTTTTAAATGCTGATGTAGCAGAGTGACTAGGCCACCTTTTATTTATGCCATCATAGAAAAAGCCATTACAGTAGTCAGGAAAAAGATTCCATCAGTTTGTAGCTTACAAACAGCTCAGCTGGTTCAAAAAAAAATGTATATGAATCAAATCAAAGCATTTGCATGGTTACATCGGCGCCTGTACACATACTACAAGTGATAAAGGATTTAATTAGGGATGGCACAAAAGAGCATTTGTGCTTTATGTGACACAAGCACAACTTGACCCCATCATAAAGAATATAAAATCCTGGCCTTGCAACTGCCTTTGTAAATGCTGTTATTACCAGACAGGATGAAAAGAAGGTGCTTATTAATGGGCAAATTAAAATTATATTAACAAAAACAACCTGTTCTCATTTCTTTTCTCCTTCTCTGTGTTGACCACAAATTTTATTAAGAAATTGGCATTGTCCTTCCCTTTATTAATTATTGCATGATATAATCTGGGGCTATGTTTAACCCTGGTCATCTGTTTGTGAGTATTTCGTGTTCTGGACATATTATAGATTGCCCTTGAACTTGCATTGATGCAATGGATCCTTTTCCAAAAGAAAACTTCATACCTTGTCCTTGAAATATGCAATTTTAGAAAGTAGATGCATAGGAACATTCAAAACAGGTGTAGGTTAACTTCCCTTTTGTTTCAGCACCTTTACTTAACATTTCATGTCCCTCTCAGCCTCGAAAGCACCCAAAGTCTTTTGGAGGGATAGCGTTCCAAATTTCTTCCATATTTTATGTGAAAGCTGCTTCCTGAATTCATTCTTGAATGGTCCACTCTGACACAATTCTTCTTGAATCTTCCCCTCAGGAGAACTTATTTCCCCTTAACCTTCCCCATTAAAACTTTTTACGAAGGACTCAATCAGGCTCCCTGTTAACTCCTTGGGCTGAACCTTAAGCTATTTTGGCTAAGTTGAGTTTTTTGGACAGATTCTTGTCATGAGGCCCAGTGAGATCTCTCTCTGTATCTTACCAAATTTGCCTCATTAACTAGCTTATTCACAAGCTAACTGACAATCTAGCCCATTCTTACCATACGGCATTCTTAGAACAGCTTGCCATTCAGCAATATCTGTCAATAGACCAACAGCAACGGTGCTTGTGCCATCTTTAAAAGACACTGGCATTGTGAAGCAGTCCCGCTTGGTTATGGACAGTGTTTGAAATTCCTTGAGAAGTGGAAGATGGTGCCATAATCACCTGACAGGGACTGAAGGTCATGGTTGTGGGGGTGATGCCAATGTGACAATACTACGACTTTAAGATGTGTATTTTGTCCTTTTGTTTTGAGGAGAGGCTTTCTGACAAAGGTACTGAGCTATCTACTGAAAGCCCATAAAGTAAATAGCTTGTGAGGCCTTGGTTTATTTTTAAGTTGAAACAATAGAAGCAGTCTGAATGGGTGTGACAAGCTCCCACAGAACCAGGATTATTAGTTGCAGTTTTTAAGTAGTAGCAGCAATTGGGATCTTGAAGCTGGATGTGGAAGCTATTTTCTCCTTTCTCAGCTACAGCTAAAAGCTGGGGTTCTCTTCCTGCTCCTGGAGTTGCATGTGAGACAATTTATTTTTCTGAATTTCCTTTTGTCAAGTGTGTAATTATGAGATGTTACTATATTGGAACAGTTACTGCTTTTAATAAAATAATCTATTATTCTGTTAAGTTTTCCAATAGAGTTGCTTCTCCAATTTCTTCTTTCTTAGGTCATATTTTAACTTTAGTATATGAATAAAATGTGTTTTGCTTAAGGTTGAGTAATTGAATTGCATTGTGAATGCAACATCTTACTCCGACTTTTGAAATAAGAAAAGATAAGGGTCTAGACTATCTTCTGAATATTATTTGAGGAGGTTTGGTCTGACACAAAGGAAAGGAGTTCTCTTCCCAAGGGATCAGCAAAGTAGGTTATGGCTCCAAATCCTGTCAGTCTCCGTCAAGTTTGCCATCTGGGTGTGTGTCAACTCAATGGTGAGGAGGAGTAACTTGCTCACAGTCAGATGTTCAGCCAGAGTGATGCCAAAGCATGGGTTTAAATCCTTTACTGGCTTAGGTCACTATGAAGGTCCTGCATCCTTGGATTGCCCCTTGCCTTAGATATGTTGACCCTCAAATTAATCTCACTACCAGTCATTTCTCTTTCTCTGTCTAGCTCTAATGGGAGAGTGGGACTATGGAGCCTTTATTTGTACTTAAATATAGCATCCAATTTTCCAGCAAAAACATTGCATATAGACATTACTCTCTTGATCGAACATGGCCACTTATCTTGATGGTCAATTCTCTCAACTGTCTTGAATGTAACCAGATCCCTCAATATGAAAAGCTCAAGAATTTAGATCACTTCAATTCCTAATCATTTGGAAATGGCAAATCCCATGCTCTCAATTCTGCATAAAACAATGGAATTGATTCATCGGAGCAAACTTGTAGACCAATCTGAACAATCCAGGAAGTCAAAAAATCACAAGACACCAGGGAATCGTCCAACAGGTTTATTTGCAAACACTAGCTTTTGGAACATTGTTCCTTCATCAGGTGCAGTGAACGAGGTATCAAGACACAGAATTTATAAGTAAAAGATCAAAAGATCATACAACTGATGTAAATGTATTGAACAAACTAGAAATAGCTGTCTGACTCCCTCCTGTTTAATCTGAAATCTTAACAGGAAGGAGTCAGTCAGCCATTTTAGGTTTATTCAATACATTTGTATCAGTTGTATGATCTTTTGATCTTTTACTTGTAAACTCTGTGTCTTGATACCTCTCTCACTGCACCTGATGAAGGAGCAACGCTCCAAAAGCTAGTGTTTTCAAATAAACCTGTTGGACGATAATCTGGTGTCATGTGATTTTTGACCTTGCCCAACCCAGTCCAACATTGGCATCTCCACATCAATCCAGGTGGTGAAGATGGTGAAGTTAGAAATAGGAAAACCATAAGCACTGGTTTCTTGATCATTTTGCATCTGTCATTGAATTGCTTTTTGTAGTTTCAAATCCACCGTCAGACAGGCTGCATGATTGGGAGACACGCTTGCAACACAGGGGCTGCGGCTGAGATATGTGAAAGCAGCAAGATTCAGTGAGTGGGGGGGTTGAGGGATTCTGGATGGGAGGTGATCATTAGTTGTAGTCGCCTTATTGTAGCAGGGGGAAGCAAATAGATTGCAGGATAGTGGGGGTGTGGTTGCATTCACAGGTAAGCTAGTTCAGCCTGGATAAACTCTGCTCCCCCTGGCTCACATATATTGCTGTCAAAACATTGACCTCATGCATTCAGGCCTTTTCATCTCTTTTTGTCTGTCAGATTTCCAACTGAGTGTAGTTAAGAATTGAATTACTGTTAAAATGAGGTTTGTAGCTGAATTAAAGTACCTAAATGACCAAACTGCATTCTGAAATTGGATTCATTACCTTCCCCTCTTCCTTTCTTCTTTAAGACCAGACATGGGCAGGTTGGATTCCTATTGCAAATTTTTATTTCTTTTTTAACCTCCCATCTGTTTTGAGCATCCGTTACAGATGCAAAGATTTGTGATGGCTACTCTTTTCTTCGCTCCTCTTGCTATGTCATGAAGTTGGTTTCTAAAGAAGTAAACATTCAAAAGTCACCTTTATTCTCTGGAACTCTGGGTCGTCAGGCAGAACTCTAGCAACATCGAATTTTGTTACAGTCTGACTGGCAGTTCACATTTGCAGTGCTACCTACTTCCTTCTGCCAAGCCCATATACAGTACATTCAATTAGAAGGAAATCAACCCGATCTTTGCTTATGCCTATTGTAAAGTCAGTCAATAGAATATGAGTTAAATGTACATCAAAAACTCACTCTTTCCACCTGGACAGGTCATGGTTTCTATGCCACTTTATTCCAGGTTAACAAAATAGACACTTTGAAAATGTTACCCATTCACTGTGTTTGATGTTTCCAACTTATTTCCAACTTCTTGTCATCCCAACAAAGAGATGGGGACTAATTCTGATCACTTCAATCCCTGTTCGGAAGCAAACTTTCGGTAGTCACTAATGCTGCAAGCATCCTGATAATTACTTTCAAAGACCATACCACGAGCCACTGCAGAATCCCTTTTGCAGACTCCTTCAATCGCCATTGCTATTTTCACTGCGAATCACCCACCTCACAAGGAAAAAGGCAAATTGCAAAATAGACTTGATATATATTACCCTACAAAAGATGAACACAGCCTGTGGGCCAGTGCTCTAAATTATAGGAGCTTATGATAGGTAATAGAATGGAAATGGTGTAATATTTCAATATTTTCATGCCGCCTGCATTGCAATTATGATGTTAATTAATTATACAGCTGGCAGTTAACACCATCCTGAGGCATAGCCATGGTCAATTCAGTGATGTTCTGTGAGCGAGTAATTAACCTCTCCTCTTCCCTGGGATTCTATACAAGCCGATCGTTATGTTGATGATATAATTATTATTAATTCAGTTTCTATGTTTCGTTGACATTGTTAATTACTTGTCTGTAATCAGCTAATGTTTAATCTGCCTGTTCGATGGCTTTCTAACAACCGTTCAAAATGCCTCTGAGCCCACGTATGGAGCACTTCAAAAAAAACACATTCAACCCCCCCACCCCCTTCCCTAGTGCACTCAAAGTGTCAGCAATGTTGGCACTCATAATTAATTATTATCTTCTGACTGCAAAGATCTCTTCAGATCAGGGGTTTTCTCAATCTAATTATATCACTACTTCAATTATTTCAACTAGGAAGGCGATATTTGCTTGTCAATAAATCAAGAAAAGCAATGATACCTCATTAGTGCCAAATTTCACAAACGATCCTATTTACCTACTTGCCAATATAGCCCCAGTCAAAATAATTCCACCCAGAAACGTGCATTTCTTGTTCCTTAACAATGGAACTCACACCATGCAACTTACCTTTGTCTAAAAGGATCATTTTTATTTTTGCTTATTCCTTCATGGGATATGTGAATCATTGAGGCCAGCATTTATTGTCCAATACTGTTTGACTTTGAAATGAATGGCTTGCTAGGTCATTTCAGAGGGTAGTTGAGAATTATTGTTGTAACTCATAGGCCGGACAGGTAAGGATAGAAGCTTTCTTTCCCGAAAGGACATTAGTGAAGCAGACAAGTTTTTTTTAACGACAATTGTTTCATGGCTAAAGAGCTGGTGTATGAGGAAGGGCTTGAGAAATGTATATCATCGGGATGTCTTCCAGGGAAGGTGGGATCTGTATAAGAAAGACAGGTTGCACGTAAATTGGAGGGGCACCAGTAGCCTGGCAAGGAGGTTTCATAGTGCCACTCAGGAGGGATTAAGCTAGTGTGGTGGGGGAGGTGCGAACTGGAGCAGCAAGTCAGTAAGTGTAGACACTGGGGAAGAGTTTGAGACTAGGGAAAATATAGCTAAGAGGAAGAGCAGTCAGGGAGAGGTTCCTGAGCTCAGCGGAACTGGAGGCTCGGACAGTATTTGCTTCAATGCGTGAAGTATAACAGGTAAGATGGATGAACTTAGAGCGTGGTTGAATGCATGCAATTATGATGTTGTTGCTATCATAGAGACTTGATTGAAAGAGGGAGAGGACTGGCAGCTCAATGTTCCAGGATATTGAGTTTTAGATGAGATAGAGGAAGAAGCAAAACAGTTGGGGGAGTTTCATTACTTAGGCTTAGGGAGCATTTCACAGCTGTTTTGAGGGAGGACGCCCTGGAGGGATCGTGCAGCGAGGCATTAAGAGTAGAGTTCAGGAATAGGAAGGGTGCAATACAATGCTGGGATTGTACTGTAGATCTCCCAGCTGCCAGCAGGAGATAGAGGAGGAGATATGTAGTCAGGTTTTGAAAAGATGTGAAAATAGCAGGGTTGTTGTGGTGAGAGATAAAAGGTACTGCAGATGCTGGAGAATCCGAGATAACAAGCATGGGGCTGGATGAGCACAGCAGGTCAAGCAGCATCATAGGAGCAGGAAAACTTGACGTTTCGGGCCTAAACCCTTCATCAGAAATGGGGGAGGGGAAGAGGGTTCTGAAATAAATAGGGAGAGAGGGGGAGG
>JAHRHZ010000249.1:20362269-20390429 GCA_024137785.1 Ginglymostoma cirratum
AAAAGATGAAGGGTTTAGGCCCGAAACGTCAAGTTTTCCTGCTCCTATGATGCTGCTCGACCTGCTGTGTTCATCCAGCCCCATGCTTGTTATCTCGGATTCTCCAGCATCTGCAGTACCTTTTATCTCTGCTTCACCTGGAAGGTATGTTTGGGGCCTTTGATACTGGGGATGGAGGAAGTAAATGGGCAGGTATTATACCTTTGGCGATTGCAGGGGAAAGTAGACTTCATGTCACATTTATTCGATATAAAATTGAAGTCGACTGATAGGGTGGCTTTGCACAGTAAGGTTTTTGCTTCTTAACATGTATAAAATTTCAAACCAAGAAATTATCTTTACATTTCCATTTAGCCCGACTTCAACTTTTTAAAATAATTTCACATCATCAATAATTAACATATGTTGTAAAGTTTCACAGACACATTACTAGACTAATCCAAAATTGTTTTGTTCCTTCCCCACCTCATTTTATCTATCTTTTATTTAACTGTTTATTGAATATTTTAAAATATTCATTCATGGGATGTGGGTGTCACTGGCTGGGACGACATTCATTGCCCATCCCTCATTGGTCGCTGCAGTCCATTTGCTGTAGGTAGATCCAAACTGCTGTTAAGGATGGGATACCAGGATTTTGACCCAAGAACAATGAAGGAATGACAATATATTTCCAAGTCCAGATGACTGGTTTATTGGAAGGGAACTTGCATGTGGCCTTGTTTCCACTACAAATCCACTGACTTCCACAACTACCTGGGCTATACATCCTCACACCGTGCTTCCTGTAAAGATTCCAACCCATTCTCTCAGTTCCTCCGCCTCCGTCACACGTGTTCAGATGAGGCCAACTTTGACAAGGGAGCCTCCGAAATGTCCACTTTATTCCTCAACCGAGATTCCCCAGCTCCGACAGGGCCCTCAACCGGGTCTGACCCATCTCCCGCACTTCCGCCCTCACTCCTTCTCTTTCCTCCTGCAACAGTGATAGGTTTCCCCTTGTCCTTACCTACCTTATCCCACCAGCATCCACATCCAGAAGATCATCAGACGCAATTTCTGCCACCACCAGACACATATGGCCCTCCCCTCCCTTCTGCAGGGACCATACCCTCTGGGACATCCTGATCCACACTTCCTTCACACCCAACACATCCCCACAGCCCCACGGCACCTTCCCCTGTAACCAGAGAAGGGGCAACACCTGCCCATTTACCTCCTCCCTCCCCAGTATCCAAGGGCCCACATATACCTTCCAGGTGAAGTAACACTTCACCTGCACTTCCCAGAATCTAGTCTACTGCATTCGCTGCTCACAATGTGGTCTCCTCTACATTGAGGAAACGAAGCGTAGACTTGGCGACCGCTTCGCAGAACATCTACGTTCTGCTCGCAAAAAAGACCCTGAACTACCTGTTGCCTGCCACTTTAACACACCACCCTCTTCCCTGGCCAACATCTCTGTCTCTGGCTTGCTGCAGTGTTCCAGCGAACCTCAGAGCAAGCTAGAATAACAACATCTCATTTTCCACATGGGGACCTTGCAGCCCTCTGGACTCAATATCAAGTTCAATAAATTTAGGGCCTAAACTCTCCCATGTCCCAGCCCTCTACCCCACACACCAGGCCTTGTTATCACATAGCCTGCCATCATAGTCCACCTGTTGTTAGTCACTAACAGTGCGCATGAACAATTATTCACTCTCCCAGCCTGATCGTTATCAACTCTTTGTTTATCCAACTGCTCTTCTCTCTCTTTAGGCTCTATCCTATCATTTACTCCCTACCTCATCCCCCTCCCTTTTTTTTGCATATAAAATGATGTTTTCCCAGCCACCATCAGTTCTGAGGAAGGGTCACTGGGCCTGAAATGTTGACTCTGTTTTTCCCTTCACTGATGCTGCCAGACCTGCTGAGCTTTCCCAGCAACTTCTGCTTTTATTGGCCATGTTTCCATGTGTCTGCTACCTTTGTTCCTCCAGATGGTCATGATCATGGGTTTGGAGGGTGTTGCTAAGAATCTTGCTGAATTGCTGCAGTGCATTTTGTGGATGGTGCTGTGTGTCAGTGGTGAAGCGGGGTGGGCTGAATATTTGTAGATGTGGTGCCAATCAAGTAGGCTCCTTTGTCATGGATGAAATCAAGCATTTTGAGTGTTGTTGAAGCTGCACTCCTCCAGTCAAGTGGAAAGTATTCTATCACACTCCTGTCTTCTGCCAGGCAATTACCATCTCCAACAAGAGAGATTCTAATCACTACCCCTCGACATTCAGTGGCTTTACCAACACTGAATCTACCATTCCTGGGGGTTAACATTGATCAGAAACTGAATTGGATTAGTGACATAAATATATTGGCTATAAGGGCAGATCAGAAGCTTGGAAAATTGTAGCAAATAACTCTCTCACTCCCCAGAGCCTGTGTACAAGTTAGGAGTACGTTGGAATACTCCACACTTAACTGGAAGGGTGTGGCTTCGACAACACTCAAGAAGCTTGACACTGTCCAGGACAAAACAACCTCTTCTTGTAGTTTCACATCCACAAGCATCCAGTCCTGCATAGAATCCCTACAGTGTCAAAACAGGCCATTAGGCCCACCAAGTCAGCACTGACTCTCCAAAAAGAATCCCATTCAGACCCCATAACCCTGCATTTCCCATAGCTAATCCACCTAGCCTAGACATTCTTGGACACTGTGGGCAAGTTAGCATGGCCAATCTACCTGACCTGAGATAACAAGGTGTAGAGCTGGAGGAACACAGCAGGCCAGGCAGCATCAGAGGAGCAGGAAAGCTGACGTTTCAGGCCTAGACCCTTCTTCAGAAATGGGGGAGGGGAAGAGGTTTCTGAAATAAATAGGGAGAGAGGAGAAGGCTGATAGAAGATGGATAGAGGAGAAGATAGGTGGAGAGGAGACATACAGGTCAAAGAGGCAGGGATGGAGCCAGTAAACGTGAGTGTAGGTGGGGAGTTAGGCAGGAGATACCCGACCTACATATCTTTGGGCTGTGAAACGAAACCAGAATACCTGGAGAAAAACCCAAGCAGACACTGGGAGAATGTGCAAACTCCACATAGACAGTTACCCGAGGCAGCATCAAACCTAGGTCCCAGGGTGCTGTGAGGCAGCGGTGCTAACCACTGTGCCAGCGGCGACAGCATTGACACTCAGTAACAGCTGTAACTACAGAATTCACTGCAGAAATTCACCAAAGCTCCCTAGACAGCACCTTCCAAATCCATGGCCACATCCATCTAGAAGACAAAGGTTGTAGACGCATGGGAACATCACCACCTCCACATTCCCCTCATTCATCATACAAGTCATTTATCGTCCGGACTCAAGAGTATATTGCCTTTCCTTTTGTGCTGCTTGGTCAAAATGCTAGATCTCTTCTCAGCACCATTGCTGCTGATCCTGCACCCCAAGGATTGCAGTATTTTGAAATGGCCACTCACCACCACCGTATCTTGGACGGTTAGGGATGGGCAATAAATGCTGGCCCAATGATACCCACATCTATGGACCATATTCAAAAGGAAATATTTTCATCTCTGAATCAGAATATTGTCCATTTAAGACCCAATTCAGGATTTAAAAAGAATAAGGCTAACACTCTACAGCAGTACTGAGGGAGTGCTGCATTGCTGAAAACACTGTCTTTTAGGTGAGATATTAAATCAACCTCCTACTGGCCCTGTTAAGAAAGTGTGAAAGATTCACAGCACATTTCAAAGAAAGACATGGAGTTCTCCCTTGTTAATTTTTTCTCACTTTTATTAAGACATCGATGTGACCATTGCTGTTTGTGGGATTTTGCTTTGTACAAATTTTAGCTGATGTAATTCTTTATTACAGTGAATTTCTGTGCTAAATATCCTGTAGAATTCTGGACTTGAAAAGCAATTAATTGGTTATAAAATGTCCTTTAGAATGTCGTAAAGTCATGAAAGATGGAGCTCCCTTCCAACATCAGCCTTCCCCAACATACCCACCGTGTTTGGTGAGTTTAGGAGGGATTTCGGGTCTTTACCCTCAAGTGTATAATTTCAGTGTGTTTCAGGACAATTATTTAATTTAGATTCTATTTTTATCTTTTGCTCAAAGACAAGTTGAATTATGTAATTAAACAGTCGGCGTTTGTCCAAAATTCCTTTGTCCATCTCTAATTTACATAAGAACATACAAGTTAAGGTCAGGGAAGGCCACTGTTTCTTTATTCACGGGATGAGGATATTGCTGTCCAGACCAGTATTTATTGCCCATTCCTAATTACCCAGAGGGCCGTTAAGAGTTAACCACATTGCTGTGGGTCTGGAGTCACGTGTAGCCCAGATGGCAGTTTCCCTCCCTAAAAGACATTAGTGAACCAGATGTTTTTTTCTTTACAATTGACCATGGTTTCACGGTCATCATTAGACTCTTGATACCAGATTCTTTTTGTTCATTGAATTCAAATTCCACTATCTGCCATGGTGGGATTCGAACACGGGCCCCCAAAACATTTGCTGAGTTTCTGGATTAATAATCTAGTGACAATGTTACTAGGCCATCGCTCCCCATTTAGCCCCTTGCCTCTGATGCGTCAATTGAAAAGATCACAGATCCACTTTCCTGTTGACCTCACATACCCTTTGACTCCTTAATCAACGAAAAATCTATCCAACTAAGCCTTAAGAATATTCAATTACCCTGCCGCCACTGCTCTCTTGGGAAGAGAATCCCACAGTTCTCTCAACGGAACAATTTCTCCCCGTCTACATTTTAAATAGAGGACTCCTTATTCTCAAACTGTCCCCCCCAGTTTCAGTCCCTCCCACAACACGTAACATCCTTTCAGCATCCATCTTATCAGCCACCTAGGATCTTATATGCTTCAATAGAGCCAGCTCTCATTATTTCTAAACTCCAACGCTTGACCTGTCCAACACTTCTTCCTAGGATACACGTTTCATCCCAGCAATCAGTTGAGTGAACCTATTCGGAACTGCTTCCAGTGCAATTATTTCTTTTTTCAAATGAGGCGAACACAACTTTGAATAGTACTCCAGATGTGACCTTACCACATCTCTGTATAACCTTAGCTAAACGTTACTACCTTTTTATATCCATTCTCCTTGCAATAAACAACAACATTCCATTTGACTTCCTAACCATTTGTTGCACTAGCAAACTGACATTTTGAAATTCATGCCCCAGGACACCTAAAGCCTTCTGTACTGCAGAGTTCAGCAATCTCTCTCCATTTAAATAACATACCACTTTCTGACAAAGTGGACAAGTTCCCATTGTCCCACATTATACTTCATCTGTTGATTTTTTACCAACTCACTAAACGCACTTATATCTCTTTTCAAACTCCATGCATACTCATCACATCTTGCTTCTGTACCTTTCTCTGTTTTAATCCATTCAAAATAGATTTTTATGAGTGTGCTCAAATTAAATACTTGCCAATTAAAGTGACACTTACTCCTGATTTGGCATTAGGTATTTTCATCTAACATGAAGTCAAAAATGGTGAAAGCAGAAAATTGCTTAGTCAGGCTATAACTATAGCAGCAGGCATTTCATCTTTTCAAATGGCTGGATTTTTACAAAACCTCGATCGATAGGGGATATTGAATTCAACAAACTATAAAGAGCCGAAGAAGTCATAGTAGCACCAAAGCAAAGATTATATACATCTTATTGTAGATATTCTGTTAACGAGCTTGTTTGGAAAGTCCTTTGCCTCAATTTGTGCTGCTTATGGTTCCCCTGACATACTGTCATAGAGTTGCACAGCACGGAAGTAGACTCTTCCATCTAACTCATCCATGCTAACCAGATAGTTCAAATTAATCTAGTCTCCTTTGCCAGCATTTGGCCCATATCCCTCTAAACCATTCCTATTGATGTACGCATCTAGACACCTTTTAAATGTTGTAATTGTACTCACCTCCACCACTTCCTCTGGCAGCCCATTCCATTTACACACCACCCTCTGCATGAAAAAATTGCGTGTTTGGTTCCTTTTAAATCTTTTCCCTCCCATCTCAAACCTATGTCCTCTAATTTTGAGCTCGCCTACCTTGAGAAAAATACCTTGGCTGTTTTGTCTATACATGTCTCTCATGATTTTATAAGCCTCTACAAAGTCATGTCAGCCTCTGAAGCTCCAGGGAACAAGCAGTTATGGAACTGAAGTAGACCATTGCCTCCATGTTCCACAACTACTGGTTGTTGTTGTTAAACCTCCAGGTTGCTATGTAGCTTTGGGCTTTGAGATCATCTTTACCATTCATCATATGCTGAAATGCAGGATTTGACAAATCCAAAGCAATTTTGAGGGACTTTGCTCACTCCTCATATTCTGTTTCAGTACTTGACTGCAGATGCTAAATCATTGGGTTTGGGATTCCGTAGCCAACTTGGTGTGTCACAATAAACCACATCAGATTCATGCAGCTCTGAAAAATGGTTTTGCATTGGATGATATCCTCAATGAGAAAGCTCCCGATATTTTAAAATTATTTAAAATTCACAAATTACTCTTAAAAAAGACTGTAAAACTTCTAATCAGGTCTCCGACCTGATTTTTAAAAAATTCATTCATGGGTGTTATTGACATTTATTGCTTAACTCAATCACATTACTGTGGGTCTGGAGTCATATGTTTTCTTTATTAGCAAACCAGATGGGATTTTCCCAACAATCATCATTAGGCTATTAATGCCAGACTTTTTATTTCCCCATTGAACTCAAATTCCACCATGGTAGGGGGGTTGAACTGAGGGCCCCAACATATTACATGAGTCTCTGAATTATCAGTCTACTGACAGTACCCCGAGGGCATCAGCTCCATTAATCACACTTGAGTATTTCTAGCATTTTGTTTATTTCCAATTTCCCAAATCCATAGTATTTTGTTTTTGTAGACTCTATTATTTATTGGATATTCATGAATGAAGTATGATGGACTTTAAGGGATTATTTTTCAACATAAATAATTTCTGATGAAGGGTCTAGGCCTGAAACGTCAAGCTTTCCTGCTCCTATGATGCTGCTTGCCCTGCTGTGTTCATCCAGCTCTACACCTTGTTATCTTGGATTCCCCAGCATCTGCAGTTCCTATTATCTCTAACACTAATGAAAGCTATAGTCAATGTTGTCTCTTCACTTAAATAACGTGCTTTATTTTATTCTATGCATATGAATAGAAAGTTTCCACTTACTAATCCAAAATTTCTCAGGAATAAAATTTACAACCAATGGTTCAATGGTACAAATGGTTCATGCCTGCCTACCCCAAATCAAAAGTGTGGTCGCCTCCATATTGGACCGGCACTCTGAATACGCTGAAACTATACAAAAACCTAATTTAACACGACAAACAGATAAATAAAGAACAGGGTTCAGGACATTTAACCCCTCAAGCCTGGCCTACCATTGAATAAAATAATAACTGATCCGATTGTAATCTTAAGTCCACATTCCCCACTATCCCCGATAATTTTGCACCTTTGGGTAAGCAAGGAACTATGTACCTCTACTTTAAAAATATTCAAAATCTTTGTTTCCACTGCCTTCTAGGGGAGTGAGTTCCAAAGACGTATGACCCTCTGAGAGAAAAGAAAAATCTCATATCTGTCTTAAATGGATAACCCCTGATTTTTTAAACAGCGACCTCTAGTTATAGATTCTTCCACAAGAAGAAAAACAACCTTTCAATACACTTGCTTCAAGATGCTTCCGAAACATTCATATCTTCCCTTAAATGAGGTAGTCATTGCTGTTCCTCAGTACTCCAGATTTGGTCCCACCATGTCCTGTATGGCTGAAGAATAAACTCCTTATTTTTGCATTCAATACCCCTTGCAAGAAAAGATAACATTTTGTTAGCTTTCTTGAATACTTGCTGTATCTCCATACTAATCTTCCATGATTCATGCATTATGACAGCCAGATTCTTAAGTATCTCAGAGCTATATAATCCTTAACATTAGAACATGTTTCTTTCTGTTTAGGTAAGGACCTTGTGAATACAGTTAAACAACGGGGAGATTGTGAAGTAATTGTAATATTATTGGACATTATTCAGGAGATCAGGTTAGGTTTAAATCCCATAACAGAATATTTTGGATTTTAAAATTCAACTGACACACCTAGAACATAAAGCTTGTCAAAATAATGGCACCATATCAACTACTGTTTATGAAACAACAGCCAATGGAGTCATCCCTCTAGAGGACAAAACATACCATCCTTACCCTATTGGACCTATATGTGACTCCTGACGCACAGCAATGTGGTTGACTCTTAACTGCCCTTAATGCGCAAGTAGAAAGCTGCACAATTCAAGGGAAATTATGGTAGGCAACAAATGCCAACCTTGCCAGTGACACTCACATCTTGTGAAAGAATGAAATATCTCCATCGGATAATGATCATCCCTGGTACCAATGATTCTATTCCCTCAATATACAGTTTTTTGCCACCACTGGCACCATATTATGGAGTCAAGATTAATTCATTCTGCACAAATCCTCTGGGTCCCTTTATTCTAAGCAGGTCATTATCTCATAGGCTGGTTACTTGGTGACGAGGGATATATCCTCAGGGATAACAGCCATCGCATAAGGAACCTTTTCTACAATGAGAGCAGTGTCACCTGGGGATATCCCACTGTAAAGACCAGAAGCGCACTCCCTTTAAGCTTCATCACAGGATCAGAGTATTGTTATGGTGCAGAAGGAGGCCATTCAGCCTACTGTATCTGCACCAGCACTCTGAGCATTTTAACTTAAAGCTAATCTCCTTCCTTTTCTCTGTAACCCTTCTTACCGTTTCTGCTTAAATAATCATACAACGCTCACTTAAAAACCTGAATTGCACCTGCATCCCCCACTCTTCCAGGCAATGCATTCCATACTTTAACTACTCACTGTGTGTAAAAGATTTTTCTCACCTCATATTTACTTCTTTTGCAAATCACCTTAAAACTGTGCACTCTAGTTCTTGGACATTTATGAGTAAGAACAGATTCTCTCCAACCACTCTGTCCAGATTCCTCCTGATTTTAAAAACTTCTGTCAAATGTCATCTTAACCTTCCCCTTTTCAAGAGAAACAGTCCCAGTTTCTCCAGTTTTTCCTCTTAACTGAAGATTCTCATGCCTGGATCTATTCTCATAAACCTCTGCTGCACTGTCTTCAATGTATTTACATCCCTCCTATAATATGGTGGCCAGAACTGGACACAATACTCCACCTGAGATCTACACAGTGTCTTAATTTTCTGCTCATGTATTCAATGCCTCTGTTAATGAAGACTGGAATGCTATATACTTTATTAAGAGCTCCCTCTACTTTCCTCTCACATTTAGCGACTTATGTACATATGCACTCAGGTGTCTTTGCTCCTGCACATCCTTTTGAATGGTATACTGTTGTATTGTGTTTCCATGTTCTTTGTAAAAAGGTGCGTCACCTCACACTTGAAGGTGTTGAACATCATCTATCACCTATTTGCTCAACTCCACAACATCACCACTAACTTTTCAATTTCCTTTTGAAGTTCTGTGTTGTCTATGCCACAGTTCACAACACTACCAAGTTTTTCGTTGTCCATTAAATTTGAAATTGTCACATGCACATCGAGAGCAAGATCACTAATATGTATCAGGGAAAGCAAGGGTCTCAATACTGACCCCTAGGGAACACCACCAAAAACCTGGCTCCAGCCTCAAAAACATATATTGACTGTTTCCTATCATTTAGCCAATTTTGTATCCATGTTGTTACTGTCCCTTTTATTTGATAACCTATAGCTTTTCCCACGAGTCTATTTTGTGGTACTGTACAGAACACCACATCAACAGTTTTGCCCTCTTCAACTGTCAGTGTTACCATCTCTAGCAAGTTTGTCAGACACAACTTTCCCTTAGGAAATCCAGCCTGATTCTTTCAAAATATTCCGAATTTTCCCATGTGATTATTAATTCCATTCCAAACAATCACTTATTGAAGTTTCCCACCACTGAAATTAAACTCCTAACAATGTATCCAAATAATTAATAAAAGAACTAGAGGCATTGCAATGATTTTTCATGCGATGAGAGTTTGGGATATTTAAAAATTCATTCACAGAATATGGGCATTGTTGGCAGGCTAGCATTACTGCTCATCTCTAAAAGACCATAAGACATAACAGCAGAAGTAGGACTTCCAACTCATCAAGTCTGCTCTTCCATTCAATGAGATCCATGTCTGATTGGGCAACACTTAACTTCACTTTCCAGCATTTTCCCCATACCCCTGATTCCCCTCCTGATTAAAAATCTAACTCAGCTTCAAATATACTTAATGATCCCACCTCTACAGCCCTCTGTGGTAAAGAATTCCACAGATTCATTACACTCTGTAATGGGCAATATCATGTTGGGAGATTATGCCTTCTAGTCCTGGACAGTCCCACAAGGGGAAACAACTTTTCTGCGTGTCAAATCCCATTAGAATCTTGTATGTTTCAATAAGGTCCAACCCCTATCACAGCCACCTACAAGAGTTGCCTTCTTGAACTAAAACAGCCTGTTATGGTGTAGGTACATTCACAGTGCTGTTAGGGTGGGAGTTGCAGGATTTTGACCTAATGACTGTGAGTAAATAGTGATGTAGTTCCAAGTCAGGATGGTGCATGAATCGGAGGGAGACTGGCAGATAATGATGTCACCATCATCAGACCAGCTTTTAATTCCAAAAATGTATTGAATTCAAGTTTTTACCATTTGCCACAGTGGTATTCAAACCCATGATCCGTGATCATTAACTTGGTCTTCTCAGTTATAGATCCAGCAACATTCCCACCAGCTCACTTGCAGCTGACAGTTTAAAAATAAAGAAAGGATTAAAAGAAACTGCTGCAAAAATATTTGGTTCAAATATGCTTTTTTCAAATGGTGAAGACTTCGAAAGCTTGTGTTTTCAAATAAACCTGTTGGGCCATAACCTGGTGTCATGTTTCTGGCCACTTCCTATCTCCAACAACTTCAGTATTTTGCCAGCCTGTATTTACTTGTGACAGTTTTGCACAAACAGGGCCCAGACCTATGGGAACTGGGTTGAAAATTTCGACATTGGATCCTTACAGCCAGTACACTGGGCCTTCACCTCATCAGACTGCAAAGCCGTTGCATTGAGGTTCTCTGTATCTTTTTGCCTTCATGAATTAAAATGAAAAGATACAGTTCTCTGAAAATTGACAAGCAGCAAGGGAGTCCTCCTGGTGTCCCAGCTAATACTTATGCCTGCAGCATGGTTAACACGGAGAAAGTACATGGCCACTAATACACTGAAGTTTATGGATATTGCTGCATCCAAATCATTTGATATATTTCCCTTCATTATAACAGTCTTCACGATTTAATCAACATGATGGGACATTCTGAGATTGTGAAAGTCACTATTTAAATGCAACTTCTTTCTTAAAGTGCTAGAGTGATTGGACACTTCATTTTTTCTATTTTACTCTAGCAATAATGGGAGATAAGTAACAGTTGATAAGAAAGGCCAATTGATTGTGACTGATTGTAAACTGTTTAATTTGCATTACTCAATGACCCATTCCATTGGAACCATTATCACCGTTGTTGATTTTATTTTCTGCCTTTAGAATGTTAGCAATGTTACTGGGCTATCACAGACAAGAGAAACAACAAAACATAATTAAACTGCTCTGTTTGCAAAAGTAGAGGGATTTACACACACACACACCACACGCACACACAGACACACACTCAGACACACATACACAGACACGCACCCATGCACACAGACACGCACAAATGCACACAGACGCACAGACATGCGCACCCAAAAAAAATCTGGAGATGATGATCATTCCTAATATTTAGACTTTGATAATATCAACAAATGATTATTTAAAAAGAGGAACGTACATTATGAATATAAGAAAAATAGTGATTGTAAACCTGTTCTGCTTTTGAACGCTTAAAAAAAATTTCAAATGAAATTCTACATAAGTAGCCCCAGGGCATCATTCAATGCTTTGCACTTTTTTTTGGTCCCAGAGCCTTAATCAGCCATAGCCACTCTTTTACCATAAATTCACAAGAAGATGGCAACATAAAAGGCAACTGGTGCAGATGTGTCATCTATGTTGTAACTGATCTCTTTGCTGTTATTAACTGATTCCATCTTTATTCTTTAACTATCTTCAATTGTGTTTTACTTCAGCATTCTTATTTGTTCACTTGTTTTGTTTTCAAATCTAATTGTAGTGGTGTTCACTGCTCCCTGCCTTTTAAGTTTAACACTCTTAAACTTCAGGTGGAGATGCAGAAAATAAAAAGACAAGTAATCGGGATGTCTTTATTTAGAAAACAACTGAGAAAAGATATTTCTATGGAGTAAGGCAGAGTTCTGTTGAATTGAATGGAAACTAGAAGCAGTGATTGATCCCATTATTCAGCTCAGGGGTTTGATTTCTCGTATGGAAAAGCAATATATTGAAAATTATTGACAAACACGATGACAGATACTGTAAAATATTAGCAAATATTATATATTTGGGAGTACAGCTTTAAATGTATTATAACAGATATTGACTAAATGTATTAGGAATATTGAATGAATATGTTGAATAAGATATATTGAGTGGCATATCATCAGTCAAACTGAGAGAAATTCATTGATGCAGTAGTTCCAGTAATTGTCTGCAAGTGGCTAACATTGATGATTATGCCTTGTATACGTATGATTTCACTTCCTTTGTAGCTCATATAATCATTGAATAATATATCACAGTAGGAGGTAGTTTGACTCACTGTACTTATTCTGGCCCTTTGGTAAAGTTAGAACGTAAGAATATAAGTACATTAGAACTAAGAGCAGGAGTATGCATTTCATCCCCTTGAGTCTGCTCTGCTGTTCAATACGATCAGGACTGATTTCATTTTGGCTTCAATTCCTCTATTCTGCCTGCTCCCCATCACACTTTAACCCATTACTAATTAAATATCTGTCTAGCGCCTCCTTAAATTTGCTCAGAGTCCACCACACGCTGGGGTAGTGAATTCCACAGATTCACAACTCAGAGAGAAGCAATGAGATAGTAAGAACTGCCGATGCTGGAGTCTGAGATAATACAGTGTGGAGCTGGAGGAACACAGCAGGTCAGGCAGCATCAGAGGAGCAGGAAAGCTGATGCTTCGGGTCGGGACTCTTCTAAACATCCCAACCCAAAACGACAGCTTCCCTGTTCTTCTGATGCTGCCTCGCCTGCTGTGTTTCTCCAGCTCCACACCGCATTATATCAGAGAGAAGTAATTCCTCCTCATCGCTGTTTAAAATCTGCTGCTCCTTAGTTCAAAACAATAACTTCTCACTCTAGATTGCCTCAAAAGGGGAAATTTCAAACCAAGGAAAGCATCAGGCCCAGATGGTGTCCCCAGCTGAGCACTCAGATTCTGTGCAGATCAAATGGCAGAGGTATTCACTGACATCTTCAATCTCTTCCTCCTACATGCAGAAGTCCCCAGCTGCTTCAAAAAGACCACCATCATCCCCATACCTAAGAAAGCACCTGCAGTGTGCCTTAATAACTACTGCCCAGTGGCTCTGACTTCAATAATCATGAAGTGCTTCCAGAGGATGGTCATGGCCCACAATAACTCCAGTCTCCCAACCTGCCTCGATCCCCTACAATTTGCCTACCGATGTAACAAGTCTACAGAGGATGCCATATCCCTAGCCCTACACTCATTCCTGGAACATCTGGACAACAAGGACATCAGACTCCTGCTTGTAGATTATAGTTCCACCTTCAACACCATCATACTCTCCAGATTGATCTCAAAACTTAATGACCTTGGTCTCGCTCTGCCCTCTGCAACTGGATCCTCAGTTTCCTGACCCATAGGCAGCAATTAGTGAGGACAGGTAACTGCACCTCCTCCACAATAACACTCAACACTGGAGCCCCCCACCCCACCCCTGCCAAGGACCCATCCTCAGCCTCCAACTGTACTCCCTGTACACCCACAACCGTGTTGCTAAATTCTGAAAGTACACCATCTACAAGATTATCCATCCCACCCCATCACCAATTTAGGGGTGGCACGGTGGCACAGTGGTTAGCACTGCTGCCTCTCAGCACCAGGGACCCAAGTTTGATCCCAGCCTCAGGTGTCGGTCAGTGTGGAGTTTGCCCATTCTCCCTGTGTCTGCGTGGGTTTCCTCCAGGTGCTCTGGTTTCCTCCCACAGTCCAAAGATGTGCAGGTTAGGTGGATTGGCCATGCTAAATTGCCCGTAGTGTTCAGGGATGTGTAGCTTAAGTGGGTTATAGGGGGATGGGTCTGAGTGGGATGCACTGAGTTTCAGTGTGGACTTGTTGGGCCGAGGGGCCTGTTTCCACATTGTAGGGAGTCTATGATTCTATGATCGCAGATAACACCATCTTATCAGGACGGGTATATAACAAAGATGAGTCAAAATACAAAAGGAAGATAGAGGGCTTGGTGACGTGGTGCAATGAGAACAAACTCTCTCTCAATGTCAGCAAAACTAAAGAACTGATCATTGACATCAGAAAAAAAGGAGGAGAACACGCCCCCATCTACATCAACGGAACTGAGGTTGAGTGGGTGGGCAGTGTCAAGCTCCCCAGAGTGACAATAACGGACAACCTGTTTTGGACTTCCCACGTAGATGCAATGGTCAGGATGGCACAAAAACACCTCTTCGTCCTCAGGCAGCTTAGGAAATTTGGAATGTCTATAAGGTCCCTCTCCAACTTCTACAGATGCACCATTGAAAGCATATTGTCTGGGTGCATAATGGCCTGGTATGGCCACTGCTCTTCCCAGGACTGTAAGAAACTACAGAATGTTGTGTGCACAGCCCAGACCATCACAGAAGCCAACCTTCCATCCATGGACTCCATTTACACGGCTTACTGCTGTGGAAAGGTGGCCAACATCATCAAAGACCCATCTCACCCTGGTAATGCTCTCCTACAACCTCTTCCATCAGGCAGAAGATACAGAAGCTGAACACACGCATCAACAGGTTCAGGATCAGCTTCTTCCCAGACATTGTCAAACTGATGAATGGACTCTCTAGCCTCAAATAAAGCTGATGTTGCTAACATTGATCTCGCCTAGTGCACACCCTGTGCAATGTAGCCTGTATGCCTCTGTCTAAGCCTTTTTGATCTGTACATCCTTGCTTAATATGATCTGCCTGTTCTGCTCGTAAACAAAACTTTTCACTGTACTTAGGTACACGTGACAATAGAACAATCAATCAATCAATCAAACATCGCTCTATGTCTACTTTGTGAATCCTCTTTAGTATCTCGCATGCCTCAATTAGATCTCTTTTCATCCTTCTAAACTCTAGCAGGTATAAGCCTAAACTGCTCAATCGCCCTTCATAAGGCAAGCCTTTCATCTCTGGAATAAATGTAGTGACCCTTCTCTGAGCTGTCTCTAATGCAATTACATCTTTCCTTAAGTAAGTAGACCAAAACAATACTCCAGATGTGGTGCCCAGTTTATGCTGTTTCCCTTGCTTTTTCTCTTGAAACTATTTGCCTTCAAGTATTTACTAATTATCCTTTGAACGTATGATGGAATACCTTCTGAGGCAGCAAACTACAGGTCACAATTACTGACTGTGTTAAAATAAATAGTCTTTTCATGTTGCTGCAGGTTCCTTCGCTAATCACCTTAAATCTGTGTCCTTTGGCATTTAGCCCATCAAAAGCATTCACTGAGGAGAACACGTTTTATTCGTTCACTTGAGCAAAGCTTTAGACAAAGTCCTACAGGATATATCAATTAGAAAAGTAAAACCCAACTGGATTCAAGGGCAGGTAATAAATGGGATCCAAAATTAATAAATTGGCAGGTTTCAAAGGGTGATGGCCAATAGGTTTCAAGGAAAGTTTTGTAGGGCTTAGTTCTGGGTCCCTTGCTTTACTCGTGGTATATCAATGACTTGGACTTAAATGTAGGATGCATGAATATAAAGCATGAACGTAATACAAAAATTAGCCTGATGGATGACAGTGAGAAAGAAGGAGGAAAAGATATTTATGGACTGATCAGATGGGCTGTCAAGTGGCAAATGGAATTCAATCCAGAGAAGTGTGAGCTAATGAATTTTGGAGATTGTGAGGTGGGAATGAGGCAATGGAAGACACAATGAATGGTAGGATAGTGAAGAGGGTTAGAGGAGCAAAGGCACTTTGGAGTTTATGCCCACAGTTTCTTTAAGGTAGCAGTACAGATAGAGAAGGTGGTTAAAAGGAATATGCAATATTCCACTAGGCAAGTCATGGATTGGAAAACAGGCCAGAACTTTTTAAAACACAAGTTCATCCATAGCTGGTGTGCTGAGCACATGGGGGTACTGGTCTTTTCACTACAGGAAGAAAGTGCTCACATCAGAGAGGGTGCAAAGGAGATTTGTGAGATCGTTACGAGGACTGCAGGAAGATCGGATAGGAAAAATGTTGATGTCTTTTGGAACACAGGAGGTGAATTGAAGGGAATTTGATTGAGATGCATGAAATTATGATGGACCTAAATAGGGTGCACCAAAAGAATTTAATAGAAAGAATAGAAATTTAAATATATTGAATGTAATGAGGCTCTAAAACTAAATACCAGAAACAATGGTAGAGGCAGAGGCTTATAGCTTTAAAAAAACACTTGGACATACAATTGATGTGCTGTAACCTACAAGTCTATGGATCATTAGCTGGAAAGTGGGATTAGACTGGATAACTCTATTTAGCTGTCACAGAATGATGGACACAATGGCCTCTTTATGTGATGTAGGTATCTTCGAATCAACTTGTTCAAATATGTTGTAACACACCTCTGGAGCAGGTGGGACTTGAACCCGGGCTTCCTGGCTCAGTCCTTATGTGGTAAAGATAATTTCTGATTAAACCAGTTCTGAAATGTTATTACACACCTCTAGAGGGAATGGGACTGAAACCTCGATCATCTAGCTCTGAGGTAGGGACACTGCCACTGTGCTACAACAGCCCCCATCCTTACCTGGTGTAATTTTCTATTCATGATTCTTTACACCTCGATCAGGTTTTGAGGAAACTCAAGGAAAACATGGAAGCGAATGAGGAATTGGGGTTATGTGTACTGTAACACTTCGTCCCACACTTTTTTCACCTTCTGTGTAGGCTTGTCACTTCCTTGGTTCAGATTATTAGGTGGGACAGGAAGTTTGTGCATTTGCGCCGCACAAATACCAGGCTATGACATCACCAATAAGAGACAATCTAACCACCACCCATTGGCATTCAATAGTGTTACCATCACTGAATCCTCCAGCATCAACATCCTGGAGGTTACCATTGACCAGAAACTCAACTGGACTCACCACGTAAACACATTGGCTCCAAGAGCGGGTCAGAAGCTAGGAATACTGTGGCAAGTGACTCACCTCCTGACTCCCCAAACCCTGTCCACCATCTAAAAAGCTGAAGTCAGGAGTGTGATATAATACTCCCTATCTGCCTGGATGGTGCAGCTCCAACAACATATGAAGCTTGACACCATCCAGGACAAAGCAACCCACTTGATTGGCACTACATCCACAAGCATTCACTCCCTCTACCACCAACGCTCAGTAGCAGCAGGGTGTCCTATTTAAAGATGCACTGCATAAATTCACCAAAGATCCTCAGACAGCACCTTCCAAACCCACGACCACCTCCATCTAGAAGGACAAGGTAGCAGATAAATGGGAACATTACCACATTCAAGTTCCCCACCAAGCCACTCACCATTCTGACTTGGTAATATATTGCCATTCCTTCACTGTCGCTGGGTCAAAATCCTGGAATTCCCTCCCTAATAGCATTGTGGGTCAATACACAGCAGGAGGAATGCAATGGTTCAAGAAGGCAGCTCACCACCACTTTCTCAAGGATAACTGGAAATGGGCAATATATGCTCGTCAGCTGGTAACGCTCACATCTCATAAAGGAATAACATTTTTTTTAAAAACTCCTAATGGTTTGGGAAGAGGGCTACCACCTATCATCTTTTCTGCTCTTCTCAATATATAAATGAACATGAATGGTTAAACAGCCCCTGATGGGGCACTGCAATGAAAACACAAATGAACAATTAACAGAAACTTACGTAGGGAGAACAGAAATTTATTAAGTCAAAATAGCATTGTTTGGGGTGATCATGCACTCCAATTTCTGTGGTACCCAGCAGTCAACTTTCTGTACTGGTTCTAAAGTGCTGGGCCATTAACAATGGCAGAAGATTAACCAATCTGAACATGAAGGTGCACTTGCCTTAATAACAAGATATAGTTTATTTCTTGAAAGCACTATGTACAAATACATTGGCTAGTGTATATACTTTCTAAGATAAAAATAATACAAAGAACTATGAATTCTGGAGATCTGAAAATAAAACTGAAATTGCTGGAGAATCTCAGCAGGTTTGGCAGACTCTGTAGAGAAAAATCAGAGTTAACATTTTGCATCTGGTGACCCTCCTTCAGAACTCATTTTAGGAGATTACAAATAGCAGGTCAGGGCTGAAGAAAAGCTGAATAAGAGATAATAAGAGCTAAGAGTGGAAGGGAATGGGTGACCTGTGCTGAGCGCAGTGCGTATAATGTGATAATGAGCCCTGGGGTACATGGGAATGACTGACTGTGCTCAAAGCAACACATGTCATAACAGAACCAGGTGTAGCGTGGGTAAAAAAACTGCAGAAGGATGGAACCAGGCTCTAAAGTATTGAACTTAATGGGGAGTCCTCAAGACTGCAGTGTCCCCAAGTAGAAAATGCAATGTTGCTCTTTGAGCTTGTGCTGAGGTTTGCTGGAACACTGCAGCAGGCAATTTGTGTTTCTGTTTCATATTTTCTAAGACTCGGGGAGCAACACTCTGCCCCATCAGGACTTAGAGTTGAGCTCCTTTATTCTCCACCCAAGAACATGTGACATCATCAGACTGGGTGGAGACTAATGCAATCTCCAATATTAACCCTATTGCTGCTGAGTTTTCCTTCAGTTTATTTCCTTATTGGCTAATTCAGTTTTCACCTGTAATTCTGAGCCATCCCTGGACTTCACTTTAGCTACTGCTTGCTGCTTGCCTCCAGTTTTGTAAGTGTTGTTATCACTTCTACCATGTACCAGGCTTTATGAAAACATAACCATGTACAGATAGTAAGTGAAGACATCTTCTAGAACCTTACTGTCTCAAGTCTCAGTACCATGTGGCCTGACATCAAAATGACATAGCTCCTTATGCTCATGCTCAGTTGCTATTCCATGGGTAACAGTATAGCTAACACTAATTCCACAATTTGAAGTTAGAAAACATCCCCTCAATGCGAGATTTAACCAACTATAGAAAGCATCAAACAGAAGAAATTAGTAAACAACTGCCCTGTAAGAACTCTATTATAAGTGGATCTGGTGATAAGCTGCTGGAGAGATCCATTCTGCTGCTGAATGTGTGTTCAACTCTGTGAAGGTAAGAAAGGGCACCAGTGAGAGCACTGAGGTCCAAAATGGGCACTGTTGGCATCAAATCAGCTTTGCATGCCGAGTGATAACATGATCCACCTGGTCTACATACTCCATAAAACCATAAGAAATATGAACCGGAGGAGGCGATTTGGCCCCTTGAGCCTGCTCCTCCAATAAATAGGATCACGGTTGATCCAACATTGCTCACATCCACTTTCCCATCCTTTCCCACAGATCTTGATTCCCTTACTGATCAACAACCTATCTCAGCCTTAAATATATACAAGGACTCTGTCCAACAGGTCTCTGTGGTAAGGAGTTCTAAAGACTTACAGTTCACAATACACACCAACAAACTCACCAACAGCATCCAATGTGATCAGCCCCATTAGTCTGAATGCAAACCACACACACCAAATAATGGAGGCTACCACTTTCAATTTTACAATGATTGCTTTCTCCTCTATTTTCAAAGGTCCTCCCTTCTCTACAACTTCTATCAGCTAATTCTCTCTGATAGAAATGAATGTTAACTAGACTCATTGTCTAAGCTACTGCTTTAAGGGCAGTTTTAAGTTATTAATTTGGTGGGTACTGCATCTACAATGATTACACATGCATGCAAAGTAAAGCAAACTAATGTTATGATTAAACTTACATTTTTACATCAGACTCATTTAACAGACAAAAACCTAAGCATTTAATATTGAACAGAAATTAATTAGAATTGTAACATGCAAGATACTCGACTTAACCCTTTCCTTATACTGCAGCTAGGAAGGTTTGACTGTTATCTGTCCCTGGCTTTACCACCAGAACCCTCCACAACATCTTTCCATCACTGGTTATGATTCAAATTGTTTAAAATTAACACCAAGTTCTTCAGTGATAAGACAGTGTGGAGCTGGAGGAACACAACAGGCCAGGCATCATCAGAGGAGCAGGGAAGACAAACATCAACTTTCCTGTTCCTCTGATGCTGCCTGGCCTGTTGTGTTCCTCCACCTCCACACTTTGTTATCTCTGACTCCAGCACCTGCAGTTCTTGCTCTCTCTGAGTGAGTTATAACCACACTCTTCAGTTGCTGGATGGATGCTGTCTGGAATCTGAATCAATACACGTTACTGCTTACTTCCCGCCAGATTTTTCTGAAAACCTTATTTTTTGCCATTGTAATTCTATCATGCCTCCTAACTTTTGTACTACTCTTTGCATCATTTTTGGAAGGGAGAACAAAAGAACAGAGTATTATTTAAATGGAGCGAAATTGCAGGAAGCTGTAACTCAAAGGGACGTGGGGGTACTTGTGTACAAAACACAGAAAGCAAACACACAGGTGCGGCAGGTGATCAGGACAGTTAATGGAATGATGGCTCTTATTTTAAAGGGCTGGAATATATTAGTAAGGAAGTCTTATTGTAACCTTACAAGGTGCTGGTGAGATCATATCTGGAGTACTGGGAGCAGTTTTAGTTCCCTCACTTAAAGAAAGATATCATTTTATTAGAGCCAGTTCAGACAAGGCTCACTAGGATGAGATAACAAGGTGTAGAGCTGGATGAACACAGCAGGCCAAGCTGCATCAGAGGAGCAGGGAAGCTGACGTTTCGGGCCTAGACCCTTCTTCAGAAATGGTCACTAGGTGATCCTGGTATGGAGGGATTGTCTTATGAGTAAAGGAGAAACAGATTTGGAATCTACTCATTAGAATTTAGAACAACGGAAAATATTTCATTGCAACATATAGAATTCTTAAGGCGCTTTATAGGGTAAACACGGAGAGGATGTTTCCCCACGAGGGAGAATCTGGGACCAGAGGGCATAGTCTCAGAAATAAGGGGCACCAATTTAAGACTGAGACGAGGAGGAACTTCCTCTCTCAGAGGGTTGTGAGTATTTGCAATTCCTTTTAAATAAAGACTTGTGGGGGTGGAGTCCTTGCGTTTATTTAATACTGAGGCCAAAGAGGGATTGAGTACTGAGGCCATGGTAGGTGGGAAACATTGTGTGTAGTGAAGACACAGAGACTAGGGTGTGCTCTTTGATGAAGTAGAGGAGTGTAATACTGTGGAGACAGCACTGTGTACACGGTTGGTCAAGATGAAAGCCGGATAAGGCAAGGCCATGATAGAAATTTTTAAAAAAGAATATTAAAAAGTAATTAAAAATAATTACAAATTTAAAACAGAAGATTCTGGAAATACTCACCAAGTCAGGGAGCAACTGAAGTCAGAAACAGTTACTATTTCAGGTTGTCGAACTTTTATTAGAACTAAATGTTAGAGAGGAGCTGGCTTGAAGAATGATCAGGATGGGCAAAAGGAGGAGAAGCAAGAACAAAAGGGAAGATTACAGGAGTGAGGTTGCAGAAATAATCAGTAGTGATTATTGTACAGGGACAAAAAAGGACATGATAATGAGAAAGGTAGAGAAGTAAAAGATGGGTTCAGAGGAAATGTTAGTGTCTAAACAGAATAGCACAGATCAAGGAAAGCGTGAACAGTCTATCAATGTGAATAATATTTGTAGCTTTGTTTCACAATGGAATTTTACACAAACAGAATAACATTCTCTGATACATCATCATCAGCTCCTAATTGGCTACGCTACAATCCCATTCAGGATAGTGGGAGAGAGAATGTGGCAATTGTTAAATAACTAAGTCAGGAAAAAAAACACTCAATGCCATTGTAATGGGATGTTCATTTTGCAACTGTGCAGGAACCCTCACGTCCAGCAGTCAGATGTGTTTTGTCAGCTCCCATCTGGGCATCAAAGTGGGATCTCTCACAGAGGTGAACCACTTCAGGGAAGTGTTGACAGTTCAGCTGTCAAATCTCGAAACAGAGGGAACCATCTCCTGTCAGCTGAGCAAGTAGAGGCATTGGACCGTAAAGTCATGGCCATGAAGTACTTCCAGCTAGAAAACAGATAGCCATTCGGGAGGGGCTGAGAAATGAAGATAACAAGAGGAAAAGAAAATTAAAAATTATAATCCAGGCAACACTAAAGACTGTTGACTGTTGTTTCAAGAATGAAATAGGTTTGCTTTATACAAATTATACATCGTGTAATCCAATTTACATATCTATACCTTAGTGGGAATTAATCTGTGGAAGTTGTTTGGTTTAAATTTATGCTTCCAACATTATACCTAAGTCAAATGAAACTGGATATTTTCTTTTTCCAGAAAACCTCTCAACAGGCTTTGTTAAAGTGCCCCTAGGATAGATATTTTATGGTGAATGACTTACCTGCTGTTTCTGCAGTATCTTTCCACCATCAACAAGAGACAAGTCAGTTGTGTGATGTTGCAGTCTCCAATTGTCTGGATGAGTGCAGTTCCAAACAACACTTAAAAAGCTTGAAAATATCCAGGACAAAGTATTCAAGGGACCATCCAAGGGCCCAAACACACCTTTCAGGTGAAGCTGCACTTTACCTGCACCTCACTCAATCTAATCTACTGCATTCATTATTCACAATGTGGTCTCCTCTACGTTGGGAAAATGAAATGTAGACTGGGTGATCATTTTGCAGAACACCTATGTTCTGTCTGCGAAAATGTCCCTGAGCTTCTAGTGCCTGCCACTTCAACACACCGACGTGTTCCCTGGCTAACATCTCTGTCTCGGGCTTGCTGCAGTGGTTCAGTGGAGCTCAGCGCAAGCTGGAAGAACAACACCTCACTTTCCATTTGAGAACCCTACAGCCTTCTGGATTTATTACTGAGTTCAACAATTTTAAGGTTAGAGGCACCTTGTCCCATGTCCTTACCCCAAACCCTACACACCAGTTCATGTCATTACATGGGCTGCTACCACACACAACCCATTGTCAGCTGCTAATAGTCCCCAAGACTCATTCCCCAGGCTGACCTTTACTCATTCCTTTGTCTGTCTGTTTGTTTTTCTCTGTCTTTGGGCTCTACTCCAATCTATCATTTACTCTCACACCCCATCCTATGTTCTGCATAAAAAAAATTACTGTCCTAGCTACCAACAGTTCTGAAGAAGGGTCACTGGACCTGAAATGTTAACTCTGATTTCTCTCCACAGAGGCTGTCAGATCTGGTGACTTTTTCCAGCAATTTCTGTTTTTGTTAATTATCAACCAGGTCTCTCTTTATCCCATCCTTTATAATAGATTTCATCATTTTCCTTTGACTGATATAAGGCTGACAGGTCTGTGGACCCCTGTTTTTCTCTCTCTCCCTTTTTAAATAGTGAGGTGACATTTGCTACCTTCTAACCAGAGGAATCAATTAAGAATAGATAAAATTTTGAAAAATAATCACCCATGCATTAACGAGAGCTCGACTCAACTCCTTCACCATTCTGGTAGATAGATTATCAAATCCTGAGCATTTAAAAATTTCAACCCTATGAATTCTCCAGTACAATCTTCTTACTGATGCTAATTGCCTCCAACTCCTCATTTACAGATGTCACGAAGATCTCTAGTTCTGGGAGATTTTTGATATCTGCCTGACTGAAAACAGACACAAAGTAATCATTTAGCTTCTCTGTCATTTCTCTATTTCCCAAAATCAATTTTCCTGACTCTGCGTTCTAGGGCCCCACAATTGTTTTAGCCAAACGTTTTCTTTTTACGTACCCCACAGAATAGTCTGTTTTCAAGTATTTTGTTAGATTTCATTTATATTCTATTTTCCTTTTCTTTATTAGTTTCTTGGTCCTTCTTTGTTGTATTCTAAAAGCCTCCCAATCCTCAGAATTACAATTATATCTGGCAACATTTCAGAGCAATTCCTTTAATTTTATACATCCCTGAACTTCCTTTGTCAGCCGTGTTTGACTGACCTTTTTTAAGGTTTTGCATCTCAAGGATTGTATTAGTTGCTGCTAGTCATTGAATAGTCCTTTAAAGATTAATCATTGCCTATGTACAGTCATGTCTTTTAACGTATTTTCAAAACCTACCTCGGTCAAATTGTGCCACATGTCTTCAAAATTTACTTCATTCAAACTCAACAGCCTTACTTCAGAATGAGCCACCTCACTTTCAAATATAATGTATAAGTCTCTCATACTGTGGTTACTTGTTCCTAAAGGCTCTTTTCTAATAAGATTGATAATTTGGCCTTTGCCTTTATTTAAAAATAGCCTGGCCTCTAGTTTGCTCCTCAACATAACGCTCTAGAAAACCATGCCCAGCACATTATAGAAAACCATCCTTTACAGCTTTCATGGTCAATACATTTAGCCAATCTGTATGAAGATTGAGATCACTCATGACTTACCTGGGAGCAGAGGCAGCACTGGACTTGTATGGGAGAAGAATCAAGTGGGAGAGGTTGACACTTATCTGGGAGCAGTGCCAAATGGGACAGTATAAATTGAGGCTGAGGCTGAGGCTTGAGGCCTGTAGTTACCTGGCAGTGGAGGGAGGCCTGACCCTTTGTGTGGCATTTGGCTTCTTGCCAACAGCTGTATTGAACAGGAAAAGAAATTGGAATGACCTCACAGGAAATTGTGAGTTCATTGGCTGGTTAGGAAGTACCATTAGGGACTGTTTCTAAATTACAAAAGTGTACATATACTTCCCAACTCTAACCTGTTCAGATTTGTTACTACATACCCTTCGAGTAGGTGAGTTATGAACCTGGGACCAGAGGTAGGGGGCGCTACCACCGTGCCTCAAGGGCCCAATTAGAAAAGTGTATTATTAAGAGATTAACCGAAAACACCAGCAATAGGTTAAATTAAAAAATCAAATTGAAAATCAAATTCAATAAAATAGAGATGCTGGGCCTGATGATGCACTGTAGCTGCAATATATGGGAGCCATTGGACCCCATTTTGCTTCATAGTGACAATATCTGTAGCAAATATTGTTTGAATGAAGAATTTCAGCTCAGAATGGATGAGCCAGAGTGCAAGTTTCAGATTTTGTGACACATCAGGGAGGGGGAGAGTTACCTGGTTGTTGTGTTTCAGGAATCAGTCACACCCCTCAGACTAACTACCTTGAATTTGGTCAGTGGTCAGAGGCAAGGAGGCTGTGACTACAACTGAGGCAGATAGAGGGATCTAGGAGCTAGTGCTGAAGGAGCCTCAGCCCTTGAGCTTGTCTAACAGGTTTGAGATTCTTGCTCCCTGTGTGGATGACAGCAGGACTGTAGGGGGGATGAACAAATTGACCACTGACCACTGTGGTACCAGGAGACTCTCAATATGAGGGAGAAAGGAGAAATGTTGTTGCAATCAGAGAAAGTATAGTCAGGGGAATTGAAACTGTTGTCTGTGATCAGGACCAAAAGCTGTGTTGCCTGCCTGGTGCCTCAGTTAAGGATATCTCAGCTGTGCTACAGAGGAACTTGGAATGGGAGGGGAAAGATCCAGTTGCTATGGGCCACATAGGTCCCAAAAATGTAAGTAGAAAGTGGAAACAGTTTATGTTGAGGGAATATGAGCAGCTAGGGGCTAAATTAGAAAACTAAACCATGAGGTAATAATCTCTGGGCTATTACCTGACTCATAAGCTAATTGGCACAGGGTCAAATGGATTGAAGAGGCAAATGTGTGGGTCAAAGATTGGTGTGAGAGAAACGTGTTTGGAAGTATGGGACATCGATAGTAAAAGTGAGAAAAAAAGAGTTGTTCTGATGAGATGGGCTCTGCTTGCATCATGCTGGGACTAGAGTCCTGGTGAATCACAAAAGTAGGGCTGTAGATGAGGCTTTAGATGAAATAGTTGGGGGGAGGGTTCATTTACATGGAAAATTAAAAAATAAATCAAAGCGTAAGGAGAAAGTAGGAGTACAGGTTAGTGATGATGCAGATGATTACCAGAAAATGAAAGGAAGGGATGGAGAGGGCGAATGGCACATTGCACCAAGAAAGTATAAGAAAAATTGACAATAGGACAAAGCTAAAGGCTTTGTATCTGAACATGCATAACATTTGGAATAAAATGAATGAGTTATTGGTACAAATAGAGACAAATGTGTATGATTTTGTGGTGATCACTGAGACATGGATACAGGGAAACAAGATCTGGGTGTTGAATTGCTAAAGATCCTTCGCGTTTTGAAAGGATAGACAGAAGAGAAAAAGGGCTGTGTAGGAAAAGAAAAAGTGCAGCTTTGTTGGTAAAAAAAAATCAATGCTGTAGTGAGAAATAATTTTGGTACCAGTCAAGACGTAGAATCAATCTGGGTAGAAATAAATAATAGCAGGGGAAAGAAGTCTCTGATGGGAGTAATCTATAGATTCCCTAACAGTAGTTCCACAGTAGGACTCAGCATAAATGAAGAAATACTGGAGGCTTGTAAAGAAAGTGTAACAATAATCATGGGTGATTCTAATATGCACTTAGACTGGATTAATCAGGTTGGAAAGGATAGCCCCGCAGGAGAGTTAATAGAGTGTATTAGAGATTGTTTCTTGGAGCAATATGTTGGGGAGCCAATCAGGGAGCAGGCTACTGTGGATCTCATATTGAGTAATGAGGTGGGATTAATGATCTCATAGTAGGAAGAGTGATCATAGCATGCTGGAATTTCAAATTCAGTTTGGGGACAAGAAACTTGAGTCCCACATTTGTGTTCTGGTGTTAAACATAGTCATGAGGACACTGGCCAAAATGGATTAGGCAGGAAGACTAAAGGGTAGGACAGTTGATGAGCAGTGGCAAATATTTAACTAGATATTCAATTCGTCCTAACTAAAATGTATTCTAGCTGGGAAATAACATTGTAAGGCGGGGGGTGGTGGGGGATGCGGGGCACAAAACATCCTTGGTTAAGCAAAGAAATTTAAGCCATCAGAAAAGCAAAAACTAAGGCATAACAGATTGAAACGTCAATGGCAGGCTGGAAGATTGGGAAATTTTTAAAGAACAAAATACAGTTACTAAACAAGTATTAAAAAGGCCAAAGTTAAATTATGAAAGAAAACTAGTGCAAAATATAAAAACAGTTAACAAAAGCTACTATAAGTTTATAAAAAGGAAGAGAGTAGCTAAAGTGAATGTTTGTCCTTTAGAGGACAAGACTGGAGAGTTAATAATGAGCAATACAGAAATGTCAGAAGCACTTAATCAATATTTTGCTTTAGTTTTCATGATGGGGGACACTGAAGCCATTCCAATGGTAACAGGTAATGCAGAGATTATTGAAGAGGAGAAACTCAAAATAATCACCATCATGAAAGAAGAAGTACTGGGCAAACAATTAGAATTAAAGGCAAACAAGTCCCCAGGGCCTGATGGTCAGCATTTTATGGACTTAAAGGAAGTGGCAGCAGAGAAAATGGATGCATTGGTTATAGCATTCCAAAATTCCCTGGATGCTGGAAAGGTTCCAGTAGATCGGAAAAAAGCTAACGTAACACCTTCATTCAAACAAAGTGGAAAGCAGAAACCATAGACCAGTTAGTTTAATTTCTGTCATTGGGAAATTGTTGCGATCCATTATTAAAGAAGTAATAACTGGACATTTGGAAAGTCAAAACACATCCATTAGAGTCAGAGATAAAAGGTACTGCAGATGCTGGAGAATCCGAGATAACAAGCATGGGGCTGGATGAACACAGCAGGTCAAGCAGCATCATAGAAGCAGGAAAACTTGACGTTTCGGGCCTAAACCCTTCATCAG
>JAHRHZ010000249.1:20390829-20426043 GCA_024137785.1 Ginglymostoma cirratum
GGGCCTAAACCCTCTGATGAAGGGTTTAGGCCCGAAACGTCAAGTTTTCCTGCTCCTATGATGCTACTTGACCTGCTGTGTTCATCCAGCCCCATGCTTGTTATCTGAGAACTTAGCTTGCCTGGATGCGTGCAGCTCCAACACTCAAGAAGCTTGACACCATCCAGGACAAAACAGCCCACTTGATTGGCACTGCATTCATCACTGTTAAAATTTACTTGCTTAACCCCGACCCAGTGATCCAGTGACATTTAGTAATGGCTGTCTGTACCATATACAAGTTATGCTTTAGATATAGGGGAGGCAATGGCTTAGTGGTATTGCCACTGGGCTAGTAATCTAGACACCCCAGGGATTGTTGTGGGGTCTTAGGTTCAAATCCTGCTCTATCAGGTAGTAGAATTTAAATTCAATAGACATCTTAAATTAAGAGTCTCATGATGGCCATGAATCCATTCCTAGTTGCTAGGAAATATCTGTCTGGTTCACTAATGCCCTTTAGGGAAAGAAACTGCTGTCTTTACCTGAGATAGTAAGAACTGCCAATGCTGGAGTCAGAGATGACAGTGTGGAGCTGGAGGAGAACAGGAAGCAGGAAAATTGATGTTTTGGGTTGGGACCCACTTCTGAAGAAGGGTCCCAACCCAAAACATCAACTTTCCTGCTTCCTGGCCTGCTGTTCTCCTCCAGCTCCACACTGTGTTATTGCTGTCTTTACCTGGTATGTCCCATGTATGATTCCAGACACACAACAATGTTGTTGACTGCCCTCTAGACGATTAGGGTTGGACAAAAAATGGTGGCCTGGCCAGCCACGCCCACATCCAATGAATGAATATGAGAAAAAAGAAATTCCCTAAGGCTCAATAGAAAGCACTTTTATGAACCTTCAGCCTCCTTCATGTAGAAAGGGTAACTGCAACAGATACATGGGAATGTGGAGTATGTGTTTATATTCCTTCTTTCTAGATGCTGAGAGCCCAATGTCAATCACTTGTTCAATGTTATTTACCTAATCAATAAGAGACAAGTACATTTGAAACCTACCAGGTCAAGTTATGAGTTAATCACTTACATATTTAACATTTACTCAGACATTTGCTTCACATATGCATCAGGAGAGCCAACTTTGGCAGGCTTTGGTATGTTTTGTTTCACAGGCAGTGGATGAGAATGTCCTTGGTAGAAATAAGAGGCCAAGCCTGTCCTGTTTTTCTCAATTAACCCAGATCTCAATGAAAGCTTTCTTCAAGTTGTTTCTTCATGAGGTTATTCGTAAGGCTGTTGTACAGCAATCTCTTAGGGGAGGGATGTCAGTGCCCCACCAACTGACGCTCACCAAGGCTGCCCTGCAAAAATAAAACTTTATGGAGCCTTAAGCGGGGAAATGTCAGAGTTCTGCATCTCAGTGGAATGTCCCGCACATCTCAGTAGTGGATGTGCTGGACTGTATGGAGACTCTGGGAAGAACGGCAGTGGACTCCAGACATTTAGGTGGAAAGGAAATAGGGAGTCTGGGATGAGGGTGTGTTTGAAGGGGGTCTTTATGGCTGGGCTTTGATGACCAAGTCGAGTGGGACAAATGTGTGGGAGGAGGCATTATCTTAGGGGAGAGGTGTGCCAGCTTCAAAGATGCATGCTTCTTCCGTCCTGCCTTCTCCACAAAGTTAATTTAAGAACAATCTTCTGAATCTTGTCTTCCTGCCCACCTCAGTAAACTTGTAGTGTGTGCAGTGTAATGTTCAGGTCAATAGGCATTTCAAACTCAATTGCCTATGCATTGTTTTGTTATAAAATGTCTGGCAGGCAGGTGGCCTATTTCAGTGCCCGCTAACTGACTGTGTTATGGGAATTTGAACAAATGTATGTGGAACAGTAGTGTCTCCTGACCACCAATAAATTTTACATAAACAGAAATCGCTGGGAAAACCCAACAGGTCTGGCAGCAGAGATAATGCAGAGCGAAAGCAGAGTTAACATCTTGGTCCAGTGATCCTTCTTCAGAACGCAGTCCTTTGGTTTTTTTTGGTGTTTACTATACTTTACATGGCGACCCCCCTGCTGAAAACAGGTCTGACAGGGCATTTTAAATCATATGCCTTACAAATGCCACATTGTTAATGCTAATTTGGCCAAGTTAAAACAAATCTTTCTTACTCTTGAATGTCCTCACTTATATTTCAGACTAAAATTAAACAAAGAATTGCCGATGCTGAAGATCAGAAACAAAAACAGAAATTGCTGGAGAAACTCATCAGGTCTGGCAGCATCTGTGGAGAGAGAAACAGAGCTAATGTTTTGAGTCCAGTGATCCTTCTTCTAGTTCTGATAAAGGGTCGCTGGACTTGAAACCTTAACTCATCTTTGATACAAAAGTTAAAGTCACAGGGGATCCGTGGTGAGCTGCTAAGATGCATACAGAATTGGCTTGGTCATAGAAAACAGAGCAGCAGGGGAAGGGTGCTTTTCTGAATGGAGATCTGTGATCAAAGGTGTTCCACAGGGATGATTGCTGGGACCCCCTCTTGTTAGTAATGTACATAAATGATTTGGAAGAGAATGTAGGTGGGTCTGATCAGTAAATTTGTGGACAACACAAAGACAGGAGGAGCTGCAGATAGTGAGGAGGATTACCACAGGATACAGCAAGATATAGATAGACTGAGATTTGGGTGGAGAAATGGCATTTGGAACTTAATCTGGATATTGTGATGTGATGCATTTTGGAAGGTCTAATGCAGGAAAGAAATACATTGTAAATGGCAGAACACTTAGAAGCATTAACATATTGAGCGATCCAGGCATACAGGAACACAGTTTCCTGAAAATAACAATACAAGTGGATAAGATGATCAAGAAGGCTTACGGCACGCTTGCCTTCATCAGTCGGGGCATAGAGTATAAAAATTGGCAAGTCATGTTGCAGTTGTATGGAACTGTAGTTAGGTTATCTACAGTTCTGATCGCCACACTAGCAAAAGGATGTAGAGGCTTTGAAGATGATACAGAAATGGTTTACTAGGAAGTTTCCTGGTTTGGAAGGTATAAGCTATGAGGTGAGGTTGAACAAACTTGAACATCAAAGGCTGAGGGGTGTACTGATAGAGATTTCCAAAATAATGAGAGGCATGGATTGAATGGATAGTTGGAATCTTTCTCCCCAGGGTAGAAATGTCAATTACTAGGATATATAGGTTTAACGTAAAGGGCGGTGGAGGGGGGGGGGAAATGTAAGGAAATGTGTGAAGCCAGTTTGTTACACAGAGTGTGGTAAGTCCTGGAATGTGCTGCCAGAAGGGGTGGTGAAGGCAGATATAATAGCAATATTTAAGAGGCATCTTTACAGATGCATGAATAGGTGGGGAATAGGGGGATATGAACCGTGTAGAGGCAAAAGGTTTTTAATTTAGAAAAGGCGACGTGTTGACACAGGCTTGGTGGGCCAAAGCACCTCTTCCTGTGCTGTACTGTTCTTTGTTCTTTATTCTCTTCACAGATGCTGCCAGATCTGCTGAGTTTCTCCAGCAATTTTTGTATTGTTTATATTCCAGACTATTGTTTAAGATGAACCTGTGTTCAAAAAAGGAGTTTTCAATTTCCCTACTATGAAATAACATTTACAGATTGCTGTGGACAATAAACAGTAACTCTATGTTTAAATATTTTGAGGGGGGGTTGCAGTTTATCATGCACTTCCATGTGTCCTCCTTGACGTTTGAAAACAGTAGAGATGGCTGCAGCAGTGATGGTCTTTATTTTGGGTAACTTAAACTAATTAAGGTACTCCTCAGCAGCGAAAGGACACTGCAAGAGGGATACATGCATACACTTTTTGGAAACATTTGAACGAAAACCTCAAATCACTGTGCACTGTTTGCTATTTTTAACTCAAGTACTGAAGCTATTTCTGGTGGGAGTGTCTGTGGCTTTAGATCATTCAGTGGAAATCCATCCTTTTAAATCTCAGCAGGGGATACCCTCAAAACAATGTGCCAATAGGTCATAGGTTAGTATTGTGATACGGAGCTTTTTTTATGACAGGGTTTGGTGGAAATTCACTGTGTGGCATTTACACATCACGCTGTTGACGCGGCTCTAGTGTCTGGTTTGATTCAACTGAAAAATTGTGGTAAGGAAACTAAATTTGAACTTATCGTTCATCAATAGCCTTCCTATAGAGTTATAGTACGATGTTTAGTCTTTACAGGCCTTTCTGAAAAAGCTAGTCTATCTCAGCAAAATCCACTCATACCTCGGCCTATCTGTTAGACTTGTCGTTGTAAGTTCCATCCATTCATCTGCTTGCTCGCTTATCTCATCACACACCAAATGCCCTGACCACTCCATTCTCTGATTTCATTACTCATGCTCAGTACCTTCACCCCATCATTTGCAGGCAAGCATTCGGTCATTTTAAAACATTCATTCATGTGATGTGGGCATTACCAACCAGACCTGCAATTATTGCCCAACCCAAATTGCCTAAGGGCAATTAAGAGTCAACCACATTGCTGTAAGTTTGGAGTTACAAGCTGGCCAAACTAGGATGGCAGGTTCCTTCCCTAAAGATGAATTTTTACCACAACAGTTGCCACCATGAGGCCAGCTCTCTATTCCACATATATATTGAATTCAAACTTCATCTTTTGCCATGGTGTGATTTGAACCCATGTGCCCAGAACATTAGCTTGGGACTCTGGATTGCTAGTTCAATGATGTTGTTAGTTCGTCACTGCCTCTCCTGGACCTGGAATTACATTGTTAAATCCCTCTGTTTCTGAAATTCCTTCCCGTTCCAACACAACCTCCTTGAAATTCACACTTTTGACCTAATATATCCCTTTATTTCCTCATTGTCATTTTTCTTACGTTAAACATGCCACATAAATACCAGCTGCTCGGGTTGAGATCTACTTACTAACTTTGTTGGCATTAGCACAAAGGTTCATAGTTTTGACAAAATAGTGACTCAATAGTGTGAAGTTTGTGCCCAGGATCATCAAGCACATTGTGTTTTGAAGGGGACTGGCTTGACAGGGATGAAATAACTAACAGAGCAGCTGAGACCCCCACTGCATCCTGTGCTGCTGAGCTGACTAACTGGTAGCACATCCATTGTGTGCAATCATCTGCTCTCAGTGATAGTGGCTGGGAGCTGGCAGGGGTTGTGCGGGGATTTGGTGTTGCTGAGTACAGCCATCTCCCCAGCACTTCCTGAATTAAGCTATGTGCAGGAGCGTCCATGGTCAACCTGCCCACCTTGTTGCCAATTGAGGCCCTTACATGACCAATTAATGACAATTTAAAGGGCAGTGCAATCCACTGTAACTGGGATTACTCAGCCGCAGGCAGGGCTTGAGGCCGTGCGATTCCTTGCTAGAAGGCACTTGATGTTGGGAAGGTGGTGAGAGAGAGGGGGAAAGTGCTGAGAGCCACCTGCCATACCCTTGTTACCAACCACCTATACCACCTCCCCCCATGTTGCATAGCTGTGGCATTGGTTCACTCCTTGATCCTGGAGCTCCAGTGACCATTCTCTCAGTGGTGATGCTGACCTCAACAGCTGCCAGCCTCTGGGTGCCCAGTAACACTCAGAAACTGTGTGCTGTGCCGTCTTCATGGGTCTTGATTCTATGGCAATGCCCACCAATTGCTTTGCCGCTGACTGATTGGCAATGCATTCAGTGGGTCTGCCCAGAACTAGGACGTGTAGTTCTTTCAGTGGGTGCCCAGCCTGCAATGAGACCCTGACACCTCAAGCAAGACTCTATGCACTGTCACTATGCTTCGCCTCTTGTACCGCTGCTCTGCTATCTAGAAACGCAGTCACTGCCTCACAAAAGATAGGTTGTCTGAGACCTTCTTGTCACAACTTGCCATCACCAGTGATTTGGAAGTGTAGAAAATAATCTTATAAAGGAACAGGTGTGAGTGAAAAGGGTGAAATTGAAAGAATTAGCATTCAGCGCTCTGTGTCTTATTACTCCTGACTGTAAAATATTTGGAAGCCACTAGGGTCCCCTCAAATGTTATGATTTACTAAATTCTACCCTCATGTGTTTTGATTCACGGGCTCTTATTGAAATTGAATTGATATTTTGTATTTACTTCATTTGTGGGTAATGTGATCTGACAGGGACAAATTCGAGATAGAATTGTTTTCAAAGCTTCTTCAAATGGAACTTATTATTGAATAAATGTGGGTTTCTTTCATTTTTTTTACTCTCTCTCTTTCTCTGTGTGTTGCTGTCTTTTCCCTATGCCTTCATGCCCTGAATATGTATCAAGCTTTTTGAGGTAATTGAATTGACTGTATCACATGGAGGGAGGACAGAAATGGGCAATAGACAGCACTTGTGCCGATAAAATTGAAACAGAGAAATTTCCTTTACCCCGAGCCTGTTAGGTCATACTGCCATCGTATGAAAGATCACAGCACTGTTTTACTGATTACACAGCCAGCCACAATTGTCTTACAAATAATCGCCCTTTGATATAAGGGAGACTTTTCCAATTTCAGAGGCCTGTGCAGGGCCCAGATGTGTTACATATTAATTTCCTTCCCAGAAAATTTGCCGAGCTTTAGCTCAAATTCAGTTAGCCGGATTGATGAAAGTGGCAAAAGGATACGACGTTTACTGATTCTCTCTTTTCACCTTTGATTAGCTCGACCTGTGAATTATTCTTGCCCTGTCACTGTACGATTAAAGAGCTGGGGCCAAGGTTGTGAGTTCATAGTTTCTATGTGGCTGAGGCTTGCTGGAGGAAATAGGCTAGGTGGTGATTTGTCTGACACGGAACCCGGGATTACTTCAATGCTATGTGACTCCTTCTTCCAACAGGCAAATTCACTTCACAAAACACCTGTCTTGACCTCAACCATAATCCTTTTGCACATCTTCGCCTTGACATAATCCTGCTTTGATCACCAGTCTCACATGTAAAAGAAGACACTCCACAGTAAAAAAAATGAATTCCTAGTTAACCTCTTTTTTTCTCCTGAACTGTCCCTCCTGATAAATTAAATTAGATATTTCTTTTTGTTCAATAACTGCTTCCCTGAAGTGAGTATTATGGGAGCAAATTAAATGACAGGAATGTAAATGAAGTAGCATAATGCAGTAAAGCCAACTTGCAGCTCCATTTCAAGGCCCATGAATAATCTCCCACTAATGTACAGTCTGAGAGTTTAAAAAAAATCTCCATCACGGTGTGCTTGGCCATTTTTTATTACCTACTTGTTTTCTTTCTTCTGTCACAGTGCTTTGCACAATTTACTATTCGACTTTAGAACATGTTCTATGGTTGTCGGATCCCATTAATAACTCTCAGGATTGGCCAAGATTTAAAATGTTCATGAGTATCGTCGGGAGTATGAGTATTGGAATTTTTTTTGGTGTTCAACTTTATAAATCTCATTCAAACTATTTTAATCACATCTGCTTAAAGACGTTGCAATAATGTGCTATGGAAATGAACAGGAGTGGGGTGGAGTTTCAAATTCCAGATCTCAGCTTGTTGGAACTGTGGCAGGAGATTCGGTGGGGAGTCAATTATAGGAGATTGATGTGGAGTTGTCGGTGTTGTACTGGGGTGGATAAGGTCAGAAGTCACACGACACCAGGTTATAGCCCAACAGGTTTATTTGAAATCACAAGCTTTTGGAGCACTGCTCCTTTGTCAGGTGAAGTGAAGAAGAGCAAACAGGAACAGAATTTATTGGTATTAAGATCAAAAGATCGTACACATGGTGCGAGTGGAGTGTCAACAGGCTGAATAACAAGTCTCTGCAAGTGATCTAAAGTGTCAGATGGTGTAAGTAAAATGTTAACAGCTGAATAGCAAGTGAAGGGATGACCTGTGATCTGATTAATTGAGGCAGAGAGATAAATACAAAGAATTAAAAATAAGATGGTATTGGAGACAAACCAAATGGCTGGAATAACATGATAAGTATAGAGTCGCATGCCAAGGGTCTAGCCAAAGTAACAAGTAATAGAAAACCGTACAAACTAATTCAGGGAGAGAGATCATAACAAGTTACCAAGGTGATGGTGCGAAAACAGGACAGCAAGGAAGATTTCACAAATACAGAACAGTATGGTGGGGTTACATGTAGTGCAATGTGAACTCAAAATCACAGTTGAGGTTGTCTTCATGGCTACAGAACTTGGCTATCAGTTTCTGCTTGGCGATTCTGTGTTGTTGTGTAACCTGAAGGCTGCCTTGGAGGGTGTGTACCCAAAGATTGGTGGCTGAATGTCCTTGACCGCTGAAAGGTTCCCTGATGGGAAGGGAACATTCCTTCCCTGCCCTGAGGAAATTGGGGCAACTATTGGACGAACAGCATAAACAGGGAAAACCAGCTATTTATACAATTAATACAGTAGTTCAGTGGTTAGCACCGCTGTCTCACAGCACCAGGCACTGGGGTTTGATTCCACCCTCGGGTGACCATGTGGAGTTTGCACATTCTCCCCGTGTGCAGATGGACTTTCCACATGTGCTCCGGTTTCCTCCACAGTCCAAAGATGTGCAGGTTAGATGGATTAGCCATGCTAAATTGCCCATGGTGTCCAGGGATTTGTAAGCTAGGTAGATTAGCCATGGGAAATGCAGGGTTACAGGAATAAGGTCTGGGTGGGAGGTTCTTCAGAGGGTTGGTATGGACTCCATGGGCTGAATGGCCTGCTTCCACGCTGTTGGGATTTTATGGTCAAAGAATGCAAACCGTCTCCAGATGAAGTTACTACAAGTGATTTGGAGACATCTCAAAAATACCCTCCTTAAATTTTAAATAAAGGTTTCATTTGAAAAGAAAGATCTTTGTTCCTTATGATGCTTCTAATTTCACAATTCTGTACTTGCGTATTTGCTCTTTTCACAGTATTTCCATTGATATTGCTGAAACGGGTCATCTTATCATTAGATTTCTTTGAAAATTCAAGCGAGCAGAAGGAAGATTGTGCCAAGAGAACAGAAATGCAAGATATGTAATTTAAAGAAAACATAAAGTACAAAATTTGACCTTACTAAAATACCCAGCAGTCTCTGAAGGAATGACATAGGAATGTAAGAGCAGAAGTAGGCCATTCAGTCCCTTGAATGTGATCTGCCATACTATGCCATTTTCCCCACTATCTCCATGTCCCTTGAATATTATTAATACCTAGAAATCCATCAACTTAACCTTGAACATACAAAATGACTGACTTTTCACAGCCTTTTGGAGTAGAGAATAGCTAAGAGATGGTACCGTCTGAGTGAGGAAAGTCCTCCTTGTTTCAGTTCTAAATGGCTTGCCCATTATTCTGAGACTGATCCCTGGCTTGAAATAACCTCTCCTTAGCTCAGAGAAGGATCCTTTCTGCATCTACCTGTACTAGCCCTTTAAGACTTTTGTACATTTCAATTAGATCATGCCTCATTCTCCTAAACTCTAGAGTATACGGGCTTAGGCTCCTCAATCTTGGCTCCTGGACAGTCCGACCATTTGAGTAATCAGTCTGGTGAAACGCAACCGCAATCCCTCTATGGCAAGTCTATTTTATCTTAGGCAAGAAACACAAAACTGCAAGCAATACTCCAGGTGCGACCTCAGCAGGTTTCTCTATGATTGAAGCAATATATCTTTACTCCTTCACATGAATTTATTACAATGAAGGCTAAGATACTGCTTGCCTTTGTAGTGATTGGGACCAGGTGGACTTCGTTGACTATGAGGTTCTTGATTGGGGTTGTTAACCTAGGCCAAATGGGAAAGCCTTGCCTGACCAATATAAACAAGAGATTAGAATCTCCCCAGTTGAGGACTGACCCCAAGCTGGCTGGTCACAGCCAGTGTACGCTGCACAAGTAAATAAAGAGTGAGTTGGTGACAGAACTCAGCTTCTGTACAGTTATTTTACCCTTCTAATTGTTTGCTGCACCTGCTTGTTAGGATTTAGTGACTTTTAGTAATGGATAACCAGATCCCCTTGGGCACCAACACTCGCTCACCATTTTAGAAACACTCTTCACCTCTGTTCTTCCAGCCTCAGTGAATAATGTCACACTTATCCACATAGTATTCACTCTCCCTTGTTCTTGCCTGCTCGCTCAAATCCAAATCTGTTCAAGTTCCTTTCAAGTCTCTTGCCGTCATCTCGACAAAACTCAATCCCACTTGGTTTTCTGTCATCTGCAAATTTGGTGATATTTTATTTTGTTCCCATATTGAAATAATTGTGAACATCTGGGTTTAAACACAGATCCCTATCATAATAGTCACAGCCTCTGACAACCTGAGAAAGACCCATTTATTCCTAATCTTTGTTTTTCATCAACCATTCTTCAATCCACTCCCAGTATGTGGCCCCTTATGCCATGTGCTCTAATTGTGTCCACTATCTCTATGTGAGACATTATCAAAAGGTTCAGGAAAATCCAAATACACCACATCCAATGATTTCCCCTTATTCTGCTAGTAACATCCTCAAAATCTCTAACAGCCTGTGTCAAACATGAGATAACAAGGTGTTATTTTTCTGAAGAAGGGTTCAGACCTGAAACATCAGCTTTCCTGCTCCTCTGATACTGCTTGGTCTGCTGTGTTCATCCAGCCCTACACCTTGTTATCTCAGATTCTCCAGCATCGGCAGTGCCTACTATCTCTGTGTCAAACATGATTTCCTTTTCATAAATCTATGCTTACTCTGGCTAGTTAGATTATTATTTTCAAAAGTGTTGAATTATCATATCCAGCGGGACAACACGGTGGCTCAGTGGTTAGCACTGCTGCCTCACAGCCCGAGGGACCCGGGTTCAATTCCACCCTTAGGTAACTGTCTGTCTGGAGTTTGCACATTCTACCCCTATCTGTCTGGGTTTCTTCCGGGTGCTCTGGTTTCATCACACAGTCCAAGAATGAGCAGTGTAGGTGGATTGGCCATGCTACATTGTTCATAGAGTCCAGGGATGTACCGGCTAGGTGGACTAGCCATAGGAAATGCAGGATTGTGGGGATATGGTAGGGGGTGAGTCTGATTGGGATGCTCTCCGGAGGGTTGGTGTTGACTCAATGGGCCAAATGGCCAGATTCAGCACTGTAGGGCTTCTATGATTTAAGGCAGGTTCTTTTTTCCTCCCAACTACTGACAACAGGGTGAGGTAGGTTTACAGTTTCTCAATTTCTCTTACTCTCTTTGCTTAAATAATCGAGTTCCATTTGGAATCTACCCATCTATAGATGCCCATCAATGAAACCAGTAATTGTACAGAGACTTCTTACAATACTCTGGAATGTTGATCATTGGGCTCCATAGAGTTCTCAAATTTCTGTTCCATTAATGTCTCTACTACAACTTTTAAAATAGCCATTTCATAGGACAGAACTTGAGTATAGCCGAAAGAAGATTTTTTTAGGCAAAGCTTTTCATTTTGTATTCATTGGGGCATTCACAAGAAAACCATTGTAAAAGGGAACAACGTTTTATACTGTTTGGGAAGAGAGGGCTGATTAGTTAGCAAATATTCTGATTGATAGAGACATTGTCATGGAATACACTTCAGTGAGATGATGATTGGCATATAACTGCCAAGTGTTATTTAAATTTAAAACAGACAGGTTGATTCTGATCAAGACATGGTCCTGAGGAATGAGCCAGTAAGTGATTGTTACCTTTTTTCTTAAGTTGAAACAAGAAACATGGCCCTTTGTATTAATATATTTATAATTTTTGGTACATGTAAACGTGCTGCACTGCGAGCTTAACCAACAATCTTAATACGGTTTTCAGTTTAGCACCCTCAGGATTACTTAGCAAATGTTACACAATCCTGAAATTGTGTCTAATGTTGGACACCGTGTCTTCAGTTTCCAAGCACAGATCAGGTGTGTAGTGTGTATTTGCATACTGTGAACATGCTATTTGATATGATCTTTTGTCTCTTGGACATACATATCTCAGAATGCTGTATCAAGCAACTCACCTCCTGACTCCCTGAGTCCACCATCTATAAGGCACAAGTTAAGAGTGTGATGGAATACTTTTCCCACTTAACTGGATGACTGCAACTCTAACAACACTGAAGAAACTTGATGCCATTTCAGACAAAGCAGCCTAGTTGATTGTCAATACATCTACAAACATTCACCCTCTCCACTATGAATTCTAAATAGCAATAGTGTGTACTATTTACAAAATGTACTGCAGAAATTAATCAAGATTCTTTAGACAGATCTTTCCAAACCCACAGCCACTGCCATCTCGAAGGACCAGGGCAGCAGATGTGTAGGAACACTATCATCAGCAAGATCCCCCTCCAAGCTATTCACCATCCTGACTTGGAAATACATCGCTGTTGCTTCTGTGTTGCTGGGTCAAAATCCTGGAACTCTGTCCATACTGGGTATACCTACACTAAATGAAATTCAAAGAGGCAGCTCATCACCACCTTCTCAATGGCAACTAGGGATGAACAACAAAAGCAGGCCCACATTCCATGAATTAATGCATTAAAAGAAAATCACAGAAATTCATCTCCTGCAATATTCATCTGTGTGACAGGCAGAATGTCGTGTTGGCTGTTAGCGGGAACATCGTTTGTGTAGCTATTGCACTGTAGCAGTGTGAAACAGGTAACTTTGTTCCTGATTAAATGGTAGAGGTCTGTTACTTTTCCAGGGTAATCTGAGCATGTCCCTTCAGCTTACAACAATCGAGGTGCTGACCATAATCATTAAAGGAAGGTTTCCTAAAGTACTGTCACCACAATCCACCTCAACAGTATATGATGTGCTAGTCCCATGACTTGCTTGAAAGCAGTGATAGAGATTACCTCTATATACTATTATCTTCAAATAAATAGTCCCCATTGTTGTTTCACCAGACCGTTTTGTGATGAGTGAGTTCATGTCTGGGTGAAGAATATAACAGTACTGGTACAACATTGGCATCTACCAATGTGGAAAATTGTTCAGCAGGTATGCCCTATTCAAAAAATCAGGACAAATTCAATCCAGCCAATTCCCATTTCAGCATTCTACTTTCCATCATCAGCAAAATGATGGAGTGCTATCAAGTGATATTTGCTCTCTGATGGGACCTTCCAAACCTGCAACATCTGCCACTTCGAAGGACAGGGACAGAAGATACATGCAAACATTGCCACTTACACATTTCCCTCTAAGTCACACACCATACTGACTTGAAACCATTGCCATTCTTCCACTGTTGCTGTGTCAAAATCCTGGAATTCCTTCCCAAACATCACTATGTGTGCACCTACAAGCACTGCTGCAGTTCAAGAAAGCAATCCATTAACATGTTCTCAAGTGTAACCGAGGATGGGGAACACACACTGATTTTGCTGCAGTGATGCTAACATCCCCCAAACACATATATAGTGAAAGTGCCCAACACAGAATCAATACTGTATGTTCAGTTCATAACTATAACTTTAGTGGTATCACACTATAATTTATAATCACTGAATTCCACCCTTTTGTCTGAACCTAACATGAGTTTAATAACTTACATACCAGGCAAAATAAAGTCCGTTCCTACAGCTTGCCAACCGTTGTGTTACTTGTGGTACAATGCTCCCCATTAAATCCAACAGGAATAACAAACTGGTTCTGAATAGAAAGGTTTAAATCCACTAAGGGTTAACAGTTTGAGAGTGGACAGGTATATAAGGAAATCTATAAAACTTCACATTAGTCAATAACTTATTATTGACCAATTATTTCTGCGCCTTGATCTTTGCATGCTCGTCACCTCCTGTCCCAAAACAGCACATTGGTCAATAACCAATTAGTATTTTATGACAAAGTGTAAGTGGCGATGGGGATAGCGGTTAGTGGAGACATTGATGCAAGGCTGCTGAGATGATTTTTATGGCACCACTGGTACACTATGTTACAAATAAAGTCAATTTTTACAGCCATGCTAATAATACTTACTTAACACTTGTTCATTTATGTTAAAACATGATTATTTGACACAACAAGGCTGTGGATTTGACTCCTCGTGAACAGTTTTGGAACTTAAAGACCATAACTTTCATGCATTTCGTGCACATGTTATTTACTCTCATGACTTCTAAGCTGCTATTTTTACCAAATTAGGTCCTTTGGGCTCTGGTTAAATTGCTAGAAGCTATGTGCTCCTTTGAAGCTGCCAGTGAGCTTCTTCCACTTTGGCAAAAGTGGATGAAAAACATTAGTATGTGCAAACAGATACATTGGCCTCATTTATGGACATAGAATTGAACGACCTGCTGTCTTCAGCTTTCCTAGCCTTATCAATGGTTGTGGAAATCCAGCTCTGAAGTTTTTAGGCAGATTTCTACTTTCTACTCTGCACCTGTGTTTTTCCATATGACGCCAGTTGCAGTTGGCTAGGGCTGGTGATGCATGCTCTTCCTGTCTCTCCTGCTTTTCTCATTACTTCTGTGTTGTAAATTTAACACACTCTACAAAGTCAGTTTTCTTGAGATATGGTTCTCCTTTTCACCTTAAATCTCTGATCAATTTTGCTTCCTGATCTTAGCTTCACTGTTCAGTTAGATTGCCTTTGCTAAATTGAGATTAGCTTTTGACTGCAAGTGATCTGACAAGGCCTTATCGGACATTCCAATGAAAATTCCCTGCCATACCCTTTTGCATTTATTCGAGAGTATCACATATTTAGGGCCTCTGGTTTTGGACTTCCCCATAAGAGAATTACTTTCTCTATTCTTATGCTGACAAATATTTTCACAACCTTCTTATAACTTAATCATTTTTGCACCTTTCCCCAACACCTCTGCGTCATTTCTGTAATATGGATATCAAATCTGTGTACTGTATTCCAATTGTATGCTAACTGTGGTTCTCTGCAAGTTAGCACACCTTTGCTGCATGCCAATTCTACCCAGCTAAATAAAAAAAAATTGCTTGCTTATGGTATTGTTCATCTGTGTTGGTGTTTCCAGTGGTTTGCGTATCTGTAGCAGAAACAGTTGGAGCAAAGTTGAATAAAGGGTGATAAAGCTGAGAGCTATTGCAGTAAAACTATGCGGGATTTATAGAACAGTACTTTCTTCAGAAACCTCTTATTGGTTCTTCCAATCGATTGTCACAATCCTGTTTAAATGAATCTACCCAGCATCCTCTATCGAAATAAAGATGGCCAGATAGGAAAAGCCCTTAGAATATTTTTGATTTGTTTCTAAAACTTTGGAACAGTACATAGAGATTGAGGTGGTAAATAATGTTAAGAGTTATTTACAAAGCCGCAAGTTACTTATAAAGAACTGCATGGTCTATTAATTTGTGATGCTTTATAGAGTTGTGGGGGCTTTATAAGGCCTTGGTAATTGGCAACCTGTGGAAACTTTATAAAGCAATGAATGGTTTGCAAAGCTTTGTTGCTTTACAGAGTTATGAATGGTTTATAAAGATCAGAAAAGATAATGGAGGAATGGGTAGTTGATAGAGCTTGGGCTGTTTATAATGCTTGTATTACTCTTACAGCAATAATTGTTAAATTTTTTGGTGTTTTGCTAAGGAACTGCAGTTTCATAAGATATGGGTGTTTTATATGGATGTGTTAATTTGTAGGAATTGGATGATTTAGAAATCTACAGGTGGTTTATAAAGATAATGTACTTGGACAATCTGTAAAATATTGTGTTGCTAATCAACTCGGAATGCAGAGCATGGGCTGTGTATAAAGACACAAGAAGTTAAGAATTTAAGATGGATTGTAAATATGTGGCTTATAACACAATGGATGGTTTGTAAATCCGTGGTGGCCAATGCTGGTATAGTTTTCAGTGTGTTTTTGACTTCTAAAATGCAACAGATGGTATACAATGATTAAATTACAATAGGTCTTCCTTAGGATAATGTCCTAGGCCCAATCATCTTCTACTGCTTCTTCAATCACTTTCCCTCCAACATAGGAAGTGAAATGGGGATGCTTACTGATGATTGCACAATGTTCAGCACCATTCCTGACTTCTCTGATACTAAAACAGTCCAAATACAGCAAGATCTGGAGACTATCCAGGTTTAGGCTGACAAGTGGCAAGTGACGTTTGCAACATAAGTGCCAGCAATTGACTATATCCAAAGCATATCAAAGGACAAAGCACCTGATGATAATGGAAGCTGAAGGAAAACATCTGAACACTGAAAACTCAAAGATATCTTCCATATTCTTGGCTGCTGTTGATCCAGGACACCTCTAAACAACCTTAGTCTCAGGTTAAAACCTTAAACTCTGAAGGACTATAGACTGCAAATGCTTTTGTTTTACTTTTTGTACTTTGTTTGCTTGTGTCTTTCATTTCATGTCTATTATTTCTTTTGGTATTAGTAAGTAATGTAGTTGATCTTCCTTGTACTAAAGAAAACCTTTAAATGGCTTTTCATGTGTTTCTGATGAACTGGTAACCTACATTCTAGTTGGGGTCTGGTTTGGTTGTTTAATAACAAGAGCATTAAACACTTGTTCTGTGAGTGTTTTTGTGGAGGGGTGGTAGTCTAAGTCCCTCTGGACCAGTAGACACATCTGCTCCAGGGATATGAGAAGGTTGATTAAAAACATCTTCGATCTTTTTTGCAGCCAACTGAAGAGGTTGAAAACAGGAGAATTAATTCACCCCCACCACATCTGGTCATTATAATGGATAATTATTAATGTAATAGACCAAGTTGATATGTATTACCTTACAAATAAATATTGAGGATATTTGCGTGCCATCACTCAATAGACTCACTGGCTCCTGTTTGATAGAGACAATGACCATAATATTAACAAGGTGGGTGCCATAGAATCAAACAGCAGAATTTCACAGGCCTTCATTGATGGGTCTCTCTTGGCAGCACTGTTGGGACTATACAGCTGCCAGTCACTTTGATTGGCTGACACCTCTTGAAGAGGGCCCATTCCTGACTGAGGCATGGGAGTCATGCCTCCAGTCATACAGTTATAGAGTCATAGAGTCATACACCATGGAAACAGACCCTTCGATCCAACTTGTCCGTGCTGACCAGCCATCCCAATCTGACCTACTCCCATTTGCCAGCATTTGGCCCATATCCCTCTAAACCCTTCCTATTCATATACCCATCCAGATGCCCTTTAAATGTTGTAATTGTACCAGACTCCACCAGTTCGTCTGGCAGCTCATTCCATACATATTTCACCCTCTGTATGAAAAAGTTACCCCTTAGGTCCTTTTTAAATCTTTTCCCTCTCACCTTAAACCTATGCTCTCCAGTTTTGGACTCCTCTACCATTGGAAGAGGACCTTAGCTATTCACCTGATCCATGCCCCTCAAGATTTTCTAAACTTTTATAAGGTAACAACTCAGTTTCCAACAGTCCAGGGATAAAAGCTCCAACATATTCTATAACTCAGATCCTCCAGTCCAGGAAACATCCTTGTAAATCTTTTCTGCACCTCCTCAATTTTAACAACATCCTTCCTACAGCAGAGCGACTAGAATTGTATGCAGCATTTCAAAAATGGAGTTGCAATGGTCCTATACAGCCGCAACATGACTTCCCAACTCCTATACTCAATGCTCAGGAGAGTAAAGGCAAACATGCTAAACACCTTCTTCACTACCCTTTCTATTTGCAACTCCACTTTCAAGGAACAATGCATATGCATCCCTAGGTCTCTTTGTTCAGCAACACTCCCCAGGCTCTACTGTTAACTGTATAAGTCCTTAATTTAATTAATGTTCCATAAAGCATCATTGACTGTCAGCTGACCAGTAATGACAGGGATGAGTTCCCCACCAATTCTTTGGTCTCTGGTATCATAGAGTCATTTATGGCACAGAAGGAGGCCATCCAGCCATTCAACTCTATGTCAGTTCTTAGGAGGATAATCTCAGCATAGGGAGAAGTAGTTCATTCTTAGCTACATGATATTTTAAGTTGAGTTTTAACTTTATAGCTTGCATGTGAGATTTGAGAGTAGTCTGATTTCTTGCGTCTTTAATACCTTACAGTCAGCATAAGGAGTGTGTCGACTTTCAGTGTTCTCAGTTATCCAGTGGCCTTCCTTCCTGAAAGTCTATTGATCACTATGGACCACTTAAAATATCAAGTCAGAAATCAGGTTATAGTCCAACAGATTTATTTGAAGATTGTAGGTTTGCTTGTTCAGTGTGTTTGATTGTAGACTATCCTCTGTCCCACTTCTATTAAATGTGGATGTAGGTAGATTGGTGGTATTTTGGAGTCAGGTCTGAGATTTTAATAGCTTGCACATCAGTGTTTACCCCATACCAGCATCTTTTGAGCACTAATGATAAATATACATCCACTGAGGATCACTCTCTCATCAAAGAGAGATATTTGGTGGTGGTTTAACCTGAGGGTTACTAAACCTCAGGCCAGGGGAGAGGTTGAGAAGGCTCATTTTCTTTTGATAACGTAAAAGTCCATAGATCAAATCCAATGTTAGTTTAAAACTAATTCTCACCTCTCTTTAGTCACTAAATGACAAAAGTGTTGCTACCTATTGATATATTGTTGGATGATCAAAACTGTCACAAAATATTGCATTGGAAAACATACTGTTGCTGTATGCTCAATCGTGATCCATTTTAAGTATTCACCTTTTGGCAGTAGGGTTCATCTCTCTAGTTCTCTGTATGCATGCTTGCTTTGCCAATTTTGCCAATATTCTTGAGACTACAAGAAGATCAGCCACAAGCAGGTTTGAAGGGCTGAGTGGCCTACTCCTGCTCCTAAATCTAAAGGTCTTATTTTAATAGAGAAAATAGTGTATAAATGTGCCATATTCCTGCAAAGACATCAGGCAAAAACTGCAATATTTTTAACTATCCTCTCACCACAATTTAACCCATCCCTTCGTAGACAGAGATAACAAGCATGGGGCTGGATGAACACAGCAGGTCAAGCAGCATCATAGGAGCAGGAAAACTTGATGTTTCGAGCCTAAACCTTCGTAGACAGTATTTTTAATCTCAGTTTAGCTATCACACTCTGTGGTGTTCAACTATTCCAGCCTGGCAGACTTGCTGAAGCTGAGCAGATTTCTCTGGGAGTCTATTCCATATACTCATTGCTCATTTGGAAAGAATATTTTACTCAATCTCTAGTCTCAGCCAAGGCTCCAAACAGGCAGGAGGAAAGTAATCTGCTATGTGCTAATTGTCATCCCTGGCCCCTACTGAGGGAAGAGGAGGATGCATGGGAGGCGAAAACATTCCTTATCAAGCCCAGGGAAGCGTCCCTATTCCAGCAAAAGGATACTTTTATCATAGTTTATGACTTAAGGTGAAAAACGTATCGCCAGAAGCTACCGAGAGACTGACGTCAGAACAGTGGTTGCACACCAGTATTCATGCAGCAGTCATCATGCATGGAATGAGTAGACACTTGCAGCATTCAGGGCTGCGTTGAGATGCTGGATCTCTTGGCCTAACTATTGCAATATTGAAATAGCACAGTTATCTGCTGGTGACTGGGAGTCATGGTGCCACCACTGACACCAACTGGTAAAAGCAGAAACATCACTTCTGATCTCTGCTTAAAATTTGATACATTTCAGGTGACCGTTCTTAAAAAAGAGTGAACTCTTCAGCCCAGAAAGCAGGTGATTGGAGCAGGTAGCAGTACTGCTCCTCTGATACAATTGAAATCCGACCACTTCTTTGAATAGATCTTTCAAGTACCCTGGTGATGATCAGTCTCAATGATGTAGATTGCAAAAGTATTACAAAGCAATGTTTTCACATACACTTGCTTTTCAAGTCACATAACAATTTTGAAAATGTGAAAGTAATCTCAAAATAATCATCATCAGAATTAATGGTTTGAGAAATCTACAATTTGAATACCTTTTCATGTTGCTTGCTAAAGTGGCAGGAGATGATAATAAGTCTGCAATACATAACAATAGCCTACTAAAAAATTAACAATAGGCAGAACTGACAATAAAAAGGCAACATTATCAGATTAGAAAATAAATGGGATTTATTGAAAGGGCTTGTGAGAGTAGTGACAATGGGCACAAAATAGCAAGAAGAGATGATGGAAAATAGCTTCTCCTGTGCACGGATGATATTTGTTGAGGACTGTAGTTTGAGATAGATTGAGATATTGCTAGAAATGTTCCTCACAGTGAGACTAATGGATTTTCTGCTCTTGTATCTTCCAAAATATTTATGCGCTGTAGACGAATGGAGCGGGCTGTCACATAGGTGTAAGCGAACTTCAAGTTGAGAGAGATAAAAGTGTTTGTCCACTTTACGTTTGGTGACAGCATGCATCACAGGGCCTGGAGAATATTCCCTGAGATTCAATGGTATAAGATCCATTCTGGCATGTAAAATATCAGAGGTGCAATAGTTAAAAGCAGAACATGTCAGAAGTGTACTGCTGAGTAATGTGGATTGAAATGTTAGATTCTGGATAATAATGGACAAGAATGAATAATATGCTTTTTTTTCACTGAGATGTACAAATTGTGGACAAATTAAATTGCCATGGTTGTGTTAACCAGATAAAGCAGCCAACCAGTATTCCTACACTGGGATATGTATATCTAATGTACTTGGATTGCAGGTAACTGCTTTGTTTGAGATGGAAAGAGATATATCTTGAAATTTTCCTCACGGTGTAATGGATTTTTTGCATTTGTACCTTCTAAAATGTTATGGGCTGCTGAAGAATGGAGCAGGCTGTCACAATACTCAGACTCAATGTAATGGTCTTAGAGCTTTAGCACACAGAGTATCATTTTTGTTTTACATATATACGTATAAAATGTTCTCAGATTTATGTTCTCAGAATTGTAGATGTTAAAACAAGTGAAAATCACATTCATTCCTCAGGAGAATCATGTCTAATGGACCATACCTGATTAGTCCCATCAAAATCACTTAACAAATATTTTTTTGCTTGATTTGATGATCTAAGAGATAACAGTTGGCTAGGAAAGTGCATTTCTTAGAACAGCACCATGGCATCTTTATTGATCACCTGAACAATTGGAATCAACCGACAGATAGGATATCATTTTAGCATTTTATTTACTTGGCAGGAAAGATTATTTTGTTAAAAATACCTAAAAAAGTAAAGAACAAGAATTGCCATTTGGTCACCTGAGCCTACTCCTTTGAAGACTATCCGGGATTAATACTTTCACTGATCTTAATATTTTATATGATCTCTTCATGAAATGTAGGAGTTGCTGGCTGGGCCTGCATTTATTGTGCATCCTAACTTCCCTGAGAACTACAATCCTTGGGCTTTGGTGCTGTTAGGCTGGCAGTTTCAGGATTTTGACCCGAACGCAGTGAAGGAACAGCAATACAGTTTTAAATCTGGATGGTTTATGACTTGGAGGAGAGTTGCAGGTAGCAGAGGTATCTGTGTGCATCTGGTGCCCTTGTGCTTCTATGTGATAGAGGCTACAAGTTTGAATGTTGCCTTTCTAAGTTGCTGCAGTCCAACATGTAGATGGTACATGTTTCTGCCACTGTACATTGGCAGTGAAGGGAGTGAATGTTGAACGTGGTACATGGCGTGCCAATTAAGACGACTGTCCTGGGTGGTGTCAAACATCTGAGTATCGTGGGAGCTATACTCAACAAGGCAGTGGGGATTAATCCATCATACTCTTGACTTGAGCCTCGTAGACAACACGCAATGTAAGTAAGCTACAGTGAGGTTGGGTTCATATAACTTTATTCTTCCTCTAATGTCAGTGACATAATAAGTTGGACCCTTTTGAAGTTTATTTTTAAAGAGCAATGCATTTTGTCTAAGATTTTAAAACACATGGCTACATGAATTAAGTGCAACAAATTTAAAATACAATATTTCAACAACGAGTAGACAGTGGTGAAAAGATGAGTGCTACAATAAAATAAATACATCAATACTTCAATAAGAATAACAACTAAAATTTATATACTGCCTTTAACATAGCCAATTGTGAGAAGATGTCACACAGAAGCAGTACTAAAGAAAATAAGACCCATAAGGAGATAGTAAATCAAATGACCAAATGTTTGGTTAAGGAAGTAGGCTTTAAGATGTGTTTTCAATGACGAATGTGAGGTAGAAGGGCAGAGAGGAAACTGAAGACATTTCCACCAACAGTAGAAGAATGGAAATTGGGAATGTAAAAGAAGCAAGAATTAGATGAGCGTTGGCGTGTTGGAGGGTTAATGGTGCGAGTAGTGGTTACAGAAACAGGGAAGGATGGGGCCATGGAGGAAATTGAAAACAAGGATTGTAATTTTAAAATCAAGACATTGGTGAGTAGAAAACAAGAGTTACTGTGAGTTAAAACAATGGCAGCAGACTGTTGGATGAACTTACATTTGTGGAGGGTAGAATGTGCAAGACTAGCCAGGATTGGAACAGTCAAGCCTACATAATATTGTCTTTTTATTGTCTCATTCATCCTTTGGAGTGAATATAACCATGGTCAGCATTGGTGTGTTTTGTTAGGTTCTGGTGGGTTGCTAAGTCCACCAGCATGTGGAATATTCTGCTGGAAATAGGGCAGGATACTAGAGTGGATTGAATTCTGGACCTTTAAAAGGAAGCTACGCTGTCATTATTCCGTCCTGCGAGCCAGAGTGTCCCAAGGTGAACTTCTTTCACAACTCAAAGTTGAAATCAAAACTCCCAAATGATGCCTTCAGAGTGTCCTTGTTGTGTTTCCTCAGCAAGCCTCAGACTCAGCACTCCAGAGAAGATTTGGTTTAATATGCTAGTGTCAGGCTTTCTGGCTATAAAATAAAACTTGTTGGGAGACAGGTTAAACATGGGCAAGGAAACCTCCTGCTGATTACCGCGTACCACCCTCCCTCAGCTAATGGATCGATACTCCTCTATGTTGAACAACACTTAGAGGAAGCACTGAGGATAGCAAGGGCACAAAATGTACTCTGGATGAGAGATTTCAGTGTGTAATGGCAAACTATGTGATAACAAGGCTTAGTATGTTGGGTAGAGGAGATAAAAGGTACTGCAGATGCTGGAGAATCCGAGATAACAAGCATGGGGCTGGATGAACACAGCAGGTCAAGCAGCATCATAGGAGCAGGAAAACTCATCATCCTTCATCATTTTCTGATGAAGGTTTTAGGCCCGAAACATCAAGTTTTCCTGCTCCTATGATGCTGCTTGACCTGCTGTGTTCATCCAGCCCCATGCTTGTTATCTTAGTATGTTGGGTAGGTGGCTAGGACAAGGGAGAGTTCAGGCCCTAAAATTATTTAACTTGATATTGAGTCCAGAGGGCTGCAGGGTCCCTAAGTGAAAAATGAGGTGTTGTTCTTCCAGCAGTGGTATTATCGCTGGACTGTTAAATCCAGAGACCCAGATAATGTTCTGGGGGACCCAGGTTTGAATCCTGTCACGGCAGATGGTGGAATTTGAATTCAATAAAAAAAATCTGGAATTATGAATCTAATGATGACCACGAATCCGTTGTCGATTGTTGGGAAAAACCCATCTGGTTCACTAATGTCCTTTAGGGGAAGGAAATCTGCCATCCTTACCTGGTCTGGCCTCCATGTGACTCCAGACCCACAGCAATATGGTTGACTCTGAACTGCCCTCAGAGCAACTAAGGATGGGCAATAAATGCTGCCTGGTCAGTGACACCCTCATTCCATGAGTGATTAAAGAAAGCTTGTGCTGAGCTTCGCCAGGACACTGTAGCAAACCTGAGACAGAGATGTTGGCCAGGGAACAGGGTGGTGTGTTAAAGTGACAGGCAACTGGAAGCTCAGGGTCATTTTTGCGGACAGAATGTAGATGTTCTGTGAAGCCATCACCCAGTCTACACTTTGTTTCCCTTACCCCACACACCAGGCCTTGTTATCACATAGTTTGCCATTACACGCTACCTATTGTTAGTATCTGACAGTATCCACTAACCAGCAAAACTTAGAAAAGTGCCCAAAAATGTTTAAAAAAGGGAAATCTGTAACAGCTATTCACCATCCTAGCCACTCCTTTATCCACTCCTTTGTCTGACCAACTATTCTTGCCTCTCTTTGGGCTCTATCCCCACCTATCGTTTACTCCTGAACCCCACCTCCCACCTTATCTTTTGCATATAGACCAACACTTTTTGAGCTACCATCAATTCTGAGGAACGGTCACCAGATCCAAAATGTTAACTCGGATTTCTCTTCACAAATGCTGCCAGACCTGCTGAGCTTTTCCAGCAACTTCTGCTTTTTGTTTCTGATTTACAGCATCAGCAGTTCTTTCGGTTTTTATTTGACATCGCTGCTAGAATGGGTCTACAGCAGGTGGTGACGGAACCAACGAGAGGGTAAAGCATACTTGACCTTATCCTTACCAATCTGCCAACTGCAGATGCATCTGTCCATGGCTATTTGGTAAGAGCGACCACTGCACAGACCTTGTGGAAACAAAGTCATGCCCTCACATTGACAATACCCTCCATCATATTGTGTGGCACTATAACCGTGCTAAATGGGCCCTGACAACGTTCCAGCAATAGTACAGAAAACATGTGCCCCTGAACATGTCACACCCTTAGCCAAGCTGTTCTAGTACAGTTACAACACAGTTTCAACATTGGCATTTACTCAACAATGTTGAAAATATGTCCTGTACTCAAAAAGCAGGACAATTCCAACCTGGCCAATTACCACTCTATCAGACTACTCTCAATCATCAGTAAAGTGCTGGAAGGTGTCATCAACAGTGCTATCAAGCAGCACCTGCTCAGAAATAACAGTGATGCCCAGTTTGGGCCCTGCCAGGGCCACTCAGCTCCTGACCTCATTACAGCCTTGGTTCAAACTTGGATAAAAGAGCTGAATTCCAGAGGTGAGGTGAGGTGACAGCCCTCGACAGCAAGGCTGCATTTGACCGAGTGTGGCATCAAGGAGCCCTCGCAAAACTGGAATCAATGGGTATCGGGGGCAAACTCTCCGATGGTTGGAGTCGTACCTGACACATGGGAAGATGGTCGTGGTTGTTGGAGGTCAGTCATCTCAGCTTCAGGACATCTCTGCAGGAGTTCCTCAGGGTAGTGTCCTAGGCCCAACCATCTTCAGCTGCTTCATCAATGACCGTCCCTCCACCATAAGGTCAGAAATGGGGATGTTCACCAATGATTGCACAATGTTCAGCACCATTCGTGACTCCTCAGGTACTGAAGCAGTCCGTGTTCAAATGCAGCAAGATTTGGACTATACTGAGGCTTGGGCTGACAAGTGACAAGTGACATTCGCGCCACACAAATGCCAGTCTATGACCATCACCGATAACAGACAATCTAACCACCACCCCTTGGCATTCAATGATGGTACCAGCACTGAATTGCCCACTATCAAAATCTTGGGGGTTATCATTTACTTACCTGGACTCATTACATAAACACGATGGCTACAAGAGCAGGCCAGAAGCAAAGAATACTGCAGTGTGTAACTCACCTCCTGACTCTTCAAAGCCTGCCCACCATCCACAAGGCACGAGTCAGGAGTGTGATGGAATACTCCCCACCTGTCTGGATGGGTGCCGCTCCAAGTATACTCAAGAAGCTTGACACCATCCAGGACAAAGCAGCCCACTTGATTGGCACTATATTCACTCCCTATACCACTGACACTCAGTCGCAGCAGTGTGCACTATCCATAAAATGCACTGCAGAAATTCACCAAGGCTCCATGATCAGCAATTTCCAAACCCATGGCCTCTTCAAGCTAGAAGTACAAGGGCCCACAGATACATGAGAACATCACCATCGACAAGTTCCCATCAAGCCACTCACCATTGAGACTTGGAAATTTATCACCATTCCTTCACTGTCACTAGGTCAAAATCCTGGAATTCTTGAAAATCTTTAGACCATAGATTGTTCTCATCCTAAGGTCTAAGGCAATGACACAAATATTAGTTTGAAAGACCAACTCTGGGTTAAATGTAACATGGTTGGAAACATATTGGTTTAGTTGTAACCTATTGCAAGGAAGAGGATAGAATCAGTCGCTGAGGATATGAATCTGAAATGGCCATCAGAAATTATGGTTCCAGTCTTCCCAATATTTAATTAGAGGACATTTCTATTCATCGGGTATTCAATATTGGAAAATCATTTTGATAATTTAGCAACAGTGAAGTTGAGAGGGGTGATGCTGAAGTAATCAATAGTGCACATGTGAAAACTATACTTTGTTGAGAGGCAGTATATAGATCAGAAATTCGAGGACGTCAAGGATCAATCCTGAGAGAACATTGGAGTTAATGGTGCGGAAGCAGGAAGAGAAGCGTGTGCCTATTATTATATAGCTATAATGAGTAGATAAGAATGGAACTCAGCTCCCATACAATTGACAAGCATTGGAAGCGCATGGTGTGACCAACAGTGTTAGAGCTGCAGGCAGATGAGGAGGTAAAAAAGGATGGTTTATATTTGGTAAGAGCTATTTTGATACTGTTACAGGGCTATTAATCAAAATCTTATAGTTATTTGGCACCTGTATATGCTTAAGTTTGATACCTGGGTTAAAACAAACTGGAGCAGGAACCTTGGTTGTTTTCTCACTCCTTAAATGTATAAAGCTGATTGTAAAGTCTAAAATAACATTGACAGAAATCATCGGTCAAACCTGAGACCTTAATGGCCTGCATGAGTTAGAGGGGAGACAGTGGTGTAGTGGGGGAGATGGTGGTAATGTCACTAGACTAGAAATCTAAAAATGCAGGCTTCTGCTAAAAAGACACAAGATAAAATCCTGTCCCTGCAGTCAGTGGAATTTAAATTAAATTAATTAATCAAGAAGGTAAAAGCTAATCTCAGCTGTGATGTCCATTGTAGTAATTATCAATTATTGTAAAAGTTTACTTCGTTCAATAATATTTTTTAGAGGAAGAAATTTGTTGTCCTTACCTGGCCTGGTATCACAATAATATGGTTGACTCTTAACTGCCCCCTGAAATAACTGAACATTACTCAGTTCAAGAGCAATTAAATATGGCAACAAATGCCCAGTGATGCACACATCCCATGGAGGACTTGTTTTTAAGAAAAAACTGCTTCTTAGATTATACTACTGAGCCTTTTGAGCACTTGGAACAAACTGTGTTTAAAATCATGTACAGATGTGAAAAATTGGTCAGGTAGCATCTGTGGAGACAGAAACAGCGTTAACTTTTCAGGATAGTGACTTCATCAGAACTAATGAACACTAACTCTCCTCAGATGCTGCCAAAGTATTTCCAACATTTTATGGTTCTATTTATCATGGTTCTGTCTTTACTTTGAACTGGTGATGTGTTATTAATCTCCAACAGAGTATTACTACCTGATGCAGCAATACTCATATTATCCTTTGCAATGTAAGAAGCTTCAGTATGGGTAATGTGGTGTTGAAAGATCTAATAGATGCTCATTACAGCTCACTAATGTAGACAAATATTACATCCATGGATGCTTTTGTGTCTGGGTTAACATTAAGCTTTTCTGTTACAAAGAGTAGCATGTTTATATCAGTGTGTTGTGCTTCAAATGACCCCAGTTGTGGTGGAGTCTGTGATTTTTTTTAATACCTTCAGGTCAAATGTTATGTTACAGTGATGATAAATGTATACTGACTGTGAAATGTAACATAACCATCATGGGACTTTCTTTTAATGTGTAGCTGGCAACTGAGTGCCTTACTGGGCAGGTGCCAACTGTATAACTTCACACTGTCAACGCTGTTTCCTCTAAAGTAAGTGATTGCCTCAATTGAATACTGCAGCACAACAAGGTCATTTGAATTGTGTCTTGAGCAACTTCCTGAACAAAGCCTGTATCACAATGCTGCACTTTATTGCTTAGATGGTATTACTAGAAATTCGGTCTTGTCTTACTTTCTCCTTACTGTCTCAGTCACAAACCAGAATCTTTGTTGTGTGGGTTCCACAGCTACTTGGCTGAAAGATGTAATTTTGAGAGTCAGGTACAGAAGGAAGTAATTAATTGATGGCTCTGTGTGCTAAGTAGGTTGGCGAGGATCAGAGGTCTGAACAATTACTTTGTTTTTCTCTCTCATCACTGTTAGCCATTTGTGGTGGAAAGTAGATAGAGATACAAAATAACTACTCTTTACAGTAAGCCATTAAACTGTCATTTGGGCAACTGTGCATGAAAAGGCATCAGATAACGGTCAGTGCTGATGCAGAGAGTAGTTTGTGAAACATAGCTTCTTCACCGTACCTAAATCACACTCAGGACTGAAAGCAGTCAAGGGTTTCATTAAACGAAGACAGCCAGCTGCAAAAAAGAAAATCAGCAGCAAATGTTGTCCTATTTAAAGAGCATTATTTCAAGCGTCCAGCAGACTTGGTTTAAGAATAAGCAAAAGTACTGGTCTTTTATTCTGGTAAATGATGACTTTGTGTCCATGGTGCTAGGCGAGCATGCCTATGTAGGGATGAGCAGACCAAAATCAGAACTGATTCACGTAACCATCCATGGAGCTCAGTGCATTTCCTTGCAAGAGACATTTGTTCAAATTTTGGTAAATACATGACTTTCAGAAATCGGATCATCATATAGGGATCAATGATGATTTCTTTTACCCCGACTCTGAGTTTAGTCAGGTATAAGTGATATTTAAAGGAAGACAGCTTTCATGCAGGAGATGAAAAGTACCACTTTGTCATAAGCAAATCACCTGAGGTATAGATGAGTGAGGATTAAGGGATCTTTTGATTGAAGTGTTTAAATGTTAAAATGCTTCTACAGGATATACAGGAAAAAAAACTATTTTCTTTCACAGGGAAATGACATTATCGTAAAATTACAGCTAGGCAATTTAGGGTCAGGAGGCATATCTCCGAAAGGTAGTATAAATTTGAAATGCTATGAGATATGTTCAGTTTTCAAAGCTGAGCTCAAAGATATTTATTAGCTAAGGGATCATTGAGTGTGATAGATAAGTAGACTTGAGAAACAGATCAGTCATGATCTAACTGAATGTTGGAACTGATTCAGTGGGCTGAATGGTCTACTTCTATCTGTAATGGTCTTTGAAGTAATGATACGTTCCAATTTCAAGACACTGTCAAAACTTATTTGATAATAAAACAAAAAGTGGAGTCACAGGTAGACAGGGTGGTGAAGGAAGCATTTGGCACACTTGCCTTCATTGGTCATAACATTGAGTAATTGTGTTTGGATGTCATGTTGTAGCTGTACTGGACATTAGTGAGGCCACTTTTAGAATATTGCATTAGAAGGCAAATGTGTGTCATTCTGCACTGTGTAAATAAACTATGTGCAAGTGTCAAACAAAGGATTTGTGCTTCATTTCATACTTCACCATTAAGGTTTGGAGCCATTTGACTTAACAAAAACATTCTGATTTGAAATTCACTTTGCTTAACATTGTAAAGCGATGTGCAATATGAGAGACATTTTATACCTTTGAAAGAATAAGTAGGAATGAGCACCCACTTCATTGGTAAACAGATCAACTTTTCAAAGCATGTTCTCATCTTGTGCTTTAGCATCATGTGCAGAACCTGAATGGGCTTCTGCAAAAAACTACTATTTGCACTGAACGAGGAATTTGTAATTAACCATTACCAAAGATGTCGTTTTTGGCAATTTGGTAATTATTTAATGGAAGAAGAATGTGGTAAGTATAGCTTGTCATGCAACCCAATAGATAGGAACACATTCAATCAGATAACACAAATAAGTGTGATTGACAGAAATCAGTCTGCAATTTATGTGGATGTAAATTTCTCAGTTCAGATAGCTGCAGGACAAAGAGGGAGATGTGCTCCTTATTGGTTAATTAAAGTATCAAAGGCAGATTGCCAATATCTTTAACTCCACAGGGCTATTTGCTGAACTTATTTCCCCACGTATGGCCCTTGTATTGTTACATTGTGAGTTATGTTCAGACAGTGAAAAGGAAAGGTTGCAAGTACTTTTCTGATCAGTTGAGGATTTTCTGGAGGCCTGGTTAAAGCAAGCTGTTCAAACAAAAATTCCCTTGAAGAAAGGGTTTCCCAATGCTGAGATACTCAATAGTTACAGGATGTCTAAAAAGAACAAAAAATGTTGTTTTCCAAGGAAACATTGGCCGATTGTTGAATCATTCACAATTTAATGACTGAGAAAATTTGCCTGATTTTTCTCACCTTTTACAATGGTTAAAAACAACTACTGAACATTGCCAAGCAGTAATTTATGTCATGTATTTAAACAGAGGGTGGTCAATGGAGCAGCTGAAGATGGTTGGGCCTAGGACACTACCCTGAGGAACTCCTGCAGAGATGTCCTGGTCTGAGATGACTGACCTCCAACAAGCACGATCATCTTCCTATGTGTCAGTATCCAACCAGCTGAGAGTTTGTTCCCTGATACCCATTGATTCCAGTTTTGCAAGGGTTCCTTAATGCCTTGATGTCACTGTCACCTCACCTCTGGAACTTGTCCATGTTTGAACCAAGGCTGTAATGAGATTAGGAGCTGAGTGGCCCTGGTGGAACCCAAACTGGACGTCTCCGAGCAGGTTATTGCTGAGCAGGTGCTGCTTGATAACGCTGTTGATGACACCTTCCATCACTTTACCGGTGATTGAGAGTAGACTGATGGAATGGTAATTGGAACAAAAACAGGAGTTGACGGGAAAGCTCAGCAGGTCTGGTTGCATTTGTGAAGAAAAATCAGAGTTAACATTTTGGGTCCAGTGACCCTTCCTCAGAACTCAGAGGTAATTGAAATTGGCTGGGTTGGATTTGTCCTGTTTTTTGTGGGCAATTTTCTACGTTGTTAGGCAGATGTCGGTGTTGTAACTGCATCAGAGCTGCTTAGTTAGGGGATGTGGCAAGTTCAGAAGCATGGTATTATTGAAGGAATGTTGTCAGGGTCCATTGCTTAATATTGGAGTGAATCCAATTGGCTGAAGACTGGCATCTGTGACGCTGGGGACGATTGGAAGAGGCCGAGATACATTATTCACTTTTAATTATCATGTTGCGAAGGCTTCAGCCTTATCTTTTGCACAGATGTGTTTTCTCTTCCTGCTTTTGAGGATGGGGCTGCATTTGGGACTCCTCCTCCATCACCATTCATGACTGGATGTGGCAGGACTGCAGAGCTTTGATCTGATCCGTTGGTTGTGGGATCGCTTAGCTCTCTACCACTTGAAGATTTTTGTAGCTTCACCCAGTTGCCATCTCACTTTTAGGCATGTCTGGTGCTGCTCCTGACATGCCCTCTTCAATGATTAAGAGTTGATCCTCTGGTTTGCTGGTTATGATTATGCCAGGCCACTAGATTGCAAATTGCATTGGAGTATAATTCCGTTTGTGTATACTTCTCAGAAGATTGTGAGTATTTGGAATTCCTTGCCACAGAGAGCTGTGGGGTCAGATTCCTTGTCCTTAAGGCTGAGCTAGGGACATTTTTGATTAGTCGGGGTATCAAGGGTTACAGAGAAAGGCAGGAAAGTGGACATGGGGAATGTTGAATCAGCCATAATCCTATTGAATGGTGGAGCAGGCTCAATGGGCTGAATGGCCTACTCTTGTTCCTATTTTGTATGGTTTTATAGATGTGTCATGAAGGTGCAGACAGACTGGTACTTGTCTAATGCCAATGTGTGGGGTGTGTGGGCGAATGTTGTCCCTGAGAAGGTGGTTACTACTGACCAAAATGAAGGATTGGAAGAGTAAGCAGCGAGTTGGAGTTGCCAAGTAACCACGATGACTTTCATGCCAGGAACTGTCACACCTAGATTCTATCCAACAGGTTAGAAAATGGGCAACTGCATATTCGTGAGGTGACATACATTCATAATGAAATGTTAATGCATGGAGATGGATGGAAATTGAGTCATGGAGTCATGTAGCACAGACGCAGCCCCTTCAGTCCAACTCATCAATGCTTACCATGTTTCCCGTAATTAAACCAGTCCCATTTGGGCCATATCCCTCTAAACCTTTCCTGTCCATGTACGCATCTCAATCTCTTGTAAGTGTTGTAACTGTACCTGCCTCTAATATTTCCTCTGGCAGTTCAGATTTGGCCTCTCATCAGCCAGAGATTTCTGTGTCGCTGTTGAACGCTTGGCTGGGAAATGGGGTAATTTGCTCTCGATGTTCAGTTTTGCCTATATCCAGGTCATTGAGGGGCTAGGAAAATTCCACCCCTTCTCTCAAAAGCTTTGAAATTTCATTGATTGCTTTTTCTGCTGTAATCTTATAGAAAGACTTGCATTTGTACAATGCATTTCTTGACCACCAGATGTCCCTTACAACCAGTTTAGTATTTTAGGGATGTTTAACACAGTTGTAATAGAGGAATGTGACAGCCAACTTGCACACAGCAAACTTTCCCCCAAAAAAAGTGAAAATAACTAGGTGATCCATTTTGTTGAAATATATTGAGGGAACAAATTTGATCAGGACATTGAGTTAATGAAACAAATAACTACAGATTCTGGAGATCTAAAACAAACAAAATCAGAAATTGTCAGAGAAACTCAGAAAGTCCAGCAGCATCTGTATAACTAAATCGAGTCCAGTCAAGACTTCTTCAGACGTTTCTCCAGCAATTTCTGATAATCCTACAAACTGCTGTTTTAACTCAAGGTCAAGTCAATAATATTCCTGTAAGGTGCCTCACCATATTTTCTGAGGTTAAAAATACTATGTGAATGCAAGTCGTTGTTTTTGACTCCTCACACTTCAATGGCCTCCAGGATAGATAAAGAGGAAGCAGCGAATGTTATATATTTGGATTTTCAGAAGACATTTGATAAGGTGCCATACATTAGGCTACTTAATGAGGCAAGATATTAGGGTAGATTGGTATAAGTGGAGGAAGGGTGTTATAAAGAACCAAGAACAAAGAAAATTACAGCACAGGAACAGGCCCTTCGGCTGTCTAAGCCTGTGCCGATCCAGATCTTATATCTAAACCTGTTGCCTATTTTCCAAGGATCTGTATCCCTCTGCTCCCTGCCCATTCAGCTGTCTAGATACATCTTAAATGACGCTATAGTGCCCGCCTCTACCACCTCCACTGGCAACACGTTCCAGGCACCCACCACCCTCGGCGTAAAGAACTTTCCACACATATCTCCCTTAAACGTTTCCCCTCTCACTTTGAAATCGTGACCCTTGTAATTGAGTCCCCCACTCTAGGAAAAAGCTTCTTGCTATCCACCCTGCCTATACCTCTCATGATTTTGTAGGCCTCAATCAGGTCCTCCATCAGCCTCCGTCTTTCTAACGTAAATAATCCTAATCTACTCAACCTCCCTTCATAGCTAGTGCCCTCCATACCAGGCAACATCCTGATGAACCTCCTCTGCACCTTCTCCAAAGCATCCACATCCTTTTGGGAATGTGGCGACCAGACCTTTACACAGTATTCCAAATGTGGTCGAACCAAAGTCCTATATAAGTGTAACGTTATTTTTAGGATGGCAAGCTGTAACTAGTGGTATACCATTGGAATCATTGCTGGGCCAACTATTATTTACAACATAAATTAATGACTTGGATGAGGGAAGTGTTTGCACTGTAGCCAAGTTTGTGATGACACAAAATAGGTGGGAACGCAGGTGATGAAAATAGCAGAGGGTTAGGTTAAATGAGTGGACAAAAACATAGCAGATGGAATTTAATGTGGGGAAATGGGAGGTTATGCACTTTGGCAGGAAGAATAGAGGAGCTGAATATTATAGAGACATAGAGACACACAGCATTAACAGACACTTCTGTCCAACTTGTCTGCACCAACTAGACATCCCAGTCTGACCTAGTCCTATTTACCAGCATTTCGCTCATATCCCTCCAAACCTTTCCTATTCATATACCCATCCAGATGCTTTTTAAATGCTGTAATTGTACCTGCTTCCACCACTTCCTTTCACAGCTTGTACATGCACCAGCCTCTGTGTTGCAAAAGTTACCCCTCAGGTTCTTTTTAAATCTTTCCCCCCTCACCTTAAACTAATGCTGTCTAGTTTTATTTAAATAGAAAGACTGCAGGAAACTATGGAACGGAAGGATTTGGGAGACCTTTTCCTTGAATCACAGAAAAGCTTGTATTCAATTTCAGTGGATAATAAGGAACACAAATGGAATGTTGGCCTTTACTTTAAAGGTAATGGAGTATAAAAGTAAGGAAGTTTTGCTAAAACTGTACAAAGCATTCATCATACCACAGCTGGAATACTGTGAACAGTTTGGACTTATCTGAGGGCATAGGAGGCAGTCCAGAGGAAATTCACTAGATTAATATCAGCTATTCAGGGACTAGCTTATGAGGAGAGGTTGAGTAAATTGGGCCTGTACCCAATGGGATAACAGACGGTCACATTGAAACATACACGATCCTTAGGGGCCTTGACGGGATAGATGTGGAAAGATTATTTCCCTAGGTCCAGAGGGACTAATCTCATGAATATCCTTCAGGAAGGAAACTGCCACCTATATCTGGTCTACTATCTGACACGTAATATCCCTTTGGGCCGTTAGTGATGGGCAATTAATGCTGACCCAACGACTGATGTCTACCACCCATGAATGAAAAACAAGTTACTCATAGAAGATGTGACAGATTTCCATGCAAGTAAATATTTTCTGATGTAGGGGTAACCCCGTATTCTCATAGAGATCTCCACTTGGCCTTCTTGACAGCATGACCTTGAACAGCATGCTCGTGAAGTTACCTAAACGTTTTTACTTGATTTTTAAAACACACAACTGCAATGAAATCTCTGAAGGGGTGCAGACAAGTATCATTTAACTTCAGATGAAAAGTCTCAAATTTAATTTACCCACCATGGCTTTGCACTGCCTTGCAAATCAATTACAAGTGCTGGCTTCAGGAAAAATATTAACTGCAAGTCCTTGCTTCTCGAAAGAGTCGGAAACTTTCATGTTAGACCTCAATGAAAGTGCTGAAGATGGTCAATGTGTGAGTGGATGATAGCATAGAGGCACAAAGTAATCCTGAGAGACAGGTCAATGTTTTAGTTACGTGAGTTGAAATCGCACTACGGCAGTTGGTGGAATTTAATTCAATTCATAAATTTGATATATGAAATAATGTCTGCTGTCAGTAATGGTGATAATGACAGCTATCATCAATTGTTGTAAAACCCAAGATAACAAGCATGGGGCTGGATGAACACAGCAGGTCAAGCAGCATCATAGGAGCAGGAAAACTGCTCCTATG
>JAHRHZ010000249.1:20426443-20470832 GCA_024137785.1 Ginglymostoma cirratum
ACTGCTCCTATGATGCTGCTTGACCTGCTGTGTTCATCCAGCCCCATGCTTGTTATCTCGGATTCTCCAGCATCTGCAGTACCTTTTATCTCTGTTGTAAAACCCATCTGGTTTACGAAAGTCCTTTAAGGAAGGAAATCTGCCATGCTGTCCTGGTTTGGCCTACCGGCAACTCCAGACCGACGGCAATATGGTTGACACTTAACTGCTCTTGTGTGATAAATCCTGGACCTCCCTTCCTAATGGCATTGTGGTTGTACCTACATCAAATAGACTGCTGTGGAAGGAGCTCACCACCACCTTTCTCAAGGGGAATTAGGGATTGCTCAGTCAGCAATGACTATATCCTCTGACTGAATTTTTTAAAAAAAGGCCTAGCAAAACCACACAATTCAAGAGCAATTAGGGATGGGCAAGAAATGTTCGCCTTGCCGGTGGTGCACATGTGCTGTGAAAGAAGAACTTTTAAAAAACCCGAGATGGGTCCTGATAACACATAACCAGTTCAACTGAACAAAGTCAAAGAGGAATCGCAGACACAATTGTCTCTCCTTCATTTATCTGTGAGTTACTACGGGACTGGAGAATAGATGATGCAACACATTGGACCATTAATGAGAAAAGAATTAGCCATGTAACTTAAAGCCAGTTATTTAAAATTCGGTCGAGGGAAAATTCTAACATTGAAGTAATTTAAAGTGATATTACTGATACAATAAATTGAATTGGGTAATCAAGGATAGACACTGCAGATTTGTTAATATTAAGCTATTACAGTTTGAAGGGGTGGGGATGGCACAGTGGTAGGAGCTCCAGGCTAATGCTCGGGGAACAAGGGTTCAAACCCCACCAAGGCAGAGGGTGAAATTTGAATTCAATAAAATCTAGAAGGAAAAAAAACTAGCCTAATGGTGATCATGTAACCACTGATGATTTTTGTAAAAACCCATCTGGTTCACTAATTTTGCTTAAGGAAAGAAATCTGCCATCCTGAGCCGATCTGGTCTACGTGTGACTCCAGACCCACAGCAAAGTGGCTTTTAACTGGTCTCTGGGCAATTAGGGATGGCCAGTAAATATTGGCCTGGCCAGCAATGTCCATTTCACACAAATGTATCTAAAGGCCGTTTGACAAACTCTGTAACATCCTTCCCACTTAAACAGTACCCCTTTGGCCACTTGCCTTAACATTTCCCATTTGGCTTTGCATGATATGACTAATTTGTTCACAGTACCCTCATATCCAATGTTGATATCCCAATCCCAATATGTCATCATTCTGTCTCACTGTACCTGTCATATGGCCCCTATCTCAGCTCCCTTACGTCCAAGGGATACAGAATTGAAAGGATATGGTGCACAACTCATACAGCCACCCACTGCCAGGTCTGGCTAGACTACATAGAGCACGACTGGGCCCTGTCAGAACTAGTTACACTGCTTCTTTCTTCCTACTGCAATCAGTCATTTTAATTCCTTCTCCCCATTTTCTGCAAATTGACTGCTGCAATAAGTTAAGGAGAGTTTTATCTCCAAGGCCAAGACTGTCTGATCAATTGCCACACCCTTCCCTTTGTCTAATTCACTAGGACAAACCTCCTCTCATGCTACTCTACTGCCTTAACCTGAAATGCCCATTTTTTTTCCTCCAGGCTCAACTTGTCCTTGACCATAATCCCAAATCTTGCTTTCTTCAATTCCAAGATGAATTTATGACCAGTTGTTCATGCTTTCAGTGAAACTGCCTATTTCTTCCTCTGTATTGTCAATCAATTTTGCTTTTTGACCTTAGCTACTGAAGCCCAAATATGTTACCTCAAAAGTTCCCAATTCCAACTCACTCCTGGCTGTATGGACCCCTCATTCTACACTCTACAAATTTGAGGGGGAATGGGAAATATTTAAGATCAGAATAACTGGTTATTCTCTTAATTTACACACCATCCTAACTTGGAATTTTGTCATTCTATCATTAGGAGTGAGTCAAAGTCCTGCAACTCTCTTCCTAGTAGTGCGGTAGGAGCATGTGAACCACATAGAATACAATGGTTTGAAAAGGTAGCTCATTATTTCCTTTTCAAAGGCAACTAGAGGAGGTGAATAAATTTTACACAATCTAAGTTCACTCCACTTTGTTGATTCTGTCTACATGCCCCAGTAATGCACTAGTGGAAGCAGATTCCACAATTATCTTAAAAAGGAAATGAGACAAGTAAATGGAAAAAAAAAACAATTCAATGCCTATTGGGAAAGGACGAATTTGAAAAGCCTTTCAAGGAGATGCCACAGACACGATGGACCTAATGGTCTCAATGTATTCTCTGCAGGCGAATAGACTGAAATATATGTGGTGTAGGAGTTCCTGCCACAATCCTCCAACTCCTAAAAAAAAAAATCGAGATTGGGAGGCGCCTGCAAGAAGATCATCTGCTCCACAGCCATTAGACTTGGAAGCAGAACTTGTGCCCCTCTGGGATCAGGAAGACTTACAGCATTGCAATCCATGGGCCAGTGATTCTCCACCACTTTGTGTGTGTGGCACAACATCTTTGAGATATTGTTAGGGACTCGACGGATGCAAAGCCGACAGTGTGAGTGAGCGGATCAAGTGGTTGGGTTGTAGAGGCTACAGGGCTAAAGAAATCTGGGGAGCTATAAGTACTTGAAAAGAGTTGGGTCTCCGATGGGCATGGGGAGACCCATTAAGAAATGACACCAAGGAAACAGGAGGCTGGAAGAACACAGCAAGCCAGGCAGCACCCGGAGGAAAGGAGGAATCAACATTTCAGGTATTACCCTTCTTCAGGACTGGATGTGGGGGCAGGGGAAACTGCAGATAAAGGGGGGGGGTTGGTAGTGGAATGGTGGTGATAGGTGGACACTGGTAGTAGGTATGGCCTGCTTGGTCGATGGGCGGGATGAATCTGGTTAGTAGCTGGAAAGGAGGGTCGGAAGGTGGGATGGAAGGGAGGAGGTGGGGCTGGAAAGGGAGCCAGGGCTGGGTGGGAAGGTTATTTGAAACTAGAGAACTCAATGTTGAGTCCTCTGGGCTGGACAGTGCCCAGACGGAAGATAGAGTGTTGTTTCTCAAATTTGCATTCCAAGTCACTGTGACACTGGAGCAGGCTGAGGACGGAAATGTTGGAGGGCGAGTGGGATAGGGAGTTCAAGTGGGCGGTGACCGGGAGTGTAGGTTGGTCACTAAGGGCCAGGCGAAGATGCTGAGTGAAACGGTCACCTAGTCTACGTTTGGTCTCACCGACGTAGAGAAGACCACATTGGGAGCACCGATTGCAATAGACAAGTTTGGAGGAGATGCAGGTGAAGCTCTGTCTCACCTGGAAGGACTGTTTAGGGCCCTGAATGGAGGTGAGGGAGATGATGTGTGGGCAGGTGTTGTATCTTTTATAGTTACAGGGGACGGTACTGGGTGGGTTGGAGTGGTTGGTGAAGAGTGTGGCGCCAACTAAGGAGTAGCGAAGGGAATGGTCCTTGTGGAAGGCAGAGAGGGTGGACAGTGGAAAATGTTCTTGATGGTGGGGTCTAATTGGAGTTGGCGGAAGTGTTTGAGGATGATGCATTGGATGGTGAGGTGCATAGTGAGGACAAGGGATGCCTCGCAGTGCCAGTGGCCCAGGTTCAATTCAACCCTTGGGTAACCGTCTGTGTGGAATTTTCACATTCTTCTTGTGTCTGTGTGAGTTTCCTTCCACAGTCCAAACGTGTACAAGTTAGGTAGATTGGCGATGTTAAATTTCCAAAGTGTCCAGTGATGCGTAGTGGGAAGTGCAGGGTTACAGGGATAGAGTAGAGGGGTGATTCTGTGTGGAATGCTCTTTGTAGAATTGATGTGGACTTGTTGGGCCAAATGGCCTGTTTCCACACTGTACGGATGCTATGGACTGTAGAAATATGTTGCAATTGAGGCTTTAAGGGCAGCACAGTGGCTCAGTGGTTAGCACTGCTGCCTCACAGCTCCAGAAACCCAGGTTTGATTCCACCCTCAGGTGACTGTCTGTGTGGAGTTTGCACATTCTCCCCGTGTCTGCTTGGGTTTCCTCTGGTTGCTCCAGTTTCTTCCCACAGTCCAAAGATGTGCAGATTAGGTGGATTGGCTATACTAAATTGCCTGTAGTGCACAGGAATGTTTAGGTTAGGTATGGGAAATGGGTCTGGGTGGGATGCTCTTTGGAGGGGTGGTGTGGAATTGTTGGGCTGAATGGCCCATTTCCACATTCTTTTTTTCCTTTATTCATTTACAGGATGAGGGTATTGCTGGTTAGGCAGCATTTATTGCCCATCCCTAATTGCCCAGAGGGCAGCTGAGAGTCAACCACATTGCTGTGGGTCTGGAATCACATGTAGGACAAACCAGGTAAGGATGACAATTTCCTTCCCTAAAGGACATTCGTGAACCAGATGGGCTTTTCCCGACAATCAACAATGGATTCACGGTCATCATTAGATTCTTAATTCCAGATAATTTATTGAATTCAAATTCCCCCATCTGCCATGGCAGGATTCGAACCCTGGTCCCCAGAATGTTATCTGGGTCTCTGGATTAATAGTATAGCGATACTACCACTAGGCCATCGCCTCCCACTTAGTAGGAACTCTATGAAGGGGGATCCTATCTTTCTTATGTTTGGGGTGGGGGGCTTCGGACATGTGGAGCGGGGAATTGAGGATATGCAGCTGAGGGCTGTCTGGATGACAGAGGGGAGAAAAGGACATTGTTTGAAGTAGGAGGACAGTCCGGATGCTTGGGAGTGTAGCGTCTCTTCATCAGAACAGATGCATCAGAGACAGAGGAATTGGAAAAACGGGGTGGAGTTTTTGCAGGATACAGGGTGGGAGGAGGTGTAGACTAGGTAGCTACGCAAATCTGTGGGTTTATAGTAAATATTGGTCTGTAAACTGTGCCCGGAAATGGAAACGGAGTGGTCAAGAAAGGGGAGTGCGGGGTGGAAGTTGTTAGCGAAGTTGATAAATTGCTCCAGTCCAGCCTGGGTGCAGGATGCAGCACTGATGCAATCATTGATGTAACAGCGGAAGAGTTGGGGAACAGTGCCGGGGTACATACTGAAGAGGGACTGATCGTCATAACCGACAGGCAGGCGAAGCTGGGCCCATGGGAGTATCCATGGCAACCCCCTGGATTTGGAGGAAATGGGAAGATTTTGAAGGAGAAGTTATTGAGGATAAAGACTAATTTGGCGAGGGGGTGGGTATTGGTGCGGGGTGGGGAATTGGCTGAGTCTGTTGGAGAAGAAAAAACTGTAGGCCGTCCTTGTTGGCTGTGGACACGTAGGGATTGCACATCCATAGTAAAGGTGAAGTGCTGGGGGCTGGGGAACTGGAAGATTCCAAAGAGGTGGAGGGCGTAGTTTGTGCCCCCGATGTAGGTAGGGTGTGCCTCGACCAAGGGGGAGTGAATGGAGTTGTGGTAGGAAGGGGGTGACAAGGAGGCAGACTTATGCCAGCCCTGCCGTTGGTATAAAAGCATAGGTACAGGGACAAATGGGATGGCAATAGGCCAGTGTCCTTTTTAGATCCAACAACATCCCCCTTGACTTCACACCTGACATTGGGAGAAGCATTGGATTCAGTCCAATGTAAGATACCAAAAAAAAGGAAATATTCAGTAGGTTTGAAGCTCCATGGAAATGGGGAAGAGTTTGTAATTAGACAAGAAGGGGTAGATGACTCTGTAGCATGCTTTATTCAGGTGAAGAAATGGAATGGCATCTGGTTTGAACCTGTGAATTGTTCAAGATTTGGATCATAGCAGATGGACAGTCCTAAAGCACAATGGAATTCAGCCCAGTTGTTTTCTGAGTCTTTGATAGATAGTGAACAACCAAGAGGGAAATGTAGGTTAAGCAAGACTCAATGATTACTAAATGGAAACCCTTGGCTCTGGATATGACTTAGATAGCCTTGTATTTCAGCACGTGGTTTTATTCACCGAAATATAGTTTGCTCAGTGTGTAAGCACTTTAGCTCATAGCCTTAGAAATCCTAATGCTCAGAAAGCTGGCTTTAAAAAAAAATCATCTGACTTAAAAATTTATGTACCAGAATCCCAACATACAGTTAGTACCAGAAGACTCTAACCTCACACATCTTACAGAGAAAAAAATTCAATTAAGTAGGGTTTTAACAGTTTCAATAAAAATTGGACTTACCCTCCCTAAGATAAGAGCTCGCACTGCTGCTGCATGCTTTGTGTGGAAGGAATATCCACTTCTCCTAAACATATAATCCTGGCTCAGAGGACAATGAGGGGAACATTTGTACAGCAACGAGAAAGAACCTACTCGTTTGGTAGAATTGATTTTAAATTACAAAATATACTGAAATATACAGTATAACTGGAAAAAAATGACTTCCCGAGAGATGTAGGATTAAATGCATCTTAAGTGTTCAAAAATCATTTTCTCCCCCACTACAGATATAGCTAGATATCTGTTCTTGCTGAACCAAGAATTGAATAAGATTTTCTGTAAATGTTTTGTGCATCCTTTGATATGAATCACATTTTTTGGCAAAACTGACTGAGAGCTGAATTTTTAAGAATTACCGATTTTGCCTTTATAAGCTTAACAATTTGGAAACCTTTGCTAATGTTTATTTGAAAGAGCAACAACTCCTTTGTTGGAGACAGTGTTGGAGAGGGGATCTGATTAACTCTTTCTATAAACTGAATACTAATATTGCTGCATGATTTCACTGGAGAGATGAAAAGGACCTTTAACATGTGTTTTAAATTTGATGGATTGTTTTCGTCCTTTCTTCTTATCAATAAAATCAGAAAAAAAGTGTGTTTCACTGGAACTATGCTTGCTAACAAATAAGTGTTCTGAGGCAATGCATTTCAGCAGGAAGAACGTGGAAAGACTATAGAAATAAGGGGTACAGTTCTTAAAAGTGTACACTCGGAAGCTGAAGGACCTGGATACACATGCGCATGGATCTTTGAAGGTGGCAAGACAGGTAGAGAGAACAGTAAATAAAGCATTCAATGTTCTTAGCTTTATCAATAAGGACAAAGCGTACAAGGGCAAGGAGGTGATGTCGAAGTCATACAGGACATTTATTCAACTACAGCTTTGACGTGATTTGACTTATTGTTGTCGCGTGTACAGAGATATAGTGAAATGTATTGTTTTGTGTGCTAACTAGAAAATTCATTCCTTACATAAGCACATCAGGGTAGTAGAACAGAAGGCAGACTATAGTGGTAAAACTACAGAGAGGGTGCGGAGAAAGATGAGCTCTAGTATATGACAGGTCCATTCATTAGTCTGATAACAGTGGAGAAGAAACTGTTCTTGAATATGTTGGTATGTGTTTTCAAACTTTTTTATCTTCTGCCCAGTGGAAGAGGGTGGAAGAAGGCATAACCAGGATGGGACGGGTCTTTGATTCAGTTGGCTGCTTTTCTGAGGCAGTGGAAAGTTTAGATGTAATATCATCTCCAGTTCCAGCACCTCACTATAGGAAGTATGTGGATTTGTTGGAGATAATGCAGAAGAGGTTCATGAGAATGGTTCCGGGGATGAGAAACTTGAGTTAAGATGATGGATATAATCTACTGGGACTATTTATTTTTCTGGAGAGAAGAAAGCCAAGAGGAGATGTGATGGAAGTTTTCAAAATCTTCAGGGTATGAATGGAACATGTAGAACTGTTCCGACTTGGAAAAGAGTCGAGAATGGCAAGTTACAGATTGAAAGTGATTTGCAAAAGTAGCAAACATGACACGATAAAAAAAAAACCTTTTAACCCTCATAACAAGGTGTAGAGCTGGATGAACACAGCAGGCCAAGCAGCATGATAGGAGAAAGAAAGCTTGATGTTTCGGGCCTAGACCCTTCATCAGAAATTGGGGGAGGGGAAGAGGGTTCTGAAATAAATAGGGAGAGAGGGGGAGGCGGATAGAGGATGGATAGAGGAGAGGATAGGTGGAGAGGAGGCAGACAGGTCGAAGAGGCAGGGATGGAGCCAGTAAAGGTGAGTGTAGGTGGGGGGGTAGGGAGGAGATAGGTCAGTCCAGGGAGGACGGATAGGTCAAGGGGGCGGGATGATGTTAGTAGATAGGAGATGGGGGTGTGGCTTGAGGTGGGAGGAGGGGATAGGTGAGAGGAAAAACAGGTTAGGGAGGTGGAGTTGAGCTGGGCTGGTTTTGGGATGCGGTGATTCTCCAGCATCTGCAGTACCTTTTATCTCTGATACCTTTTAACCCTCAAGTAGTTTGGGTCTTGAATACACGTGAATGGAAGAGATAGATCCAACTGAGCATCCACCAAGCAACCACCCTGACTCTCAAGTTGAGGACGGGGGTGAGGTGAATGAGAAGCTGTGTAAGAAGGTCGTGTCATTTTAATGAATGAAAATAAAGCAGTCAGATTCTGTGTTTAGAGTTGAAACATTAAAAGAAAAGTCATAAATTCTTTTATAAATTTCAAGGATCAGTTTTTTTTTCATTCTGCTGTATTTTTCCAAATTTCTCATCATTGCTAAAGGCATTGGAAAATCCTGCCCTATGTTACTGACTGCTGCAATGCCCCTGACACTTAGAGGAAAGCAGGGAGGACGCAGAGGAGCTGAAGAATTCAACACAGCCATGGAGCTGGATGATTCAAATGTCAGGAGCTTGTGAATATATTCTGGCTCCACCTCTTGTTTGGAAGTGGACCATATAATTTCAACGTGGTCATGTCTGTTTTTTCAAGAGGCTTGATCTATCCACTTCAGATTAAATGGACAGCAGTGGGCTTAGCAAATTCCTACAGTTGCTTTCCTTTTAATTCCATTGGTGTCTACCTTGTTAATTAACATTATTTCTGCATGGCACTTTATCACAGAGTTGCTTTTCTGTTGAGTCAATAGCTGTTGATGGCAGATGTTCTCCCTGGTGTGGGTGAAGGAGGGCTCCAGGGAGATAAGTTTCAACTTATAGTTCCATTGGGTTTCACTTGTCATGTTTACTGGAGGAAAGTTACAAAACGGCAACTTGATTACTTGACCCAGGCCACCGGCCAGTCTTGTGGTGGTGGCCCGAGGACAGAGCATAATACATCAATTCAGGTAATTCTGTAAATTCTGGAGCATTCTCCTGAGCCCAGCTACATAATGACAGAGACAGCAGGAACCTCTTGCAGCACATCATGCTGTGACCAATCTCTTCTGTGTACCGATTGGTGGGACTGTACAGAAGGGTGTGGAATCAGCATTGTCAGATTTCAGGGTGTTGTTTGGAAGATGTCTGAATCTATTAGTTGGACCGTATGAGGTTCCTATTTGCAAGTGGATTGTGAGCTTATTATATAAGATCAAACTTAAACCTTCAGCCTAAGATGTTTTTAACCATGAACAAGATCTTTCTGGAAACGACATTATAGCATATGTCATAACTTAGCTGTTACGTTATCGTTAGCTCATGAGATCTTGTCTGTCTGAAGGATTGCAGCACTTTTTCTACCTATGTCATTGGTTTCGACATTGAGCTTTAGGCTGCTCCCTTAGTCCTCACAGGATCTCCTGGACATGCTCAGTAATATTCCTTACCTGAATTCCTTGAAGGGAAAATACCATTAAGAAATCTGTTTATGGTTTTGGGTTGACCATGCAGTTCCTGAAGTATTGAATCCCCTTTAACTGCCATGTTGTCACTGTTTCTTTTCTCTTTGCACAGTTAAATGTTTCTTGCCATCTGGAGTTTGATTCTTACTGCATTCCTTAAAGAAGTTGTCCTCCTTCCCAGTATTTAAAACTGAAAACTGGTGAGAGGAAGCTGCTTGTTGGGGCATTCAGTGCTATCAGTATCCTTCTCCAACCCTGACTTGTGGTTACCCATTCCTTTGATTCTTTCCCTTTGATGTGGCTACAGGCTGGAATATATGTTTCCTGATGTTCTCAGGCATGGGGTATACTGTTGTGACTCCAGACGCAAGCTGCAAAGCTGAATGACAATTTATCCAAAATTGCTAACAATCTGTACCTGTGGCACTGGCCTGCCATAGCAATCAATTCACTGATCTCTAAGTAACGGGGGCCCTGAACACTTTATTCCAAACTCTAACATCCTGGCTTGACATACCAGTGTAACACTGAAGGAATACCGCACTATCAAAATGCCACAGCCCGAATGAGAGATCAAAACATGACCCTGTCTATCTTCTCATAGGGAACATAAAACATTTCACAGTACCAACAAATCAGTAGTCACTTCAAAGTAGTTGCTTGCTTTTTCAGAGTTAAGAGACATCTTTACGGTATGAGAGATAGCAGGAACTGCAGATGCTGGAGAATCTGAGATAACAAGGTGCAGAGCTGGATGAACACAGCAGGCCAAGCAGCATCAGAGGAGCAGGTAAGCTGACGTTTCGGGTCTGGACCCTTCTTCAGAAAAAGGGTCTGAAGTAAGGTCTAGGCTGGAAACGTCAGCCTTCCTGCTCCTCTGATGCTGCTTGTCCTGCTGTGTTCATCCAGCTCTACACCTTGTTACCTCTTTACGGTATGATTGGGTGCTGGATAGAATTACAAAAAACTTTGAACTTTTGAATCAATCCTCAGTGTAAATGCCAAAATGCAGCAATAGTTCTGTTTTTAGAAAGATCTAAAATCACAAATTCATCTCCTGACTCCCCAAGTCTGTTCGCAAGGAGCAAGTCTGAAATGTGATCAAATATTCTACACTTACCCGGACAAACACAGCTTTAACAATATGCGGGAAGCTCAACACCATCTAGGACAAAGCAGCCTTCTTGGTCCATCATTGTAAACATTAACTTCTTCCACCACTAGGTTACAGTCTCAGCAGTATATATTATTTAGAAGATGCACCTGCAGCATTTTGTTAAGACATCCTAGACCACACTTTCCAAACCTGTGATTTCTAACCCCTAAAAGAAATAAGACAGCAGATGCATGGGAAAACTGCAGATTTCCTCTGAGTTACGCACCATCCTGCTTTCGGATTTTATCACCTTTCACTCCAGTCAGACAGCACTGCGTGAGTACCGACCACAATCGTCATTTTCAAGGCTATTAAGGAGGTGTAATGAATGTTAATCTTGCCAGAAACACTTGCAACCCAAAAACAAACAATGATAAAGAACACTGTTCAGCCTGTGGCTTGACAATGAAGGTTTCAGATTTTGTAAAATCCCCACATTGCAGAAACAGGCAATTGGGCCCAACAAGTCCACACCGATCCTCCAGGGAGCATCCCACCCAGACCCATCCCCCTACCCTATCACTGCATTTCCTTTGGCTAATCCACCTAATTTACACATCCCTGGCCAATTTAGCATGGCTAATCCACCTAACCTGCACATCTTTGGACTGTGGGAGGAAACAGGAGCACCTGGAAGAAATCCATGCAGACAGGGGGAGAGTGTGCAAACTCCACACAGACAGTAGCCCGAAGGTGGAATCAAACCCAGGTCCCTGGCACTGTGAGGCAGCAGTGCTAACTACTGAGCCACCATGCCACCCTGTTACAGACATCAAATCCAGTTTGAACCCTCAGTAAAGAGTCTTATAGTGGCTTTTGTCGTTCTCACTGAGACACACTGAGGGCAAAGTAGGAAGTAAAAACAGGAAATAGAAATTGGATTTAAAGCATTGAGGTAAAATTAGGATATATTGATGGGATTAAGAAAGGAGCAGAATTAAACTGAAGCATATAATTGGTCAGTTTGCTAAATTGTTCGCAACAATGTGATTGATTGTGCGTCCTGACTGTAGACCAATTCTATGAATATTATGTTAATGAATTTGACCCAGACACCATTGTTTGTATAACTGACTCCAGACATGTGTTTACTAAATTCCTAAATTTATTGGAGTCCACATTTTTGTTATATTAACAAATCTATTCCCAGCCAGACTTACTGTCAATTGCTTTGGGATAGGCCCAACATGGAGAATGGGAAGAAATCGTCTTTGGGATCATGGTGCTCCTTATAAGATCCTAACCACATGGCATAGGGTCTACTTTCTGCTGGTAAGATACCTATGATGGAAGAATGAAGCTCTTGAGAGTCTATTAATTGGACCAAATGACTTCAATAAGACCAAAGACAGCAAGCTTGCAGTAATGGTGCAGAATTTACCTACCAGCTGATTGAAACTAAATATCTTTCTTTAATTGAGAAAAATGATGTAAAATTACCATATTGTGTATTCCTAGAGTATTAAGGAATATTGGAGTTGATCTTCTTAGAAGAGGTATGAATAATGGGAAATTTGAGAGATGCTTCAAGCTATGAGAATTTTTTTTTATTCACTTGTCGCGTGAAGGCGTTGCTATCTGTTACACATTTATTGGCCGTCCCTAGTTGTCCTTGAGAAGGCTGGTTTAGCAAAGGAAGAGAAACTGCTTCCACTGACAACCGAAGGGCATGGATTTTAAAAGAAATTGACAAAACAATATGACGGTTTTTATTTTAATGCAGCAAGTTGTTAAGGAAAAAGAGGTAATTTTTTTTTGAATGGAAGTGGCTATGTATTTGGAACAGAAAAGATTGCAGGGCTATGCGATATTCATAAATTAACAAAGAACTAAGATAATGATCATCTCCTGCCACACTGTAAGGTGTTATGAGAATCTGACCTTCATATCCAATAGCAAAGATCTAGTTAAATGACATCAACAGCTGATGTCACATTGATACACCTGAATGAGGCAACAAAACAGAATTTACTTGAATCACCTCATAGACACAAGATAGATGAACTATTCCCAAAAGTGTTCAAATCATTGTTTGCCACTGAAGAAGAATCTCACTTATTGCATTCACTCTTCACCAATGAAAGAAGACTGCAGTCCTTTTGAGCTGTCAATCCCACATTACTGACTAATTGATTGCTTTAGGTGAGGTTAATTAATTAATTCACAGTACAGTTGCATTAAAGATGTAAGCCTCAGAAAAGGAGGTGTTTATTGAATCTTAAAAGGTCTATTAAAAGCACATAACGTATGGAAGTTTAAACAATTTATACAGAACAGAATAAATTGTTGATGCTTCCATTTAATAAACCATAAAATTACTTGCTTCATTATGTTTTTAGTTACTGCACAGGCAGAAAAAAGTATCTTCCACCTATTGCCAGCAAGTTTTAAGTGCCTATTTGAAATCAATTTCTCTAATAATGGGTTTAATGAGATCATCAATTAAGCCTGCCATAATGTAATGTAACTGTGTGGTTTCAGTTATCAGTTAAACTCTGGAACTAATTTCCATGCTTCATCTATCAAAAATGATTGGCTAATATTGTTTAGCTGCTGTTTGAGGATGATAGAAGAATGAGTGGCCACTCTCTTTGTCCAAGTCCCGAAAACCCCGCACAGGAACGGTAAATGACAATTAATGTTTGCCTCCTGTTATTTGCCCTTAGAAAACTGTGTAATGCCCAACACTAAAAAAAATGGTAATTATCTGTAACGAATTCTGTTTCAGCTTACCAAGATAGGTAAGTATTCCAAGGACTGATCCACTTCAAGAATTTAATTTTGACATTCTTCCCTCATCTTTAGGTTTTGCATACTTTGTCCTTTTAAACGATAATTTCAGTATTTATAGAGGGAGGGAGCTGAAATGGTAAATAACATTCGATGAACCAATCTAACATTTTCTTTTCATGTTCCAAAATGAATGTTCCTATGTTCCTGGGAAAGAAAAACAAAGATATTTTATGATCCAGCAGGACATATTTAGCCCCTCTCGATTCTATTAGGGTTGGCTTTTTAAAGGAGAGATGCTGAGGTATTTTGAAGGTCAACAGAGAAGCATAATTTTGGTGTCATGTAGAATACTTCTATTGTATTTTACGTTTCAGTGTGAAGTAGAAAGCATAATGTCTATCAAACAATCCACATGTATGAGAACTATAGTTTATTTCAAAGTCAGTCCCAAAAATCAGCTGAAGAATGCAAAGAAATGGATACGTAGATACACAAATATTAGACTTTTAATACACAGCTTTCAAAATTGATTTTAAACTATTTTATCACCACATAATGTTTAAAGATTAAATATAGATTATATTAGTGTGCATTAAAGATGCAATTTGTTTAAATCAATTCAGGGTTTAACCAATGTTGGGTTGTGCTGGTTAACAAAAAGGTCATTTTGCAACCAGCAATTAAATTAATTCTCATTGTATTGAGTGGTAAAGTTGCAGAAAATCAGAATTCAGTACTAAACAACTGAATTAAAATACATTATTTTGTGTAGAGGTTTTATTTCAAGGGTAATATGAAGAAAGTGGGAAGATAACAAACTCATTATTATGATTGTGACATATTACTCTGAATGCACACTATGTATTAAAGGCTCTACTGCAGAGAAAATAATGAAATGCAAAAAAATCGCACAGACTGACAATTCAATGCCTGTGTAGCAGCTTACCCTGTTGGTCCATGGCTATTTGTCATAATCAGCGGCACTTTTCTCATTAGCAAAAAGCCATTACCAGTGGACTTTATCAGCGGTTGCAAGTTATCATAGAGCACACAGCAATCGTAGCGTGCAGTCTCAGGGTTGAGAGGGGTCTCTCAGCTTCTAATAAGTGAACTACTTCAGAAGTTCTGAATCAGGTGTCACTTTTCGGCAAATTGGTCAAGTATATCCTCGTTGTTAACTCCTTCAGTGTTAACACTGCGCAGCCTCTGATAGTTTCCCCTCCAAGTTCTTAACGGTCGTAAAGCATACAGCGATTGGCACAAAAATTATTCACAGCTAGTTTATAATTATGCCTTGGGACCCGGTTCATTTATTCCTTTAGGCTGCTGACAGGAAAGGAGCAAGAATAAGAAAAAAGGAACATGTCTTATTTTAACCGAACAGGTCTGAAAGGTTCAGATAATATCATGGATGGCAAGAGTAAAGCCAAAAGAATTTGTAATAAATAAAATATACACTCATTAATACAGCAGCTTAACATGTTTCCATCCTGTATTAATAAGGTGTGGGCATTGCTGGTGAGGCCAGCATTCTGGCCATTCATACACAGCCGGCTGGCTTGCTAAATCACGTGAACAATAACGAAGAGTCAACCACATTGCTGTGCACTTGGGGTCAAACGTAGGCCAGACCAGGTGAGCAGCACAGATTTCATTCCTTAAAGGGCATTTGTATACCAAATGCGTTCAACATTGCTGAGATAAGTCAATTTTTTGTTCCCTATTTATTTAATTATATGGGTTTTAATTCCTCAGTTTCCATCACATTTTGAATTCACATCTCCAGAGCACTAATCCAGGATTTTTGACCGCGAGGTTAGAAAGATAGTTGAATTATTAGCATATGAGAAAACCGTGGATAGTGAGACGTCTCACACACATTGGGTCAAAATTTGGCTTAAGTGGTAACACAAAATGTGCAACAGTGAATCGATTACCTGATTTGCACTCCGCTCAACAATTTTGTTCATTGAAGTCAAAGGAAAAGGAAAGAGGTGGAGTGCAAATTAAACTATTTCCCAGCTCAAGGTGAATTTATACAGCAACAACATTGGAGTTAAGTTAATCAGGTTTTTTTCTTCTGGTTGTTCTTAGAAGAAAGGATGATACCAGGAGAAATCATAGGATTTAAAACATTTCTCTGAATATGTGATCTGCCTCAGTTTAGTTTTACAAAAAAGACAGCAATTCCTCAATGTTGAACGACGCATCAGCCAAGGTGATGGAGTCATGTTTTGGATTCAAACCTAGGTCTTTTGACTAGAGGTGAGAGTGAACATAACTACTCTGATACCCTAACAGTATCGATGTATCACTAAAGCTTAACCTGCATCATCTCTGGTATTATTGTTTTTCAAGGAAAGGATACCTTTGTCATTGAAGCAGATATATCAAATGGAATGTTAGTGCTGCAATTCTTATGTGCTCAGTACTACACTGATATTGGTTTTATCTCACAGTGTTATAACAGAATAATATATTCTGCACCCATTATTATCCCATGCCAGTAAGAAAACACAGATCCCTTACCAGCTGACTTCCAGCATAGACCAAAAGTAATGTAATAGATGGCAATAAAAACCGAAAAAACTGCGGATGCCGTAAATTGGGAACAAAAACAGAAGTTGCTGGAAAAGCTCAGCAGGTCTGGCAGCATCTGTGAAAATAAATCAGAGTTAATGTTTTGGGCCCTGTAACCCCTCTTCAGAGCTGGTTATAATTCAGTTGGCTGGACAGCTGGTATGCAATGCAGTGTGACCCTGTACTGACTGGGGTTACCATGAAGGTTTCTCCTTCTCAACCTCTCTCCTTGGTTGAGGGGTAGTGATCCTCAAGTTAAACTGCCACCAGTCATCTCTCTCCAATGAGTGAGCAGTCCTATGGTCAGGTGAGGCTATGGTGACTTTCCTTTAATTCAGAATTATAGGCATTTCAACACATAGCTCCGTATATATCTTTCTGCAGTCTCTCCGTATTTCGTTAATAATTTCCATGGTTTCAAAAGCCTCCTGTGTTAATGGCTTTCATGTTCTAATAATCCTTTGGCAGATGACAAGTTAATAATGCAAGTATGAAACATTATAGAGATTTCAGAGGAAATTTGACAAGGTCCCTCATTGTCGACTGGTCCAGAAGATTAAGTCACATGGGATCTATGGTGAGGTGGTAAGTTGAATACAAAATTAGGCTGGCGATAGAATACAGGTTAGTTGTGGAGTGTTAGATGTGTGTTTTTCGAAGTGGAGACCTGTGACCAATGGTGTTCTCAATGCTGGGACCTCTGTTGTTTGCAATACTTATTAATGATTTTGATGAATATGTAGGTGGGCTGATTAGTAAGTTTGCAGATCACGTGAAAATTGGTGAAGTTGTGGATAGTGAGAAAGGTTGTCAAATGACACAGCAGAATAAGAATTAGTAGGAAAGTTGGGCGGAAAAGTGGCAGATGAAGTTTAATCCAGATGTGATGCATTTTAGGAGGTCAAATGCAAGAGAAAATAGCTGGAGCCTTAGGAGCATTGATATAACTGAGGGATCTTGGGGTACAAGTTCATAGCTCCCTGAAAGTGGCAACGTAAGTGGATAATGTGGTTAAAAAAAGGTGATTGCATACTTCTCTTCATTGGTCAGGGAATTGAGTATAAAAGTTGGCAAGTAATGTTGCAAAGCATTAGTTCGGCCACATTTGGAGTATTATGTGCAGTTTTGGTCACTGCACTGTAAGAAAGATGTGGAGATTTTGGAGGAGGTATAAAAGAGGTTTACCAAGATGTTACCTGGATTGGAGTTAATAGTTATAAGGAGAGGTTGGACAAATTTGGACTGTTTTCGCTACAGCGTTGGAGATTGAGTGGTGACCTGATAGAAGTATATAAAGTTATGAGAGCCATGGATAGAGTGGTTAATTGGAGTCTTTTTCCCAGGGTGGAAATATTAAATGCTAGAGGGCATAGGTATAAGATGAGAGGGGTAAAGTTTAAAGGAGATGTGCAAGGCAAGTTTTTTACACAGAGGTTAGTGGGTGCCTGGAATGCGTGGCGAGGGGAGTTGGTAGAAGCCGATACGATAGCAATTTTTAAATGGCAGTTGGACTAACAAAAGAACAGGCAGGGCATAGAGAGATACAGGCCATCTATAAGCAGATGGGATCTGTTTAGAATGGCATCATGGTCAGCATAGACATGATGGGCCAAAGAGCCTGTTCCTGTGCTGTACTGTTCTTTGTTCCAAGAGACAAAATGAATAAAAGGTATAAATGGGGTGTATGAGAAGAGGTAGGTGCCTAACATAAAAGTAAATCTAAGGTTTTTTTTTGTCAAAAATCAGCTGTTTCAATTCCAAGGAGTTTTACGGATGATGCCTCTCTGTGAGGGCTAGACAATGATCTCTCCTCATTAAATATGTACCATGTCTCTATGGCATTGCTCTGTACTATCATGTGCTGAGCTGTTTTGGAAGGACTCACCATTGCCTGGACCTGTGGAATTTCCACTGCCCCTCCCAGATTTAAACACCGGCTGTGCATGTGGTCAATTTCTACCAGCCAGAAATAGCCCTCACGGTACACATAGTGGTACGGAAACAAAAACGCTTTTGGGAGCGAATAGGTGCTAGGATGCCACTTCATGAGAATTGAAGCTCTCATTATAGTGCTCTAAATGCAATGTTTACTTACAGTTTACAGTGCCCTGTACCTGGGGGAAGCCAGCAATGTTGTCAAAATCCTCGGCTTGGGCTGCAGCATGAGGAAATGAGATGAAGCAGTGTGATCTGGCATAAATCCTTTTGGTAATAGACTTGATACATTAGTGAGTTAGGAGATCTCACACAGGTCCCCATTGGATCTTTGGAAGCAGTTGCATAAAGTGGCAGCTTGATGGCCGCCAGGATAGCAAGACCACCCACCCCTTTAGGACCAGCAGATGGAACAGATCTGGGATTTTGCCCTGTGATTTTCTCAGTCTGCAATACATCTCATTCACTGGAGGTAGAGAGATTGAGCACAGTAGACTCTGGGATCCTTTACCTCATCTGCATTTTGATGGGAACTTCAGCTGTCTCCTCTTCATCTGGAGGCTGTTCAGCAATCTCTGGTCCTGCTGCTGATACTGGGCCTGGTGGTGCTGATCCCTAGTTTTGCTTGCGAAGGTGGTGATGAGCTGCCTTCTTCAACCATTGCATCCAGATGCTATAGGTGGAGTCACCATGCTATTGCAGAGGGAATTACGGGATTTTGATTAAGCAACGTTGCAGTCTGGGTGTGAGTAAGGTGTAAGATAGGGGACATTGGAGGCAACGTTCTGTGTGCTGGGTCTCCTCATTGAAAGGGAGGGCATGGATAGAAATGGGCTGTTGGTGTTGTCCAAGTAAAAGGAGACATGGAGCCTCTGGGAGGTGCCTGATGACAGGTGAGCCCCGTGCTGACGGTGTCCACTGTGAGCTGCATTCTCTGTCATCATGTTCTATTCACTACACACTAATTGGAAAATTGCAGGGAAGATGCCCAGGGCGAGAGGAGCCAGTGTCAGTTTGTCAGGTGAAAGCACGGGATCAAAATCTGCTGGACACTGGGGTAGTGAAGAGATTAATACATGGAACATGCATTTGTAAACTGCATGTATGTTTAATTTGTAACCATTCCACTATTCAGTTGGAATGCATACAGAGCGATCATGCTTACTGTTCAAGTACTGGTCAAAGATAATTTGCACCATGCCATTGGTCCTTGTAAATTGAATATTGGTATTTTGATGACGCAGTAGTTAACAGCAATGACTTAAAAAGAGGGGAATGCTAGGCAAAAAGGTCATATCACTTGTGAAAATTTCAATGGTGTAGTAGGAGACGATAACCATTGTTTCATCATTTGTCATGTAAGTTTGATGATGGTATCTACTTAATGCAATGAAAAAATGAATGATTAATGTGGGTGTGGGTTGGGAGAGTGTACGAATGCAGCAGGGACTCCCTTTTATGAAAATATCTATAATATGATTGAATTCTTCATTAAGGTGGAGAGTAATGCCGTTGATTCTGAGACTACTCATAGAGTAATTGAGTAATACAACATGGAAACGGGACTTCGACCCAAACTGGTCCATGCTGATCATAGTGCCCACTCAGCTCGTTCCAATTGCCTGCATTTGGTCCATATCCCTCTAAACCCTTCCCATCCATGTACCTATCCAAATGTTTTTTAAATGTTGCTATTGTATCTGCCTCAACCACTTTCTCTGGTAGCCCATTCCATATATGCACCACTCTCTGCATGAAGAAGTTGCCCCTCAGGTCCTTCTTAAATCTTTCCCCACTCACCTTAAACCTATGTCCTCTAGTTTTCAATTCCCCATCCCTGGGAAAAAGACGATATGCATTCATTCTGTCTATGCCCCCAATGTCCTGAATCTAAATAAAAGAAATCACGATGGTATGAGGTGCAATCTGGTTATGATAAATTTGGGAATGTTACTTCAAGAAATGAGGGTGGATAGACAATGGCAAACATTAAAGAACACATCGAGGAATAGCAATGATTGTTCATCCCTGGCTGGTGCAAAACTAAAATGGGAAAGTTGACCTTATCAGGACTAACAAGGGGAATTAGGGCTTGTATTAGATCTGAGGAAGTGGTGTACAAACTGGCCAGAAAATGCAGCAGACCTGGGGAGATGGGGGAACTGCAGCATAGCAGGACAGGGTGCAGTAACATCGTGGCATGCTGTGCCCTGCAGAATTGCTGCAGGAGGTGAGTTGATGGGATAGGTGCTGAAGAACCAGGGGAATGGGAGGAGTCAGGTTTTTCTTCTTCTGAAGAGGACAAGGACATTAGACAGGAAGGAGCTCTCCTTGTCCATGGCAGAGCTCAGCTGCATTAGGCACGGATAGGCAGACGGGAGCTGATTGGTGTCCAGTTTCTGTAGATGTGAGCTGGGTGAAACAGACCATCATGGAGTGTGAAATGTCACTGGCTGTAAATAAAGCTCATGTTTAGAATCGTGCCCACTTGTCTATATGTGATAGAGTCATAGAGTGATAGAGTAATACAGCATGGAAACAGGCCCTTCAGCCCAAACTGGTCCATGCTGACCATGGTGCCCACGCAGTTAGTTCCAATTACCTACATTTGTTCCATATCCCTCTAAACCCTTCCCATCCACGTACCTATCCAAATGTGTTTTTAAATGTTGCTATTGTATCTGCCTCAACCACTTTCTCTGGCAGCCCATTCCATATACGCACCACTCTCTGTGTGAAGAAGCTGCCCCTCAGGTCCTTCTTAAATCTTTCCCCTCTCACCTTAAACCTATACCGTCTAGTTTTTAATTCCCCATCCCTGGGAAAAAGGGTATGTGCATTCATCCTATCTATGCCCCTCATGATTTTAAACCCATAATCCCTGGGATTAAAGGGAGAAGTGAGCGTAGAGGAAGAAAAACAATTAATGTAAGGCAAAGCAGCAGGTTAGCAGGTGACGAGGAAGCTTCAACTCCATTAAAAATTAGGAAAAAAGTTAATGGGAAGGAGAACTCAAGAGCTGTTAGTAATGGAGGTAATAGGACCCAAAAAGAAGGTGCAAAAACTGGCTTAAGGGCACTTTATCTGAATGCACGGAGCATTCGAAACAAGGTGGATGAGTTGAAGGTGCAAATCATGGCAAATGGGTATGATTTAGTGGCCATTACAGAGACATGGTTACAAGATGGTCATGACTGGGAGTTAAATATCCAGGGGTATCAAACCGTTCGGAAGCTAGACAGGAAGGTAAGGGAGGTGGTGTTGCTCTGATTTTTAAGGATGATATCAGGGCGGTAGTGAGAGAAGATATAGGTTCTACTGACCAAAATGTTGAATCCACTTAGGTGGAAATTAAGAATAGCAGGGAGAAGAAGTCACTGATAGGTGTAGTCTATAGGCCACCAAATAATGACATCGTGGTGGGGCGGACAATAAACATAGAAATAGCTACTGCATGTAAGAATGGTACAGCAATTATCATGGGGGATTTTAATCTACATATCGATTGGTCAAACCAGGTCCGTCATGGCAGCCTTGAGGAGGGGTTCATAGAATGCATCCGCGATAATTTCCTTGAACAATATGTAATGGAACCTTTGAGGGAGCAAGTGATCCTAGATCTAGTCCTGTGTAATGACACAGGAATAATTAATGATCTCACAGTTAAGGATCCTCTCGGAAGGAGCGATCACATTATGGTCGAATTTAAAATACAGATGGAGCGTGAGAAGGTTAAATCCAGTACCTATGTCCTGTGCTTAAACAAAGGAGACTATGAAGCAATGAGGGAGGAGTTAGCTAAGGTAGAATGGGAGCAAAAACTTTATGGTGGGTCAATTGAGGAACAGTGGAGGACTTCCAAAACGATTTTTCACAGTGTCAGCAGAAGTATATTCCAGTGATAGGGAAGAACTGTAGGAAAAGAGATTGCCAGCCATAGATGTCTAAGGAGATAAAGGGAAGTATCAGATTGAAAAAAAAACACACACAAGAAAGCAAAGAGTAGTGGGAAACCAGTAGACTGGGAAATCTTTAAAGGCCAACAGAAAGCCACAAAAAAGTTATAAAGAAAAGTAAGATAGATTATGAGAGTAAACTAGCTCAGAATATAAAAACAGGCAGCAAAAGTTTCTATAAATATAAATACATGTGATACTGCTTTCAACAAACTATATACTTGTACTCCTAGGCCCCTCTGTTTCACAATGCTCCTCAGGACCTTACCATTTACTGTATAAGTCCTACCTTGGTTTGACTTTCCAAAGTGCAAAGCCTCACACTTATCTGTATTGAATTGCATTTGCCAATCCTCAGCCCACTTCCCCCTCTGATCAAGATCCCTATGTAATTTTTGATAACCTTCCTTGCTTTCAACGATGCCTCCTAATTTTGTATCATCTGTAAACTTACTAATCATGCCTTGTACATTCACATCCAGATCATTTATGTAAATAATAAATAACAAAGGTCCTAGCACTGACCCCTGAGGCACACCTCAAGTCACAGGTCTCCAGTCCAAGAAACAACCTTCAACCATTCCCCTCTGCTTCCTACCATCAAACCAGTTTTGAATCCAGTTAGCTAGCTCTGCCTAGATCCCATGCGACCTCACCTTCATGACTAGCCTGCTGTGCGGGACCTTGTCAAAGGCCTTACTAAAGTCCATATAGACAACATCCATTGCCCTACACTCATTTACCCCCTTGGTTACCTCTTTGAAAAACTCTAAAAGATTTGTCAGACTTGACTTCCTCCACAAATCCATGCTGGCTATCCCTAATCAGAGCTTAACTGTCCAATTGTTGGTTGATCCTGTCCCTCAGTATCCTCTCCAATAACTTGCCTACCACTCATGTCAGGCTCACTGGCCTGTAATTCTCTGGCTTGTCTTTACTACATTTCTTCAGCAATGGAACAACATTAGCCACCCCACAATCTCCTGGAACTTCACCAGTGGCTAAAGATGAAGCAAAAATCTCTGAAAGGGCCTCTGCAATTTCTTCCCTAGCCTCCCACAACATCTGAGGATGGACTTGATCAGGCACAGGAAATTTATCCACATTAATGCAATATAAGACTGCAAACACCTCCTCTCTGGTAATATGCATACAGTTCAAAACATCCCCACTTGTTTCCCTTAAAACAAATCTTCTTCTAAATTCTGTCCATGAACAAATGAATGGAAAAGGAAAAAGATAGATCTTTCCGGTGTGTTTATCAAGCCATTACCTGAATGTACACAGACAATATATTGACAAGGATCCTAATACAGGTTTATCAGAAAAAGGGTTCCCATCTTTTGAAGAGAAAAGGAGAGGATGTTGTATTGTGATATAACTTCCAGTCCACACAGAAACTGCACATTTGGTCGAAAAGAAAAAGGAAGGATACACGGTTTAGAAAACTAAAATCAAACATGGCCCTTGAGAAGTACAAAGGAAGCAGAGAAGAATTTAAACAAGACATTAGGGCTATAAGCGGCCATGAAATGTCCTTGGAAAATAGGATTAAGGAGAATCCCAAGGTCTTTTATATGTATATTAGGAGCAAGATGGTAACTGATGAATGGGTTGGTCCAGTACAGAACAACAGAGGGAATTTATGTGTGGAGCCAGAGGTTGTGGGTGAAGTCCTTAATGAGTACTTCATATTGGTATTCACCAAGAGAAGGACTTGGATGATGATAAGATTATACCGGGGTTTGTTGATACTCTGAGGCATGTTGATATTAATGAGGAGGTGGAGGTGTTGGGTGTCTTCAAAAAGATCTAATTAAGACCCCAAGTCCTGATGGGATCTACTTCAGGATACTGAGGAGGTAAGGGAGGAGATTGCTTGGGCCTTGACAGAGATCTTTGTATCCTCTTTAAAGGCAGGTGAGGTCCCAGGAGACTGGAGAATAGCCAATGTTGTTCATTTGTTTAAGAACAGCAATGGGAATAAAACAGAAAATTATAGGACGGTGAGCCATATATCAGTGGTAGGGAAATTATTGGAGGAGATTCCTAGTGACAGATTTACTTGCATTTGAAGAATGTTATTATCAGGGATGGTCAGAGTGGCTTTCTGTGGGGAACCTAGTCTCATAAACTTATTTGAGTTTCTTGTTGAAGTGATACCGATGATTGATGACGGCAGTGGACTTTGTCTATGGAAGTATTTGACAAGGTCCCTTGTGGTAGACTGGTCCAGAAGATTAAGTTGTATGAAATCCACAGGCAGTGGCAAGTTGGATGCAAAATTGGCTTGGTACAATCCGAAGAATGAGACAACAATGGCTGATAAGTAGTAAGGAGTTCACTTCAAGATAGTCAGGAGGCAGAATTGAGTGTAGTGGTCATAACTAAGGGCAAGAAGCTGGGGAACCTGGAAGGTCTGAAGGTGGATCGGTCACATGGACCAGATTGACTACACCAGAGTTCTGAAGGAGGTGTCGGAGAGACTGTGGAGGCATTGGTATTGAACTATCAGTCAGGGAGGCTCCCAGAGGACTGGAAAATGACTAATGTCTTGGTCGTTGGTAAGATTTTAGAGTCTATTATTAAGGATGGGATTGTGGAGTATTTGAAAGTGCAAGATAAAATAGGGCTGCATCAGTGTGGCTTCGTGAAAGGGATGTCATGCTGATAAATCTGTTAGAATTCTTTCAGAAGGTAACTAGCAATTTAAACAGAGGAGAGCCAGTGGAGATGCTATATTTGGATTTCCAGAAGTCCTCTGACAAGGTGCCACACAGGATGCTGTTAAACAAGATAAGAGCCTATGGTGTTAGGGGCAAGGTACTGGCATGGATAGAGGACTGGCTGACTGGCAGAAGGCAGAGGGTGGGGATAAAGGAGTGTTTTTCAGGATGGACACCAGTGACTAGTGGAGTTCTGCAGCGGTCAGTGTTGGGAGCCACAGCTATTCACACTATACACCAACGATCAAGGAAATGAGAACATTGTAGCTAAGTTTGCAGATGACACAAACAGGTGGAGGGGCAAGTAGTGTTGAGGAAGTGTGTAGGATGCAGAAGGACTTTTACAGGCTAGGAGATTGGGCAAAGAAATATCGGATAGAATACAGTTTGGGAAAGTGTGAGATTATGCACTTTGGTAGGAAAAGTGGAGGCGTAGACTATTTTCTAAATGGGGAAAGACTTCAGAAATCCAAAGCACAAAGGGACTTGGGGTTCCCAATTCAGGATTCTCTTAATGTAAACAGGCAGGTTCATTCGGCAATTAAGAAGGCAAATGTAATGTGGACATTCATTTCAAGAGGGATAGAATGCAATGGCAGAGACGTACTGCTACGACATTTGGAATATTGTGAGCAGTCTTGGACCCGACGTCTAAGGAAGTTAACTGAGGTTTATGTGAATTAACTTGGATTGGAGTGTTGGTGAGCTGTGAAGGTTATAGTTGAAGAACCATCTACTTAACACCCCTGTGTTGCAGGCAAAATACTCGCTCTGAGTGCTAGAACCTAGCTAGTTAACACGCCAGTCAAAAGAGAACAACAGAGGGACTTTCTCTCTGACTGCTGACAACAACTCACCATGAAAGGAAAACAGGACCAAAGGGTTTCAATTGTCTAACTTCAATAAACTACAAAACCAAGAACCCTAAATTCAATTGTTCAACTACCAATGTTCCACAATCTAGTCTTCATGAATGACCCAGAGGGACAGATCCATATATCACTTAACTTTACCCTTTTTGTTGGACTCAATTCTGGTTTTTCAAAGTGTGTGAAAGTTGCATTATTCTGTCTTGTCACATTTAGTAATTTAGAAACTCACTCTTCAGTTACTCAAGAAAAGCCTGGTTAAATTGCCTCATTTAGAAGCATAAATGTATTTGGCCCAAGGGAAAGGCATCCACAAGGGAGGGATCCATTTTTTTAAACTGACTTTGTTGTGAAAAGCCAAGGACGCAGGTGGATAAAGAAGGGGAGCCCGATCATTCCTCCTCACAGCTTGGGACATCCTACTGGAGCTGTAATAACTCGGGGAAACTCAACTGGGACCTGGTCATAACAAAGCAAAAAGAGAGGATGTCACAGAGATTCTTGTGGGAAGGTAGGGAATCATAAAGATGTGGGGCTGGATATAGCGCTCCCCCAGCTGGATGCTCAAAGATTGAGAAAAAGTCAATTCCCCTGGCTGGCCTCCCTAGCAACTGCCTGCTCAACTTGGCCTTTCCTTCACTCATTAACAGGATGAGTGGGTAATCGGATAGACCAGTCCATCCCTAATTGCCTGGATGACAGTTAAGAATCAATTACATTGCTGTGGGTCTGGAGTCACAGGTAGGCAAGAGCAGGTAAGGATGGCAGACTTCCTTCCTCTAAAGGACATTAGAGAACCAGATGGGATTTTCCCAACAATCAGCAACAGTTTCATGGTCATTGTTAGATTCGTGATTCCAGATTTTTAATTGAATACAAATTCCACCATGGCAGGATTTGAACCCAGATCTACAAAACATTACTTGAGTACCTTGACCAGTAGCCTAGTGATAATACTGCGAGGCCATCACCTCTCCTGTCAGAAATATTAAGGTTTGTGCTGCTCTATATGTTAGGCAGCATAATGAATCCCACTGAAAAGCTGAATCGTTTTGAGGCCAATAATTTGCAATTTATTTGCAACACTATTTGCACAGTACAGTATCACAGACTAACACACATAGCCTGGGTCTGTCCGTTACACGTACACAGGTAAATGACTGACAGACTAATCTTTACTAAGTAAGGGATGTAGGCAATATATCGCTGTTCCTTCAACATCTTTGCGTTAAAATCTTGGTACTCCAAGTTCCAATTATGGCAACTATGGATGGGTAATAAATGCTGGCCTAGCCAGCAACACCCACCTCCCATGAATAAAGTTTTAAAATTTGTAAGTTTAAGCTGCTTAAATCTCTGGTTATTGAGTGCATTATTGTTTTACACTGTCTTAAATCATTAAAAGTCTGAAATGCTTCCCCCTCACAGGGGGTTAATTTGCTAAGTCGTAGCTTTCACAAACATAAGAAATCTAGTCTGCTCATCATGGATAGAATGATGAACCTGTATTGCTGGTATTGACGGATATCCTATTCAGGACACTGTCCGATATTCCATTAGGTCAGATTCCATTCATTATATCAGCACTGTCCATTGGAAAAGAAAGAAAAAATGTTCAAAATTAAATAATGGATAATGGTTTAAGTTTCAAATGAATGGGGGATTTTGGTGTTCCCTTGCAACCTGAGCATTTCCCTTCTGATTTTTACTTAGCAATGCTGATAATTGTGAACTCAGAATCAATCCAGTCCTGGGAAAGGGGAAGACATAGATGCAATGATGTCACCACAGTGCTATGTTTGCTTGGGCATGTAAGATCATTGCAGTGCGTTGTGTGGCTATTCTTTCTCCCATCATGCAAGAGATTAACTATGAAAAGAAAAACACACGATCGCAAAGCTTCCGATGCAATTAGGCCGTGGGAGTGCACTGTATTTTTACTGCCGAGTGGATAACAGCTCACACTAGTGAAAAATAAAAATGCTAAAACATTTGTGAGTTATCACTTAATGGCTGGCAGCCTGGTGAAGAGTCCTAGAATTAATTTAAAGGCTGCTCCAAGATTCAAAGGACTGTTCACTCCCATGGAGCTAGAAAAGAGCAGCTGATATTAGTTGGACCAGACTTGTACCTATTAGTTGATGCATTCCCTCATTAACCCAAACCTAACCATGAAATTGGATATCAGCTATCCCTGTGTCCCTCTGTAATTAAAGCAAACATTTGCTAAATACGCAAACAGCAAACAAACTATGAGGTCAAGTACTGCATGTAATGAATGCTCGGTATCTGGACAGGAATGCCACACTGGTGCTAAGGTTAGACAGGGTCAGGACAGTGTAAAATCCTATGTAGCAACCAAGCAGAATTGTGAGATTTGAAAACAAAATGTTGCTCATCAATGGTATAATGTGGTTGCTAAATTCAAAGCAATTCCTGATAGCTCCACAGTAAATACTGAAGTTAATACATTCCTACAGTATTTACAGATATGGATTGAGGTCTCCCACACCTTTTAAAGAAACTGGAAATAGAGAGTATAAGACTCTTGATCAATTTGGATTGTTTTAGATTTCGGTTTCTTAAGTATCCTTTGCTGCATGTTCTTGCTTTCCATTCCAGAAGATACATTTTTCTACATTGAATACTACACAGAGAGATGCATCTAGCTGCAGATGCGCGTTAAATAAGTTTTGCTGGTCTAGTTCGGAATATTAACAGGTAGCAGGTAGAATCGTTTACACCAGTTCTGAAGAAAGGTCACTGAACTTGAGACATTAACTCCGGTTTCTCTCCACCAGACCCACTGAACATCTCCTATAAATTTTGTTTTTGTTTCAAATCTCCAGCATCCATAGTTCTTTGTTTTATTTTGATGAGTTACTCACAGCAGGATTCCGAGCCTCTGACTTGCCGTTGGAACTACAGTTTCTCTATGACTGGTCCAGCTCAGTTTCTCATGGTAGAATCCAGCATTTTGTAATTGCAGATTCAGTGATATTGATGCCATTCTAAGGGACAATAGTTAAGTCGTCTCTTGTTAGAAGTAGTCATTGCCCAGCACTTGCGTGACCTGAACATTACTATGCAGCAGTCAACATCACTGGAAAGAGAACTGGGAGGAGTGTGCAGCAGTCAGCATCTCTGTGAAGCAGACAGGGAGGAGAATGCAGTGAATCAGCATTGTTGTAAAATAGATTGGGAGGAATTCAGTGTGAAGCAGCTCATGAGTAGAGTGGTGAATTTCGTATAAAGCAGCACAAGTGGCAAGTGGTGAATTTGGTGAACGAGTGCTGAAAGGATGCATAAATTGCTCTAAATTAGAAAGTATCTGAAGTAAGGTTGAGTGGAAACTACTACTTTGTCTAATAATTAAACTGTTAAGTCAATTATCTTAAATAAAATCAAGCAGGAAATTTGGACTGTTGTGGGAATATTCAGAGTGGAAAAAATTAACATAATTGGTATTCTATAAAAGGAGTAACTAAAGGGGAGTCATGGCACCAGAGCTCACACCCATGACATACTCTTTCTGCACTATGTGGGAAGCCATGGTCATTTCCAGTATCCCTGGTGACCACGTGTGCGGGAGGAGTATCCAGCAGCAGTTACTGTCTAACCCTGTTTCAAAGCTGGAGCAGAGGATGGATTCATTCTGGAACATCAACAAAACTCAGATTGTCATTGATAGCATATTCAGTGAGATGTTCACATGCACTCAAAGATTGAACAGGCAGAAAGAGGATGGGTGACCACCAGGTAGAGGAGAGGAAAGCAGGTAGTGCAGGAGACCCCTGTGGCTAAACCTTCTTTAGCAGCTGTACTGTCAATGTCGAGGGGAGGAACTGACTTCTTAAAGCTAGCAGCAGGAACCACGTTCATGGCACAAGTGGGAGGAAGAAGAGGGATAGGGCCACAGTGCTCAGGGATTGATGAGTAAGGAGAAGGGACAAGTGTTTCTGTGAAAGAGACTCCAGGATAAAATGTTGCTCCCTGGTGCCAGGGTCAAGGATGCCTCAGAGACTGAAGGGCATTCTCAAGGGAGAGGGTGAACAGTCATGGTACATATCTGTCACAGATACATTCTGGAAAACCCTCCTCTGCAATATTATTGCTGGTTTAGTTTGTCCAATCTATATTTTTTTCCTTTATTCCTTAATGGGATGAGGACATCTCTGGCTAGACAACATTTATTGCCCATCCGGCCATTCAGGGTCAACCACATTGTTGTAGAGCTGGAGTCACATGTAGGCCAGACCAGGTAAGGATGGCAGTTTCCTTTCCTGAAGGGTATTAGTGAACCAGATGGGTTTTTCCTGACAGTCGACAATGGATTCATGGCCATCATTAGATTGTTAATTCCAGATATTTTATTGAATTCAAATTTCACCATCTGCCGTGGCGGGATTCAAACCTGGGTCCTCAGACTGTTAATGGGATTAACAGTCCAGTGATAATACCATGAGACCATCGCTTCCCCCTTTTATTTAGATCAAAGTCAACCTTATTGCTTGTGTCTCTAACCTCCTGTTGAATGCTTCCCTTACATGACTGTTTGGGGGCCAATAGACAACACCTATCATCGTTTACTTCTCTTTCACGTTTCTCATCTCTAACCATACAGATTCCACAGCATGATTTTCCAAGCCAGTGTCCATCCTTACTATTGCACTGATTTCATTTTCATAACAATGCTAGTCCCAGCTTCTTTCTCTATTGTCTGTCCTTCAAAAATATTGACTGCCCCTGAATGCTCAGTGCCCATCCTTGGTCATCCTGCAGAACTGCAACTGTATCATATCCTTGTCTACCTATTCATGCGGCTAATTCAACTACTTTATTGTAAATGTTCTATGCACAAGTTTCAATGCCTTTAGATTTGTCCTTTTAACCTTGCTAGTCATCTGACATTTATTATGCACTATGACCACTTTTGTTTTTTGACTCTCGGTTTTGTTTTCCACATTTGATTCTTACTTCTGTTTCTATCTTTCTATACCCCTCCTCTGTCTCCTTCCTCGCATTCCCATTGCCCTGCCATTCTAGTTTAAATACTTCAACAGTTTAATGAGCAGAAAACGTAAAAGACTCTACTTTGATTACTTTCTAATTTAGAACGATTTACGCACCCTACCAGCATTAGCTCACTAAATTCACTACTCTCCACACATGCTGCTTTATACCGAATTGACCACTCTGCTCGTCAGTGGCTTCACATAGATACATATGAATAAATAGAGCAGTACAGCACAGGAACAGGCCCTTTGGACCACCGTGTCTGTGCCGACCATAGTGCATTCCAAACTAATCCCATCTATTTGCACATAATCAATATCCTTCTATTTCCTGCTTGTTCATGTGACTGGCTAAATGCCTCTTAAACTTTGGTCACATATCTATTTCTACCACATCCCCTGGAAACACTTTCCAGGCATTTATCAGCCTCTGTGTAAAACAAAACTTTCCTTGCACATCTCCATTAAACTTTCCCCCTCTCACCTTAAACCTATGCCCCCAAGTCTTTGACATTTCCATCCTGGGAAAAAGATTCTGACTGTCGACCCTATCCATGCCTCTCATAATTTTATACACTTCTATCAGGTCGCCCCTCAGCTTATGAATCTCTAGTGAAAATAATCCAAGTTTGTCCAACCTCTCCTTGTAGCTAATATACTCCAATCCAGACAATTTCCCAGTAAATGTCTTTTGCACCCTCTCCAAAGCCTCCATATCCTTCCTACAGTGTGACAACCAGAAATGCACACATTACTTCAAACATGGCCGAACTAAAGTTTTACACAGCTGCGACATGACTTGCCAACATTTATACTCAATGCCCCGACTGATGCAGGCAAGCATGCCACAAGCCTTCTTTACCATCTTATCCACTTGTGTTACCACTTTCAGGAGGCAATGGACTTGCACTCCAAGATCCCTCTGCTCATCAATACTCCTAATGGTCCTGCCATTTACAATATATTGTCCTCTTGCACTTGACCCCCAAAATGCATCACGTCACACTTGTACAGCTATAACTCCATCTGCCATTTCTCGACCCAACTTTCTAACTGATCCAAATCTGCTGAATCCTTTGATATCATTCCTCATTATCCACAATTTCACCAACTTTCATGTCATCTGCAAACTTACTAATCAGACCATTCACGTTTTCATCCAAATCATTTATATGTATTACAAACAATAGATTATTCCTGTTGCACTTCTTAAACAAAGGAACAACATTGGCCATTCTCGAGTCTTCTGGCACCTCACCTGTGGCAAAAGACAATACAAAGATCTCTGCCAAAGCCCCAGCAGTCTCCTCCCTTCCCTCCTTCAGTATTTTGGGATAGATCCCATGAGGCCTTGGGGACTTATCTACCTCAATATTTTTCAAGACACCCAACACCACCACCTTCTTAATATCAAAATGACCAGAGTATCAACATACCCCTCCTACATCTCATTGTCATCCATACCCTTCTCCTTAGTGAATATAGATGCAAAGTACTCATTAAGTACCTCACCAACTTCCTCTGGCTCCATGCATAAATGCCCTGCTTTGTCCCTGAGTAAACCTAACCTTTCCCTAACTGCTCTCTTGCTCCTAATATACATATAATGCCTTAGGATTCTCCGTAATCCTATTCACTAAGGACATTTCATGGTTCATTCTAGCCTTTCTAATTTCTTGTTTAAGTTATCATAGAATCAAAGAATCCCAACAGTGTAGAAGCAGGCCATTTAGCGCTTCAAGTCTACACCAACCTACTGAAGAGAATCTCACCCAGACTCAGGAAAGTTCTTTTATATTTCCTTTATGCGTCTCAAGGGCCTTATTTAATATCAGTTTTCTAAACCTTACCTATGCTTCCATTTACTTTTTGACTAATCTTTCAATATCTCCTGTCATCCAGAGTTCCTGAATCTTGCCATCCTTGTCTTTCATCCTCTCAGGAACATGCTGGTCCTGAACGCTGATCAACAGGTCTTTAAGAGACTCACACATACCAGATGTGGATTTACCCTCAAACAGCCATCCCAAATCTAATTTCCCCAGTTCCTGCCTAATGTTGTTATAAATAACCTTCCCCCAGTTTAGCATTTTCACACAAGGATCATTCTCATCCTTATCTATAACTGTCTTAAAACATATGAAATTTTGATCACAGTTCCCAAAATGCTCCCCCATTGAAACTAAGGTCTAGTACCGACCCCTTCCCAGTTGGACTATCTACATATCGTTTCAAGAAACCCTCTTGGAAGCACTTAACAAATTCTGCACCATTTAAGCTTCTGGTACTAGAGGAGCCCTGGTCAGTACTGGGGGAGTTAAAATCACCCACTACAACTACCTTGCAGTTTTTACATCTTTCCATGATCTGCCTCCATATCTGTTCCTCTCTCTCCTGTTGGCTATTTAGAGGTCTATACAATAACCCCATCAAAGTGATTATACCAAGTTTTTAACAGGGCTGGATAGACTAGATGCAAGATGGCTATTTTCTCTTTTCAGGGATACTACAGCTAAGGGGTCACAGTTGTAGGATATGGGGCAAGACCAGTTAGGAGTGTGATGAAGAAATATGTCTTACTTCAAAGGATAGAGAGCCTATTGTATTCGCTGCCGCAGAAGGGTGTGGAGGCAAGTCGCTGAATATTTTTAAAAAATGTTAGCAATTTTTTTGATATTAAAGGGGCATGGAGACATAGCAGGAATGTAGTATTGAGACAGAGGATCAGGCATGATCATAGCAAGTGAGAGAGCAGGCTTGAAGAGTCGAATGGCCGACACCTGCTCTGAGCTTCTATGTTTTCTATGTCAATGCAAACCTGGACATCATTAAAATCCTAGACAACAAGGTATAGAGCTGGATGAACACAGCAGGCCAAGCAGCATCAGAGGAGCAGGAAAGCTGACATTTCGGGTCTAGACCCTTCTAAAGAGATGGGGGAGGGGAAGGGGATTCTGAAATAAATAAGGAGAGAGGGGGAGGCAGACAGGTCAAAGAGGTGGGGTTGGAGCCAGTAAAGGTGATGTAGGTGGGGAGTTAGGGAGGTCCAGGGAGGACAGACAGGTCAAGGGGTGGGATGATGCTGGTAGGTAGGTAGATGGGGCTTGACGTAGGAGGAGTAGTTAGGGAGGCAGGAACGAGCTGGGTTGGTTTTGGGATGCGGTAGGGGGAGGGGAGATTTTGAAGCTTTTGAAGTCCACATTGATACCCTTGGGCTGCAGGATTCCCAAGCAAAATATGAGATGCTGTCCCTGCAGCCTTCGGGTGGCATCATTGTGGCAATGCAGGAGGCCCAGGATGGACACGTCGTCCAAGGAGTGGGAGGGAGAGTTGAAATGGTTCACGACTGGGAGGTGCAGTTGTTTGTTGCGAACCGAGTGTAGGTGTTCCACAAAGCGGTCCCCATGCGTCCGCTTGGTTTCCCCGATGTAGAGGAGGCCACAACGGGAACAGCAGATACAGTATACCACATTGTGCAGGTGAACATCTGTTTGATGTCGAAGGTATCCTTAGTGCCTGGGATGGGGGTGAGGGGGGAGGTGTAGGGGCAGGTGTAGCACTTCCTACGGTTGCAGGGAAAATTGCCAGGTGTGGTGGGGCTGGAGGGGAGTGTGGAGCGGACAAGGGAGTCACAGAGAGAGTGGTCCTTCCGGAAGGCAGATAAGGGTGCGGAGGGAAAAATGTCTTTGGTGGTGGGGTCGGATTGCAGATGGCTGAAGTGTCGGAGGATGATGCGTTGGATCTGGAGGTTGGTGGGGTGGTACGTGAGGACGAGGGGGATTCTGTTTTGGTTGTTATTGCGGGGAGGGATGAGTTGCGGGAAATGCGAGAGAAACGGTCGAGGGCGTTTTCGACCACTGTGGAGCGGAAGTTGCAGGCCTTGAAAAACGAGGACATAGAACATAGAACAGTACAGCATAGTACAGGCCCTTCAGTCCATGATGTTGTTCCGAACTTTTACCCTAAACCTAAGTTCTATCTAACCTCCACCGCTACCTTATACTATCATCCATATGCCTATCTAATAGCCGCTTAAATGCCCCAATGAGGCCGACTTTACTATCCTCTCCGGCAATGCATTCCACGCCCCTACCACTCTCTGAGTAAAGGAGCTACCTCTGATGTCTCCCCGAAATCTACCTCCTTTCACTTTAAAACTATGTCCCCTTGTAAAAGCTACCTCCACCCTAGGAAAAAGTCTCTGGCTGTCTACTCTATCTATATCTCTGATCATTTTGTACACCTGTATCAAGTCACCTCTCATCCTTCGTCGTTCTAAAGAGAAAAGCCCTAGCTCTCTCAACCTTTCCTCGTAAGACCTTCCCTCCATTCCAGGCAACATCCTGGTAAATCTCCTCTGCACTTTTTCTAACGCTTCCACATCTTTCCTGTAATGAGGTGACCAGAACTGGACACAATACTCCAGATGCGGCCGAACCAAGCTTTTGTATAGCTGGAGCATAACTTCATGGCTCTTGAACTCAATCCCTCTATTAATGAAAGCTAACACACCATACGCCTTCTTCACAACTCTATCCACCTGGGCGGCAGCTTTCAGGGAACTGTGGACATGAACCCCAAGATCCCTCTGCTCCTACACACCTCCAAGAATCTTTCCGTTAACCCTGTATTCTGCTTTCAAGTTTGATGTTCCAGAATGAATCACGTCACACGTTTCAGGGTTAAACTCCATCTGCCACTTCTCAGCCCAGCTCTGCATTCTATCAATGTCCCTTTGCAACCTAGTACAACCTTCCGCACTATCCACAACGTGACCCACCTTCGTATCGTCCGCGAACTTGCTAATCCACCCTTCCACTCCTTCATCCAAATCATTTACAAATATCACAAATAGAATAGGACCCAGAACAGATCCTTGTGGTACACCACTCCTAACTGAGCACCATGTTGAATATTTTCCATCTACTACCACCCTTTGTCTTCTAAGGGTCAGCCAGTTCTGAATCCAATCTGCCACATTTTCCCCTATCCCATGCCTCCTTACTTTCTGCATGAGCCTACCATGGGGAACCTTATCAAACACCTTACTTAAATCCATGTATACCATGTCCACTGCTCCACCTTCATCCACGTGTTTGGTCACCTCTTCAAAGAATTTAATAAGGTTTGCGAGGCATGATCTACCCCTCACAAATCCATGCTGACTATCATGAATCAAACTGTGCCTTTCCAAGTGATCATAAATCCTGTCTCTCAGAGCCCTTTCCAATAATTTGCCCACCACTGACGTAAGACTAACTGGCCTGTAATTTCTGGGGTTATCCCTTTTCCCTTTTTTGAACAAGGGAATGACTTCTGCCTCTTTCCAATCTTATGGCACTATACCAGCGGACAGTGAGGATGAAAAGATCATCGCCAAAGGCCCTACGATCTCATCCCTCACTTCCCATAGAATCCTTGGATAAATCCCATCAGGTGCGGGGGACTTACCTATCTTCAACTTCCTCAGAATTCCTAGCACATCTTCTTTACTAACATCAACCTCCTCTAGCCTACCTGCCTGTTTCACAACATCCTCCTCTACAACTAGGTCCCTCTCAGTTGTGAATACTGAAGAAAAGTATTCGTTAAGGACCTCTCCTATCTCTTTATGCTCTGTGCACAAATTCCCTTTACAATCCTTGATCGACCCTGGGATCGGGATGTCCGGGAGTGGAATGCCTCATCTCGGGAGCAGATGCGGTGGAGGCGAAGGAATTGGGAGTAGGGGATGGCCTTTTTGTAGGAAGGTGGGTGAGAGGAGGTGTATTCTAGGTAGCTGTGGGAGCCAGTGGGCTTGAAATGGATATCAGTTTCCAGGTGGTTGCCAGAGATGGAGATAGAGAGGTCCAGGAAGGAGAGAGAGGTATCAGAGATGGTCCTGGTGAACTTAGGGTTGGGGTGGAAGGTATTAGTGAAGTGGGTGAACTGTTTGAGCTCCTCGTGGGAGCACAAGGCGGTGCCGATACAGTCATCAATGTAACGGAGGAAGAGGTGGGGGATAGAGCCAGTGTTGCTGCGGAAGAGGGATTGTTCCACGTATTCTACAAAGAGGCAGGCATAGCTTGGGCCCATGCGGGTACCCATGGCCACCAATTCCTCCCACTTCCTACAGACAAATGGGGTGGCCATGGGTACCCGCATGGGCCCAAGCTATGCCTGCCTCTTTGTAGGATATGTGGAACATTCCCTCTTCCGTACCTACCCTGGCCCTTATCCCCCACCTCTTCCTCCATTACATCGATGACTGTATCGGTGCTGCCTCGTGCTCCCACAAGGAGCTCGAACACTTCATCCACTTCACTAACACCTTCCACCCAACCTTAAGTTCACCTGGACCATCTCTGATACCTCTCTACCCTTCCTGGACCTCTCTGTCTCCATCTCTGGCATCCACATGGAAACCGATATCCATTTCATGCCTACTGACTCCCACAGCTACCGAGAATACACCTCCTCTCACCCCTCTTCCTACAAAAAGGCCATCCCCTATTCCCAATTCCTTCACCTCCGCCGCCTCTGCCTCCGAGATGAGGCATTCCACTCCTGGACATCCCAGATGTCCTCGTTTTTTTCAAGGACTGCAACTTCCCCCCACAGTGGTCGAAAACACCCTCGACCGTGTCTCTCACTTTTCCCGCAACTCATCCCTCACACCCTCTCCCCGCAATAACAACCAAAAGAGAATCCCCTATGTCCTCACGTACCACCCCACCAATGTCCAGATCCAACGCATCATCCTCCGACACTTCCGTTATCTGCAATCTGACCCCACTACCAAAGACAATTTTGCCTCCGCACCCTTATCTGCTGTCCGGAGGGACCACTCACTCCGTGACTCCCTTGTCTGCTCCTGACTCCCTTGCACCCCAGCACTTTTCCCTGCAACCGCAGGAACTGCTACACCGCCCCTACACCTCGCTCCTCACCCCAATCCCAGGCACTAAGAAGACCTTCTACATCAAACAGGTGTTCACCTGCACATCTGCTAATGTGGTATACTGTATCCGCTGTTCCCGTTGTGGCCTCCTCTACATCAGGGAAACCAAGCGGAGGCTTGGGGACCACTTTGTGGAACACTTACGCATGGTTCACAACAAACAACTGCACCTCCCAGTCATGAACCATGTCAACTCCCCCTCCTACTCCTTGGACTACATGTCCATCCTGGGTCTCCTGCATTGCCACAATGATGCCACCCGAAGGCTGCAGGAACAGTATCTCATATTTTGCTTGGGAACCCTGCAGCCCAGGGGTATCAACGTGGACTTCACAAGCTTCAAAATCTCCCCTCCCCGACTGCATCCCAAAACCAGCCATTCCTCCCACCCCAAGCCCCACCCCTATCTCCTACCCCCTAGCCTCATCCCACCCCCTTGACCTGTCCGTCGTTCCTGGACCGACCTCTCCCCTCCCTAACTCCCCACCTACACTTACCTTTACTAGTTCCAACCCCGCCTCTTTGACCTGTCTGCCTCCTCTCCACCTATCTTCTCCTTTATCCATCTTCTATCCACCTCCCCCTCTCTCCCTATTTATTTCAGAACCCTCTTCCCCTCCCCCATTTCTGAAGAAAGGCCTAGACCTGAATCGTCAGTTTTCCTGCTCCTATGATGATGCTGGGCCTGCTGTGTTCATCCAGCTTTACACCTTGTTATCTCAGATTCTCCAGCATCGGCAGTTCCTACTATCTCTGTAACATCATTAAACTCCTATTGCCTTTGGACATGGACAGCTTCAGTAATTGAGGAGTTGCAAAAGGCGCGAAAAAATTAGATCCTGGATGGATTTCTTGCTGGTCCTTCTCCAAAGTGTCCACTGGGGACATTTTTGATGTTACACCCATTCTTCGAAAGATTCCAGATTGAATTTTCACTCAGCAAGTTACAAAATAGCAAATAAACAGCCCAGAGGTTTGTCCTTTGCCGCACGGTCTCAGGTATTACTGGTTATCAATTAGAGTTAATATAACAGATAGTAATGGCACTGTATACCACAGCAGATAAGCAAGAGCAACTGGACCCTAAAGTATACACACATGACTCACAGGATTAACTAACCTTTTAAGGGAACAAACTGAGAATATGTTAGCTACCTCGCTGTAACTAGGAAGACTATGTAGCACAGTTCAGGCTCAGCACGGAGCTCTCTGCTGAGGTGTGGCACCTGATCCATGAAGACCAGCAGCAGCGGGAAATCAGTGGTGCTGCACTGCTGGCTATATTTAATGTACCACTGCCGTCAACTTTTATGTTAAATAAAAATGACATTTGCATCTTTGGCTCTTGGGCATTTCTGCATATTCCACATCCAGATTCATAAATGTTCCTCAGATATATTTGTTACAGGGTCAGCTCATTATTTCACAAGTAGTGAAAGATCATGAGGACAGAGAACTTGTAGCTGGCTGCCTTCTTGTTGTTCTTCTGTACTGTGTCCTTTAGCATTAAATAACATTTCCAAATTTAAATGGAGCCAGTATTTCACTGCTCAGAAGTTACTCTTCTAAGGAGAGCATTCTGAACAAAAGTGGAAACTATCGATACATTGGACAAGTCAGGCAGGATGCTGAATGTGATGTCTCATGTTCAGAAAACATGTCATCTGAGTTCAGAATTTAAAAATATTGTTCAACCAGCCCTTAAAAAGAAACTAGAACATAGAACAGCACAGCACAGTATAGGCCCTTCGGCCCACGATGTTGTGCTGACCTATTATCCTACTAAGATCAATCTACCCTGCATACCCTACATTTTACTATCCTATCCTCTCTTTGCAATAAGGGACAATTGCAACAGGAAAGGCAATGGTGAGTATACAGGATGCAAAAAAGCCCTCCATTTGTATTTGCAGAATAATGACCAAAAAAGGAAATAAGCTAATATCAGATTCTAAGGCTCTGTGATAAAATCCTGTATTTGTATCAATTTGTATCATTTATCCAAGAGATGCTAAATGGCAACATTCAACTCAATCCTGAAACAGAGGAGGGGTTTATTACAGGTTTTCAAAAGGTCGTTCAGGACTGTTAGGGTTGGTCACTGAAGTGGAGTTCAAAATCAGTTGGAGAAAGAGACAGATAGAGAGAGATTTAGGACATCATCTTAGGAGCACTGCCGTTCTATCGTAAACATTCTATTATCAACTACATAGATTCTGTATAGAGGACAAAGTGAGGAGTCAAGAGCAGCTGGAAGGCTCTATTCAACTATAACAAAATCTCCCGTTAGCAGGCAGCTAATTGTTTTCATCAGGACTTAGAAGAAGTCCTGGAGAGTGAAAACATCACTCACTGTGAGGCTGTAGGGATTGGCCCTCCATGTAGCTGAGAGAACTGTTCCAAAAACTCAATTCAAGTATTTGCTTGATGCAACTGAGTAAGATTGGCACTCAGGGTAAAAAGCCAAGAGCAAGACTGGCTCAGTAAGGCTAGATGTCAGAAAAGTTGGAGTCATACCTATCATTAAGATCAGCAGCAAGACTAAATCAGTAATGCTGCACTACATATTGCAATTTAATACCACTGCCCTACACTATTATGCCACAGGAAAAGGAGATTTGCAATTTTGGTACTTGGCCATTTCTGCATATTCTACAACCAGATTCTTAAAGGGAATGTAATTTTGGTATCCAGGGGAGAATAGACCGAGGACAGGAGATGATTAACCAAATCAGAAACAGTTGTTGAACTAGTCTATTGATGGAATGGGAGAGAGTTTCAAGGCCAGATCATCAAAAGTTGTAATGCTTTGGAATTGGAATCGTGAAAAAGGAATTGTAATCCTTTCTGAAGTTAAATTTGGTGACCCACTCCGTCATTAACATCTAGAGTGAGTACCTGACAAATTCATCGGTTCTCGTTAGCTTTTACTAATTGATGTGCACTCTAGAGTGTTTAATCACTATCTATTACCTATGTTTACTATGTCAATTTTAGGTATTAAAAATAAGTTGTGCAAGTATTGTAGATTGTATTACTGCTCTAATGTTGTATTGTTAGGTTTGTAGCCATTTGCTCAAAAATATCGATTTTGCGGCTTTTTTTTTGCTAAGTTCCTTGGATCTTACACTTCATCTACTTTAAAAATAAAAGTTACTAACCCCTCTCTAGATTGTGCCAAATGTGGCAGTCTGGTCCAGGATCAAGAAGATCTTACAGCACAAAAAAGGCCATTTGACCCATTGTGGCTATGCTAGCTCTTTAAATAAGCTATCAAATCCATCACTATGGCACTGCAATGCTGCGTGGAAATCCTCTTAGAATCTCTACAGTGTGGAAACAGGCCCTTTAGCCCAACAAGTCCTGCTGATTCTCAGAGCACCCCACCCACATCTATCCCCCTATAACCCACCCAATCTACACATCCCTGAACACTTTGGGCAATTTAGAATGGCCAACCCACTGAGCCTGCACATCTTTAGACTGTGGGAGGAAACTGGAGCACCCAGACATGGGGAGAACTTGCAAACTCCACACAGACAGTTGCCCAAGGGTAGAATCAAACCTGGGCCCCTGGTGCTGTTAGGCAGCAGTGCTAACCACTGAGCCACAGTGCCATCCTCTAATGTAATTAAATATGTAAGTTTTATCCATGGTTTTAAAACTAATCTCTTGTGAATTACCTGCTAGTTCAACTCTAGAGCTATTTTTTAAAAAGTTCCCCATGGTCATAAAATAGTAAAAAATTGTAAAGTTTCATCCTTTAAAATGTAACTCCCAGGGTATTTTGTGGTTAACCTGGTAAAATGTTAATGTTCAATAATATTCCAAAGACTTTATCAATGTTACATAATATAGCAACATTGTCACAGTCAATACAACTGAGAAGACTGTTGGTTCAGTGCTGTGCTTCCATTGCAACACAGGTTATGATACTCAATGGCGACATTGTCACTGGGTGCCAATGAGTATTCTTATAGAATCCAATAGATCATGTGTTGCTGAGGTTATTAGATCTCTCACCATAGAGATCCAACCCATCAGGGTTGAGTAATGTCGATTGGAATAGATTGATATCCTAGAGTATCATGAGGCCACCTTCAGCAGTCAGAGAGAAAATTCACTGAACTTAACTATTCTGGAAATTTCACCTATCATTGTTCAATTCCTTTGATACACTTTAGGCGTTTTATTTTGACTTTGAGCAATAGTGTTGAGGGGAAAGTATTTGTGCATCTACCAACCTGTTACATAGCTCCAGATTTTAATTCCAGTAGAATAGTCTGATATTGTCTATTTTACACCATCATCTAAAGCCACCCTTTGACTCTGCACATTATCCATTCAGAAGTAAGGATCAAACACTTTTGACCAAACGACAGAACGTACCAAGAGCTAGAATGTGGGTTTGATTGTCTGGTTATTTACCACAGACATAGTGAACTAAATAGTCTCCTCTCATGCTGCAAATGTTTTTGAATTTATATTTACCCTCTCATGTTAACCTGGATACTGACTTGGATGATCAGCCATGATCATATTGAATGGCGGAGCAGGCTCGAAAGGCTGAATGATCTCCTCCTGCTCCTTTTTGCTATATTTCTGTGTTCAATGGAAACTATCTCTTACACACACAGAGCAGCACAATTACAAGACCGAAAGGCAGTGAGGCTCACACGATTCCCTGATCATTAATCACAATTGATTATAGGTATAATCAATACAGGCTTTCATCGAACTCGGTCAGTCAACCGAAAAGGTCAATCTGTCATCTCTGCTAAATCCCATATGAGAGAGTTCAAGCTGGTAACTTGTTTAAAACGAAATGAAATTAAAGACAGAGTAGTTGCACCTGAAATGTTAAGCAATTTTTCTCTTTCAGGTGCTGATCGACCTGCTGCACTTTTCCAGTAGTTTGGATTTCCAGCATTAACGCAGTCACTTCATTGAGAAAGGCATGCAACTGATAAATCGCAGTACATTCTTCCTCTGTAATGCTGTGCTGCATTTTGCATGAGATACCGTTAGCATGCATTGGAAGCCAACAGCACTCAATGAAAGGCAGGACCCTAGGTAGCTCAGAGGATCAGAGAGATATTGGGGTGCTTACCCACAGAATCCTGAAGGTGGCAAGATAGGTTAATAGGATAGTTTTGAAGGCATATTGGACACTTGCCTTTATCAAGCTTGACATAGTTTGTAAGAGTAGGGAGGTTATGTTGAAACTGTACAGGTCTTTAGTTCGGCCACAGCTGGAGTACTGTGTGAAGTTCTGGTCACCACACTGTAGGAAGGATGTGATTGCAATAAAGAGGATACAAAGGAGGTTCACCAGGGCGCTGCCTCGGTTACAGCTTATAGTTATGACGAGAAGCTGTATTGGCTCGGTTGTTATCTTTGAAGCGTAGGAGGCTAAAGGGAGGTTTTGATTGAGTGTATAAGATTGAGGGGCGTGGACAGGGTGAACAGAAGCAGGTGGAATACAGAACATAGAACAGTACAGCACAGGAATGGTCCTTCAGCCCCAATATTGTACCAAACACAACACCAAATTAACCTAATCCCTTCTGCCTGTCCTTGGTCCATATCACTCCATTCCTTACATATTCATGTGCTTATCTAAAAGCCCCTTAATTGCCAAAAAAAACAAAAGAACTGTGGATGCTGTAAATCAGGAACAAAAATAAAGTTGCTAGAAAAGCTCAGCAGGTCTGGCAGCATCTGTGGAGGAGAAAACAGAGTTAACGTTTCTGGTCCGGTGACCCTTCCTCAGAACCCTTCTCCTCCACAGATGCTGCCAGACCTGCTGAGCTTTCCCAACAACTTTGTTTTTAGCCCCTTAATTGCTCCTGTTGTTGTGAGCTTCTGAAAGCTTGTGTTTTCAAATCAACTTATTAGGCTATATCCTGGTGTCGTGTGATTTCTGACCATTTAGTTGAAGGGTTAATAATGAGGAAACATAATTTTAAGCTAAAGGCAAGAGATTTAGAGGGGATTTGAGGACAATCCTTTCACGCAGAGGGTGGTGGGAATCTGGAATGCACAGCCTCTGAGACAGGAACTTTTAAAAAATATGTGGATGAGCACTTACATTGTTTTTTTTATTCACTCATGGGATGTGAGTGTCACTCCTCGGACAGCATTTATTGCCTACCCCTCACTGCCCCTAAGTAGGTGATGGTGAGCTGCCTTCTTGAACCGCTACTGTCCATGTGTTCTAGGTGGACCCACAATCCGTTTAGGGAGGAAATTTCAGGGTCTTGATCCAGGGACAGTGAAGGAACAGATTGGATAGAAGGCACCAGTTTTGAAAGTAACATTCCACTTGGTCCAAGTTGCATTTGAACTTCCTATTTTCTCTCTAGGGTTGATGCCTGCCGGAACAGAGCAATGCCATTGGCATCTACAGAGATTTGGTGCAGTGCATGTTTGCTAAGATGTTAAAAATAGTTGGTATGAGCACCAATTCTCATGGCACCCCATTGTTGAGCTTCTGTGTTCAGCTGGTCTTATTCACAAGCTAGATACATATACAGTTGACAGTCACATTTTGATAATGCTAGGTGTTTTTTATTTTATATTTTTCTGCCTTTGGGATGTTGACATTGTTGTCTGGACCACCATTTATTTCCCATTCCTTGTAGCCCTTTAGAAGGTGGTGATGAACTGTCATCTTAAACTATTGCAGTCCATAGGCTGTAGAATGACCCACAGTGCTGTTATGGAGGGAATTCTAGGATATTGATCCAATGACAGTGAACAAACAATGATACAGTCCCAAGATAACAAGGTGTGGAGCTGGATGAACACAGCAGGCCAAGCAACATCATAGGAGCAGGAAAGCCTGACGTTTCGGGAAGGGTCTAGGCCCGAAACGTCAAGCTTTCCTGC
>JAHRHZ010000249.1:20471232-20483925 GCA_024137785.1 Ginglymostoma cirratum
CTCCACACCTTGCTATCTCGGATTCTCCAGCATCTGCAGTACCTATTATCAATGATACAGTCCCAAGTCAGGATACTGTGCGGCTTGAAGGGAACTTGTATTTGCGATGTTGAATGATGCTGAAGAGCTTCAATAACAGGCCTTCATGACAGAGCTCCAGACTTCAGCTGCCGCTACGTTCCTGCCTCAATGTTGGGAGTGCATGATGGATTAGGTCAGAGCAGCTTATTCCTTCCCTAAGGCCTACCTGCATATTAGGGAAAGCTTCTTCCAATAACTTGTTCTGGGTAAACATGAGCCAATAAGGATAGCTCTTTTACAGAACCAGCGTGGGCAAAATGGGCCGAATGGTTAAGAAACTAATGGGTGATGCCAGCCACAATGCATCAATATTATTTCCGTAAATGCCAAGTTGCAAAGATATAGTGGTTAGGTTTGAAGGAAAATAATGTTCAGAAAATATTTCAATTATGTTTCTTCTTTTAACAAAAATGATGTAGAACTTAGTTTCGTTTTAAATAAAGAAGCACCCTGTGTTCTGTTGGTGCAGACAACAAATTATCACCAAGGCAGTGCTAGTGGTGATGGAGTTAACTGGGAAGGTTGTGCTGTTTGAAATGGCTCTGTGGTTTGTGAATGGTTCTGTGCTTCTCCTGTTAATCTGTATTTTACGAGTGAGAAGCTTTGCATTATGCAAATCGTTAGATAGGAACAGGTGACATTTCTGCAAAGAACATGATCAGCCGCCCAGACCTGCAGTGGGCTACTGATTTATACATTAATATATGTCACCAAAATTGTAGATGGCTTGATCTGCATACCATCATTTATTTTTCTTGCCTCCACCAACTCCATTTTTTAAAAAAAAATTATCGTTTGCCCCTTGTCTTAACGGTTGATATCAGACTGTGTCGGCCCTGCTCAATGCTAATGCTTCTCCTCCAATAAAGAACAAATCAGCCTGCAACTTGACTCATCTTATCGTGCAGTCAAAAACTGATGGCTAAGAAGTCATAAAGATCCCATTTAATCTCTTGCCTATCTATCATTGCAATGTCTTTATCCTCTTTGTGCCGGGTAATATCTGCTCATTATGAAAGCAAAATAGATCTGGCATGAATAAATTGGAATGAAGTGCTCACTTTGATTTGACAGTATGATCAGTGGATGCAGTAATCTGCGAGAATCAGGGCTAAATTAGTCTGTAACAGTAATTTGGGGGAACAGCTCCGAGCAGACACATCTGCTCTCATATATTGTGACGCGTTCTGATAAAACATCCCAGCCAATTTATGCTCTCTGTGCATGGTATAATCTCCAGCAGCTCTTACAATGTCTAATCAATGCCGTCAGCTGAGGAGGGAGAAAAAAAATAAAAGTTCAATTGAGAGCAAAATCAAAGAAGATTGGAAAACTATTCTCAATTGAAATTACATTTGTAAATTACCCACAGTTCTTTATTCAGGGGGCATTATGGTAAATCTATCTTTGCAGCTGTAATTCAGGAGAACATAAGCATGTACAGGACTGACATTCCATTACTGTTATGGCAGGATCATACTCTCATGAATACTATGGGAAGACAGTGCAATGTTATTCTGCATTGCATTAAGATGAAATTCCTCTAATAAATGTTAGTTATTTTCCAGTGCACTTACCGGGGTTTTTTTAAATGTTGCAGAATTAATCATGTTTAACATTTCTAATCAAAATATTTCACGTGTTTCCTCTAACACAACATTTAGCATTCCAATCAGAAAAGTGGGAACCATTATACTGTGTGTGTGTGTATGTGTGTGTGTGTGTGTGTGTGTGTGTGTGTGTGATGCTATGAAAAGCAAATTAATTAAATAAATTCCATTTAACTATATCTTTCCCCATTGTCCCTGTCATGTCCCATTCCCTGCTTTTACTGGGGCATAATGCTCGTGAGACATTGCAAGTGCCAATGCCATGTCTATCAATTTTAACAGGTGGAAAACCACCAGTTGTGCTCTTCCATTGGCATCATTATGCATGCAGGATGTACAATTGGACCCACAATATACATTTGTTCTTGATAATGGATCATTGCTGCCAATGTAGAATTATAGAACCGTACAGAGCAGCAGGAGGTCATTTGGTCTGTTGTCTCTGTGTCAAATCGTTGACTGAGCTTTGAGAGAGAATCCCATTTTCCCACTCTTTCTCCGTATCTTAAATATTTTTCCTTTCCAAGTATACAAACAATTCCCTTTTATTGTCCACCAATGAACTTGCTTCTATCACACTTCCATACAGTGCAGTTTTGTCATAATTTGTTGCATTAAAATGATTCTTCTCATTTTGTGTCATACCAGTTGCCTTAACTCTATGTTCTCATTCTGCTGTCCCTCCTGCTACAGGAATGATTAGCCATGCGTTGTATATAACTGGCTCAAATATTGTGATATTGATGTCAATATTGCTGTAAAAATCACAAAACTTTGCGCTATCAAAGAGACAAATGGAGTCAATTTTGATCCCCAACTGCTCTTTAGATAATAAAAAGAGCTTTCGATAAAGAAAGCTTCAAGGTTGCCCCTTAAACCTTTTGGTGTCAGGCTGAACATTCTCTGAAATTTGGCCTCAGGATTCATCAGCATAAATCCACTGAGTAACAGGAAAAACTCAGATGTCCAGGGAAAGCTCATAAATTGGATCCACACAAACTTGGACCAGTAGGGGCCCTCAAGAGGTTTTTTTTGGTAGGAAGATGGGAAGAGGGTGAACATGAGTCAGCAGCAGCCTTTTTGAGAGCTCTGGAGCCAGGAGGTAAATTACCAAAAGTGCATGTACCACCCAACATTGTTCCATTTTAGAGAGGCCTCCTTATAAGATAAGCCCCATATGTCCTTAGTTTCCATATGCAAGAGGGCTGACACCCCTTTGTTGTAAAGTGAAAGGGAAAGATAAAGGTACCCAGACTAACCTTGACTAGTTTGCAATAATCTTTTTTAACGCAGGCATGTTACATGGTGAGATAGGTGAAGGGGATAAGAGTCAGGGGAAAGCCCAACACAACTTTATTGAACACTTTATCAAGAAAACATGAATACTTATCAGAAGCAAAAACAGAAATTGCTGGAAAACTCAGCAGATCTGGTAGCATCTATGGAGAGAAGGCAGAGTTAATGTTTCAGGTCCAGTGATCCTTCTCCAGAAGCTTTAACTCTGATTTCTGCCAAACCTGCTGAGTTTTCCCAGTGAATTCTGGTTTTATTTCTGATTTCCAGCAGCTGCAGTTCTTTGATTTTTTTTGTACAATATGTATCAGACTCTACTATTGTGCTTTAATTAACCTCTATCAAAATCTATTTATATCAAACTCTTCATAGGACTTGTCGGTAAACAGTCTTAAATCTTTAAGTAAACCTCTAATCTACATTCTACTTCTGATATGCACTTCCAAGGAATCTCTGCACCCTATCCACAGGTCCCTACCGCTGTACTGGGACTGTCTGTCTGAAAGGACTGGTAATGCTCATTCAGTAAGGTTGGGACAAGTTGTTCCTCCTTCTTTGAGGATTGACTGATATTTTGGGATCTGCAGTCATTGATTTGGCTCCCACTTGGTCTTTGGGTCATCTCACCAAGGTGATCTCTTTGGAGGTGCTAGTGAAGAAGTTGCAAAAAGCAAAGAGAGTTGGGGCTCCAAGTTATCCCTTTTATCCCCCCTTCATGCCCTTCTCAAAGATTCTGTAACCTGTGTGCAATACTAGCAAAAGGTGGAGGCAGGAAGATTCAATGAGATGACTATTTTCCATATTTGGAGATTGCAGAACGTGGTTTTGAACCTTTAACTGTCAAGTGCAGTCCTTGTCACGCCGTGCCTCCGGCCTCCCACTGAGCTGGGAGCCATCAAGAATATGTAACATTCTTCTAACAAAGGAGCTTCATTGGGGATGGAAACGATGGTCATTCTGAAACAATATGGCCTTTAGCACCTGGTCAGACAGTTCAAGCCTGCCTGATTTTGATGGAAAGTTGATTGTCTAAGGCCTGGGATACAATGAATACTGTCTGTTCCAGATCTTCTGTTTGCAAATTGCAGAGTCCCGCTAGGTGTCAAGTTGGCTTCCACATTTCCAGTTTTTATCTGTGCCCATGGAAAGGTGTCGGTATTTCTGTAGCAACCCTGGAGAGCATGATTACCCGACCGCACCTTCGTGATGGACACCAGTGATGCAGCAAAGTTCAATTTCTCTCCTGCTCTGTAATTGAGTCAAGTGTACATTATTTTCCACTATTTTGTATTGTAGAGGGTTGTAGTGAATGTTTCAGCTCTGGCAGTGCATTCACAACTTTGCTCGAGCATTGCCACAGTTCCAATAACCCTTTAACAACACTAACGGCATTATCTTCCTGTGCCCCTTGTCTGCTTTTCTCACATTGATAATAGTGTTAGCACACTTTGGTCTACTTGGCACTACCAAGATTTGATGTTGCGGTCACACTCAGCTGTGCATTGCTTCAGATTCTCCTGGGAGGTTAAAATGACAACATTCAGCACATACTCAAAATGCCTTGGATAATGGTCATCTCTGAGTATGACCACATAATTGGCTTGATGTAATTACTTCTACCATTATATGTTCTCAGTTTGTGGTTGGTACAATCAAGGCTGCACTTTTCCCTCATCTTCCTCATAAGGTTACGGACTTGCTTCTGGAATGATCACTGTTCTTTTGATATGCTTTTGCAATGGTGTTACTTTGACCTTTCTAGAATAATGGCACAATGTCAATAACGAAATGGCATTATATATCAAAGTCAGGATGGTGTGTGAGCTAGAGGCAGCCTTAGGAACAAGTTGCTCCAAAAGTATCGCTGCTCTTGTCTCCCTTCCACAGTACAGCCCACGGTGGGAGGCACATAATGTGCAAACAATCTTGATAGATTCCAGCAGGTCATATGTACTGCAGCCGCAATGTGCCAAAGATAGAGGAGGTGTGGGCTGAACATGCAGGCCAGCTGCAGAAATACTCATGAAGTGAGTTGCTTTGTTATGGACGATTTTGGTGTTCATAAGCATTGTCAGTTATGCATTCAGCACAGTGCTGAGTATTCTATCAGATGTGAGCCTTGTAAATAGTAGAAAAGATTTGGGGGATCATGGGATGAAAACACTCTTTTCACAATATTCCCAATTTCTGTCCTTCTCTTGTAGCCATTTAACAAGGATTGTTAGTTGTCAGTGGAGACGATCATCTTCCTGTCACCACCTCTAGTATGTTGACAGTGAAGAACTGCTGGTGCTGTTAAAGATCATGGAAAGATGATGGCCACCATCGGGAACTTCTGTTGTTTGAGGCCTGCAGTGGACTGATCTGGGTCACTCTACCCTTGCGGAAGTGCTGAGAAGGGCTAGACACTGCAGCATCAGCAGTGAACACACTCATGCTGTCCTTTGTGAAAAATAGAAAGTTATTAGTGCATTGGCGGAAATTACTGGACAACTGTCACAATCCTGCAGTGATGCCCTCAGGATGACTTGATCAGAGTGTAACAAAGGTACCTGGGGTAACTGTTCACAGAACTTTAAAGATCACAGCACAGGTTGACAAGGCTGTAAGAAGAATTCATAGATTGTTGCATTTTATCATAGCAGGCATCGGAAAAGAAAGCTAGCCAGAAATATTAAAACATATAAGAACATAAGACCATAAGAACTAGGAGCAGGAGTAGGCCATCTGGCCCCTCAAGCCTGCCCCGCCATTTAATAAGATCATGGCTGATCTTTTTGAGACTCAGCTCCACTTACCCACCCACTCACCATAACCCTTAATTCCTTTACTGTTCAAAAATTTATCTAGCCTTGCCTTAAAAACATTCAGTGAGGTAGCTTCAACCGCTTCACTGGGCAGGGAATTCCACAGATTCACAACCCTTTGGGTGAAGAAGTTCCTCCTGACCTCAGTCCTACACCTGCTTCCCTTTATTTTGAGGCGATGCCCTCTAGTCCTAGTTTCAGCTGCTAACAGAAACAACCTCCCTGCCTCCACCTTATCTATTCCCTTCATAATCGTATATGTTTCTATAAGATCTCCCCTCATTCTCTGAATTCCAATGAGTATAATCCCAGCCTACTCAGTCTCTCCTCATAATCCAATCCTCTCAACTCTGGAATCAACCGAGTGAATCTCCTCTGTGCCCCCTCCAATGTTAGTATATCTCTTCTCAAGTAAGGAGACCAAAACTGCACACTGTAATCCAGGTGTGGCCTCACCAGGACTCTATACAGCTGCAGCATAGCCTCCCTGTTTTTAAACTCCATCCCTCTAGCATGGCAGACAAAATTCCATTTGCCTTTTTAATCACCTGCTGCACCTACAATCCTACTTTTAGCGATTCATGCACAAGGACACCCAAGTCTCTCTGCACAGCAGCGTGCTGCAATTTTTTACCATTTAAAACATAGTCCATTTTGCTGTTATTCCTACCAAAATGGATAACCTCACGCTTATCAACATTGTACTCCATCTGCCAGACCTTTGCCCACTCACTTAGACTATCTATATCCCTCTGCAGACTTTTAGTGTCTTCTGCACACTTTGCTCTACCACTCACCTTAGTGTCATCTGCAAATTTTGACACACCACACTTAGTCCCCAACTCCAAACCGTCTATGTAATAATAAGTTTCTATAGAGAACTGGCAATGCTGGAATCAGAAGTAACACAGTGTGGAGCTGGAGGAACACAGCAGGCCGGGCAGGATCAGAGGAACAGGAAAGTTGAAGTTTCAGGTCGGGACCCTTATGTGTGTGGCATATTGGCATGGATAGAAGATTGGCTGGCGAACAGGAAGCAAGGAATGCGAAGAAAAGGGTCTTTTTCAGATTGGCAAGATGTAGATAACTAGTGGTGTGTCACAGAGACCTCAACACTTTAAAATTGATATAAAAATTTTGGGCGAAGAGACAAAAGGTACAACTGCTAAATTTGCTGACAAGATAGATTAGAAAGTGAGTTGTGAAAAGGACATAAGGAAAAACAGGTTAGATGAGTGAACAAAGATCAAATAGAGTATAATGTGGAAAAATGTGGAATTGTCTATGTTGGCAGGAAGAATAAAGTAGTATGTTATCTAATTGGTGACAGATTGTGGAGCATGGAGTTGCAGAGGTTTCTGGGTATCCTTGTGCATTGAATCACAAAAGGCAAATACAGCAAACCCTTGTTGTGGGTACCCTGTGGGTAGGCACACACAGTTCCTGTAGATAACAAAAATTACACATTCCACTCCGATATAACTCTCCTGTGTGCTGTATACCGCATGATCAGACCAGTCGAGTCAATGATAAAAATAAAGGGTCTGAGGTCGGCTTTGTGAGTACGCAGATAAGTAGGTAGTGAATCAGTAAATAACAAGGATTAAGTGTATGCGAGTACAGTGAGTAATCAGGAAAGTTAATAGAATGCTATAGTTTATTACGAGGGAAGTTGAATGTAAAAGTAGAGAGGTGATGCCTCACTTATTCAGGGCAATGGTGAGACCACATCTGTATACTGCTTATTGTATCCGTCACCTTATTTAAGGAAGGACGTAAATTAGTTCAAAGTAGTTCAGAGAAGACCTTACTAAACTACTATCTGAAATCTATCAGGATGAACTATGAGGGAAGGTTGGACAGGGTAGGCTTGTATCAGCTGGAGTTTAGAAAAGTACAATGCGACTCGACTGAAACACGCAAGGTTCTGAGGGCCATATTAAATAAAAATTGAAAGAACAGCAGATGCTGTAAATCAGAAACAAGAACAGAAATTGCTGGAAAAGCTCAGCAGGTCTGACAGCATCTGTGGAGACAAATCAGAGTTAACGTTTCAGGTCGAGAACTGTTCTGAGGAAGGGTAATTCGACCTGAAGCATTAACTTTGATTTCAGTCCACAGATGCCAGACCTGCTGAGCTTTTCCAGCGAGATCCTGAGAGATCTTGACAGAATTGATGTTTACAGGTTGTTTCCTGTTATGGGAGAATTCATAGAAATAAGGGGGGTGCCTATAAAAACAGAGATAAGGCAATGTTTGTTTCACAGTATGTCATGAGCCTTTGGAACGCTCTTCCTGTAAATGCAGTGCAAGTAGAGTCTTTGAATATCTTTCAGGCAGAGATGGATAGATTCTTGGCAAGCAAGGGGATGAACATTATCAAGGATCAGCTTGTATATGAATTTGAGATTACAATCAGGTCAACCATGATTTTTTTAAAAGATGGAGCAAGCTTGAGGGACAAATGGTCTACTCTTACCTTTTATTCAACAGTCTTATATTCTTGGATCCGCCTTTCACCAAGCTGGCATCTATATTAGTCAAGCTACCTGCAGACAGCTGACATTGATGATCATCCCCAATGTCCTCACACATGGAACTGATCACTAATGCAGAAAGAAGTGGATATATATCATCAATTTAACTCTTGCTTTTCTCCCCACCTAGTCTGGGCATTACCACACTCTTGGTCTTCCAAAAACAATCCTCCAAAAATTATATCAGAGATAAAAGGTACTGCAGATGCTGGAGAATCCGAGATAACAAGCATGGGGCTGGATGAATACAGCAGGTCAAGCAGCATCATAGGAGCAGGAAAACTTGACGTTTCGGGCCGAAACCCTTCATCAGAAATGGGGGAGGGGAAGAGGGTTCTGAAATAAATAGGGAGAGAGGGGGAGGTGGATAGAGGATGGATAGAGGAGAGGATAGGTGGAGAGGAGGCAGACAAGTCGAAGAGGCGGGGATGGAGCCAGTAAAGGTGAGTGTAGGTAGGGGTTGAGGAGGGGATAGGTCAGTCCAGGGACGACGGACAGGTCAAGGGGGTGGGATGATGTTAGTAGATAGGAGATGGGGGTGTGGCTTGAGGTGAGAGGAAAAACAGGTTAGGGAGGTGGAGATGAGCTGGGCTGGTTTTGGGATGCGGTTGGGGGAGGGGAGATTTTGAAGCTTGTGAAATCCACATTGATGCCATTGGGCTGCAGGGTTCCCAGGCTGAATATGATTTGCTGTTCCTGCAGCCTTCGGGTGGCATCACTGTGGCATTGTAGGAGGCCCAGGATGGACATGTCATCTGAGGAATGGGAGGGGAAGTTGAAATGGTTCGCGACTGGGAGGTGTAGTTGTTTGTTGCGAACTGAGCGCAGGTGTTCTGCAAAGCGGTCCCCAAGCCTCCGCTTGGTTCATCCCCATGCTTTTTACCTCCAAAAATTACCTCTTCACACACCAACTGACTTGCTCGACTGTCAAAAGTTGTACTTGATGTGAAAGATTGGCAAAGGCATATGCATTGCAGAACGACATTGAGGAGCAGATAGTATTGGAAAAGTAGGATTATGGCCTAATCTCCACATATCTAATCTTAAAACCTCTGAAAATGTTAAGATCGTGTCTAAATGACCACAAATATTCTGTTTGCAATTCCAGGGCACTTTTCAATGGTATTTTGATAACTGATCTGATGGAATTTTAATTGAAACATCCTTATCTCTAAGATTGCAGAACACCAGTAGTTTCCTGTGTAGGTAAGTCAGACATTCGTATGACTCATGATGTAGCATCCGAGCATATTAAACCCTATTTGTAGTGGGAAAGTTGAATATTCTAATCAAAGATCATTGTCACTGTCGTACTCATGGAGGTCAGAAAACACAATTTTTTTTATTTTACTCAATTATAGTTTCAGTTTTCATTCCCCAGCCTATCACTAAAAGCAAATAACTAAAAGCAAATTACTGGGGCTCCTGTGGCACAGTGGTAGTGTTCTTACTTCTGGGCCAGCTGGTCTGGGTTCAAGTCCCACCTGTTCCAGAGGTATATCTGGGCAGTTTGATTTAAAAGGAAAAAGTTATTTGTTGTATTAAACTTGCAGAATGTAACTCTATAAATATAGAAGTTGTAAAGATTGACTCCAATCAATAAAAGCAAATTATAACTTGCATGCAGCTCACAAATGATTTCATGGTGAAAGCTTTGAAGATGCCAAGAACTGCAGAGGCTGGAGTCAGAGTCAACAAGGTGTGGAGCTGGAGGGACGCAGCATCAGAGGAGCAGGAAAGTTGATGTTTTGGGATGGGACCCTTCTTCAGAACGAGTCCTGACCTCAAACTTTGACTTTCCTACTCTTCTGGTGCTGCCTTACCTGTTGTGTTCCTCATTGTGAAACCATCTCTTTCTTGCATTCTTCACAACTTATCGCAGCAAGGTATTCACAAACATACCGCCCCCACTAAATCAGTTGAGATGCACACACACAAGTGATTAGCTGACTTTGAAACCAAAAAAAAGGAATTAACTTGAAATTGGCAAGAATCTTATTAGGAAAGGGATAATAAAGCTTTCAGCAAATTAGATCCTGATAAATGCTGAACGACTTTGTCGAGGAGTGTTTTGCCTGGATCAGGATGACAATGAATTGTGATTTAAAGAGTTCATTTGTAAACATCTCCTCCATAATCTATTTCAATGTACACTTGCTGGTTCCAACTGGGCTAAGGCGATCAAAAACATGCCGCACAACCATCTATTTGCAGATCAAAGTTGTGGCCTTGTGGGTCGCAAGGGGTGGAAATACATCAAAGCCACAGTGTTGATAGGAGCCAAGCTCATGGGTCTGAGGGGATGATCAGTCTCATTTTCATAAGTCTGATGCCCACTTTTCCTGGAAGCTTGTCAGCCAAATAGAGGTCGCCTTGCCATTTCCACCCCCCACCCCCATGCCCAACCACCAACATCAGCAATGGATGTAATGAATGACCTGGGAAGGGACAAAGAGCTGGTCAAGTGGTTAGGGGAGCAAAGCAATGTCCACTATGCCCTTCAGGAGCACTGCAATGCCAGAGCAGAAGGTAGGTGTGATGCTACTTGAACACATAATATAATGGTTCAGTCAGCAAAGCCTACAATCCTTGAATGAATTAGAAAGATCAGTCCTGCAAAACCATCTTTACCAACACACCAGTTCTTGTAATACAGCAGTGGACTGAGTGCAAGGTATTGACCCACTGAAGACATTTTTTACTATCGTTTTCCATTCAGAAAACAAGAACAATAAGAATCAATATCTATGCCTAGTAATAATAAACACACATCAACAATTGTTCTGTCTCATTGGAGAAGATGAAGATTTACCCTAAATAGACACTATGATATCCTTTCAACCAAAATCAGCACAGTAAGGAAATGTAGCTGTGCTAAAATGACCGTGGAATCTCTAATTGGTTTTAAGAATGTTTGAAAAAGACTTTTTGATCGATTGTAAAGTTTGTTGTGAGAAAATTATTGGAACTAAAATCTGACAAGCTCCCAAGACCTAATGGATTTCATTCTAAGGTCTCGAAAGAAGTAACTGCTGAAAGAGTAGATGCGTTCATTTTCATTTTACAAAACTCCCCTAGGTTCTGGAAAGGTCCCAACAGATTGAAAAATAACACACATGACTCCTCATAGACTCATAGATCTTTATGGTACCATAAGAACATGAGATGCAGGTTTTGGCTAATTAGAAACAGAGAGTAGGCATGACTTGGAATATTTTTGAGTTTTCAAAATGTATCAAGTGAATGAAGTACCACAGGGATCAGTGTTGGAAACTCTATGTTTTACAATTTATCAATGACTTGGATGGTGAAACTAAATATTTGATTGCTAAATTTGATGATGACACAAAGGTAAGTCAGAACATATGTTGCGAAGGGGACTTCGGATTTAACAAAAGGGATATAAATAGTTTCAGTGAGTGGGCAAAAATTTGGCAGATGCAAATTGTGTAGGAAAATGTGAGCTTGTCCACTTTGGCAGGAAGAATAGAAAAGTAGCATATTATATCAGTGGGGAAAGATTGCAAGACTCTGAAGTACAGAGGGATCGAGATGACCTGGTAAATTAATCGCAAAAAGTTGGTATGCAGGAACATTGAATGGTAGAATAGGCTTGAGGGGCTGAATGGACTGCTTCGGATGGTAATAGGAAGACAAACGGTTTGTTGCCATTTGTTGTAAGGAAATTTGAATATAAAAGTAGGAATGTTTTGCTACAGTTGCCGAATAATTTGGTGAGAATGCATATGGAGTACTGTGTTTTTGTTAATTAAGAAAAGATATAAATGCATTGGTAGCATTTTGGAGAAGATCCACTCAATCGATATCTAGGATATGGGTAATGGGACAGGTTGGCTAGACTGGGCCTATACCTATTGGATTTAGAAGAATAAAATATGATCTTACGGAGATACGTAAGATCCTGAGAGTACTTGGCAAGGTGGGTGCTGAAAGGTTGTTCCCCTTGTGGGAGAGACTAGAACTAGGTGAAACAGTTCAAAAATAAAGGGTCTTCCATTTTAAACAGGCCTGAGAAGAGTTTTTCTTCTTCAGAGAGTCATGACGTGTGGATGTTTGGAAATCTCTTCCCAGAGAATGGTGTGGCAAGGCCATTGAGTACTTTCAAGACAGAGGTAGAGAGACAACAAGGGAGTCAAAGGTTAATCAGAGGCAGGTTAGAATGTGGAGTTGAGGCCACAAGTAGATCAGCCATGATCTTATTAAATGGTGGAGCAGGCTGATGTACCCCAGCTCTGAATTCACATCTTGCTATGTATAGGCCAATGTTTTGTAAATATGCAAAACCTCTGACTAAGTTAACAAGGTGTAGAGCTGGATGAACACAGCAGGTCAAGCAGCATCAGA
>JAHRHZ010000249.1:20484325-20498439 GCA_024137785.1 Ginglymostoma cirratum
AACACAGCAGGTCAAGCAGCATCAGAAGAGCAGGAAAGGTGACGTTTTGGGCCTAGACCCAAAAGGGGCTGGGCCCAAAAAGACAGCTTTCCTGCTCCTCTGATGCTGCTTGACCTGCTGTGTTCATCCAGCTCTACACCTTGTTATCTCAGATTCTCCAGCATCTGCAGTTCCTACTACCTCTGACTAAGTGACAGATTTGCACATTTGAGCAGATTCACTGATGACAGAACAAACTTGTACTTTAATCAGAACCAGAATAGGAAACAGTTGTATACTAGAATTCTGTGCAAGGATTTGAATCCCGGCGAACAATCTGCCAATGAGAATAACCCTGCGTTTAATCTTGACATCCCATGATTTGCATGGTTAAGCAAATTTCAATGCAGTTCTATTTTTCTATAGATTATGGTCCCCTCTGCTGTAGGTTTTATAAATTTTGTCTGACCATTCTGAAGATGAACATGCTTACTTTACTGTGTATGTTGATATCGCAGCATGTAATGATTGTAATGTTGTAGGAAATGAACCATTTCAAATGATGCATGTCTTTTGTCCATTATGAAGGACTTTGGATTGTGTTACATCTGCACGATTACTTTCATTGAATGGCTATTGATGATACAGAAATTGGCGGATTTGTTCCATGGTGATTTTAATGAATGATTTTTCTCATTGGATTTGATTCCAACAGTGAATTCAAAACAAATTACCAAAGATACTGGAAAAGTGAACTAAACACAAGAGATCTAGAGAAACTCAATAGGTCAGTCATCATCTGAGGAGAGAGAAACGCATTGTTATTGTTTCATGTTGCTGATCTTTCAAACCAATTCCGATGAAAGATCATCAAATTCAAATGTCAGCTCTATTTCTCTTTGCAATAATGCATTCCCGTATTTAAGAATATAATTCTCAGGAAGGATTATGTGTGAAGGCAGGCATCTTTCACAATATGGGATATTAATCTTTTACATTAAAGCCCAACTTAGCTAATGTTTGGTGGATTTGGGTTTGAATCCCACCATGGCAGATGATTGAATTTGAACTTACTAAAAAAAAACCTGGAATTAAGAATCTACTGATGACGAGGAAACCATTGTCAATTGTCAGGAAAACCCCATCTGCTTCACTAATGTGCTTCTGGGAAGGAAATCTGCCAACCTCACCTGGTCTGGCCTACATATGACTCCAGACACACTCTTAATTGCCCTCTGAAATGGCCTACCAAATCTCTCAGTTGTATCAATCACAATGAAGTTAAACAAAAAAAAAAACAGGTGGACCACCTGGCATCAACCTAGGCACTGGAAAAGACATCAGCAGAAACAGCCTTGTCTACCCTGCAAAATCTTCCTTCCTAACATCTGAGGACTAGAGCCAAAACTGGGAGAGCTGTCTCATAGACTAGTCAAGCCACAGCCTGACATAATCATACTCCTGGAACCATACCTTACAAACAGTGTCCCAGATACCACCATCCTGGATATGTCCTGTCCCACCAGCAGGACAGACCCAGCAGAGGGGGCAGCACAGTGGTATGCAGTAGGGAGGGAGGTGCCCAGGAGTCGTCAACATTGACTCCAGACCTCATGAAGGCTTATGGCTTCAGGTTGAACATGGGCAAGGAAACCGCCTGCTGATTACAAGAACAGCCCTTCTTCAGCTGATGTATCAGTATAACTGCTCTATGTTGAACAACACTTGGAGAAAGCACTGAGGATGGCAAGGGCACAAAATGTACTCGGGTCGGGGGTTCAATGTCCATCACCAAGAGTGGCTCAGCAGCAGTACTGCTGATCAAGTTGGTCAGGTCCTAAAGGGCTGCCAGACTGGGTCTGCGGCACGTGATGATGGAACCAACAAGAGGGAAAAACATACTTGAGCTCATTCTTACCAATCTGCCAGCTGCAGAAGCATCTGTCTATGACAGTATTGACCCTCCTTGTGGAGACGAAGTCCCACCGTCACATTGAGAATAACCTCCCATCAGCTCAAGAGATGAAAACCATGAGGTACTGTGGGCCATCAACAGCAGCAGAATTGTGCTCCAGTATGAGATTATGAGGGGTATGGACTAGGTGAATAGAGATTACCTATTCTCTTTGGTTGGGGGTGGGGGGTCAATCACAAGATGATACAGTTTTATAGTAAGGAGATTCTGAGGGGAATTGAGAAAAAACTTTTATCACTCGTGGGGTGGTAGGAATCTGGAATGCACTGCCTGGGAAGGTAGTGGGGACCAAAAATCTTACAACTTTTCAAAAAAATTGAATGGACACTTCAAATATCATGACATTCAAGAATAGGGGGCAATGCAGGAAATTGGGATTAACATGCCTTTAATTGTAGTTCTTGTCAGTACAGACTCGATGGTCCAAAGCGCCTTTTCTGTGCTGCATGAATCTGTGAAGCATAATCTGCAACCTCATGGCCGGCATATCTCCCACTCAACCATTACCATCAAGCCAGGGGATCAACTCTGGTTCAATGGAGAGTGCAGGAGGGCATGCCAGGAGCAGCACTAAATGTACCTGAAAATGAGGTGTCAACCTGGAGAAGCCACCAAACAGGATTACTTGCTCACCAAACAACATTAGCAGCATGTGATAGACAGAGCTAAATGATCCCACAACCAATGGATCAGATCTAAGCTCGGCAGTTCTGCCACATCCAGTCATGAACGGTGGTGAACAATTAAACAACTCACTGGAGGAGAAGGCTCCACAAATATTCCCATCTTCAATGATGGAAGGGCCCAGTACATCTGTGCAAAAGATAAGGCTGAAGCATTCGCAGCAATCATCAGCCAGAAGTGCCAAGTGGACAATCCATCTTGGTCTCCTCCAGTAGTCCCCAGCATTACAGATACCAGCGTTCAGCCAATTCAATTCACTCCATGTTGGAGACACTGGATACTGCAAAGTCTACAGGCCCTAACAACACTCCAGCAACAATACTGAAGACTTGTGCTCCAGAACTTGCCGCTGCCCTAGCCAAGCTGTTCCAGTACAGTTACAACACTGGTATCTACCCGACAATGTGGAAAAGTGCCCAGGTATGTCCTGCGCCTAAAAAGCAGGACAAATCCAACCCGGCCAATTACCTCTCCATCAGTCTACTCTTGATCATCAGTAAAGTGATGGAAGGTGTCATCAACAGAGCTATCAAGCAGCACCTGCTCAGCAATAACCAGCTCAGTGACACCCAGTTTTGGCTCTGCCAGGGCCACTCAGCTCCTGACCTCAATATAGCCTTGAATATTGGTTCAAACAAGGATAAAAAAGCTGAATTCCAGAAGTGAAGTGAGAGTGACAGCCCTTGACATCAAGGCCACATTCAACCGAGTGTGGCATCACGGAGCTGTAGCAAAACCGGAATCAACAAGCATCATTTTGGGGCAATCTCTCCACTGGTTAGAGTCATACCTGGGACAAAGGAAGATGGTTGTAGTTGTTACAGGTCAGTCATCTCAGCTCCAGGGCATCTCTGCAGGAGTTCTCCTAGTTTCCCCTAATGGCTAGGCCAATTATCAAGATTTAAGGTGATTCACAGAAGGATCAGAGGGGACATGGGGAGAAGCCTTAGAAAGTGGCGAATGTCTGGAATTCACTGCCCGGTTTGGTTGTTAAAGAAAAAACACTCAACTGATTTGAAAGTAACCTGGATCTGCACCCAAAGTGCTGTGATTGCAGGGTTACAGGCTAGCTGAGGTTAGGGGGCAGCTAGTTTATTCAGCCTGTGCAGATATGTTGGGCTGAATAACCTCTTTCTGTGCTGTTAATTTTCTTTAGGTCTATGGATCCTTAATTGGGATTTCTGTTTTGATTTTACCTCCAGCAATCAATATTTACAACAGAAGACATGGGTTCACTCTCTGGACTAGAATGTCTACTAATCCCAACAGAAGATGAAGCAGTTTTGTATCATGTCGAACTACAGACATTATAAATTTCACGCATAATCGGAAAGAAAATTAGTTCAGGGATCAGAAATTTGACTGGTATTGCCACACTCTCAATCAATTAGAAAATTATCTTTCTTGTCTAAATTATATTCCAAAGTGGTCTTGTTTTAAAATTACCAGGCAAGCACTTAATTTACATGTAAGTGCAACAAACTTCATTTAGAAAAAATAACGTTTCCAATTCTCTTATTAGAATGGATGTTGAGTAAATGTGGAGTTTTTTGGCAAAGTAAGGCAGGAAATAATTAGGAATAGGTCAGCCTGGATTTTAAAAGCAGTAAATGCACCACAGTCCTGTAATGGTTAAATACTGTTTTGCTGAATTTGCAATGTTATATTAGTGAGATTATATCAGTTAATTATACGGCATCAGGATTGCATTAATCATTCGAAATAACTTCCATACAATGTAATAAAATGGCCTGGAGATGGTGCTTCAATTACTAGTCTATTTCTCTCAGTTTACATTTAAAACTCCCCAAAAAAGAAGCAGTAATTTTTGGAACACCAGACAATTGGTGCCAAAATTATGTGGAAATGCATTAGAAAATCATAATATTATTTTGCTGAATCAACATGGAAAAGGAAATTGTGTTTGACAAAACTGTTCGCATTTTCTAAAAAGTTAGAAAACTGGAATTAGAGGATGGAGTGTGTTTGGATTTTCAAAATGCATGTAATAAACCATAACACAACATGACACAAAAGTGAGCTCATGGTACTGGGCTAGTAAATTAGCTAGAATTTAGAATCACTTAATATGTGGAAAATAGATACCAAACAGCACTATAGACCACTGGCACCGGATGGCCTGTAATGATTCAAAAATTTGAGACAACATTGCCTTCTCAAGGGCAATTAAGAATGGGCAACTTATGTTGGCCTTTCTCGAGATACTTATATCCATGAACGATGTTTTGGGATTGGCAGATTGTAACTAGTGGGTTTTCATAAAGATCGCTGACGCGGCCTATTTATAATCTGTACATATAACTTAGATGCAGGAGCTGAGCACAGGCTTCTGATAAGACAAGGCCATGTGAGAAATGAAGCTGTGGGGAACAAGTAGGTTGGGTGAACTTGTGAATGGACTATATAATGTGAGGCCACGTGAAGTTACCACAGAAAGATGAAAGATTATGACCTGAAATGTGCACTGTTCTCCCTCTCTCCACAGATGCTGCCAGACACTTTGCAGCATTTACTGTGTCTATTTTAGGTTGTGTCGACTAAGGAGTGCAGCCGGGTTTCATGGAGGGAGTAGAGCTCTTGGAATCCTGACCAAGGAATAGGGGGTAAGATATGTTTGGTGGTGGCATTGTGCTGGAGTTAGCAGAAATGGTGGGAGATTTAAGGTGAATATAGAGACTGGTGGGTGAGATGGAAAATAAGAGACTTATAAGGGAACGTGGCAATTGTCTGGGAATGAGGGGAGGAATGAAAGCAGAAGTATGGGAGATAGCATGGACACAATTGAAGGCTTTGTCAAACACAGTACGTGGAGGGAGGGATGATCCTTGGTTAAGGAAAAATGAAGACATTTTGGAAGATTGTATCATTGGATCAGATGCAACAGAGACAGAGTTTCTGGGAGAATGGAAGGGAGTCCTTACAGGGAATAGGCTGTGGATAAATGTAGTCAAAGTACTTGCGAGAGTCAGTGAGTTTGTAATTAATATTTGAGCGCAACCTATTCCTGGAAGTGGAATCAGAAGCCAAGGGGTGGGAAAGAAGAGTCAGTGATAAGAGAAGGGTGGAACTTTCCTGAGATTCTTCTACACTCCTGCCACCTCTCCCTGCTCCAAAACTCACGAGTGGGGAAACATAAAACATCATCACTGTTTCACAAGAATTGTCACTGAACCATTTTGAACTGTGTAGTACAGAAAAAGGCCATTCAACACATTGTGCCAGACAACTGTCTGAAAGTCCAATTCAATTTGTTCCACAGCCCTTAGATTGTTCCTCATAGCTATGCAAACCTTTCCTTTCAGTTTGCTTTTGGAAATTGTAACCAAAACTGCTTGAGACACCTTTCAAGCAGTGGATTCCAGATCATAACAAGTTGCTGAGTAAAATGTATTCTACGCTTTTTCCTTCTTGGTTCTTTTACTCATCATATTAAATCTTCAGAGAGTTGCAGACCTTCCTGCCAGTGGAATCAAATTCTCCCCTTGGGCTCTATAAAATCCCTCATTATTATGAATGCAAAATGTCTTTTCATGTTCGAATTTTGCTGGTAAAATGGCTTTGATTGTTGTCTAATCAGCCTGCTGTATATCTGACCACACCAAAAGCATGTGTAGGGATTGAGGTTTTACCATATCCAGCGCAATACAGTGGGAAAAATCCCAAAGTAAACTGCAAAACAGAAACACAGATGACTCTACGAGAATGATTTACCTCAAATTTTCACGTAAGATTCCCTATAAAAATTTTTGCAGTTGCATCTTGATTAACTTGAACATCACCTGTCATTTCCATTTTACTTTTAAAACAATTATGTTTCAAGCACCTTTTTTGTTGATATTGGGAACACTGATGATATCTTTGGGAATCTGGCTTACTGAGCCTGTCAGTGTGACGGAGGTGGATTAACATGCACAGTTGAAATCACACAATCACTGATGCACCCGGGGTTAATGAGACCTGCTTTCTTCATATTAATACAGCTCCCTCACACTGTCGAGCTCAGTGGCTCTTCCAAGACAGCTCTCCCCCTCAATTTCAACACGCAGATAAAACTGAAATTTTAAAACATGCAACATGGTGGATTAAGCATATGAAAGATATTTTTAATTTTATGAATTTTCTTTTAGGTAAAGATCCCAGTAATAAATTTCTCTCTTTAAAGAGAATTCGCTCAAATGGCCTATTTCAGCTCATACATCTGATGGTCTTATCCTTTATCTTTTTCCTTTCCACTTGGTCTTTGCACATTGAAAAATATTTGCAATTGCAGATATTAGAAGGGCCTTGGCTTACTTAGGTCTTTGGAACTGATTTTATAAATTGCAGAAGTTGATACCCAAGATGCCCCTGTGTTCTGTCAATAGAAGTAGGATCTTTTGTACAGAGGTGACGTTATTTAGCTCAACCAGTCCATACTGGTGGTTATGCACCATCTGAGACTCCTCCAATCTTTTCTTGTCCCAATCTACCATCGTGACATCCCTTCTCCCTCTAGTTTCCCTATGATTGCATCTGTACTATACGCCTCAAGCTCCCCTTGTGGTAGTGAGTTCCACAGTGTTACTACTCTATTCCTGCTCCAAGCTTGCAAGGTGAGCAGATCAAGGTGCACATCAAACCTATCTTGTATGACAATGGCTATTTCAAAATGATAATTTTTCATTGAATATCATGCAAACTTGCAAAACTACTCCTTTGTAGTTTTAAAGTACCTACTCTACCTAAAATTAACTGGAAAAGCAAAGCATTAAAAGAAAATTGAACAGCAGTCTAAGGGCATTCAAGCAGCAGTTTCCACTAACAGAATGCTGCCTTCAGTTCCAAAAGATGTTCTGTCCATGCCATAATTGAATATTCTTGCTTTAACACAATGCTAATTAAATTTTGTTGAATGAAAGTTTCTTCAGACATTTAAACTCTGTTACAACAATGTTACAGTGGATTGGCTTGCAAGGTTTTAAATTCTGTATTGTAGCAATACTGTATGAAATTACCCGAATAATACTTTAAATGCAACAAGTAACTACATTGTATTGCTACTTTATTCCACATTAAAATTGTGCTTAACAAAAAATGCCGGAGATCACAGCAGGTCAGGCATCGTCCGAGAAGAGAAAGCAAGCTACCGTCTCGAGTCTGGGTGACTCTTCGTCAGAGCTGACATTTATGTTTCTCTCTATGGATGCTGCCTGACCCACTGTGATCTCCATCATTTTTTTGTTTTCAGTACAGATTCCAGTATCTGCGGTAATTTACTTCTACATTAAAATTGTGCTTGTTAGCAATACTGTATCTTTGTACTGTTTACTGGGGCTTTCCTAGGCCTTCGGGCTTTTTTTAAACAAACTATTGGTTTCCATCTTTTGAAACCTTCTGCAGTCAAGATGGAGGTTTCTTTTCAGTACTTCCTGCAAAAATCGATGCTTTCCTGCCTTTCGAGTCCAAAAAGATGAGGCACATCCTCTTGCTCTATTTTTATTTCTTGTTATGACTGCAGTCTTAATAATTCTACCCATCACTGTTGCAGTTTAAGTTGAATGTTCTGATCTTCTAAAAACCTTAAAATTCTTCTTTCTTTAAATCTTGCCCTTTGATCGTGATAAATAGGCTCCACATGTTTTCTGAAACTGTGGCCTTGGTATTAATTATATTTTTGGACACTTTCTCTGTCTACTGTAACTGTGCCTCACAGAGTCTCTTCACAATGACTTAGTTTGAAATGTAAGGACCATCAGATCAGCCAAGATGTCACTGAATGGCATAGCAGACTTGATAATTAAATGGCCAACTTCTGCTCCTACATCTTATGGAACTATTCTTTACCTGCTTCCTTTCCAACTTGGTCTTTACACCACTATTTGAACATTCTTGCTCTCAGAAACATCTTACTTTAGTCCCACATTGGTCAACTGCTCCAATAAGTCCTAATTTAAGGTCTATGCCTCGTCCCCGTGTCAATAGCCTACACTGCTTTCTCTTCAATTTTTACCAGCTCTGAGAGGAATGTTTTCTTCAGAGTGCTACTTTTGCTTTGCCTGTTCTCATAAATGCTGCTGACCACTTGGTGGTTTTCACATTCCAACTGCTGACTGACCATCTGCATCTTGGAGCTGCCATGTTCTTAAAATGAATCTCACCTGGCTTGAAAAAAGAAATCTGCAGGTTTGAATGGATTCTCTCCCCCATTGTTATTTTCAGGTATTTCAGCAACAGTTCTCACTGATGATCACCATTTGTTTATTGAGCTTTGGGAACCAATCCCTGGGAGCTGCTGGTTCTGGCAGTACACTGCTACCCATCCTCCCTTATATGCTGAATTAGGGGACCTATTTAATTATCAATCTCACAGGGCAGAACACTAGAGAGTCTTAACAAGAAGAGGCACTTATCTCACATGGCAAGGTATAGTTTACTGCATCGTAACAGAGATACAACTAACTTTAACTAGTGGACATAATTGCAAGTATTAGAATCCAGTAATTTTGCATTGGCAAGGTTAACTATTTCTGCACCCAAGGACTACGTAATATCATCAGATTGGGTAGAGCTAACACAATTTCAACATTAGTTCTTTCAGAATTATTCACTGATACAGCAATGGCTGACAGCTGAGAGTTTCAGAAAATACCATTGGTGGTCTGAATTTGATTATTTTTAGCATGGGTTATGGATCCTTAGCACCATATTCATGCTGTTCACCAGCTTTACTATATATACAGTAAAATCGAACACTCTGGGGAGGCTAGCTGGCCTCTACCTGTCACCCTAAGAGGGTGACATTGCAGTCCCCTGATTCAACATGGCCTCCAGCTCCAGGGACAGGTCTGAGAAACAGGCGTGGGTTTTTAGGGAGGGAGGCAGCCTTCCCATCATTTACTTTACTGCATTCAGTACCTTCATCAGTACAGTCATTGTGAGACCTGTGCAGTTCCTTTAAATATGATACAGATTTTTCATTGTTTTTGATGCATCATCACTGCTCTCTCATGAGTTGTTTAGGAAACCTGGAGGCAGGATGACTCAGTGAAAGAGCCTTGGCAAAGTTGCTAAATAATCAAGTGGTTTCCCATCCTGCTATTGCTCTTTCTGTGCCTCTTCTTGCTAAGACTCTGTAGTATTCTGCCATGCAACTGAGAATTAGATAGGTCCTTTAACTCAGAATATAAGGGAGGATTGGTAACAATATACTACTAGACCAGGAAATAAATGCAAAAATATTCCACACAATATCTTTGTAACACAACATTTTGGGTTCAAGTCCAACAGCAAGATTTGAACACAAAATTCACAGATGAGCTCCAGAGCAGTACCCAGGGAGCAGTGTCTAGGGTAAGATGTTAAACTGACGCCCTAAATGCACTCTTGGGTAGATGTAAAAGATCACATGGCACTATTTCAAAGATGAATAGGGGAGTTTTTGTTTGTGTCCTGGACAATATTTATTTCTCAATTAACATCACAAAGAATATTTTCGAATAATCCTTGGGAATTGGGATCCCCCTTAAACTTGAGTCCACTCAGCATTTCACATTTAGTAATTCCTGTAGTGTGAGACCTCATTTAGCTGTTTTGTAGTAGTAACTAGCCCTAGACAAACATAAATGAATGAGTTATTGGGGGCCACACTACTCAATTATGAGTGCAGTGTTTTCAGAAATAAAAATGCTCTGTTCTTAAAAGGAATGAAAATTAACCTTCCAATGCAGTTGGACAAGGGGCCAGCTGTCACCCTGGCATCATGAGCCACTTGTCTGTGATCATTGGCTGAGAGGATTTTAACAAGTGATTGACATAGCAGAAATGGCCAGCCCCCAGAATAATGGACATCAACAGGGATAGGTGGTGAGACACAGATATGACAGCCACCTTCTTTTTGAGAAAGTCCAGGAGTTCCCCTACTTTAACCCAATTGAAGAGCAAAGACAGTTACCACCAATTGCTACCTCAAAAAGCCGCAAGACATTTGGGATGTCTCTTCTCCTCCATTTTACAGGATGGATTTAGGATCACTGAAACATTCTCATTTGTTGTGAATTGTATATTTCCGTTCTTTGCCCAAATATCTAATGTACCGTATCTAAACGGCTACTTCTCAATAATCAGAAAATTGCTAAAAATCAGCGACGGCCTGCATTAGGTAACAGTGATCGCTAACCCACTAAATTCAAAATAAGTACCCCCTTATTAGTTGTCGGAGCTTGTTGTGCACAAAATGGCCACCATGTTTCCGACACCATGTGGTAGGTACACTGAGCATTTATTGACTATAAAGCACTTTGAAATGTCCAGTAGACGTGAAAAGAGTTACATAGGCGCAAATATTTATTTTTTGTTTTCTCTTTGGAGTTAAAATATTGAAGAAAAATATATTAATAATTTTAGATGAAATTGCCTTATCCACAATTTTATCAAATTTTTAATTTTAGAACCAGACTTTATACAGATATTAATAGAGGATTTGCATTCAAGCTCGATAACATGTTTTTGTTGTGCATAATGTGCTGCATAATTTTTTTCCCTTGGTTTTCTTTTAAAGGTTCTTGATTAATTATACTCTGATAAGGAGGACGTGCCAGAAACATTATCAAGATTGAAGGTAAGCCTGAAGGGCATTAGGGAACGGGTGTAAGAGCTTTAAAGGTCCTGGTGGCTCATCTGATGGATTTTCATTTCAATCCGATTGTGTTGTTGTGTCCAAAGCACTTACTACTCTGGATCAGCTTATCAACTAAAATCACATGGCATTGAGACCTACGATTGTTTAGGTTGTGAGCGAGTGAAGATTTTTGAGGTTTTTCCTGTTATGTTCATTCCATTGGTATATTTGCAAGTGCAGAAGGAGAAGCATTCAGTGAGGGGATGAGTGCGTTAAATTTACATTGTGCCCTCTTAGACTGGCTGCATTTCTTTACCAGAAAAGTATTTACCTCTACCCCGGTTTCTTCATGGAATCTTGTTCACCTTGGTGTAGATGGTGGTGGTGAGAAGTAAATCGTAACGTATTCAATATCTGAAGTGAAATCTATGCTGCAGTAACACATTATTTTGCAGGTTTTAATTTACATGGCCTCACAGGTAGAGGAAAAGACAATTCGAATAAAGTTCCAATTAATGTCATTTTTGATGAGAAATTCAGCCGAACAATATATAAAATAAACATCAAACCAAATGGCAAAGAGTGACTCTAAAATAATTAAACCCCACAAGAATAGGAGTAGTATTGCACAGTTCACAATCATCTTTTACTCTTAAATATTTTTGCTGTTAAAAAAAACTGCAGTTTATTGTACTTTACATAATGTAAATAGAAAACCAATGCAGGAGATAATAGAAAATTTCATTTCCATGGTTCATTGACACACCTTGCTATGTAGAACTAACAGATGCTGCTGTGTTCTGAATTTGTTTTTCTTTGTTGTTTAGTAGAAATAATATCAAAATACTGATGACTGCTCAGTTATTGAGGTAAACTGCCTCATATATATGAAAATAATAATCACAAATACATTTGGATTTCTACATACTCAGAAGAGAGGATTCTCACATGCTTTTTACATCTCAGGACATCCTAAAACTCTTCACAGCCAAAGAGTATTTGGTGAAAGAAAACAAAAACGCAAAAGAAGCCAGAGTTGGAGGAATACAGATAAAGTGACATAGAGATGTACAGCATGGAAACAGACCCTTTAGTCCAACTTGTCCTGCTGACCAAAAATTCTAAATTAATCTAGTCCCATTTGCCAGCATTTGGCCCATGTCCCTCTAACCCTTCCTATTCATATGCCCATCCTGATGCCTTTTAAATGTTGTAATTGTACCAGCTTTCACCACTTTCTTTGGTAGCTCATTGCCTACATATGCCACCCTCTCGGCGAAAAAGTTGCCTCCTAGGCCTTGTTAAAATCTTTCCTATGTCACCTTAAACCTATGCCTTCTAGTTTTGGACTCCCCTACCATGGGGAAAAGCCCTTGACTATTCACCCTATTCACATCCCTCATGATTTTATAAACCTCAATAAGATCACCACTCAGTCTCCAATGCTCCAGGTGAAATAGCCTATTCAGTCACTCCCAATAGCTCATGACTTCCAACTCTGGCAACATTCTTGTCAGTTGCTCCTGAGCCCTGTCAAGTTTCACAACATCTTTCCTATAGCACAGAGACCAGAACTGAACACTGTATTCCAAAAGTGGCTTAAGATGGTTGGGAAAAGTAATAGAGATAAGTGAGGAGTAAGTTCATCTAGGCATTTAGGCAAGGGGATAATGATAGTCATTGCTGCGTTATGGATAATCTCAGTAATTCAAAACTTTATCTTAGATGTTACACCTCAAACCATGTTATGACATGATTACCTGACATGATTCCAACAACGAAGGCATTTTCTGTTCAGCACAGCATTCTTGAATCTCTTTCCATACTTATACTTTTAAGCTCTGTCTTCATCCTGTAGATGTTCATTCAGCTGACTCATGGTAAATATCCATGGATGAATGTGGAATGAAAAGATTCAAGAAATCTGAAGAATATATCATGGGTAACAATTATTATATTGTGAAACAAAACACTTCCTCTACTGGGGGTGTATTTGGACAAAATAAGAATATTTTTAGTAACCTTGTTGGAACATATTGCTTGATATATCATCTAAAACTTTTACCATTGCCTGATTTAATGGTTAATAAGGACAATTATGTCACCAGCCATAATGGATTGGCCTGTAACAGTTTAGTTTCACACAAGTAATGCCTGAAGTAAAACTCAGGATGTGGTGCACCTGAGATACCAATCATTTTTATTTTTTTACCTGACCATTTACATAACTATGCATTAATGACTTAAACCATTTCTGTTTAGGGCCACTAAGGGCTAACAATTGTGCCTTGGAACATTAATAATGAGGTGTTCTTGTTACAAAGTGCACCCCTGCCACATTTGGGTCGTAACTTTGGGTAACTTTGGAAAGGGTATCAGCAGGAATTATCCCCATGAAAATAAAGTTCATGAAGCTTGCTGATATAGCATATTAGTATACGGGAACAAAACTTTGATTAAGAAAGGTGATGGAGGGTTTGTAAGCATTTATTAAAGAAATGAGTACACCAATTGAAAGTAGATATAAAGGGTGCTGGTCCTCACTGACAGGAGCTACAAGGATACCTGTACTTCAACAAAACAGACAGAAAGCTACACAGGCAAATATACCCTCAACAACTTTTCTTTCAATTCCTCCCACTTCCTACAAACAAAGGGTGTGGCCATGGGTACCCGCATGGGTCCAAGCTATGCCTGCCTCTTTGTAGGTTATGTGGAACAATCCCTCTTCCGTACCTACACTGGCTCTAAACCCCACCTCTTCCTCCGTTACATTGATGACTGCATCGGCGCCGCCTCGTGCTCCCACGAGGAGCTCGAACAGTTCATCCAATTCACCAACACTTTCCACCCCAACCT
>JAHRHZ010000249.1:20498839-20539313 GCA_024137785.1 Ginglymostoma cirratum
GCTGGATGAACACAGCAGGTCAAGCAGCATCATAGGAGCAGGAAAACTTGACGTTTCGGGCCTGAACCCTTCATCAGAAATGGGGGAGGGGAAGAGGGTTCTGAAATAAATAAAGACTTTCCACATCAGGCAGATGTTCACCTGCACATCTGCCAATGTGGTATACTGCATCCGCTGTACCCGTTGTAGCTTCCTCTACATCGGGGAAACCAAGCGGAGGCTTGGGGACCGCTTTGCAGAACACCTACGCTCAGTCTGCAACAAACAACTGCATCTCCCAGTCGCGAACCATTTCAACTCCCCCTCCCATTCCTCAGATGACATGTCCATCCTGGGCCTCCTGCAATGCCACAGTGATGCCACCCGAAGGCTGCAGGAACAGCAAATCATATTCAGCCTGGGAACCCTGCAGCCCAATGGCATCAATGTGGATTTCACAAGCTTCAAAATCTCCCCTCCCCCAACCGCATCCCAAAACCAGCCCAGCTCATCTCCACCTCCCTAACCTGTTTTTCCTCTCACCTCAAGCCACACCCCCATTTCCTATCTACTAACATCATCCCGCCCCCTTGACCTGTCCGTCCTCCCTGGACTGACCTATCTCCTCCCTACCCCCCCCCCCCCCCACCTACACTCACCTTTACTGGCTCCATCCCCGCCTCTTCGACTTGTCTGCCTCCTCTCCACCTATCCTCTCCTCTATCCATCCTCTATCTGCCTCCCCCTCTCTCCCTATTTATTTCAGAACCCTCTTCCCCTCTCCCATTTCTGATGAAGGGTTTAGGCCTGAAACGTCAAGTTTTCCTGCTCCTGTGATGCTGCTTGACCTGCTGTGTTCATCCAGTCCCATGCTTGTTATCTGCAGTGAAAAGTGTGCACGGTCGCTCATCCATAAGCGCCATTCACAAAATAAATAAAGAAAGATAACTTAAAGAAAGTCCAACTCTCCTTCGCTGCTATATGACCACAAGAGTCTCACTCCAGGCTCTCCAGCCCACGCTGTGCCGCCGAAAGTGTCTTGCTCTGGCCGACAGCAATCCATGCCATGCCGCTGTCGGGGGACCACTCCATGTGGAAAATGACAGCCCTGAATCAGGCTTCACATGCCGGCTCACCGACCGATACAGCCACCGTCTACGAAAACTCCGCCTCTGCTCCGGAGCCCTTCGAGGCCCCACCCTGCCAAAGAGGTTTCTCGGCCACACATTGCTCCGGGACTCAGCCCCACGATGATGCTGGTACACAGCTTCACCGTCACTCCGGGTACACGGCTTCACCCTCACTCTGGGCACCCAGCCTTAACATCACTCCACGTTCACAGCCTCACTGTCACTCCGGGTACACAGCGTCAACGTCACTCCAGGTACACAATTTCACTGTCACTCCGGGTACATGGCCTCACAGTCACTCCATGTACACAGCCTCACTGTCACTCCATGTACACCGCTTCACCGTCACTCCGGGTGCACGGCCTCGCCGTCACTCTGGGTACACAGCTTCACCGTCACTCCGGGTACACAGGCTCACCATCATTCCGGGTACACGGCCTCACTGTCAATCCTGGTCCACCGCCTCACCTTCACTCCTGGTATACAGCCTGACCGTCACTCCGGGTAGACAGACTCACCATCACTCTGGGTAGACAGACTCACCGTCACTCAATGTACACAGCCTCACCGTCACTCTGGGTACACAGCTTCACCGTCACTCCGGGTACACAGCCTCACTGTCACTCTGGGTACACAGCTTCACCGTCACTCCGGGTACACAGCCTCACTGTCACTCCATGTACACAGCCTCACTGTCACTCCGGGTATACAGCCTCACCATCTTTCCGGGTACACAGGCTCACCGTCACTCTGGGTACACAGCCTCACTGTCACTCCATGCCCACGGCTTCACTGTCACTCCAGGTACACGGCCTCACCGTCCCTCCATGTACACAGCTTCACTGTCACTCCAGGTACACGGCCTCACCGTCCCTCCAGGTACACAGCCTCACTGTCACTCTGGCCCACGCTCACACCTCTGCTGCTGCAGGACACAGCCAGCGCACTCAGCTCCCATCCAGTTACTGGAGGTGTCTCCTTTCTTCAGGTTGGAGCTGTATAGTTGAAGTATAAGGGGGAGAGTACTGCAAAGGGGAGAGAGAGAGAGAAAGAGAGAAAGGGAAAAGGTAAAGGAGAAAGGAAAAGGAATTGGTGAGCAGTGGAGCTCTGACTGCAGGGTCTTTTCCTGCCTGGATAAAGTTGCTGCAATTCAAAATATCACCTTTCTTGTATTAAATGTTGCAGATTTCTTACATTGGATGCCTGTTAGCAAATTGATTTTCAAGTATAAATCTATAGTTGTGCCTGATCAGACAGACCTGAAACCAAATTATTTCAAAAAACATGGCACTTCTAGACTGCAAACTGGGAATGCATGGGACCCAAGACACTTCTGGATTTTGGAATTTTCTGGATTATGATGTTAGAATGCCTTAATGCAAACATAAGTGCAAATGTAAACATAAAGCAAAAAAAAAATTTTTACTTATCCAGTTATTGTATGTTCATGTTACTGCTCTGAAAGCATGAGTACATTGGTGAATCTGAGAGTTGCTTTGATCTGCTCCACAGAAATTCTGGACATTTCATATTTCCAAATAATAAGCTTATGTATGGATAAGTTACAGTTTAGTTTCTAGCTGCCTCTTTTAAATGCTTGGTTCTATCTATTTCTGTATTTCTGAATTCCTGAATTCATTGTATTACTTGTATCCGTTCAATTAAGGAGATCCTCACAGCATCCCCACTCTACTTCTTCCATTAGATGTTAACGTAGTGTCCCTGCAACATGCTAATCCGAACCAGAATTTAAAATGTATCATTTTCACATTCAGGTCAGTTCAGTAAGGAGAAACCTTCAATTAACAGACTAGTTGAACTTGCGAGGTAATGATTGAGTCTTTAAGATTAAACCTCTTTATTGCATTACAGTTTATATAAATACATACGATGTGGCAAGAGTTCTGTCTTTGCCTCTTACATAGTGTGAAGAATCCAAGACTTAGACAGTAATTAACAAAGTGGTGTCAATCGGTTGCGGATACCCACTAGGACAACACGGGAGAGTAAACAAGCTATAATGACAACTACTAATAAACAATTAGATCTTAGACTTGCAAGGTAACATTGATTTTATGAAGCCAAAATCCAGGTTCTTAATTATGTAAAACTGCTTTAATTGATATGCATTGCATAATTAATATATAAATACTTAATGACAAATATTGATTTTCAATAGATATTTTGAAGTGGATCTAATTTATATAACAATAATGCCATATGACACATAAATATTTATAACTGTATTTTACATCTAATCAGACCCAATTACAATTTATTAATTGAAATTCCACTGTAAAAACCAGTGAGTTTAAGATTGAATTTGGATAGTCAGCTGAAAATTAGTCGTTTTTTCCTGTTTAGAATCTGCATCACCCCTTCTCTAAAAATGATATTAAAAAAAAAACGAATGGAGTCATCAACACAAAGCTCATACATTTTGCTGTAAAATAATTTTTCTTTTCCACGATTCAGCACAGCTAGAGGTTTGGCCTATAGCAGCACAGGCCTGTTGTTGAGCCAATTATCATAAATCCCCTGAACAATTAACAATATTGGAGTGCAGCGCTGCATGTATTTTAAATGTTATAACTATGCTTGGCTCTTTTGTTAATTGGGCTATCTGACTCTACTTTTTATGCCGCTCATCTGCTCATTACTGCAGCCATTTAATTCAATTAGCACCTTAATTAGACGAACATCCATGTCCAATGTCGCAGCCTTGTCAAAGTACGTAGCTTGATTACCAAAGACAAACACACCATGCAAATCATGCTGTAACTCAAGGGCTGAGATGATGGAAACTAGCCAACTGGTGAAGTGGAAAACTACGTGTCTTCATCCCCCTCAGCAGGGCAAGCTGTCTCTATTGAAATACACTAATGATTTACGCTTTCATTAGTTACGCATATTGGCTGGATTAAATTTTATTTGCCTAATGCTGTGCGTTATAAATAATTTTTTTTTGCTCTCCAAATATTAAAGTGTTGCTCACTCGGCAATTGAGAAAGCCACAAACTCATTTTCTTGTTTAATCCTTTCGATTATGTAGCAGTGCTGTGATATGCCCATTTATTTGTTTCTTGGATTATGTTTAGCCATCAAATGTGTAATTATAGTTTGCAGTTTTTAATCTTTATTAAAGTTGAATGTTTGCAGGATGTCAGTAATAATGAGCATTCCTTAAAGCAATGCTTTCTGATCACTTTCCATTTAACAGGCTCTTTGAGTTCAGTGCAAAACAAAATGAAAAATTATCCACTGCTTGAAAGATCAGTGACTATCTCATATTGGCACCACTTCAGGAGTTCTCACTAACAGGAGATCATGCCATGAGGTGACTGAATTACAGTGCGTCAGTGAGGGACCCACAAGCAAAATGTCGAGGAAGGTGTTGTGTCTCCCATAGATGCAGCAGTCGTCATTGTTGAATGGTTAGCTTTGGAGCAAAGAAAGGCTGAATGGGGTCAAGGTATGGATCAGCCTGGTCTGGTTGATCTGAAGCTCTGAGAAGCCCAGAGGGCTCCCCTGTTCTTGTAAATCCTAGCTACCACAAAGATGATGCTAGTCTTTTAGACATATTTGCAGTCTATATTACATTACTATTAGACTTTAAAATGCTTCTAACGGTAAGATTCAAACATTTTAATCAATTCAAAACCTATTACGCGGAATGTTTCCTGATACTACACAAAACTATAAGATGTAGGAGCATAAGTAGGCTGTTCAGCCCATGGAGTCTGCTCTGTCATTCAATGGCTGATCGGATAATCCTTAAATTTCACTTTGCTGTCTTTTCCCCCTATTCTTTGAATCCCTTGCTGATTAAAAATATATCTCTCTCAGCCTTGAATATACTTAATGGCACAGCCCTGCCAGCCCTTTGTGGTAAAGAGTTCCACAAATTCATTCCCCTCAGAGAAAGCTCCTTCTCATGTGTATTAAAATATCTTATCCCTGAGATAGATTCAAGACATTTCCACAAGGGAAAACGACTCTTCTGCATCTACCCTGTTAGTTCCCATAAAGAAAATGTATGTGTCAATAAGCTTGCCTGTCAATTTTACAAAATCCAATGAGTATAAGTGCAATGAGTCCAAATTGGTGTTAATCATCTCCTGAAATGCACAAGGATTGATGTAGTACTGCAATGGTGATCCTAATCTATATAACATCATAAAGATTGTAAATAAAGAAGTGAAGTAGGAAGAATTCATTTTTATTCATAATTAATGTTTTAAGACATTAGCAATGAATTAAAAAACATGAATTTTTGCTTATGTATATAATCCTCAGCATCTAAGATCCTTTAAAGTGAAGGAAGTTCAAATTGGTTTTTATTGGCAAAACTTGATAGCAGAATGACTTGGGCTGTAGAAAAGACAACAGCAGAAACAGTCCTTTGACCCTGCAAAGTCCTGCTCACTAACATCCGGGGGTTGGTGCTAAAATTGGGAGAGCTGTCTCATAGACTAGTTAAGCAACAGCCTGACACAGTCATACTCACAGAATCATACCTTACAGACAATGTCCCAGACACCACCATCACCATCCCTGGATATGTCCTGTCCCACCGGCAGGACAGACCCAGCAGAGGTGGTAGCTCAGTGGTATACAATTGGGAAGGAGTCGCCTTGGGAGTCCTCAACATTGACTCTGGAGGCCTTGTGGCTTCAGGTTAAACAAGGGCAAGGAAACCTCCCGCTGATCGCCACGTACCATCCTCCTTCAGCTAATGAATCTGTACTTCTCCATGTTGAACAACACTTAGAGGAAGCATTGAGGATGACAAAGGCACAAAATGTAATCTGGGTGGGGGATTTCAATGTCGACCACCAAGAGTGGCTCGGCAGCAGTACTACTGATCATAGCTGCTAGACTGGGTCTGTGGCAGGTGGTGAGGGAGCCAACAAGAGGGAAAAACATACGTGACCTTATCCTTACTAATCTGCCAGCTGCAGATGCATCTGTCCATGACAGTATCGGTAAGATCGACCATCGCACAGTCCTTGTGGAGACAAAGTCCCACCTTCACATTGGTAGCAACTTCCATCATGTTGCTTGGCACAATCACTGCGCTAAATGGGACAGACTTCGCACAGATCTAGCAACTTTAGACTGGTCAGCCATGAGGCACTTTGAGCAGCAGATTTGTACTCCAGCACAATCTGTAACCTCATGGCCCGGCATATCCCCCACTCAACCATTACCATCAAACCAGGGGATCACCATTGCAGTACTACATCAATCCTGGTTCAATGGAGAGCACAAGAGGGCATTCCAGGAGCAGCATCAGGCATTCTTAAAGATGAGGTGTCAAACAGGGCTGAGAGCCACCAAGCAGGACTACTTGCATGCCAAACAGCAGAAGCAACAAGTGATAGACAGAGCTAAGCGATCCCACAAGCAATGTTTTAAATCTAAGATCTGCAGTCCAGCCACATTCAGTAATAAATAGTAGTGGACGATTAAACAACTCACTGGAAGAGGAGGCTCCACAACTACAGGTAGTTCTCCTTCAATGCAATATCTGTGTTCTTGTGTGAACACGCGCTGTAGAAAATCGCCATCGAAAATCACATTATAGGGAAATTGCTATAGAAAACCCCTATACCTGTACAGCAGAATGTTTGCATTATCCAAACAGCGTCCACTATTCAGCAATCGTGTTACAGCTAACTTGAGTTAATGAAAGACGCATTATAGCAGAACTACCTGTATCCTCAATGATGGAAGATTCCAGCACATCAATGCAAAAAGTAGTGTTGAAACTTTCACTGCAATCTTCAGCCAAAAGTGCCGAGTGGATGATCCATCTCGGCCTCCATCAGTGGTCCCCAGCATTACAGAGACCAGTCTTCAGCCAATTCGATTCAGCCCACATGATATCAGGAAAAGGTTGGAGACACTAGATACTGAAAAGGCTACAGGCCCTGACAACATTCCGGCAATAGTACTGAAGTTTTGTGCTCCGGAACTTGCCACTCCAGTAGCCAAGCTGTTCCAGTACAGTTACAACACCAGCATGTACCTGACAATGTGGAAGATTTCCCAGGTATGTCCTGTACATAAAGAGCAGGACAAATCCAACCCGGCCAATTACCGCCCCATCGGTCTACTCTCGATCATCAGTAAAATGATGGAATGTGTCCAACAGCACTATCAAGCAGCACCTGCTCAGCAATAACCTGCTCAGTGACGCCCAGTTTGGGTTCCGCCAGGGCCACTCAGCTCCTAACCTCATTCCAGCCTTGGTTCAAACACACCACATAAACACAGTGGCAACAAGAGCAGGCCAGAAGCTCGGAATATCACTGCAATTAACTCACCTCCTGACTCCCCAAAGCCTGTCCACCGTCTACAAGGCACAAGTCAGAAATGTGATGGAATACTCCTCACTTGCCTGGAATAGTGCAGCCCCAACAACACTTAAGAAGATAAACACCATCCAGGACAAAGCAGCCCACTTGATTGGCGCTACATCCACAAGCATCCACTCCCTCCATCACTGACACTCACTAGCAGCAGTGTGTACTATCTACAAGATGCACTTCAGAAATTCACCAATAATCCTCAGACAGCACCTTCCTAACCCATGACCACTCCCTTCTAGAAGGAAAAAGTCAGCAGATACATGGGAACACTACCACCTGCAAGTTCCCCTTCAAGTCACTCCCCATCCTGACTTGGAAATATATTGCCGTTCCTTCACTGTCGCTGGGACAAATTCCCAGACGTCCCTCCCTAATAGCATTGTGGGTCAACCTACAGCAGGAGGACTGCAGAGGTTCAAGAAGGCAGCTCACCATCACCTTCTCAAGGGTAACCAGGGGTGGGCAATAAATGCTGGCCAGACAGCGATGCCCACATCCCACAATTGAATAAAGAACAACAAAAGAAACAGTGAAACCACTTTAGTGTATCCTTGTCCTGATTTCAATGTGGCAACTGTCAAACAATGACAATACAAAGTAGGTGCATGGGAAACTCTGATACTTATCAATCATCAGGACAGAAATAACACACTCCTGCCAACATGCATTGACCTGAAGAGAAAAACACCTTACATACACCCATTTTTATTAATACAATTCAAGGTTCAAACTGTCTTTCAATGTTACATATTACGGATACACGGTATTTGCAACTGGCATTGGAAGCAAACATGATAATCATGACAGAGTTTGAAAAGTAAGTGTTTATCCATTCCCACTGCCTCGCTTCTCAGAATGAAAACAGAACAGCTATAAAATGTGGAAAAATGTTAAAAATTCAAACTCTACCTGAATGCAGATAACATTTGCAACAAAGACTGAAGGCACAATTAAGGGTTAATTAATCAGTTAAGAGTTAAGGCTATAAATACATTATCATGACAGAAACATGGCTGCCAGGACTGAGAACTAAATATTCAAGAGTGGGAAGCACAGACAAGAAGGAAAAGGAAGTGGAATTGCGCTGATAGTACGGGATAGGTTTAATATATTTGTAAGTGAGGATCTCAGATTGGAAGAACAGCCAGCACAGTGTCAGTTTTGGACTGTTTCATGGAAGGTTTTTGTCATTGAGCCCTGGCAAGATTTCTCACATTATTTTCCAAAACTTTTCTTGTTACCTGTGCCCCACACCTCTATAATGCTCTGATTGTACATGCTTCCCTCTTGCCCAGAGGTGGAAGTATTCAGTACTGCCGGTATCTCCCACAATTCCACGTTCAAATGGAGTTATGTGTCAAACTCTGTCAGTGCACTGCAGCTCTGTACAGTTCCTGAGTCTGAAGAGCTTCCCTGAAGATGGTGATCAGAGGAATATCGGCACCCCAATTTGCCAACAGGGACCTGGTAGTCCTGGTGGACAGGTGGCATAGAGGAGGGTCACCCTCTTACTTCAGGAGCAGCAGAAAGGAGTACCCCACCAGACCATGCCATAGTGACATAGATCAGTGCCATTGACACTGAAGATTCTACCCAATGTCCGGAATCTGGTCGGAGCTAAGAAGCAGCAGGGAACAGATGTTGGTTGAAGTTATTTATCCTTCAAGTAATAGGGTCAGTACAGGCCATAGTACTAATCAGGAGACGAGAAAAGCATGCAGCAAGGGCAACACAGTTATCATGCATGATTTCAAACTGCATGTAGACTGGATGAACCTAGTCATCACTGAAACTGTGGAGGGCAAATTTCTGGAGCGTCTTAGGGATGGGTTTTTAGAGCAGTATGTTGAGGAAAAGCTTTTTTAGGACTAGTATAATGTAATGAAAAGTAACTCATTAATAATCTTGTAGTAAAAGAACTTTTAAGAATTAGTGACCTCAATATGATATTATTTTACATTCTGCTTGAAAATAGGTAGTTCAATCTGAAGCAATGGGTGTTAAATTTAATTTAATTTTATTCATTCACAGGATGTGGGTATCATTGGCTAGGCAAGCATTTATCACCCATCCCTAAATACCCAGAGATAAGTTAAGCATCATCCACATTGCTACGGGACTGGAATTACGCGTAGGCCAGACTGGGTAAGGATGGCAGTTTTCTTCTCTAAAGGACATAAATGAGCTAGATGGGATTTTCACCTGACAGTGGATACTTGGTTATCATTAGACTTTCAGATATTTATTGAATTCAAATTCTACTTTCTGCTGTGGCAGAATTTGGACCTGGGCCCCAAACACATTACCTGGCTCTCTGGATAAACTGTCCAGTGGTAATGCCACGAGGCCATCACCACCCCTATGAGAAAGAAGACATGAGGCACAAATTGGCAGTGGTGGATTGGGAAAATACATCAAAAGGGGTGACTGGACATAGGCAATAGAGGGTGTTTAAAGAGCTACGACATAGCTTACAGCAATTATACATTCATTCAATCTTCAAAAACTCAAAAAAAAAGTCAGTGAACCTTTGGCTGTCAAAGCAAGTTCAGGATTGTATAATAGTAAAAGAAAACGTGAATATATTTACCAGAAATAACATTAAACCTAGAGACTGGATGATTTCTAGAATGCAGCAAAGGAGGACCAAGAAAATGATAAGGAATGGGAGAATAGAGTATCAATATAATCTCGAAAAAAAACATTAAAATGGACTGTAAAACCTTGGAATGACATGTTAACAGACAAAGTACAATTAAGCCCCATTACAAGCAGAATCTGGAGAATTTAGGATGGGAAATAGAGAAATGACAGAGGATAAATGATTTTTATGTCTGTTTTCACTGAAAAAATATATAGGAAATCTTCCAGAACTAAAGATCCTAGTGGCCATTGTGAATGAAGCATTGGAAGAAATTAATACCAGTAAGGTCATACTGGAGAAATTAATGGAGCTGATTAAGTTATTAAGTCCTGAGATCAGATGTTCTATATCCCAGAATGTTGAGGGATCCGGCTACAGAGATCGTTGATGCATTGGTGGTTCTGTTCTAATATTCTAAGGTTTCTAGAATGATTCCTGCATATTGGAAAGGAATAAGCATCACCACACTATTTCAGAAGGAAATGAGAGAGAGAACAAGGAACGATGTATCTAATAACGTTACATAAGAAGGGAAAATTGAATCAATTTTCTTTATTTTTTCACAAAATGTGGGTGTCTCTGGCTGGACCAGCATTTATTGTCTGTTCCTAATTTCCCAGAGGGCAGTTAAGAGTCAGCCATATTGCTGTGTGTCTGGAGTCACATGTTAGGCCAGACCAGGTAAGGATGGCAGTTTCCTTCCCTAAAGAACATTAGTGAACCCAATGGGTTTTTCCTGACAATCTGCAATCGTTTCATAGTTATCATTGAACTCTTATTTCTAGATTATTATTGAATTCAAACTCCCTCATGTGTCATAGCCGGATTCAAACCCAGGCCCCAGATATTTCCTGGGTCTCTGAATTAATATTCTGGCAACAAAACCACTAGGCCATTGCCTAACCACTAAAGGGTACAATAAGAGGTTTGATAAATGGACTTTTCGTTAGTAATGATCTGATTGTGCATAGTCAGCATGGATTTGCAAACAAGAAATGAAGTTTGATGAACTAGTTTTCTTTTCAGTATGTTAGTAACACAACTGATATGAGGTTTTTGATGAATATAGTATATTTGGATTTTCAGAAGGCTTTTGATAAAGTCCCCTGAAAGCGGTTGGTCAGCAAATTTAAATCACAAAGCATGGATTAAGGATTGTCTAACAGACAGAAAACAGAGAGTAGGATAAATGGGTCATTCTCCCATTGGCAGGCTGTGATGAGTTGACACAAGGTTCAGTACTCAGGCCCCAGCTGTTGACAATGATTTGCAATGATTTGGATGTGGGGACTAAATAAATTATTTCCAACCTTGCAGATGATGCAAAGCTAAGTGGGAATGTATGTTGCAAAAATGATGTAAAGTGGCTTAAGGAAGATTTGGTCAGACTTAGTGAATTGGGAAGAACATGGCAGATGGAATATAATTTTCAAAAATGAGAGGTTATCCACTTTTGTAGGAGGAATGGATATGTAGAGTATTTCTTGAATGATAACAGGTTGGAAAATATAGATACTAAAAGGAAACTGGGTGGACTTGTCAATAAATCATTGAAGATTAAATATGCAAGTGTTGCAAGCTATTGAGAAAGCTAATGGAATGTTAGCCTTTATTGAAAGAGTATTTGAGTACTGGAATAGTGAAGTCTTGCTTCACTTGTCTAGAACCTTGGTTAGGTTGCACCCGGAGTATTGTATGCTGTTTTGGTCTCCTTATATCGGAGGGACTGCAATGAATGTCCATCAGACTTTCTCCTGTGATGGCAGGACTGTCCTATGAAGAGAGATTGGACAAACCGGGCCTTTATTCTCAAGAGGTTTGAAAAATGAGAAGTGATCTGATTGAAACTTGTCAAATACTTTAAGGGTTAAACTGGGTAGATGCAGGGAAGATATTTCCCCTGTTTTCCTATCTACAGATACTGCCAGTCCTGCTGACTTTCTCTAGTATTTTCTGATTTTGCTTCAGATGTTTCTCCTAGTTGGCAAGACTAGGTCTTCAACCAGGTCATCATGGTGCAGATGATGGGTCAGCTGAAGGTTCCAATCCTTGGATTGGTCTGAGGAGTTGGAGGCGAGGGCCTTACATACAGTTCTGACAGGATGTGGCAAATAATCCTTGTGCACTGTGGCCTGAACAACCGAAGTAGACAAAGAGGGCTTGTGATGGACTTCAAAGAGCTGGGAGAGTGGCTAGCGGTCTTCTGTCTCCTCATTGAGACATGACAACTCAACGTCCTTATCCTGAAGATGATGACATTGAGTAGGAGGAGCATCCCCTTCAGCATGAAAAAAGCATTGCAGCTTTGGATACCACAAGCCAGAGAAAATGTAATCCATGCCTTTCTTCCAATAGATCTGAGTTAGGTGAAGCATTGACAATATATTTGTTGTTGTTCAAAAGACAAGCAACACCCATCTAGACCAAGAAGCAGATGCTGATTTTTCTTGTGCTTTTTTATCCCGTTGTTTGATAAGCAAGAACTTTTTCAACTGCTTGAAGGCTTTTCAACATGTGATGTATCCACATTGAAGAATGAGAAGATGTTATGCTACAGTGGGCATTCGGGAAAGTGTAGTACTCCCATCAGTGGGGTCCTCATATGATATGGTGCTAAAGATGATGCTTTCAAAACATTTCACATTACAGAACGGGAAGTGCTGGGTGTCTTCGGAAACTTAAAGGTAGATAAATCTCCAGGGCCTGATCAAATCTATCCCAGGATGGTGTGGGAATGTAGGAAAGAAATTACAGGGCCCCTAGTGGAAACATTTGTATCATCTATAAACACGGGTGAAGTACCGGAGGACTGGAAGATGGCTAATGTTGTGCCATTGTCTAAGAAAGGCTGCAAAGAGAAACCTGCAAACTATAGCCTGTGAGTCTGACATCAGTGCCGGGAAAGTTGTTGTAGGGGGTCCTGAAAGATAGGACTTATATGCATTTGGAATGGCAAAGACTGATTAGGGTTAAGTCTCACAAACTTGATTGAATGTTTTTTAACAAAGTAACCAAAAATCTTGATGAGGGCAGAGTGTTTACTCGGACTTCAGCAAAACCTTTTACAAGTTTCCCCATGGTACACTGATTAGTAAAGTTAGACCATATGGGACAAAAGCAAAGTTGCTGGAAAAGCCCAGCAGGTCTGGCAACATCTGTGAAGGAAAAAAAGTAGAGTTAACTTTTCGGGTCCGGTGACCCTTCCTCAGAACAGTTCTTTCAGTTTTTAGATCATTTGAGTTTCAGGGTGACCTCGCCAATTGGATAGAAAATTGATTTTATGGTAGGAGATAGAATGTGGTGGTGGAGGATTGTTTTTCAGACTGGAGGCCCGTGCATAGTGGTGTTCCACAGGGATTGGCACTGGGTCCACTTTTGTCTGACTTTTATAGAAATGGCTTGGATGGGAATATAGGAGGCATTGTTAATAGGTTTGCAGATGACATCAAAATTGTGGTATAATGGACAGTAAGGAATTTTATCTAAGATTACAAACAGACCTTGATCAATTGGGTCAGTGGACTGAGGAGTGGCAGATGGAGTTTAATTTGGATAAATGTGAGGTATTGCATTTTGGTAAAACAAACAAGGATAGGACTTATATAATTAATGGTAGGGCCCTGCGTAATGTTGTAGAACTAAGGGACCTTAGGGTTCAGGTACATAGTTCTTCGAAATTTGCACCACAGGTGGTTGAGAAAGTGCTTAGCACCCTTGATTTCATTGTTCAGACCTTTGAGTATAGGAGTTGGAAAGTCATGTTGAGGTTGTACAGGACGTTGGTGAGACCTCTTGTGGAGTACTATGTGCAGGTCCAGTTGCCATGCTATAGGAAGGATATTATTAAACTGAATAGGGTTCAGAAAAGATTTTCCATGACATTGCCAGGAGTTGTAAGTAGAGGATGGATAGCTGTAGTGTAGGAGGTCGAGGGTGATCTTATTGAGGTTTATAAAAGCATGAGAGGCATACCTAAGGTGAATGGTAACGTTCTTTCCCCTAAGATAGGGGAGTTCAAAAGTAGGGACCGTATTTTTAAGGTGAGAGGTGAAAGTTTTAAAAAGGGGCATGAGGGGCAACCTTTTTAAACAGCAAGTGATTCATATGTGGAATGAACTGTGAAAGGAAGTGGTGGATGCAGGTGCAGTTACGATATTTAAAAGTCATTTGAATAATTCATGAATAGGAAAGCTTAGGTAGGATATGGGCCAAACGCAGGCAGGTGGGACTAGTTTAGATTGGGAACATGTTGGCATAGACCAGTTGGACCAAAGTGTCGGTTTCCATGCTGAATGACCCTATAACTCTATAGCTGAAAACAGAAAATCTGGCAGGTTTTTGTAGTTAGCTTCCTTTATTGTGCACAAAGAACAGACAACATATGCAAGCCTGGAAATACAACCGAGCCAAACTCCACCATCAACGCTACAGATAATTATCGAGCACATTTTGACAAGACAGGGTGCTGAACATTGTTGTATTCCTTCCTACAGAGGCCTCCAGAATGTGAGCCCTCTTGAGTCAGAGATGACTCTCTTGGTTGGGTCAATGTGTGCTGAATGGATGACAGCCACACCCCCAAGAACATGTTCCATATTGAGGCTACTGTTAGCCGAAATCACCCATGTTTGTTTTACATTGATGTCTACAAGTGAAACCTTGAGTTGACTGGGATCAGAGTTGACCCACTGAGAACTGACATACCTGGAATAAGTGTAAATCAGAAAATAGAAAGGAAGGAGGTACTAAAGTAAATTATAACTACCAGGGATGTGACACTGAGCAAATTGTTGGATCAATGAGCTGACAAGTGCCTGGGTCATTAAGACTATGTGGAGTAATCAAATCAGATCTTATTGGATGACAGAACAAGCTCGAGAAATGGAGTAGCCTACATGTGCTCCGAATTTATATGTTTGTAAGTTTATACATTTGTAGCTTCTTCCTGGTGATTGAAGTACCAGGAGACACACAATCGGGAAGTACATGGAAATGCAGAAGGAACAATAAATTACCAGATGGTGGAAAAGAGAGCTGACCAGAAGGAGAAAATAAGTCAACGTTGGACCAAAATTATTCAACTGTGTGGCAGCTGCAGCAGGGTCTATCACTCAGAAATTGGCCTTTGCAACATAACAAGGTTCAGTCCAGACTTGACATATAGTGCAACCCATTCTCTGACAAGACAGACAGATCCCATCATTGTTTGAGGGATAAACAAATATTGCTGTTCTCATTGCAGGTAACTCAGCTCTTCAAAGTAATGCCATAAGCTCTTCTACATACATCCAAGCAGGCAGCTGGTGGCCCTAGCTGAATGTCTCACGCAAAGACTGTACTTCCGGCAGTGTGGTGCACTCTTAGTGCTGCACTGAACTGACAGCCTAAACTTAAACTCAGAACCTTGTGGTTCAAAGGCGAGACTGCTACTGGGGGATATGGCGACGCAATGTAACGTCACTAGTCTAACCAGAGCCCATGCAAATGTTCCAGGGATTTGGGTTAAAGTCTCACCAGGGTAACTGGTGGAATTTCAACTCAATTACTAAATTGGAATTGACAGCAAGTTTCAGTGATCGTGACTATGCCAACTATCATTAATTGCTGCAAAATCCCATTTGGCACTCAAATGCTCTTCATAGGAAATTTGCATCCTTACCTGAAATCTAGCCTACATGAGATTTCAGGTCTACTATTAATTCGGCAATTAGGGATGGGCAGCAAATGTTGGTGGTATGTAACAGCACCAATCAATGGAATTGTGTGTTTGGGGTAGAATGTTGCCACTAACCCTCATTTTTGTGCAACATCTAATAGCTTACAGTAGTGGTAGAAGATAATATAGTCGTGAGACTTAACAATAAAAGGCCCTCACCCAAAATATAGTTCATTGCATGATAGTGTTATGATGCCAGCTGATTTATTACTGGACAAGTCAGATCCCAAACTGAAATCTGGTTTGATAGATCATAGTTTGCTTTGTTATGATGAGGTTATCTCTGAAACATAAGCATGTAATGTTGCAGGTTTGTTTCAATAATAAACCAGAAGTCTGTTAAACAAAAGAAATAAAGATAAAATAGAATGTTTCAGACTATTTTTCATACAAACATAGTTTTGAAACACACAGTCAAATATAACATTCCACAAAAAAATTCCTTTCTAAATCCCAAAAAACTTCCTAAATGATATCCTAAAGCATCCATGGTACAGTATTCAAACCAGAACATTCCTCTCGCTAAAACCCCAGTGGATAATTTGATAGGTTCATACACTTCAGCTTAATTGTTCTCAGCTTCAAGTAATCTCTGCAATGCTTTTATCCAAATACCTCTGGTCTGGAACCATCACTAATTCTTTACTCAAAGATAATCTAGTGTTAACAAATATAACATTCTTCTCCCTTTCTCAGGATCAACATTACACATGAAAATTTCTGTAGAATTACCTAAAATTGAAAGTAGAATGGAAAACGTCTTTCTCTCCAAGTTATGGCTATTCCCCTTAAACCTTAATAAGAATACAAGAGCAAAAGTGTTTGGCTGAGGCTGTATGAGTCTCTGATCGGACAGCATTTGGGATATTGTGAGCAGTTTTGAGCCCCATATCTAATGAAGGATGTGCTGGCTTTGGAGGGGGTCTGGATGAGGTTTACAAGAGTGATCCCAAGAATTAAGTCATATGAGGAGCTGTTAAGGACTCTGTGGCTGTACTCAATGGAATTTAGAAGGAAGAGGGGGATTTAATTAAAACTTACAGAATGCTAAGAGGCTTGGATAGAATGGACATGGAGAAGATGTTGCCACTAGTAGGAGAGACCAAGAATCAAATGCACAGCCTCAGGGTGAAGGGATGACTCTTTAGAATTAAGATGAGGAGGAATTTCTTCAGCCAAAAGGTTGTGAATCTGTGGAACTCATTGCTGCAGAGGACTGTGGAGACAAAGTCATTGAGTATATTTAAGACAGAGATAAATAGGTTCTTGATTGGTAAGGGGATGAACGGTTACAGGGAGAAAGCAGGAGAATGCGGTTACAACTATATAAAACTACATAACTAATCAAATGGTGGGGCAGATCTGATAGGCTGAATGATCTAAGGCTGCTCTATATCTTATGGAGTTCCTGTAGTTCTGAAAACTAACCCTCACCAACTGTTTAAACAAAACACCATGGCTACTGAGACCCCTCAAAAGTTAATACCTTCAGACAAAAAAATCAATGCTTCAAAACCCCCAAAAATGCAAGCTTAACACAAATAACATTAATGTATTATATTTGATTTATACCACATCACCTACATCACAATAAAAATGCAGTAAGTACTCACTTAAAATTGTGGATGTATTCCTGAAAACCACAAATTTAAGTGAAACAAATTTAAATGAAACAGAGGTTCCCAAAGAAACCAAAGTCAAAACTGGAGTTCGATTCTTTCAGTTAGTTCTTGCTCAGATAAACAATGTATGGTTTGAAATACTATATGTATACATTACTGTGTATTCCTAGCTGAAATAAACTGCAAAATATAATTAACCACAAACTTTAAAATAAATACTGTAGAGTTAGGTAATTCAGGACCTTTCTCAGCAGATGACAACCTTAAACCATTATTACATTGATTGTGTGTACATTCATAAACAAAATAAAATCTAAAATCAAATAAATTTTAAAATATAGGAAAAAGACAATATAAATGTAAATACAAGTTAAAACTATTCTCACCTGATGAAGTTTTAATTGACTAGACCCCATCTAGTGGCAGAAGATGGTCCATGCAGTCAGAATGATAGACTGACTAAACGCTCTCTGCCACTAGATGGAGGCCAGGATTTCGGTGGAAGTTTGCAACAGAAGCCAGAGAAGAAGTGGACTCAGGAGATGTTGAAGGTTAAGAACAAAGGGTGGCAATGGGATCTGCAACTGGGGGTGGGAGCAGTGGCAGCACATTATAAGATTTGCGGGTGACTTGGCAAGGTGGGCGTAGAAAGGTTGTTTCCCCTTGTGGGAGAGACTTGCACTAAAGGGCACAATCTCAGAGTTTGGGGTCACACACATAAGACAGAGATGGGGAACAATTACTTCTCTCAAAGTGTAGTGAATCTGTAGAATTCTTTACCACAGAGGGGCTTGTCCATTAAGTATGTTCAAGGCAGTGAAGAAATCAAGAGTTATGGCGAAATGGCAGGAAAGTGATTATCAGTGTCGAAGATTATACACCTGGGTTCTTTGAGGACCACAGAGACACTTTCTTGTAAATCAAACAGTATCTTTTACTTGTATGAGGGCTGGTTTTCCTATTGACAGCAAGGTATTGATACCCTAACTGTCAGCCCGAGAAGAGCAAAGGATTATAATACACACACATATCTGGATAGATGCAAATTATTCCATTTGGCAGTTGGATCAGGGGCGACGGGTACATGACACATAGTCACATAGAACATAGAACATAGAACAGTACAGCAGAATACAGGTCCTTCAGCCCACAATGTTGTGCCGACCTATTATCCTATTAAGGTCAAATTAACCTGCATACCCTGCATTTTACTATCCTCCATGTACCTATCCAAGAGTCGCTTAAAAGTCTCTAAAGTATCTGACTCCACTACCACTGCTGGCAGCGCATTCCATATGCCCACCACTCTCTGTGTAAAGAACCTACCTCTGACATCTCCCCTATACCTTCCTCCAATCACCTTAAAATTATGTCCCCTCATAATAGTCATTTACGCCCTGGGAAAAAGTCTCTGACTATCCACTGTATCTATGCCTCTCATCATCTTGTACACCTCTATCAAGTCACCTCTCATCCTTCTTCGCTCCAATGAGAAAAGCCCTAGCTTCCTCAACCTTTCCTCATAACACCTGCCCTCCAGTCCAGGCAGCATCCTGGTAAATCTCCTCTGCACCATCTCTAAAGCTTCCACATTTTTCCGACAATGAGGTGACCAGAACTAAGCACAATATTCCAAGTGTGGTCTAACCAGGGTTTTATAGAGCTGCAGCATAACCTCACAGCTCTTAAATCCAATTCCTCTGCCAAAGAAAGCGAACACACCGTACACCTTCTTTATAACCCTAACAACTTGGGCAGCAACTTTGAGGGATCTATGGACATGGACCCCAAGGTCCCTCTGTTCCTCCACACGGCTGAGAATCCTGCCATTAACCCTGTATTCTGCATTCAAATTCGACCTTCCAAAATGAATCACTTCACACTTTTCTGAGTTGAATCCATCTGCCACTTCTTTACCCCACTCTGCATCCTGTCAATGTCCCGTTGCAACCTACAACAGCCCTCCATGCTATCCACAACTCCACCAACTTTCGTGTCATCAGCAAACTTACTAACCCACCCTTCCACTTCCTCATCCAAGTCATTTATAAAGATCACAAAGAGCAGAGGTCCCAGAACAGATCCCTGATTAACACCACTGGTCACTGAACTCCAGGCTGATTACTTTTCATCTACTACCACCCTCTGTCTTCTATTGGACAGCCAGTTTTGTATCCAGACAGCCAAATTTCCCTGAATCCCATGCTCCTTACTTTCTGAATGACCCGACCATGTGGAACCTTATCATATGCCTGGATAAAATCCATATACACCACGTTAACTGCTCTACCTTCATCGATGTGTTTTGTCACATCCTCGAAGAATCCATTAATGCTTGTGAGGCATGACCTGCCCCTCAAAAAGCCATGCTGACTATTTCTAATCAAACTGTGCTTTTCAAGATAATCATAAATACTATCTCTCAGAATCCTCTCCAATAATTTGCCCACACAGAAGTAAGACTGACCGGTCTGTAATTCCCAGGATTATCCTATTCCCTTTCTTGAACAAGGGAATGACATTTGCCACCCTCCAATCTTCTGGCACTACTCCATTGGACAGTGAGGACGCAAAGATCATTGCCAAAGGGGCAGTAATCTCTTCCCTCACTTCCTGTAGAAACCTTGGGTATATCCCATCTGACCTAGGGGACTTATCTATCCTCATGTTTTTCAAAATTTCTAGCACATCCTCCTTCCTAGCATCAATCTGTTTGAGCATATCTGCCTGTTTCACGCTGTCCTCACAAACATCAAGGTCCCTCTCACTGGTGAATACTGAAGCAAAGTATTCATTAAGGACCTCCCCTACCTCCTCTGACTCCACGCACAAGTTCCCTCCACTATCCCTGATCGGCCCTACCCTCACTCTGGCCATCCTCTTGTTCCTCACGTAAGTATAGAAAGCCTTAGGGTTTTCCTTGATCCTACCCGCCAAGGTTTTCTCATACCTGCTTCTAGGTCTCCTAAGTCCATTCTTTAGTTCCTTCCTGGCTACCTTGTAGACCTCTAGAGCCCTGTTCGATCCTTGCTTCCTCAACCTTAAGTAAGCTTCCTTTTTCCTCTTGACTAGGTGATCCACATGTCTTATCATCAAGGTTCCTTCACCTTACCATCACAAAGTAGTAACTAGATTTATATAGAACTGAACAAACAAGATGCAGTTAATGAGATTACTATTTCAACCCGTTTAAGCTAAAGCAAAGGTCATTGCTGCTTGGCCTAAAGAGATTACAATTTTAACCCATTAACTCTTAGTTACCAGATATGCTGCCACCTCAGATCATCCACAATCTCACTGAATGGCAGAGTGGACCCAACGGCCTGAATGGCCTACTTCTGCTCCTAAGACCTATGGCCCAAAGATCTTCAACCAGAAATGCCGAGTATTGTAACCAATGGTGATTCCGATTATAGTCATCAAGAATGGAAACAGACCCTTTGGTCCAACTAGTCCACCGCGACCATGTTCCCAAACTAAACTAATCCCACTTGCCTGCATTTGGCCCATAACACGCATTGAAGAGAGTTTAGAAAAGATTTATCAGGATGTAGCTGGGCATGGAGGTTTGAGCTACAGTGAGAGGCTGGATAGGCTGAGATTTTTTTCACTGGAGCAAAGGAGATTGAAGAGTGACCTCATAGAGGTTTATAAAAACACAAGGGGCATAGCTAAGGTGAATAGTAAGGGACTTTTTCCTCGAATGGGGGAGTTCAGAACTAGGGAACGTATTTTTAGGTGAAAGGAGAGCGTTTGAAAAAGGACGCAAATGACAACTTTTTTACATAGGGAGTGGTTCATGTATGGAATGAACTGTCAGAGACAGTGGTGAATGTAGCTACAGGTACAATATTTAAAAGACATTTGGATAAGAACATGAATAAGAAAGGTTAGGATGGACATGCGCCAAATTCAGTCAATTGGGATTAGTTGTGTTCTGCAGGGATCAGTGCTGGGAGCCCTGCGGTTTCTGAATGTAGGTGGTCTGATTAGTAAATTAGTACAGATGACACAAAGGTCGATGGAGTTGCAGATAGTGGGGAGGGCTAGGGGAGGTGATGGCATACCGGCATTATTATTAAACTGTTATTTCAGGGGTCTAGGGACCCAGGTTCAAATCTACTGTGGAAGATAGTGGCATGTGAGTTTGGTAAGAACCTGGAACTAAGAATCTAATGATAATCATGAAACATTCTTGATTGTTGAAAAAAATTGTCTCTGGTTTACTAATGCCCTTTAGGGAAGGAAACTGCCATTTTTACCTGGTCTGGCCTTCATGTGACTCCAGACCCACAGCAATGTGGTTGACACTGAGGGATAGGTAGTAAATGCTGGTCTGGTCAGGGATGATCACATCCTATGAACGAATAAAAAATAAATTACCAGCAGATACAGCAGGATATAGATTGGGTGGAGAAATTTAATCTGTACAAATGCGAGGTTCTGCACTTTGGAAAGTCTAATGCAAGACGGGAGTATACAATAAATGACAGAGCCCTGAAAAGCATTATTGTACCGAGGGATCTAGGTGTACAGGTCCACAGTTCCCTGAAAGTGGTAACATGAGTGGATAAGGTGGTCAAGAAGACATATGGCACGCTTGCCTTCATCAGTCAGGACACAGAGTATAAAAATTGGCAAGTCATGTTGCAGCAGTATAGAGCTTTATAGGCCATATTTGGAATAACGTGTACAATTCTAGTCACTACACTACCAGAAAGATGTGGAGAGGGTACAGAAATGGTTTCTCTGTATATTGCCTTGTTTGGAGGGTATTAGCTATGGGGACAAACTCAGTTTGTATCAACCTTTTCCAAACTACCATCAGTTCTGAGGACGGGTCACTTGACCCGAAACATTAACTCTGATTTTTCTCCTTGGATGCTGCCAGACCTGCTGATTTTTTTTCAGCAATTTCTATTGTGTCTCAGTTTGTTTTCATTTGAATGTTAGATGCTGAGGGACGACCTGATAAAACTTTACAAAATTACGAGAGGCATGGCTAGTCAGATGCTTTTTTTCCCAGGATAGAAAGGTCAGTTACCAGGAGACATAGGTTTAATGCTAAAGGGGAGCAATTAAAGGAGATGTGAGAGGCAGGTTTTTACACAGAGGGTAGTAAGTGCCTGGAATGCAATGCAAGAGGAGATGGTAGAGGCAGATACAGTCGCAACATTTAAGAGGCACCTTGATAGACAAATATGCAGGGAATAGAGGGATACAAACCGTGTAGAAGTAAAAGGTTTTTAGATTAGTAGGACATCATGTGTCACCACGGACTTGGTGGGCCAAGGGGCCTATTCCTATGCTGTACTGTTCATTGTTCTTTGCTCTTTGTTAGATTATCTATCTTGCCCTCTTCGAGTGGTACCCAGCATCGCAGATATCAGTCTTCAGTCAATTTAGTTTACTCACATGATATCAAGAAATGGTGGGAGGTTCTGGATCATAGAAAGACTATACACCCTGACAACATTCTGGTAATAGTACCAAAGACTTATGGTCTAGTCAAGCTCTTCCAGTACAGTTACAACAGTGGTATGTGAAAATTTGCCTAGGTATTCCCCGTATGCAAATGGCAGGACAAATTGAGTAGGTAAAGGCCTAGTTTATTAGCACGAGACTATTGATCCAGAGATCCAGGTAATGATCTGGGGAATTAGGCTCGAATCCAACTATGGCAGATGGTGGAATTTGAATTCAATAATGATGTGGAAATAAGAGTCTAATGATGACTATGAAAGCAGTTGTCAGGAAATTCCCATCCGCCTCACTGATGCCTTTTAGGGAAGGAAATCTGCCATCCTTACTTGGACTAGCCTACATGTGGCTTTTGACCCAGAACAATGTGATTGACTCTTAACTGCCTTTTGGGCAATTGAAGATACTGGTCCAGCCAGTGACGCCCTCATCCTGTGCATAAATTTTAAAAAGTCCAACACAGCCGATTACTGCTCCATCAATTTACTCTCAATCATCGATAAACTGATTAAGCCATCATCAACTGTATAATTGAGCACCACTTGCTTTGCAATAATTTGCTCACCGTGGCTTAGTCCAGGGCCACTCAGCTCCTGATCTCATTCCAGCCTTGGTTCAAAAATGGACAAAAGAGCTGAATTCCAGAGGTAAGGTGAGAGTGACAGCCCTTGATGTCAAGGACACAGAGTGTGGCATCAAGAAGCCGTAGCAAAACTAGAGTCAGTAAAGAAAACTCTGTTGAAGTCATACCACAAAGAAAAATAGTTGTGGTTGTTGGAGGTCAGTCATCTCAGCTCCAGGACATCTCTGCATGAGTTCCTCAGGGTAGTGTCTTAGGCCCAACCGTCTTCAGCTGCTTCATCAGTGACCTTCCCTCCACCATAAGGTTGGAAGTGGGGAATGATTGCACAACGTTCAGCACCATTCACAACTCCTCAGATACTGAAGAAGTCCGTGCTTTTGAACGAGATCTTGATTTAAAGTGATGTGCAGATGAAGCAAGAAGGATGTGAGGAAGGAAAGAAACATTTTCACACAGTGAGTAGTTAGAGTATGGAATGCATTGCCTGGCAATATGGTAGAGGTCGATATTCAAGAGGGCATTGGGTGATTATTTGCAGAGAAGTGGTGTGTAGGCATATGGGGAAAAGGCAGAGATTGGCACTAGGGATGGTGTGCAGGCACGATAGGCTGATTGGAGAGAAACTTGCAGAAGGTGGTGTTCCCATGTATCTTGTCCATCAAGATGGAAGTGGTTGTGGGTGTAGATTGGCTGATTGTAGTGTAGTGGTTATCACATTCGCCGAACACGTAAAAGATCCCCGGTTTGAAACCAGGCAGACACAGCAGCCAGCTTTCATTATAGGGACAGCACAGTAGCTCAGTGGTTAGCACTGCTGCCTCACAGCACCAGGGACCAGGGTTTGATTCCATCCTCAGGTGACTGTCTGTGTGGAGTTTCTCCTCATGTCTGCGTGGGTTTCCTCTGGGTGCTTCAGTTTCCTCCCACAGTCCAAAGATGTGCAGGTAAGGTGGATTGGCCATGCTAAATTGCCGATAGTGTTCAGGGATGTGGAGATTAGGTGGGTTATAGGGGGATGGGTCTGGGTGGAAAGCTCTGAGGGTCGGTGTGGCCTTGTTGGGCCGAAGGGCCTGTTTCCACACTATTGGGATTCCATGATATGGTTCTATGAATTCTGTGGTTCTGAGATTCTGGACAATATGCAGGCTCTGGCTGCAAATGACAAGTAACATTCGCATCATACAAATGCCAGGCAATGTCTACATCCAAGAAAAGGCAATGTAATGATCCCCCTTGATACTCAATGGCATTACCACTGCCTAGTACTTCATTATTCTCAAGTTTCCATTGACCAGAAACTGAACTGCACTAGCCATATTAAACACAACGGCAATAAAGAGCAAGTCAATGGTTAGGAATCCTGAAGCACGTCCTGACTCCCCGAAGCCCAAGGCACAAGTCAGGAGTGCGATGGAATACTCCCCACTTGCCTGGAAAAGTGAAGGTCCAGCAACACTCAGGAAGCTTGACACCATCCATGACAAAGCAGCCCAGTTGCTTGGCACCACATCCACAAATATCCCCTCCCTCCACCACCAATACTCAGTAACAGCAATGTGTACTGTTACAAAATGGACTGCAGAAATTCACCAATGAACCTTAGCCAGCATCTCTTAAACCCACAACCACTTCCATCCAGAAAGACAAGGGCAGCAGATATATGGAAACACCACCACCTGCAAGTTCCCCTCCAAGGCACTCACCATCCTGACTTGGAAATATATTGCTGTTCCCTCACTGTCGCTGGGTCAAAATCCTGTATTCTCTCCTTAATAACATTGTGGATGTACTGACACTAAATGGATTACAGCAATTTGAGAAGGCAGCTCACCACCACTTTCTCAAAGCCATCTAAGGATGACCCTGCCAGCAAAGCCTACATTCCATGAATGAATTAAAAAAAGGCACAATGATCGAGTCTAACGGTGGCCAGGGATGGAATTTCTGACTCCAATAGGATTTAGAGCAAGACACTTCTATTCTCCACCTTAGACTTTATGACATCATCAGATTAAGTGGATCCTAATTGTTTCCAACACTAATTGTTTCAGCACCATTACTTCATACAGCATCTTTTTTTATCCCCTTTGATCCCCATCACCAATATTTATATAGTCAGCCAAATGCCCAATATTACTTTTGCAACTACGTATCTCCCTCCAATGCCTGATTCAAAAATTCAGCTGGTCTGAGGGTTTATCACAATTCTCCCATAATTCTTGCCCTTTGGTCTAGGCTGATAGGTCTTTGGCTTGAAGACCGTTGAACTTGACTCTGATCATCTGGAAAACCTTCCTCTGCAGAAGATGTTGTTCCTGTTGAGGAAGGGTCCTTCCAGTTCTGAGGAAGGGTCACCAGACTCAAAATGTTAACTCTGATTCTCTTCTTCACAGATACTGCCAGACCTGCTGAGCTTTTCCGGCAACTTCTGTTTTTGTTCTTGTTGAACTTGATAATCAGTCCCCAGCGTAGTAGGACAGATATCTATCAACAACAAGTCAAAATACAGAAGGGAGATAGAGGGCTTGGTGACGTAGTGCAATGAAAATATTCTGCCTCTCAACATCGGCAAAACTAAAGAACTGATCATTGACTTCAGAACAAAAGGAGGAGAACATGCCCCCATCTACATGAACGGAGCCGAGGTTGAGAGGGTGAAGAACATCAAGCTCCTTGGAGTGACAATAACCAATGATCTGTCCTGGACTTCCCGCGCAGATGCAACAGTCAAGGAGGCACAACAATAATACTTCTTCGTCAGGCAGCTCAGGAAATTTGGCATGCCCATAAGGTCCCTCACCAACTTCTTCAGATGCACCATTGAAAGCATACTGTCTGGATGCATAACAGCCTGGTATGTCAACTGGTCTGCCCAGAGCTGTAAGAAACTACAGAAGATGTGTGCACAGCCCAGACCATCATAAAGCCAACCTTCCATCCATGGAGTCCATTTACATGGCTCGCTGTCACGGAAAGGTGGTCACCATCATCAAAGACCCATCACACCTTTTAAGGATCTCCTACAACCTCTTCTGTCAAGCAGAAGATGCAGAAGCCTGAACACATGCACAAGCAGGTTCAGGAACAGTTTCTTTCTGGCCATTATCAGACTGTTGAATGGACTCTAACCTCAAAAAATGTAGCCTGCAATGTAACCTGTATGCTTCTGAGACTTTTTCATCTGTCCATCCTTTGCTTGATGTGATCGGCCTGCACTGCTCATTGTATTTTGGTACATGTGACAATAAAACCAATCAATCAATTTCCTTCTCTGGAGAATCCTTATCTCCTGAGTTCTCTTTGCAGAGGAACTCTTCCCCACCCACTCAGATATTTGTCCAATCACATCAGCCGGAGATCCTCTTGAATATCCATCATGAAAATGATTGCCATGTTAAATTAAATATTTTCTTTTCTCAGAATTTTCGGAGAAGGCAATTTGGTCTTGTAGTATCCTGCAACTTTAGACCATCTTATTAACCCCGTCCTGAATCTAGTTTCAGGTCTGGCCTCCGTTGTTTCTCTTATAGCTCATCTCCATTTTGGTCAAGGAAACCATAACTGTCAATATGTGACTAAGCTGTGTTGGACAATGTAAACTCCTTCCGTCAATATGCTCAGTAGGTTAAACGTCTTTATTTGGCCTCTGTGGAGGTCTTCCTAATGAACTAGTCATTTTCACATCTTCAGTCACTGTACTGGGGGATTGCTGCTCACTTACCTTTATTTATTGCAACTGATGATTGTTCTTTGAATGACAAAAGACTGAAATGATTTCCGCAAGTTTGTGTGAGGTCATCATTTGGCATCAAAGGCAAATCTACTGTAACTGTTTGTTCAACTCCGAAAAATTTCAGTTAAAGATTAATCAATGAACTTGAGTAGTTGCACTATTTGTTCTTGTTAGTAGTACAATATTCGCTTTCTCTAGCAAAATTTACTGTTTTCTTTCTTCTTCTGAAGGGTCTTTGGTAATAATAGGGATAGAGAACATTTCCATCATTCATGTGAAGTCACATTCATCTTTCCTGTTGACATTATGAAACAATTCTCTCAAGGCAACAGGTATAATCTCAATAGATTCTTTCATCTTTTTAGATTCCAGCATAAATCTAGAAAATTTAATGAAATTTTCAACCAGTTGCTTTTTCCTGGTTGGTTGATAAAAGGTCGTTCCTGAGTCAGTTGTCTTCTTGCTGTATAAATTAAATGGTATGTTGCTCTAGCTGGGCACTGCTTGTGCTTGTGAGGCTTCTTTCCTCTCCAGCACTGACAATGACTCTGATTATCTGTATGTTGGTTTATTCTTCATGTTGTCTTATCACACACATATATATATATATATCGAATGTCTGTAAAGTGAATAGTCGCTATTAGTCTCCTGTGGTTATCCTTCTGGATTCTGGAATTGTGTTTCAGGATATCCGGCTTTCTGCTTCATGTACAATTTTGATGGCTTTCTTCAAAGTCAATCAGAATCATAAAATCATAGAAGCAGACAGCGCAGAATCAGACCCTTCAGACTATTTAACTCATCCACACCAACCAGACATCCCAGTCTGACCTAGTCCCATTTGCCAGCATTTGGTCCATATCCCTCCAAACTCTTCCTAATCATGTACCCATCCTTTCAAGTGATGTAATTGTTCCCACCTCCACGACTTCCTCTGACAGCTTATTCCATACACACACCACCCTCTGCTTGAAAAAAAAAGCCCCAACCTATTCAGCGTCTCCCTATATTGTAAACCCACTAGTCCCAGCAACATCCTTGTTAATCTTTTCTGTGCCCTCTCAAGTTTAACAACATCCTTCCCATAGAAGGGCAGCCACAACTGGACGCAATAATCTAAAAGTGGCCTCACTGCACCTGTGCCCCTAGGTTTCTTTGGTCGACAACACTCCCCAAGGCCCTACCGTTAACTATATGAATCCTGCCCTGGTTTGCCTTACCAAAATGCAACACCTCACATTTATCAAAATTAAATTCCATCTGCCAGGCCTCAGCCCATTGATCCATCTGATTTTACTTTAGTTCTTAACAAATCTGAAAAACTCTCAATAATTCCAACAGCAAGTTGACTCTTAAAAATTCTGATTTGAAAAATCCATAGTTACAATTCTCCCTAAATGCAGAGTTCATTAGTGGTGTTATCTATAGATACCCTGGATACTGAGCTCTTCTAATAAATCTTGTTCTTTCAAGAAATTAGTTCTTAGATTAAAGTAATTATCTAAACAGTTAGAACTTCTTCAAAAGCATCTGTACTTTCTTATATAGTTTTGTGGTTTATAACATTATTCACTTAATACAATAGTGTATTTACTTGTTCAGCTTGAAACTTAATATTTAATTTTGAAGGAATTCAGTATTTTAAGTGGTGTTTTCTCCAAGATGTATGATCCTTGTCCTGGTAGGTTCATCTCTGACATTAAATCTTTGAGGTGTTATTATTTTTCTTTCCATTGCTTCTTAATGTGCTCATTTGTTCTTATTAATTTGAAGCTGTTTGCAGCATCTCCATGCTGTTTGTAATCTGCTGGCCTTTAACCTTGTAATCTTGGAACATCTCAAAACTGCTTTAATCTACATGTTTTAAAGTCTCTTCATATATTTTAAACTCTGCTTTATAGCACTGTTGTATTCCTCTCTAATACAGCTTTAAATGTTTTATTATGATGATGCTGTTATGTCACTTCTTTTAAAGTTTTAAATTCTGCTGGCTATCAATATTGTATTCCTACATTGCTTGCTGGGTGTTTTCCCAACATTTCTGTTGGCAAAATAGAGCTTTTCCCATCTTCTGCCCTCTAAATGGAATTTTCCCATTTTTTTTTCTGAGTATAGTGGATGCTTATCTACTTTTTATGGCATGATCCGCAAAGCAGGACCCAACTAGAACTTTTTGCAACAAAACCTATGCAGCTCCAGCCTTAATAAATCTTCCTGCCAAATCCATGGTATAAATTACTTCATCCCTAATGTTATCAAAGTCTTAAAATTCTTCTATCTTCTTCTGACAGCCTCTTCAAATTGTCTATTTGTCTCTGTAAATCACCTCAGTGATGTTCCCGGTGCTGCAGCCTTGGTATGAATTAATGTAATAGCCCTTTACTTTGTTACTGTAGTCGTCGGTCATAGAGTATGTTCATGTTGGAGGTGATGCCCATTGTAAATGGTGAGTGCTCCTCTGTACCTTCTATCCTTCCCAGCCTGGTCATTAGCTGCAACATTTTGACATTTATTTCCACTTGTCTATAGGGATCTTTAACTCTACATCTGGAGCTTTCCAATCAAACCTTGAATTGGGGCTGCTCTTCCGTCCCCATGAGCTCTGTAATCACGCAGTGAGGCTAGACTTTACATACCTTTCCTAGTCCACATGTATTTCTTGTGCTTCTTACTGAGCTTTTTGCCTGGAGCACTGTATTTTTTCAATCGCTTCTGTCTGTTTTGCCTCACCGTTTAACAGCTTGCAGAAGCTGATCAAATGATCATCTTAAAGCAGTAATGTTCTTAACAATGTAAACTCGTTTTGCTACCGAATTTGTTTTCTCCAGGACCACTGGATCTTTTCCTTGAAGTAGTTACTTTTAGAGGCTGCACAAAGGAAACCCAGGAACCTTTTTGTTGGAATTGGGGGCTGCAGACTGTGGGTGGCAGGGAGGTAACCATTCTGGAGGGAGTGACTGAAATTGTAACAGGAGGACACGGTAAAGTACACTTGGCTACACTCTTGGCTACATTCAAATAAATGGTTGTGGCGCAATACTAATCAGGTTCGTACACAAGTGATACTCTATATACGCTGCTCTATAACCCATGCCATCACTGTGCCCGCAAAAGTTTTTTTCTTCTTTTCCCTCCCATTGGGTCTCAGCGTTGTCCCAGTTTCCACAGCTGGAGTGGAGGAGTCTGCTCAGTGGTGGAGCCCATTGCCCTGGAGGTTTGGTCAGGCAACCCCAAGGCTATGGTGTCTAGATGGTCCTGACATGCTGAGGGTTTTGTTACCAGAGATAAGTCGACCTTAATCAGGTCATGGTTAGTGCAGGAGACAGCCTTGATTTTGCTTCCTCTGACGCGTCAGGGCCCTCTTTCTCAGAGGTCAAGGAGGTGCTTTCTGATGGGCTAGGTAAGAATGGTCATTTCTTTATTGAGATCATGGCCATCCCTCCATTACCTGCGAGACAGAAGTGAGAGAAGGTGTCACGGCTAATGGTTAGAAGTGGTGTGCAATGAATGAAATTCATGTAAGAACTGTACTGGAATAAAAGGTGGCACTTATTTGGTTTGCAGGACCATAACACCAGAAGGTCTAGGAGCAGAATTGGGCCATTTGGCCCATCACTCTGCTCCACCATTCGATCATGGTTGATATGTTTCACAACCCTATTATGCTGCCTCCCCACACTCCAATAACTTTTGATCCCATTACTAATCAAAAACTTATCTATCTCTGTCTTAAATAATCTCAATGACTTGGCCTCCACAGCCTTCTGTGGCAATGAGTTCCACAGATTCATCATCCTCTGGCTGAAGAAATTCCTCCTCATCTTAGTTCTAAAGGGTCATCCCTTCATTCTGAGGCTGTGCCCTCAGGTCCTAGTCCCTTCTACTAGTGGAAGCATCCTCTCCACACGCACTCTTTATAGACCTCTTAGTATTCTGTAAGTTTCAATCAGATCCCCCCATCATTCTAAACTTCACAGAGTAAGACCCAGAGTCCTCAAATGCTCCACATATGACAAGCTCTTCATCCGCTGGATCATTCTTGTAGACCTCTCCTGGACCTCTCCATTGCCTGTACATCCTTCCTTACATACAGGGCCCAAAATTGCTCACAATGTTCCAAATGTGGTCAGACCGGAGCCTTATACAGCATCAGCAGTATATCTCTCCTCTTGTGTTCCAGCCCTCTCGAAATGATGCTAACACTGCATTTGCCTTCCTAACTGCCAACAGAACTTACATGTTAACCTTAAAAAAATCCTAGCCTTGGACTTGTAAGTGCCTTTGTGCTTCAGATTTCCAAAGCCTTTCCCCATTTGGAAAATAGTCCACACTTCTATTCTTCCTACCAAAGTGCATAACCTCAGAATCTCTCACATTGTATTCCACATGCCACTTCTGCGCCCACTCTCCTAGCCTGTTCAAGTCTTTCTACAGCCTCCCCGCTTCCTGAACACTACCTGTCCCTCCACCTATCTTTGTGTCATCTACACGGACATGGATGTCTCAGCATCCCTGCAGGAGTGGTCCTGGTCTTCCCTGTGAGGAGCAGGATTCTCTCCTTGTAATGGGGGAGGAGTCTGCTGTCAGTATCCCTCTACAGCTAGGCCCTTTCTCCTCTGGTGTGGGCTGTCTTCTCCTGGAATGAGCAAAAGGAATGGATTGAGTGCAATGAAAGTGGGTGGGATAGCCGTTGACACTGTTGCAGTTGGACAAAGGGTTGGCGAAGTGTTCTAAGGATATGAGTAGGCAGCTAACCAGGGTCGGAGGTTGAAGGGTGGAGGAGAGCAATTGAGAGAGGAAGTCACATGCAATAGTGAGTGCAGTACAACATAAGCCTTGGTAGGAGATGGGAGTTAGAGTGAGTGTGAAATAACAGAGAAAAGCGTGTGACTCTTTCCTGGCGCAGGACAGGGACTGTTGGTTATCTATCGGCACTGGGGTGACCACACTGACCCAGGTGCGAGCCCAGACCAGCTGGTGTCATGGCCTTTTCTGCTGTCCCTCCGAGAAGAGGCTGACCCTCCTCTGCATTACCCCCTCCACCAAAACCTCCAGGTCAGAGAACCCTGGCACTATCTCGCCCTTCTCTGGCATTTTCAGAATGACTATCTGTCACTGGACAGGGCAGTCTCGGAATGCCAGTGCTTGTCTGGGTGCATACCAGCCTTATAAAGATGGCGCAGGTGCCAAGGACGGTGGTTTATTTTGGGGTGTTATTCAATGAGTGGCTAGTAATTCTGGGAATGGCAGGTGGTAAAATAGGTTAGAATTGAGTGAGAGTGATGCCATGGAGTCGTGATGGCAGTTTATGAGATGAGTTTTGTAGCTTATGACAAAAAATCTTACCAGATCTCCAAGTGGGAAATCATCACACAACTAACTCTTAGCCAAAAGTACGTAAGTTTCAGCCTGTTATTCCCGATTTCACTTGAACAGTGAAACAGTGAAACAGTGAAACTGAACAGGTTTCTCTGTATGCTCCCTGAGTGCCAAATAAATTTCCAAATAAATCTCGGCAAGTGAATTCTGTCAGGCACTGAAAGCCAGGAATCAGTTACAGATGTCATCTGACACAAATTATGTGAAAAAACTATCTAAACAAATTGTAAATAAATCTTCAAAATGTTCCAGTGATTTGATCCAAACTATATCCGCAAGATTGTGGCCTGGATTCAAAATGGTTATTCAGAGGCCTTGTCCAAATCTGTATTCAAATAGTTTTGTAATATGTTCTATTCTTGCAATTCCAGAAACCAGGTGAAGAATCCTATACAGCAGAGAGTTACAATCCAATTCCTCTGTTGAGTAGCAAGGAAACAATACATAAGCCCAGTCTTAACACCAAGGTTACGATGCCTACCCTGTGGATTAATACAAGGGATCTAGTGCATATCCACAATATTCACACCAGAGATCTGGTACATACCCACTACATTAATGTAAAGGATCTGGTACATGCCTACTACATTAAAACCTAGGGTCTGATGCATAGACACTACCTGGGATCTGGTACCCACTATTTTAATATAAAGGATCTGGTACATAGCCCCTACATTAGAAGAATCATGGAATCCCTACAGTGCAGAAAGAGGCCATTCAGCCCAATGAGTCTGCAATGACCCCCAAAGAGCATCCCGCCCAGACCCACAGTCCTACCCTCAACCTCTCAACCCTGCATTTCCCATGGCTAATCCACTTAACCTGCACATCTTTGGACTGTGGGAAGAAACCAGAGCACCTGATGGAAACCCACACAGACATGGGGAGAACGTGTAAATTCCACACACACACAGTCACCCAAAGCTGGAATCCAATGCAAGTCCCTGATGCTGTGAGGCAGCAGTGCTAACCACTGAGCCACTGTGCCGCCCTACATTAATATGAAAGATCTGGAACATATCCACTACGTTAATATAAAGGATCTGGTACATGGCCCCAACTTTAATTTAAAGGATCTGTATGTAGGCATTACATTAATATGAAGGATCTCGTACACGCTTGCTACATTAATGACTGGGATTTGATCCATTCACATATCATTATTTGAAAGATCTGTTTCATATACATTGTGAAAACCTCAGAGTGACCTTCGTTAGCTGTTAATACCATTTGGTTAAGTTTGAAACAGTATCGATTAAAAAAATAGGCCTTGGCAGAATAGAAGTAGATTCAGTGCTGTTTTGTAGCTGCCGGATTTTAAAATAATAAAACACAGTAGGACTTTTTGTTTGTAATGGCTTGATTGATTATGCCTGTCCTGGGCAACTGTGAGCAAGTCTACCTTTACATCAGGTACATAGATAAGAGAACTGATTGAGGAGAGGAAGTAACCAAGTGTTAAAGGCAACCCTTGAACTTTTCCTCCTGAATCAGCTCTCAATCTGCGAGCACTGATGTAAACCTAGTCTTTCTGGTGTCTGACCTGGATGGTCACGATCAATTGATTGAATAAATAAAACATGATTGCATTTTGTATTCGGTTCCTTACAAAAGTAGAAATATGTTTTGCAGGCTGGAGATTTATTCAAGGGCTGCAATGTATTCTTTCAGTTGTAATATAGAATAAACCATAATTCATGCACTTTAAACAAGGTTCAGAAACAATTGCAAGTAGCTTGCGTAATGATGTGGGATGGGGAGAGGTTGGGAAGACTGCAATCTAAAGAAAAATCTGTCACATTCCCACATACTACAATAAAACAACTTCAGACTTGAGGGTCCTTGGTCCCCGAGTATGCCCATGGTCATGCTGTTTCATAGACTGCATCCAAATCCCTTCATATGGAAACAGAAAAATCAAATTTAACAGATCCGAAAATTTATAATAAAAACTGGAAGTGCTGGAGGAACTCAGGCAGCCTCTATGGAGAGGGCACCTCTTCACTCTCCACAAATGCTACCAGATCTGCTGAGTTTCTGTCGCTATTTCAGTTTTTATTTCAAGTTTTGAACATCCTCAGTATTTTGCTTTTAGATTGTATCATTTGTAGCTTGACATCCAAAAGCCTGAGTTGTTCCAGGGAAGGGAATGCGTGTATTTTTTTTTGCTTGATCAGGTAAACGTGGAGCTAAAATCTCATTGTACGAGGTTGGTCAATGTCTTTAGGATACCAAAATATTGTTAAATCAGCATCATTCACATCCAAAGAACTAATCAAAATAGCATTAAAATAAATTTGTCTTTACCTGTGATTGCTTTTTCTCCATGTTTGTAAATATTGTTTTTTATCCCCTTTTTCACATTTCCTCCATTTCCCTTGGGGGTGACTTAGAGCTGGGCTATTTGATCATTCATAGAACCCCTACAGTGTGGAAACAGACTATTTGGTCCAACAAGACCACACCGCCCCTCCGAAGAGCATGCCACCCAGACCTGTTCCCCTATCCCAGCATTTCCCATGCATAACCCAAACATCCCTGAATACTATGGGCAACTTGGCATGGCCAAACCACCTAGCCTGCACATCTTTGGACTGTGGGAGGAAACCGGAGCACGCGGAGGAAACCCACGCAGACACGGGGAGAATGTGCAAACTCCACACAGACAGTTGCCCGAGGTTAGAATCAAACCCAGGGCCCTGGCACTGTGAGGCAGCAGCGCTAACCACTGACTCACAGTGCCGCCCCAAACAAAAACAGAAATCGCTGGTAAAACTCAGCAGGTCTGGCAGCATCTGTGAAGAGAAAGCAGAGTTAACGTAACATTTTGAGTTCAGAACTTCTTCAGAACCGATTGTAGCTGGAAAAAGGTTAGTATATACGCTAAAAAAAGGAGGTGGGGAGAGAGGTAGAAGGAGTAAATAATTGGTGGAGACCCCAAACAGAAATAAAAAAAGCAGTTGGTAGATGAAAGAATGGGGAAAGTTCAGCCTGGGAGAATGAATGCTAATGGGGACCATTAGTGGCTGACAAGGCCTGGTGTGTGGAGGTTAGGGTAAGGACATGGGAGAAGGTGCTCAGGCCCTAAAATTGATGAACTCAATATTAGGCCCTGAAAGCTGCAGGGTTCCCGAGTGGAAAATGAGGTGCTGCTCTTCCAGCTTGTGCTGAGCTTCACTGAAGCACTGCAGCAAGCCTGAGACAGAGACATTGGCCAGAGAACCGAGTGGTGTGTTGAAATGGCAGACAACCGAAAGTTCAAGGTCTTTTTTGTGCATAGAACGTAGACGCTCTGCAAAGTTGTCACCCAGCCTACATTTCCTTTTCCCAATGTAGAGGAGATCACATTGTTAGCAACAAATACAGCTCTGAGGAAGGGTCACTAGACCCGAAACGTTAACTCAGATTTTCTTTCTTCAAAGATGCTGTCAGACCTGCTGTGGACAGGATGAGCCAGCTGACCATGGCACCATGGTGCAGAAGGCCATTCAAGAGGGGGGAGCAAAAGGACAAGTAGTTGTTATAGGGGATTCTATAATTAGGGGGACAGATAGTATCCTATGCAGGCCAGATCGGGAGTCCCGCATGGTATGTTGCCTGCCCGGTGCCAGGGTGCAGGACATCTCTGACCAGCTTGAAAAGATTTTGGAGCGGGAGGGGGAGGATCCAGTTGTTGTGGTCCACGTTGGGACTAACAACATAGGCAAAGCTAGGATAGAGGACCTGTTCAGGGATTATCAAGCACTAGGAAAGAAATTGAAGTACAGGTCGTCAAGGGTCATAATCTCCGGATTACTGCCTGAGCCACGTGCCAATTGGCATAGGGATAAGAAAGTTAGGGAAGTAAACACGTGGATAAGGGATTGGTGTGGGAAAGAGGGATTCCATTTCATGGGGTATTGGCATCAGTTTTGGAACCGGGGGGATCTGTACCGTTGGGACGGTCTCCACCTGAACCGATCTGGAACCAGTGTTCTAGCGAAAAGAATAAATAGGGTGGTCAGTAGGACTTTAAACTTCTGAGTCGGGGGGGAGGGAAAGCGACAGGGTGTATGGAGTTAAATGGAAAGATAAGCAGCAGGATAGCATGTGAGCAGGTGGGTTTAAGCTCGAGGCAGACTAGGAATGCAGCAAAAAGGAAGGACAACTTAGGACATTTTATGATTTCCAATAATGATAAGAAAGTTAGCATTAAGGCACTTTACCTAAATGCTCGTAGTATTCCTAACAAAGTAGATGAATTAATGGCACAAATCATCTTGAACGATTATGGTGTGGTAGGCATCACAGAGACATGGTTGCAGGGGGTTCAGGACTGGCAGTTAAACGTCCAAGGATTTACAACTTATCGAAAAGACAGGGAGGTGGGCAGAGGGGGTGGGGTTGCCTTGTTAGTTAAGAATGAAATCAAATCAATAGCACTGAATGACATAGGGTCAGATGATGTGGAGTCTGTGTGGGTGGAGGTGAGGAACCACAAAGGCAAAAACACCATAATGGGAGTTACAGACCTCCTAACAGTGGTCAGGACCAGGGGTACAAGATGCACCGGGAAATAGATAGGGCATGTCAGAAAGGCAAGGTCACGGTGATCATGGGGGACTTCAATATGCAGGTGGACTGGGTGAATAATATTGCCGGTGGATCCAAAGAAAGGGAATTCATGGAATGCCTATAGGATGGTTTTTTGGAACAGCTTGTGCTGGAGCCCACAAGGGAGCAGGCTATTCTGGACTTAGTGTTATGTAATGAGCCAGACTTTATAAAAGACTTTAAAGTAAGGGAACACTTCGGAGGCAGCGATCATAATATGGTAGAGTTCAGTCTGCGGTTTGAAAGCGAGAAGGCAAAATTGGATGTAATGGTGTTACAGTTAAATAAAGGTAATTACAGGGGCATGAGAGAGGAACTGATGAAAATCGACTGGAAGCAGAGCCTAGCGGGGAAGACAGTATAGCAACAGTGGCAGGAGTTTCTGGGTGTAATTGAGGACACAATACAGAGGTTCATCCCAAAGAAAAGAAAGATTATCCGGGGGAGGATTAGACAGCCATGGCTGACAAAGGAAGTCAGGAAATGTGTCAAAGAAAAAGAGACAGCCTATATAGTGGCCAAGAACACTGGGAAATCAGAAGATTGGGAAGGGTACAAGAACAAACAGAGGATAACAAAGAGAGAAATAAGGAAGGAGAGGATCAAATACGAAGGTAGGCTAGCCAGTAATATTAGAAATGATAGTAAAAGTTTCTTTCAATACATAAGAAACAAACGAGAGGCAAAAGTAGACATTGGGCCGCTCCAAACTGATGCTGGAAGGCTAGTGATGGGAGATAAGGAAATAGCTGAAGAACTTAATAATTATTTTGCGTCAGTCTTCACAGTGGAAGACATGAGTAATATCCCAACAATTAAGGAGAGTCGGGGGGCAGAGTTGAGTATGGTAGGCATTACAAAAGAGAAAGTGCTAGAAAAACTAAAAGGTCTAAAAATTGATAAATCTCTTGGCCCCGATGGGCTGCATCCTAGAGTTCTGAGGGAGGTGGCTGAGGAAATAGCAGAGGCGTTGGTTGTGATCTTTCAAAAGTCACTGGAGTCAGGAGAAGTCCCAGATGATTGGAAAATCACTGTTGTAACCCCCTTGTTTAAGAAAGGATCAAGGCAAAAGATGGAAAATTATAGACCGATTAGCCTAACCACGGTTGTTGGTAAAATTCTAGAATCTATCGTTAAGGATGAGATTTCTAAATTCTTGGAAGTGCAGCGTCGGATTAGACCAAGTCAGCATGGATTTAGTAAGGGGAGGTCGCGTCTGACAAACCTGTTAGAATTCTTTGAGGAGGTAACAGGTAGGTTAGACCAGGGGAACCCAGTGGATGTTATCTATCTAGACTTCCAAAAGGCCTTTGATAAGGTGCCTCACGGGAGGCTGCTGAGTAAGGTGAGGGCCCATGGTGTTGGAGGTGAGTTACTGGCATGGATTGAGGATTGGCTGTCTGACAGAAGGCAGAGAGTTGGGATAAAAGGCTCTTTTTCGGAATGGCAACCGGTGACAAGTGGTGTCCCGCAGGGTTCAGTGTTGGGGCCGCAGCTGTTCACTTTATATATTAATGATCTGGATGAATGGACTGGGGGCATTCTGGCAAAGTTTGCTGATGATACGAAGTTGGGTGGACAGGCAAGTAGTACGGAGGAGGTGGGGAGGCTGCAGAATGATTTAGACAGTTTAGGAGAGTGGTCCAGGAAATGGCTGCTGAAATTCAACATGAGCAAATGTGAGGTCTTGCACCTTGGGAAAAAGAATACAGGCATGGACTATTTTCTGAACGGTGAGAAAATTCATAAAGCCGAAGTACAAGGGGATCTGGGAGTGCTAGTACAGGATTCTCTAAAGGTTAACTTGCAGGTTGAGTCTGTAATTAAGAAAGCGAATGGAATGTTGTCATTTATCTCAAGAGGGTTGGAATATAAAAGCAGCGATGTGCTTCTGAGACTTTATAAAGCTCTAGTTAGGCCCCATTTAGAATACTGTGTCCAATTTTGGGCCCCACAGCTCAGGAAGGACATACTGGCACTGGAGCGTGTCCAGCGGAGATTCACACGGATGATCCCTGGAATGGTAGGCCTAACATACGATGAACGGCTGAGGATCCTGGGATTGTATTCATTAGAGTTTAGAAGGTTGAGGGGAGATCTAATAGAAACTTACAAGATAATGCATGGCTTAGAAAGGGTGGATGCTGGGAAGTTGTTTCCGTTAGGTGGGGAGACTAGGACCCGTGGGCACAGCCTTAGAATTAGAGGGGGTCAATTTAGAACAGAAATGAGGAGACATTTCTTCAACCAGAGAGTGGTGGGCCTGTGGAATTCATTGCCACGGAGCGCAGTGGAAGCCGGGACGTTGAATGTCTTCAAGGCAGAGATTGATAAATTCTTGATCTCGCAAGGAATCAAGGGCTACGGGGAGAGTGCGGGTAAGTGGAGTTGAAATGCCCATCAGCCATGATTAAATGGCGGAGTGGACTCGATGGGCCACTCCTATGTCTTATGGTCTTATTGTCTTATGGACCTGCTGAGCTTTTCCAGCAACTTTTGTTTTTGTTCCTGATTTACAGCATTCACAGTTCTTTCGGTTTTTAAAGAATACAGGAGACTAGATTGAGCAGATCGTTTGGTGACTGACATAGTATGTTCCTGAAATAAGCTGTTGAATGTGTATCCCATGTACTAAAGACAATGTGTAATAACCTGTGTAGAGGGGAAGGTAAGCCACTCTGTGCATTGTACTGTGTAAAAAAAGCTTCATTGATTGGTTGCATTAATTGTGCTTGTGTTAGGCTTTACTTCAGTACTGTCACAAGGGTTCAAACATGGAGTTCCAGGAAAGACAGGTATGAATTTGGGAGATGGCAAAACTTTCTAAGGATTTTGGAGAGGAATGGAGGTGGTGGGGGAAGGAGTGAGGAGCAAAATCTAAAGACTGAGAGGCATTAATATTATTGGCTTGGGTGGTGATGAGGTGAGGAAATTTGGTGATCAGTAGTTTAGTTGGAATTGGATCAAAAGTGCAATAAGTAGGTATCATGAACAAAATGAGATTAAGTAGGATTTGATGAAGGTTATTTTATATCATATGAATGTTATTATTCAGAAACCCAGGTACTAAAGTGAACAAAACCGTATATATTTTATCAGAGATAATAGGAGATAATAGGAACTGCAGATGCTGGAGAATCCGAGATAACAAGGTGTGGGGCTGGATGAACGCAGCAGGCCAAGCAGCATCATAGGAGCAGGAAGACTGACGTTTCGGGCCTAGACCCTTCATCAGAAAAT
>JAHRHZ010000249.1:20549313-20551813 GCA_024137785.1 Ginglymostoma cirratum
CTCTATCCGCCTCCCCCTCTCTCCCTATTTATTTCAGAACCCTCTTCCCCTCCCCCATTTCTGATGAAGGGTTTAGGCCCGAAACGTCAAGTTTTCCTGCTCCTATGATGCTGCTTGACCTGCTGTGTTCATCCAGCCCCATGCTTGTTATCTCGGATTCTCCAGCATCTGCAGTACCTTTTATCTCCCTCCATACTGGGGATCATTCCAGTGAGCATTCTCTGAATCCCCTCCAATGAAATAATATCTTTTCTCACATAAGGGGACCAAAACTGTTCACAGTAATCGAGATATGGTCTCACCAGCATCTTGTACCATTGTAGTTAAGACTTCCCTACTCTTGTACTTCAACCCCCTTTGAAATAAGGGTCAGTATTCCATTAGCCTTCCTGATTACCCGTGTGCTAGCTTTTTATGTCTCACATACAAATATCCCCCAAGTCCCTTCATGTTGCAGCTTTCTGCAGTTTTTCTCCGTTTCAATAATATTTTGTTCTTTTTGTCCCCCTTCCAAAATTAACAGCTTCACATTTTCCCACATTCCCACTCACCAACTTTTTGCCCATTACATAACCTATTAATATCTCTCTGTAAACTGTTTGCATCCCTCTCACAACCTGCCTTTCCTCATGTTTATGTGTCATCTACAAATTTGGCAAGAGTACATTCATTTTCTTCCTCCAAGCCGGTTATATATAGTAAACAGTTGTGGCCCCAACATTGATCACTGTGGAACTCCACTAGTCACAGTACAACAAACTTATCCCCAGTCACTGTTTCCTGCCCAATAGCTAATTCCCTATCCATGCCAATACACTACCTCGAACATCATGGGCTTTTACCTTACGACTTAACCTCTTATGAGGTACCTTGTCGAATGCCTTCTGTAAGTCCGAATATAACACATCTACTCATTCCCCTCTATCCACTCTGGATTCAACTTCTTTGGAAAACTCTAATAAATTCGTCAGACATGATTTCCCTTTTGTGAAACCATGCTGGCTCGTGCTACCTTCCCAAACTCCCCTAATTACGTATGCACCATGCTGTACGGTATCTCACTTACTGTACTCTCCAACTTGCTGTGGGAAGAAGTAATGTTCATTCCTGAGACACCGTAGGATTCATCTTTAAAGGTCAACTGTACACCCAACCAAACCCTGGATAGTCCACATCTGCACTGCCCTGTTCCTGTCAATTGCCTCCAACATGTCAGGCAGAGGGAAATTGACCCCTTGTTTTGCCAATGGTGATCTGGAGGGGGGAGCTGGGTATGATTGTTGGAAGTGCTGTCAGGAGGAAGGCCTGAGACAAATGTTTGAGAACCACAAGAGTGAGTGTCCTGCTGATATTGCCTCGTCATCGCTTTGATCTTCATTTTGGGAATTGTTGCTGTCAAGTTTGTATCTAAGCATGAGGAAATTGGGAAACTGCATGTCAGTAAGGTGAAATGATGTAATAATGAGGATGTTAATACCTTCTAATGAATGCAAGTAGTCCTGTCATCGCAAACTAATTAGAATCTCAGCTTACCATTCAGCTCTTGGTTGGAAAATGGGTCTTTTTACTGTTGGCATCAGGAATTCCCTAATTACTAATCTCACATGATTGTCCCAACTTTCTCAGAATCAAGGGATGGGGGGAGGGTGGGATTAAGATATTGAGCTTGATGATCAGCCATGATCATGTTGAATGGTGGAGCAGGCTCAAGGGGTCGAATGGCCTACTCCTGTTCCTGTCTTCTATATTTCTGTGCTCGCCCACATAATTTAAGAACTGGGAAGATTCTGAACCGCATTTCTAAAACTTACTAAAAATGTATCAACTTTCATCAAAAGTTTATATATTCCATATTTTTTTCTTAATTTTTATACCATGATAAAAGAAATAGACTTTATTTTGGGACAAAAGGGTCACCGGACCCGAAATGTTAACCCTGTTTTCTCCTTTACCGATGCTGCCAGACCTGCTGAGCTTTTCCAGCAACTTCTGTTTTGTTTCTGATTTACAGCATCCGCAATTCTTTCGGTTTTTACTTTATTTTGGGCCTGAATCTATTGCAGTGATGACAAAAGCTCTGATCTTGGAGACAATGAGAATTATTTTGCGCGTTAGGTTCTGTTATTTTTGTGCTGCAAATTGCTGCGAATATGAATTGATAACAGGGCCAACATGGAGCCCAGTGTATCTTAAGTGCCCAGCTAAATGTTCAACGTCCTTAAACATTGAAAGTTAAAGATAGGAGAAGAAACTGAGTGAATGATTGAGAAGGACAGAGGACTATTCAGCGCTAACATGCAAACAGAAAGCAAAATAAAGAGTTACAAAGAATTCATGCATTAATGGAAAAAAAAGACTGAAATAAAAGTACAAAAAAATCAAAAATGTCTAGGAATAATTTATTACCTGTAGGAATGAAAACCCAAAGTTCCATGATTCCCTTCTTTTGAGACTCCACTGTTGAGTATTATGTAATGGCCATAAAGCACCCCTTTGAAAT
>JAHRHZ010000249.1:20556813-20606466 GCA_024137785.1 Ginglymostoma cirratum
AGGGAGAATCTAAGCCCAGGGGGCATTATCTCAAAATAAGGAATTGCACCTTAAGACAAGGATGAGGAGGAATTTCATCTCTCAGAGGGTAGTGAATCTGTGGAATTCGTTACCACAGAGGGCTGTTGAGGCTGGGTCATTAAGTATATGCATGGCTGAGCTAGACAGATTTTTAATCACTAAGGGAATCAAGAGTTATAGGGAAAAGGCAGGAAAGTGAATTTGAGGATTATGAGATCAGCATGATGGGCTGAATGGCTGACATCTGTTCCTAAGTCTTATGGTCTTAATTCTGTGATTGTGTGGGAGCCATACATACACAAACAGTTCGAATAAACAGCAAGAAAATAAATTGGGTGATGATCTGGTATATTTAAGTACAAAAACAGAAGTTGCTGGAAAAGCTCAGCAGGTCTGGAAGCAGCTGTGAAGAAAACACTAGAGGTAACATTTTGGATCCAGTGACCCTTCCTCAGAACTCTTCAGACCCTTACAGCATCCTCAGTTCTTTTGAATTTTATTTGGTATATTTATGTATTACCTAAAGGATAAATGTAGGCCAGGACTTCTCTCACATTATATTAACCTATTAATATTTCAAGATTGCCTTCAGACTAATTTACATAGGCATGTAAACATTTACAGCAGGATGCAACTGGTTTAGCTGCACAACCTTTGGCAGAGTAATCTACCAAAGAAGTTAAAGCACACTCAAATAGTCATCAGACCCCACCACCAAAGACATTTTTCCCTCCCCACCCTTATCTGCCTTCCGGAGGGACCACTCCCTCCACGACTCCCTTTTCCGCTCCACACTCCCCTCCAGCCCCACCACACCCGGCACTTTTCCTTGTAACCACAGGAAGTGCTACACCTGCCCCCACACCTCCTCCCTCACCCCAATCCCAGGCCCCAAGAAGACTTTCCACATCAGGCAGAGGTTCACCTGCTCATCTGCCAATGTGGTATACTGCATCCGCTGTACCCGTTGTGGCTTCCTCTACATCGGGGAAACCAAGCGGAGGCTTGGGGACCGCTTTGCAGAACACCTGCGCTCAGTTGGCAACAAACAACTGCACCTCCCAGTCACGAACCATTTCAACTCCCCCTCCCATTCCTCAGATGACATGACCATCCTTGGCCTCCTACAATGCCACAGTGATGCCACCCGAAGGCTGCAGGAACAGCAAATCATATTCAGCCTGGGAACCCTGCAGCCCAATGGCATCAATGTGGATTTCACAAGCTTCAAGATCTCCCCTCCCCCAACCACATCCCAAAACCAGCCCAGCTCATCTCCACCTCCCTAACCTGTTTTTCCTCTCACCTCAAGCCACACCCCCATCTCCTATCTACTAACATCATCCCGCCCCCTTGACCTGTCCGTCCTCCCTGGACTGACCTATCTCCTCCTCACCCCGCTACCTACACTCACCTTTACTGGCTCCATCCCCGCCTCTTCGACTTGCCTGCCTCCTCTCCACCTATCCTCTCCTCTATCCATCCTCTATCCGCCTCCCTCTCTCTCCCTATTTATTTCAGAACCCTCTTCCCCTCCCCCATTTCTGATGAAGGGTTTCGGCCCGAAACTCAAGTTTTCCTGCTCCTATGATGCTGCTTGACCTGCTGTGTTCATCCAGCCCCATGCTTGTTATCTAGGAAAATAATCATTTTGAATAGTAGCTACATTGCGAACACTGAACAATAAAATGCGGGTGGCACAGTGGCTCAGTGGTTAGCAGTACTGCCTCACAACACCCAGGACCTGTGTTCAATTCCACCCTTCGGTGACTGCTTGTGTGGAGTTTGCATATTCTCTCTGTGTCTGTGTGGGTTTCCTCCCATATTCGAAAGATGAGCAGGTTATGTGGCTTGGCTATGCTAAATTGCCCATAGTGTCCCACAATATACAAACTAGGTGGATTAGCCGTGGGAAATGGAGGGCTACAGGGATAAGGCACAGGAGTGGGTCTCGGTGGGCTGCTCAGAAGGGACAACATGACTCAGTGGACTGAACGACCTGCTTTCACATCAAACAGATTCTATGATTATATGTCCTGAATAAAGAATTGCTCCAAAGGTATTTTTCTTGCAAAAGAAGATTTCAGGAAATGAGATCTAAGAATAATCAGTGATTAAGTCTGTTACAGAGTCACAACAGTGCAATATTTGAAGCAAACTTCTGAAAATAAATCATTGCTGACAAAATCTTGTACATTGTCAGCGTCTGGAAATGTGCCGCTTCAATCATAATCCAAAATACCAAACAATTTCACCATTTTGACCATCTTAAAATACTTGAACTCACTTCAAGATCTGGCAACCATGTGGCCTATGTTTGGTCAATGAAGGCACCCTTTACTAACCAACTTACAACTGCAAGAAAATTCTCTTCCAAGAACCCTCCAAAAATTGGAAAAACATTGGAAAATTCTGTCGGTAAGATCAATGTTGTCTCATCACCACAACTGGGATTTGCCCCATTCCCATCAGGATTGCTGCTAGCCACTTGCTTTCAGGCTGCCTCATACAAGTGGCAGAGTGAAAGCATGGCACAGAATATCTGGAGCATATTCTTTCTTTCAATTTTGTGGGTGCTGATGTTCTCTCAGGATGGTGGTAAAATCTCTGAATTCCCTAAATACAATGGAGGTCCTGAAACAGCATCCACTTTCTACAACTGATATCAGCAGTCTCCTGCTGAAGGGCTCGATCTCATCTTCAATAGTAAATTTCTTTCCAATCATCAGTATATTTCTGCTTTTTTCTATTCCTGCCTTCTCTGGTGCTATGATCATTCTGTACCTTCGCCATGATTCTCTTACCACCGTTACACTCATCGGGTTCTTCTTTATGGTGACACTCCCACTGTGTTTGGAATGGTGCAGGTACGTAAGTGCATGTGACAACTCGTACAGATGAGAAGCCCAGTATCACGGGGTGAGTGGGAAAGACCACAAACTCTTACTCCTTGTAAGCTTCCAGTATGTTGATGGCATGTTTGCGATATTTCAACCTGCAGCCACATCTCAGAATGTCTTCATACAGCTTAATAAACTCCATCCTGAAATGGAGCATTCAAATGAGCTCCCCTTCCTCAATGTATTAGACGAGTTGAGTTCTTAACTGCCATCTACCGAAAGCCTAGGTTCACTGGTCAATACTTGGCACACTTACTATCCCACATGCTTCTTGAGTACAGGGCCCTGGATATCTGCTCACCCTGTAAGCTTGACGCAGAGAAAGGGCATATGGAAACTATCCTGCATGATAACAGATACCCTGATCAAGCCATTGCTCACTGTAAATCGCAGAAACCCTTATAAGGTCCTACGGAGGCATAGAACTGAACAGTACAGAAGAAAGGCCCTTCAACCCATCGAGTCTGCACCAGTCAAAAATAACTATTCTGATCACATTTTCCAACATTTGGCCCATAGCCATATATGGTTGGCATCACAAGTTCACTTCTAAATACTTCTTAAATGTTTCTGCCTCTACCACCCTTACAGATAGTGGGTTCCACATTCCCAAATTTTCTGGGTAAAAAAAATTTTCCCTTAAATCTTCTTTAAACCTTCAGCCCTATTTCTATGACCTGGTTGTTGATCCCTCCATCGAAGGGAAATGTTTCTTCCTGTCTACCCTATCTATGCTCTTCATAACTCAATACATCTCAGTTATGTCCCCTCTCAATCTCCTCTGCTCTAAGGCAAAAAAACCTAACCTGCCCAATCTCTCTTCATAACTGAAACTCTCCAGCCCAGACAAAAACATTCTGGTAAAACTCCTCTGCACCCTCTCCAGTGCTATCACCTTCTTCCTACAATGTGGATTCCAGAACTGCACATAATACTCCAGCTGTGACCTAACCGATGTTTTATACAGTTCCAGCATAACCTCCCTGCTCCTAAGCTCTATGTCTCCATTAATAAAGGCAAACATCCCACATGCCTTCTTAACCACTTTATCCACCTGTTTTGGTGCCTTAAGGGACGGTATACATGCACTCAAAGGTTCCTCTGATCTTTGGTGTTTCCCAGGGTCCTACCATTCATCATGTATTCCTTTGCCTTGATTATCCTGCCCAAGTGCATCACCTCACGTTTCTCCAATTGAATTCCATTTGCCATGATTAGCCCATCTGATCCACCCATCTATATCCTGTAGTAGTCTAAGGCTATCCACCTCGTTATTTAACACTCACCAGTTTTTGTATCTTCTGTGAACTTCTGATTAACCCTTCTACATTCAAGTCTAAATCATTTATAAACCGCAAACACCAAGGGTCCCAACACTGACCCCTGTGGGAGCCCAATGGGCTCAGGCTTGATTTGGAAAAACACCCCTCACCCATCATCCTTTGCTTCCTGCCTCTCAGCCGATTCTAGATCCAATTTGCCAAATTTCCTTGTATCCCATGGGCTGTTACCTTTGCTATCAGTCTCCCATGCAGGACCTTATCAAAAGCCTTGCTGGAATCCAAGTAGACTACATCAAAAGTCATTGCTCTCATCTACACACCTAGTTACATCTTCCAAAAATTCAATCAAGTTGGCCCGAAATGACCTCCCCTGAGCAAAATTGCAGTGATTGGGACCGGGTGCATTTTGTTGACTATGAAGTTCTTGATTGGGGTTGTTAACCTGGGCCAAATGGGAAAGCCTTGCCTGACCAATATAACCAGGAGATTAGAATCACCCAAGTTGAGGACTGACTCTGAGCTGGCTGATCACAGCACAAGTAAATAAAAGGATGTCTTGGTGATGGGACCCAACCTCTGTGCAGTTATTTCAAAAATTGTGCTATTTTTGATTAGTCCTTGCCTCTCCCAGTGCAGGTTAATTCTGGACCTCAGAATTGCTCTACTTTTAGCTCCGGGAGATGGTCAGTCTAACTCAGGTAACCATTCACAGCTGGAAGCACACAGCTCACACTCAAACAGCCCATGCTTGTAAGCCTTAGAAAAGTAGATCACCATTAGATATGATTCTGCTGTTAGTAATCACTTATTAAATAATAGGGACTGTGCTAAGAATTGCATCCAGAACAAACATAAGATCATCAGCTAGGCTTGCAGTACGATGCATTTGCACGTTCTAGAAGCGACAGACACAAATACTCAGCACCCTGTTTTATGTTGAAAGAAGGAATTTGTGCATTCATTGCACATTTTCAGAAAAAAAAAGAGACATGGAGACTATGGTGCTGCATTCCTATGGTATTGCCTTGACCAATCAGAATCTACCTACCTGATCTGAGAATTAACATTTACAGTTCTTGCTTCATTGCCACGCCTATGATGGCCCAATCAGCATCTCTATCATGTTGTATGAATTAGCCTCTTTTATTTCAACTCTGCTTCTTGAGCCCTAGTCCTGAGGCAAAAAACTTTAGCTTCTAGCCTCCTTTTAGCAATTTTTAGGAACTCGGAAATATTACATTTGGTCCATATCTCCAAGTCCTGGATATATTGTATAACAGCTGGGGCCCAAGTACTGATCATTGTCTACTCACTAGGCAGAGTCTGCCAACAGGACAATAACCCATTTATTTCAACTCTTTGCCTTGTGCCTGTTTGCCAATCCTCATGCCAGTACATAACTTCCTTTCTCAAGTGCTTTCATTTTGCTAATCAACTTCCGGTCTAGTCTTTATTAAAAGCCTTCTGAAAATCAAATTATACCATGTACACGAGCTCCTCTTTATCAATTCTGTTAGCAATATTTTCAAAAAAAACTCCAAAAGCTTCATCAAACCTGATTTCTCCTTCACAAATCCATGCTGACGATGCGTAATCAGATCATTGTTATCCACTTGTCCAATTATCACATCCTTTATAATAGATTTTATTATAGAGTAAGGCTAAAATGTTTGTGGTTCACCATTCATCTCTCCCTCCCTCCTTAAGTAGTTCAGTGAGATTTGCTAACCTTCTATTCTGCAGGAAGAATTCTACACTCTATAGAATTCTTGCAGATGACCTCCAGGGTATCCATTATTTCCTTAGCCCCCTCTTTCAACACTCTGGGGTGTAGAATCAGGTCCCAGAGACTGAACAACCTTCAGCGCAATTTATTTCTCCAACACAACCTTCTTATCAACATTAATTCCCAATTTTCCATTGTGTGAAGAAATAATCAGATGTAAACCTATGGATGGAAATAGTCAGATGTGGTGCTTTGTAAAGAATTTTTAAGCTGTAAAGTCCAGAGACACTTACTGTGGAAAAACGTTCTTCTTCATATGAGGAAAGGTTGAGGGAGCTAGGGCTTTTTTCATTGGAGCGAAGAAGGATGAGAGGTGACTTGATAGAGGTGTACAAGATGATGAGAGGCATAGATAGAGTGGATAGTCAGAGACTTTTTCCCAGGGCGGAAATGACTATTACAAGGGGGCATAATTTTAAGGTGATTGGAGGAAAGTATAGGGGAGGTGTCAGAGGTAAGTTCTTCACACAGAGGGTGGTGGGCATGTGGAATGTGCTGCTGGCAGTGGTCGTGGAGTCAGATACCTTAGAGACTTTTAAGTGACTCTTGGATAGGCACATGGAGGATAGTAAAATATAGGGAATGCAGGGTAGATTGATCTTAGTAGGTATAACAGGTTGGCACAACATCATGGGCCGAAGGGCCTGTCCTGTGCTATTCTGTTCTATGTTCTATGTTTTATGTTCTATATTGCCCCCAAAACAATAACGGTGCACCCAGTCTATCAGCTAAAGTGAACAGCCTATCACTGTGTACCTTATCCAAATCTGACATAATCTGTCGGGCTGGATGAACACAGCAGGCCAGGCAGCATCGGAGGAGCAGGAAAGCTGACATCTCGGGTCAGGACCCTTCTTCAGAAATGGGGGAGGTGAGGGGAAGCGGGGTCTGAAATAAATAGAGAGGGGGGAGGCCGTGATAGAAGGTGGATAGAGGAGCAGATAGGTGGAGAGAAGACGCACAGGTCAAGGAAGCGAGGATGAAGCTCTTAAAGGTGAGTGTAGGTAGGAAGTTGGGGTCGGGGTCGGTAGGGTGGGAGGGAGGGATGGGTAGGTGGGAGGGAAGATGAACAGGTCAAGGAGGTGGGGAAAGAGGGGTGCTGGTCTTGGGATGAGGTCGGGGTGGGAGATTTTGAAGCTCGAACAGTTCATCCATTTTACTAATACCTTCCACCCCAACCTTATGTTCATCTGGACCATCTGTGATACCTCTCTCTCTTTCCTGGACCTCTCTGTCTCCACCTCTAGTAACTGCCTGGAAACTGATATCTATTTCAAGCCCACTGACTCCCACAGCTACCTTGACTACACCTCCTCTCACCCACCTTCCTGCAAGGATGTGATCTCCTATTCCCAATTCCTCCGCCTCTGCCACATCTGCTCCCAAAATGAGGCATTCCACTCCTGGGCATCACAGATGTCCTCGTTTTTCAAGGACCGCAATTTCCCTCCCACAGTTGTCGAAAATGCCCTCGACCGCATCTCTTGCGCTTCCTGCACCTCTGCCCTCACACCCCCTCCCCGCAATAAAAACAAAGACAGAATTCCCCTTGTCCTCACTTATCACCCCATTAACCTCTGGACTCAACACATCATCCTCTGCCACTTCTGCCACTTGCAATCTGACCCCACTACAAAGGATATATTTCCCTCCCCACCCTTATGTGCCTTCCGGAGGGACTGCGCTCTCCGTGACTCCCTCATCCGCTCCACACTCCCCACTAGCCCCACCAACCCCAGCACCTTTCCATGCAACCGCAGGAAGTGCTACACCTGCCCCTACACCTCCCCCCTCACCTCCATCCCAGGCCCCAAGAAAACCTTCCACATTAAACAGATGTTCACCTGCACATCCACTAATGTGGTATACTGTATCTGCTGTTCCTGATGTGTCCTCCTCTACATCAGGGAGACAAAGCGGAGGCTCGGAGGCCGCTTTGTGGAGCACATATGTTCGGTTCGCAACAAACGACTACACCTCCCAGTCGCGAACCACTTCAACTCTCCTTCCCACTCCCTGGACGAATGTCCATCCTGGACCTACTCCAGTGTCACAATGATGCCACCCGGAAACTGGAAAAACAGCATCTCATATTCCGCCTTGGAACCCTACAACGCAATGGTCTCAATGTGGACTTTATAAGCTTCAAAATCTCCCCACCCCCAATCTCATCCCAAGACCAGCCTCCCCTCTCGTCCCCGCCTCCTTGGCCTGTCTGTCTTCTCTCCCGCCTATCTGTTCCTCCCACCTCACTGACCAATCTCGACCCCCAGTTCCTACCGACACTCACCATTACTAGCTTCATTCCCGCCTCCTGGACGTGTCTGTCTTCTCTTCATCTAACTGCTCCACTATCCACTTTCTATCACTGTCTCTCCCTTCTCTATTTATTTCAGAGCCCCTTTCCCCTCCCCCATTTCTGAAGAAGGGGGAGATGCTACCTGGCCTGCTGTGTTCATCCAGCTCCACACCTTGTTATCTCAGACTCCAGCATCCGCAGTTCCCACTATCTCTGACATAATCTGTAGCCTTCTAACAAATCTCCCCTAAATGCTGACTGCTTGAACAGCCCAACTGTTCCAATCTAACCTTGTAACTAATATCCCCCATCTTTGAAACTATGCTGGCAAATCTCTTCAGTAACTTCTCAATGCAAATATGTCCCTGTGTGCTGAAACAGTCGGGTCGAATGGGTGTATGAATAGGAATGGTTTAAAGGAATATGAGCCAAATGACTGATCAGTTTAGGATATCTGATCAGCATGGACAAGTTAGACTGAAGGGTCTGTTTCTGTGCCGTATAACTCTATGACTCTATATACCCCTGCCCAGAGGCATCCAGTAAGACAGTTGGACTTACTGATTAGGAACAAAAGGCAGTCAAACCTCTTCCTACTTTGGACATTGAAGGGTTCAGAGGTTAAAATCCTTCAATATTTCTGGTAATGACAAAAAAAATCTGATTTTAGGAAGACAACTTAAAGTTCAAGGCAATTTCAGGGTAAATAGGCTCACTTTTGTGTCACTATCACCATAGCCAGTTAAAATATTCAACCAATTCTTAGACAATACAGAGGTTCAGAATGTGATTACCCTGAGGCTAACTTCGCTGAGAAGCTGATGGAATTGGCCATTGCCCCTACACCTATCAAATCATTCAGGAAATCACGCCTGGAGAATCCTAATAATCTCTTTACGAGAAGAAGGACCCAAGATCAAAGCAGGAAACAGCATCTACATGTGCTTGATTCTGCAGCAGCTACTGCAACCATCAACGATTCAATGGAGCATCTAAATCTTGGATGAGTTGCAACTTGTGTCATTCACCTCTGCAATGTCCGGCATTTAGTGACATATGCAAACTATGTTCCACAAAAGGACATTGGGCAAGAATATATCGGGTGTCCAATCGCCAAGAAAGGCCCAAATGCACTACAACAGCATGTGAGAAGAAGCCAATCAAGCAAAAATGTCAAAGAAGCTTCCAAAGTTCCATATATGATGCACAATCATATCGACGAGATCCAAAAGTGAACCACAATGTACATCCTGTAGACCCCAGTTGGACAGCACATGTACAAATGTCATCCCTTTACCCAACATAAATGAGATGTACTGAAGAAACCGGCACAGTTTGGCACAACCCATTGACGATAAGATAACTGCATGTGTTGAGTCTGACATCCCATGTATTGCAACGATCCATCATAAATGCCTTGGGATCGAAACCTGAAATCTTTGAAATTGTTGGAATAGATGAACAGATCTACATATTGTTACGATTCAGGAGGCAACAACAGTTCCAGCACTACAAGTCCAAGCCTAACGTCAGTCTTGTCAATTTTGATCATGAAAGAGCTGAGCCAATTCAGCAAGCTAATCATATGTGGACCAAACTGCTCAAAACGGTCATCATCAGCCTGATCGCTTCTCACAGGTCCCTGAATTAGTCCTTTCATTTTGGTCATTGAGAGGTGATCTAGAACTCTCCAAGAATTAATCACCAAAGGCAAACAGGTCATAATTGCTCAGACTGTGTGTCAAGACATATTAGACAATATACATTTGATCCAACAGATTAACAATCAAGCCATATATTGACCCTGCAATAATAACAACATCAATTAACTAATGCAGTCATGTGAAAAATGTTCATTCCATTAGCCTCAAAGATTCAGAGACTATCTTCTTTTACACAGGCTCCTTTCTTATTTGGATTCATTTGTGGGACGTGGGTGTCATTGGCTGGGCCAGCATTTATTGCATTGGAAAGGTGGTGCTGAGCTGTTTTCTTGAACCACTGCAATTCATGTGTGTCGACAGTCCCACAGTGCTGTTAGGGAGGAATTCCAGGATTTTTACCTTGCGACATTGAAGGAATGATATATATTTGAAGTGCTCATCCAAATATTTTTTCCAGATTGTACGGTTTCTGAACCTCAATATCTTCCCATGCAGTGCACTATAGATTCCCACCACCCTCTGAGTGAAAAAGTCTTTTTTCTCAAATCCCCACTGAATCTCCCACCCCTTACCTTAAAACTGTACCCTCTCGTGATTGACCCCTGAACCAAGGGGAACAGCTGCTCTCTGTTCACCCTATCCACATCCCTCATAATCTTATGAACCTAAATGGTGGGTAATGATGGTGGTGTTCCATATACCTGCCTCCTTGTCCTCTCTGATGTCAGTGGTCATGGGTTTGGAAGGTCTGAGGAGCCTTGATAAACTGCATCTTGTAAATGGTACACAGTACGTCTCCTAGATGGTTCGCAGTGCTGATACTGTGTTGGTGGTGGAGGAAGTGAATTCTTGAGGATGTAGTGCCAAGCAAGCAGGCTGCTTGGTCCTGAATGGTGTCAAGCTTCTTGAGTGTTGTTTGAGCCATACTCATTCAGGAAAGTGGGGAGTATTTTATCACACTCCTGATTTGTGACTTGTAGATGCTGGATAAGGTTTTGGGAGAGAAGAGTTGAATTATGTGCTGCAGGATTTCTAGCCTCTGACCTGCTCTTGTAGCCATTGTATTTATATGGCAGTTCTATTAAAGAAGAAGAATCCCTAAGGTGTGGAAACAGGCCCTTCGGCCCAACAAGTCCACACTGACCCTCAGAGCATCCCACCCAGACCCATATCCCTATAACCCACCTCATCTACACATCCCTGAACACTATGAGCAATTTAGCATGGCTAATCCACCTAGCCTGCACATCTTTGGACTGTGTGATGAAACCAGAGCAAACCCACACAGACACAGGGTAAATGTGCAAACTCCACACAGACAGTTGCCTGAGGCTGGAATTGAACCCGGGTCCCTGGTGCTGTGAGCCAACAGGGCTAACCACTGAGCCATTGTGCGGTTAAACTTCTGGTCAACAGTCATCCACAGGATGTTGGTAGTGGGGGATTCAGTGATGGTAATAACATTGAAAGCTTGGGGCAATGGTTAGATTGCCTCTTGTTAAAGATGGAACTTACATGGCACAATTATCACTTGCCACTTGTCAACCCTCCAGGTTTTGCTGGATTTTCACACAGACTGCTTCAGTACCTGCAGAGTCATGAATTGTGTAGGCCATTGTACAGTCATCAGTGAACATTCCTACATCTGAGCTTATTATTGATGGAAAATCACTGATGAAGCAGCAGTTGGGCCAAGGACACTAGCCTGAGAAACTCCTGCAGAGAGTTGAAATGACTGGCTCTCAACCACCACAATTATCATCTTTCATGCTCTGTTGGCCTGCAAGCAGCAGAGAGTTTCTGCTAAATTCCTACCAACTACACTTTTGCCTGAACTCCTTGATACTACACCTGGTCAAATGCGGCCCTGATGTCAAGGGCTGTCATTCTCACCTCACTTCTGGAATTTAACTCTTTTGTCCATGTTTGAGCCAAGGCTGTAATGAGATCAGGAGCTGAGTGGCCCTGGCGGAATCCGAACTGAGCAGATTATTGCTGAGCAGTTGCTGCTTGATAGTGCTGTTGATAACACCTTCCATCACTTTTACTTGAGTTGATAGGGTGGTAATTGGCTGACTTATTTTTTGGGTATAGCACATGCCTTGGCAATTTTCCATATTGTTAGGTAGATTGCAGTGTTGTCAGTGTACTGGAGGAGCTGGTTAAGTAGTATGTCATGTCCTGGAGCACAAGTCTTCTGTACAATTACTGGAATGTTGTCAAGACCCTTAGCATTTGCACTATCCAGTGTCTCCAACTGTTTCTCGATATCACGTGGAGTGAATTAAATTGGCTGAAAACTGGTATCTGTAATGCTGAGGACCACTGGAAAAGACCCAGATGGATCATCCACTCGGCACTTCTGGCTGAAGATTGTTATGAATGTTTCAGCCTTATCTTTTGCACTGATGTGTTGGGATATTCCATCAGCGAGGATGGGGACACTTATGGAACATTCTCTCCAGTGAGTTGTTTAATTGTCCACCAGCATTCTCATCTGAATTTGGCAGGACTGCAGAACATAATGGTATTAATTGGTTGTGGGATCATTTATATCTGTCGGTCATTTGCTGCTTATGCTGTTTGGTGTGCAAATAGTCCTGTTGGCAGCTTCAGCAGGTTGACACCCCATTTTCAGGTATATGTGGTGCTGCTCCTGCACTCATACATTCTTAACTGGAATGATGTCCCTGGTTCAAGTAACAAATGGCAATTAACATTCTGAGCCATGATGCGAGATTGAGGCTAACATTTTTCCATATCTACGGGCATGGTTACATTCTGGTGTCTGATTTTTAGCAAATTTCCTTTAATGAGATAAACCATAGATGCTATTTGTACAAGTGTGTTGACACATTAACTACCATTTTCAGTGGGTGTGGCATGCCTCAACAGATTGTGTTCAGGATTGGTCAGCAGTGCACGAGTCCACCCTTCTAAGTGCAGGAAATGGGCTGATCAACATATTAGCTCAACTCCTCACTACTCTTAGTTGAATAGTCTGACATAATACACTGCTTACCCTGTAAAATCCATGCTCTTTAAAAGTGCATGCTATTCTCGAGGCATCAGTTTACCATCACTGGCTGCTCTCCTATTTGGCAGACAGATCAATGAAGTTCTCCCATCATGCACTTTCACCACCCAACCACATGAGCATGAAACATTGTTGGAACAAGAGGAGAAAACAGCACAAAGGACATGATCAATGCGCATGCAGGCAGTTATCCCAACATGAATCAGACAAAGTATACAAGTTTGAGATTTTCTTGGGAATACATGGATTTGTGGAAAGATACACTATCGCTGTGTCCAGCCTAGAACAATGACATTTTGATGAACAATGGTCAAGTCCTGTGAAGAAGTAGATGACAATATCCAAATTGTACATTTTCTTTTATTCATTAACAGGATAAAGGCTTCGCTGGCTAGGCTGCATTCATTGCCCATCCCTAATTGCCCAGAGGGCAGTTCAGAGTCAAAGACATTGCTGTGGGTCTGGAGTCACATGTAGGCCAGATCAGGTAAGGATGGCAGTTTCCTTCCCTAAATGACATTAATGAACCAGATGCATTTTTCTGACAATCAACAATGGATTCATGGTCATCAATAGATTCATAATTCCAGAAATGTTATTGAATTCAAATTCCACCATCTCTCGTGGCGGGATTCAAACCCACATCCCCAGAACGTTATCTGGGTCTCTGGATTAACAGTCCAATGATAATACCACCAGACCATTGCCTCCCACATGGAGAGGTGTCATGTTCAGCGTAAAATTGTGGGCTGAAGGGCCCGTTCCTGTGCCGTACAGTTCAACGTTCTATGTTCTATGTTGTAGCCACGCATCACACAAGATGACAACTCAGATTCTGAAGACTTTATGGCAGGCAACTGCCACACATTTATGACAAATAACACACATCCATTAGTGATGCCTGATAACACACCGTTGAGTCAAACTATGCCGCCAAGCCATGGTAACTGTGTATGCTGCAGACTTCATCATATCCACCAGGCATTATCTGAATGTATAGAGGTAATATGCATCCATGTACATGTTATTGGAAAACATTTCCCGCTCTTTAAAGGAAAAGGAGGAATTGTTATAATAAAGTATAGGTTCCTAGAATAGTATGAACAGTTTTGTTTTTCCTGATCTAAGGAAAGATATATTGGCATTGGAGGCAGAGAAGTTTGACTAGGCTGATACTGGGTTTGGAGGGAATCTCTCTAGGAGGAGAGGTTGAGTAGGTTGTGTCTGTACTCTTTGGAGAATCAAAGAATGAGACGTGATCTTATAGAAACATACAAGATTTTTTGGGCAATTGCCACACTAGGTGCAGAGAAGTTGATTCCCCTTGTGGGAGAATCTAGTACTAAACAGATATGGAGTCTCCAGTTCAGACAAAGTAGAGCAGGAATTTCTTCTCTCAAAGGGTAGTGTGTCTGTGGAATTCTTTACTACAGAGGATTTTTGAGGCTGCGTCATTAAGTACATTCAAAACTGAGAGTTTTTTTATCACTAAGGGAATCGAGGGTTATGGAAAAAGACAAGTAGAGTTGACGATTATCAGCGCAACCATATTCTCATTGAATGGTGGAGCAGACTTGATGGACCAATGGTCTTATGCCTTATGATCCTATTCTGGACTAGACAGGCCTGTACTTTTAAACCAGTTACATGACATCATGGCATTTGACATTCTCGTCTTTAATTACTCTCAATGTGTCATGGAGTCATTGCAATGCATACAGTCAGCTGGCTATGTGGATATAGCATATAGTAACTTCAGTAAGAACAGAGCCCACAGTGTGTGTGTAAATCTGTGATAGAGTTGTAAATAGTTAGTGTTGAGCTGGCAATCTCATATTCATGCCATCGCTAAAAATGTTTATTTTTATCAGCCTTCTTCACCCTGCCACAGATCGTTTGCTGCTGGGGCCCTCATTCATTCCTTCATTACCTCTCGACCCATCCTGAATCATAGCAAGTCCCAGTGCCATAATAGCCCTGTGCATATGGTTCCAGTCACGCCAAGCATATCATAACTTTCAACTTAAACTTGTTTTCAAATCCCTCAATGGCCTCACCCCTCCCTATCCCTATAATCTTTCCAGTCCCACAAACCATAGAAGTCGGTGCATTCCTGTAAATTTGTTCTCGTGCATTTGCAATGATAGATACACAATCAATGTCCATCCTGCTTTCAGTTGTCCAGCCCTTAAGACCTGCAATTCTCTCACTTTTCCTCTCTACCTCTCTGTATCACTTTCCTCCTCCGAGACACGCCAAAAGATGAGTCATTTTGACCAAGTCTTTCTGACTGAAACAAGACTGGAACATAAAACATGTTACAGTGACGGCAAACAATCTGGCTCACTCACGTCAGTTATCGAAGAAAATCTGCCATCCTCACCTGGTCTGGCCTGCATGTGATCCCAGAACCACAGCAATGTAGTTGATTCCTAACTATCCTCTGAAATGACTCAGCAAGCTATTCAGATCAAGGGAAAGTAGAGATGGACAACAAATATAATGCACACATCCCATGAAAGAATAAAGAATAAAAAGTCCCTTTACGTGAAACAAAGTTGTCTATTATTTTATGAATATTCTCTGAGGCACCTTGGAAACTTTCATTTGGTTGAGGTGCGATAAAATATAAGTTGTCAAGGTTGCATTGAATTAGTCAGCTAGAAGCTTGTGTGAATAATTGATCAAATATAATTCTGTGTGTAGAAATGGTCAGGTGCACTATGATGACAGAACCTCTAGTCAGGTACACGCTTGTGACTCAGCAATGCAGACTGACCATTTCTTTTCTGACTGCTTTCGGATCAAACTTAGTGGAAACGATAACATTTTTCTGTTCGCAAAAGTTGTTTTTTCAGTTTTTCTGAGGCATCTATAAAAAGCCATATCAACACTCAAATATTTTTGTCTGCATATACCCCAATCCTGCACACCATCCTCTCCATCTCCCCCAGCAAAAAGCACCTTCCCTACCCCCCTTGCTGTTTCATCATACCTGACACAGGGGAGATTAGTACTGTCACCAGTAATTCAGTTTGTACCTAAATAGATTCAACAATGGCTGATGATATCAAATGCATTTTTCAAACTGTTGACATCAAATCTCTGCATTCCTCAGTGTAAATTATGACTGGTATATATTTCCATGGTTTTGAGGACTTCATTTAGTTCAAAGAATTCATCAAATATAAAATATTAATTTTATCATTGAGAAGACCCATTTTTTGTACAGATACTTGAGTGATTGTGGACGTCAGTAATAGCACATTCTATTAGGCCCAATGGAAGCACTTGGTTATTATATTCAGTATTTACCTGAAGCAATTCCTCTCAGCTGGGATCAAAACATAGTGTATTCTTTCAGCCTTACATATTCCCTGTCTTGTGCTGGCTTTATTTTTTGGAGACTAAAGCTGATAAAATAAACAGCGCATATTCCCAACACAAAAATGGCCATCGGGAACCATCAGATACAGTAGCGATGTCATGCTGGCATTATATTAAATTTTAATTGGTTTACAGGATCAAGGAATACGCACCAACAATCAGTCCTTAAATTTCTTTGGTAGGACAGTCCCTGGTTTCAATCAAATAAAGGCTGATTAATTGTCAGACAACATAGCACTACGTCTGGACAGAGACCAGGATATTGAGCAGTCACTAGAATGACAGTTTTCAAAGAAGTTTACACATTGTTGCTGTGTCTTCTCAATATTACAATTAGTTTCAACTCATTTAATGTATGAAATTGATGTGGTCTGATTACTTGTTGCCTGCCTGGAATGGATTTCAACACAAAGAACCTTTTTGTTACATTCAGTCAGGCGTAATTCTCTTGCCTTTTGCACTCGAGGACTGTAAGTCTCCATGCAGCAGTAGCGCAGCATAAACACTTAAACAAAGTGGCAAATTCTGTTCTTTTCTCACCACTCTGGTTTTGCATATTTTGCTATAATCGATTAAAATATTCAGGCTGATGAAGCAAGAAATAAGAAAGGCAAATACATTGCAAAAGGATTTGAGTTCATGAGTAGGGATGGCTTATTGCAGTTATACAGATCCTTGGTGAGACTGTGGAATATTACATGCAGTTTTGGACCCCCTATTTAATCTGCCATAGAGGGAGTGCACTGGAGAATCAGAGGGTTGATACCAGGAATGTCAAGACTGTTGCATGAGAAGACATCAGTTTGTCAGGCCTGTATTTACAAACATTTAGAAGAATGGGAGGACATAGAATTTATAGTTAGAATCCCCTACAGTGTGGAAACAGGCCCTCCAGCCCAACAAGTCCACACTGAACCCTTGGAGTATCCTACCCAGACTCATCCCCTATAACCCACCTAATCTACACACCCCTATGGGCAATTTATCATGGCCAATTCACCTAACCTGCACATCTTTGGACTGTGGGAGGAAACCAGAGCACCTGGAGGAAACCCAAACAGACACAGGGAGAATGTGCAAACTCCACACAGACAGTTGTCCAAGGCTGGAATTGAACCTGGGTCCCTGGCACTGTGAGGCAGCAGTGCTAACCGCTGAGCCACCGAGCCACCATGCCACCCTTATCTGATTGAAGTGTATAAAATTCTAACAGAGCTGGACAGACATGATGTAGGGAGAATGTTTTTCCCTGGTTAGGGGAGTCTGGAACTAGGGGTAACAATCACCCCGTATGCATGGGCCATTTAGGACTGAGATGAGGAGATATTTCTTCACTCTAAGGGTAGTGAGCCTGTGGAATTCTCTACTATAGAAGGCTTACTGAACATATTCCAAAAAGAGATAAATAAATGTTTAGATATTAAAGGCATCAAGGGGTATGGGGAGAAAACTCAAATATGGCATTGGCATAGGGTATCAATTACGATCCTATTGAAAGGTCGAATGGCCCATGCCTGCTCCTAGTTTCTATGTTTCCACTAAGTTGTCTGAGTTGTTATGTGGTTTTATACTGTCTTCCTTGTAGTTTGCAATGCTTTGAAATTTTGTTTCATCCATCAACATGGAAGCTTTTATTTTATTTATTCATTTTGTGAGACATGGGCATCGCTGACTGGCCAGCATTTATTGCCCGTTTCTAGTTGCCCTTGAGAAGGTGGTGGTGAGCTGCCTCCTTGTACTGCTGCAGTCCTCCAAGTCAGGTTGGTGACTGACTTGGAGGGGAAATTGAAGGTAGTGGTATTCCAATATATCTGTGGCCCTTGTCCTTCTAGGTGGAAGTGGTCGTGGGTTTGGAAGGTTGCATCCCACTTCCCTAATTCCAAGATCTAGACAGTTAACATATATCAGGAAAACAAGGGTGCTGAGACTGATTCATAAGGAACTGCACAACAAACCTGTCTGTAGCCTGAAAAATATCCATTAACCATTACTCTTTATTTCCTGTACCTCAAACAATATCCATATTGCAACTATCCCATTTATTCCAAGAGCTATAACTTTTTTCAAAGGTCAGATGTATGGGATTGAAGTGAATGGCTTTTAGAAGTCTGTGAACACCACATTAGTAGCATTACACTCACCAACTTTCTCTGTTGCCTGTTCAAAAATCTCCAGTAGATTAGTTAAACATGCTTTACATTTAAGAAATCTGTGCTGGCTCTTCCTAATCAATCTATATTTTTCCATGTGATTATTCATTCAATCTGAAATAATTGTTTCAATATCCCTGAAGTTAAATTGAATGGTCTGTTACTGTTGAGATTATCTTTACAATTGTTTTTGAACAAGGGTGTTACATTTGCAATTTTAATCCCCTTACTTGAGCAGGGATGTATCTGCATTGGAGAAAGTTTAGAGAAGGTTCAACAGGTTGATTCCAGAGATGAGGGGTTTGTCTTATGAAGCGAGATTGAGCAGTATAGGTCTATACTGTCCAGAGTTTACAAGAATGAGACCTAACTCTGGTAAAGGGGGTTGACAAAGTCGACGTAGAAAGGATGTCCCTCATGTGGGGCAATCTACTGCAAGACGTTATAGTTTTAGTTTAATAGGTAGTGGATTTAAAACAGATGAGGAGAAATTACTTCTGTCAAAGTGTTGTGAATCTGTGGAATTCACTATCTCAGAGTGCAATGGATGCTAGGACATGCAGTAAATTTAAGGAGGAGATAAACAAATTTTTAATTAGTAAGGTGCTGAAGGGCTATGGAGAGCAGGCAGGGAAGTGGAATTGGGGCTGAGATGAGATCAGACACGATCATATCAAATGGCAGAGCAGGTGGAATGGCCTGCTCCTGCTCCTAGTTCTTATGATCTTAAGTATGTCCAAAATTTCTTAATTCCTTTTAACTGCCAGATTTCCCAAGCCCTGGGAAGAATGGTTGAGATGATTTAAACATAAAATGTCTTTTAAAATGAAGGCAAAAGGACTCATTATAATATTCAAATGGTCAACCTATTTCTGGATTGATCACACAGCCTTCATTCTGGTTCCTTTAATAATGGGGTCAAGGTAGGTTGAGTATATGTTTTGATTTGAAAATAAACACATGACACCACCTTAACCACTCTGGGGAGTTAGTATAGTGCGGAGCTGGAGGAACACAGCAGGCCAGGCAGCATCACAGGAGAAGGACAGTTGACGTTTCGGGTCGGTTCTGAAGAAGGGTCCTGACCCGAAACGTCAACTGTCCTGTTCCTCTGATGCTGCCTGGCCTGCTGTGTTCCTCCAGCTCCACACTGTGTTATCTCTGACTCCAGCATCGGCAGTGCTCACTGCATAAACTCACTCGAGGGAGTTATCACCTTTTATAATCTTAGAACATAGGCATCTGAGCATAACACTGTAACCTTTACAGTCTTTTATAATGCCGAAATACTTGGGTTACAAAATAAATAAATTCACACTCATCATTAGAGAGACAACTGGTGGTAATTTAATCTGAGGTAGGGGGAAACAGCTTGAGAAGAAGAGTCCTTCATAGTAACCACAGCTGTTGCAGGAATTGAACCTACACTGTCAGCATCTACCCTACAGCTATCTAGCCAACTGAGCTAGCTTTTGTGCCTAGCTATGCAGCAAAAAATGTGTGGACCTGAAAGCTATTATCAGATGTCACCTGTAATTACAATGAGTGTTGGCAGTCTCACTGTTTATTATTACAGCAAAATCCAAGCCTTTACACAGATATCGTGGCTGCCTTCTAGTTCAAAGAGTCATAGGGTTATACAGCACAGAAATAGGTCCTCCGGTTTAACTTGTCTGCGCCAACCAGACATCCCGTCTGACCTAGTCCAATTTGCCAGTATTTGGACCTTTTCACTCCAAACGCTTCCTAATCGTATACCCATCCAGATGCCTTCTAAATGTTGTAACAGAACCAGCCTCCACTGTTTCCTCTGGCAGTGGACACAGGCACCACCATCTGCATGAGAAAGTTATCCCTCAGGTCCTTTTTAAATCTTTCCCCTCTCACATTAAACCTATGCTCTATAGTTTTGGATTCCCTCACCCTGAGAAAAAGACCTTGGCTATTCACCCTATCCATGCTGCTCACGATTTAATAAACCTCTATAAGGTCATCCCTCAGCCTCCAATGCTCCAGGGAAAATAGCCCCAGCCTATTCAGCCTTTCCCTACAACTCAAACCCTCTAGTCCCAGCAACATCCTTGTAAATCTTTTCTGCACTGTCTCAAGTTTAATGACATCCTTTCTATAGAAGAGCAACCCCAACTGAATGCAATATTCTAAAAGTGGCCTCACCAATGTCCTGTCCAGCCTCCACATGACATCCTAACTCCTATGCTCACTGTTCTGACCAACGAAGACAAGCGCGCGAAATGCTTTCTTCACCACCCTGGTGGATGTAAAAGATGCCATAGTACTAATTCAAAAACAACAGGGACATTTTCTTTACTTCAATTTAAATAGTTCCCATCTAGCACCCCGAAAACATAATCATCTGCTCACTTGACATTGTTTGGGGGATCCAGCTTGTGCAAATTTGTCATTGTATCCTAACTTTCATCTGCACTTCCAAAGTACTTTAATGTCTGTGAAGCCATGTTAGATGCTAGATCTTCAAAATCTAGTACAAAATCGAACATATTCAGCTTCAAGACAAGATAGCAGGTGAATAAATGCAATGGTGTTTTCCAATTGTCTATATCATTCTTAATTATTAAAAGAAAGTATGAAGAGAAAGTTTTGGAAAATGTTTTGCTGCTGTGTCACCTGATAAAGCGTTGCAGAATATTACAGCCATAAAATTTTTAGAGCTTCAAGCTACTTAGGAACTGAAAGTCTTGACTGTTGCTGAAAGCACTCTAATATAGAAACACCATCCATTTAATTAATTGAATAGGGCACGTTTAAGAAAATCAAATGATCTCATCTGGTAAAACAAAACATGCTACTCAATTCAACATTCTATACTTTCCCACCTTCTGCTGTGTGCAGGCTTTGTAGAATTACAGTAAACAACACAGAAAGATCCAACATGCCCACACCAGGTCTTCAATTAGAGCAATCCAATTAGTCCCATTCCATTGTTCTTTCTCCAAAACCCTGTGAATTCTTCTTGTAGATTTTTCGTATAAAACTAAACTCAATCGAGAACTGGTAACGTAGTGACTTGGACAACTGGGCATTGTGCTTTGGAAGTGCTGGTTTGTTTCATTCCAGCAGGGAAGGACTCCCTCTACAGGAAAATCACTGAACATTCTGTCGTAAAGTACTTTGGTTAATATAGGCAATCTGAGTCACATTGTAACTGAGCTGAATCTTATTTCTCTGGAGGTTCTGTGCAGCCGTTGTTATCAGCATGGTATTTTTATGCATCGCTGAATTGATTTACATTTTAAGTACCTGTTCTAGGTTAGGCTATATTCATTCAGCCTAGGGTAATTAAATCAATGATACCTCAGCTCTGAACAGAGCATGCAATGCTGTTTTTTTTTGCTGTGACAAGTCCTGCTGTATGAAGAAATGACATTACACTGGCTAATAGGAATTAGAAAGAGTGGAATAATGACAACGTTTTCTTTAGCAGGAATGAATTATCTGAATAGAGTCCTTTAATGGAGGCTCTACTTCTGAAATGTACTAATGCCATTTTTGACTATTACTAATAAATGCTAAGACATTTCTTGATTTTTAAAGGGACATTATTTAAAGTGCAGGCATAAGGCTGTGAAAAATAAATCTATTAACATCTGGAATCAAGTAGCAATTTTTGATCCCGAGCATTCCAGTCCCCGTATGTTTTGGTTCCTGATTCCCCTGTTGTTTCCCCTCCAACGTGGCAACTTGTAATTTGAAATCAAGAAAGATCTTGTATTTATGTGAAGTCTTTCACAAAGTCAAAACATTCCAAAGTATCTGACTGCAATGGTATGTTTTTTGCAGTGTAGCAGGGAATGTGATAACCATACAACATGGTCTCACAAACAGCAATAAGGTAAATGAATACATACAATGTGCATTTGGTGCTTTTTGTTTAGGAAGAATAGTGACCAGGACACTGGGGAATATTCCCTTCCTCATCAGCTAATAATGCCAGCGGATTGTTTTTATTTCCTTGTGAATGGACAGATGAGTTTTTGGTTTAATATCCCACCTGCAAGACAACACCTTCAACAGTGCAGCACTCCCCCAGTACTCCACTTCGCTGGCAACTTACAGATTGTGATCAAGTTTCTGGAGAGGGCTTTGAGTCCATAACTTTGCTGACTCAGAGGCAAAGAGACTACCACTGAGTGACAAGTAGCACAAGGTAGGAGCTCCTACGCGCTTACACTCTAAAGGATGCTCACAGCTCCTTTGAAAGTAGCTATTCTTCATATAGAGCTTTACAATAAATATTGAAGAGTTATCTAGACATGCAGTGCATCCCAGAGGGGTCCAACCCTGTTATAGAAGTCATAGCATCCCTACAGTGTGGAAACAAGCCATTCTGCCCATTGAGTCCACACTGACCCCCTGAAGAACATCTCACTGAGAACCACCCCATCCCTGTAGCCCTGCATTTACCATGGCTAGTCCACCTAACTTATACATCCCTGGATACTGTGGGCAATTTAACACTGCCAATTCCACCAACCTGCACATCTTTGGACTGTGGGAGGAAACCAGAGCACTCGGAGGAAACCCATGCAGATGCAGGGAGACCATGCTAACTCCACATTGATAGTTGCCCAAGGCTGGAATCAAACCCAGATAACAAGCGTGGGGCTGGATGAACACAGCAGGTCAAGCAGCATCATAGGAGCAGGAAAACTTGACGTTTCGGGCCGAGACCCTTCATCAGAAATGGGGGAGGGGAAGAGGGTTCTGAAATAAATAGGGAGAGAGGGGGAGGCGGGTAGAGAATGGATAGAGGAGAGGATAGGTGGAGAGGAGGCAGACAAGTCAAAGAGGCGGGGATGGAGCCAGTAAAGGTGAGTGTAGGTAGGGGGGTAGGGAGGAGATAGGTCAGTCCAGGGAGGACGGATAGGTCAAGGGGGCGGGATGAGGTTAGTAGATGGGAGATGGGGGTGGGGCTTGAGGTGGGAGGAGGGGATAGGTGAGAGGAAGGACAGGTTAGGGAGGCGGAGATGAGCTGGACTGGTTTTGGGATGCGGTTGGGGGAGGAGGGATTTTGAAGCTTGTGAAATCCACATTGATACCATTCGCATTTCGCAACAAACAACTGCACCTCCCAGTCGCGAACCATTTCAACTCCCCCTCCCATTCCTCAGACGACATGTCCATCCTGGGCCTCCTGCAATGCCACAGTGATGCCACCCGAAGGCTGCAGGAACAGCAAATCATATTCAGCCTGGGAACCCTGCAGCCCAATGGTATCAATGTGGATTTCACAAGCTTCAAAATCTCCCCTCCCCCAACCGCATCCCAAAACCAGCCCAGATCATCTCCGCCTCCCTAACCTGTTCTTCCTGTCACCTATCCCCTCCTCCCACCTCAAGCCACACCCCCATCTCCCATCTACTAACCTCATCCCGCCCCCTTGACCTGTCCGTCCTCCCTGGACTGACCTATCTCCTCCCTACCCCCCTACTTACACTCACCTTTACTGGCTCCATCCCCGCCTCTTCGACTTGTCTGCCTCCTCTCCACCTATCCTCTCCTCTATCCATTCTCTATCCGCCTCCCCCTCTCTCCCTATTTATTTCAGAACCCTCTTCCCCTCCCCCATTTCTGATGAAGGGTCTTGGCCCGAAACGTCAAGTTTTCCTGCTCCCGTGATGCTGCTTGACCTGCTGTGTTCATCCAGCCCCACGCTTGTTATCTCGGATTCTCCAGCAGCTGCAATACCTTTTATCTCTGGAATCAAACCCAGATCTCTAGCACCGTCAGACAGCAGTGCTAACCATTGAGTCACTGAGCCCCACTCCATATCACTCACCATATCCTTAACTTCCATTGACTTGAAGTTCTCAGCAGAGGATTATTTAGAATCCAGGGCAGCCTGGAGTAGAATTTCAAGACAAATCTTTCTCCCTCTGCTCTAGATGCTAAGGCTAATTTTGACAATCCAACCGTCACCTTTGCTACTGACTAAGTTTTGGTGATTCTGGGTTTTTTTTAAAAGAAGCAGCTACGGTGATGATGGATGTATTTTTTATTATTGTTGAAAATTCCCAGATTCTGGCAAGGTTCTGTAGCACTGGGAAATTGCAAATGTAAAATGTCTATTCAATAATGGAGGGAGACAAGAACGAGGAATCTATAGCCCAGTTATCCCATCATCTGGCATTGGGGAAATATTATGATCTATTATTAAAGAAGTAATAGCAGGACTTTTGGAAAAGTATCAAACAGTTAAACACAGTCCACATCATTTTAAGAAAGGAAATTGTATTTTGCAATTTATTTTAGAATCTTTTGTGAAAGTAGCAAGCTGGATGGATTTACTTGCACAGTATCTTCAGCTGTGAAGATAGATTGAAGAAGTTGGGACTGTTTTCCTTGGAAAGGCAAAGGCTGAAGGAAATTTGATAGTTTTCAAAATTATGAGGAGCCTGGACAGAGTGGAGAGGGAGAATCTGTTCCCTCTCATAAACAGATCAAGAATGAAAGAGCACAGTCATAACTTAATTTGCAAAAGCAGCAAATGCGATATGAGGAAATATCTTTTCACACAATGAGTAGTCAGGGTCAGGAATGCATTGCCTGGAAATATGGTGGATGGTGGTTCAACTGAAGCATTCAGAAGGGGATTAGATGATTATTTAATAGAAACAGTATTCAGGGTAATGGAGAAAAGGCAAGAAAATGGTACCGACCCGTAATGGCCCTGGTGCAGGCACACAAAAATATTTAAAGTGTAATTAAAGAAATTGCACATGTACTCTACATACATTTTGAGAGAAGGTTGCTTATAGGCTTTGCTGCTTTTCAGGTCAGGTGTTAAAACCGAGGCACAGCCTGCTGTCAGTGGTGCACCTAGAAGATTCCTCAGCAGGACAGAGTCCCTCTGTGTACTTACTAATATGTAGCACTGACCAACATTCCTAAAACAGAACACTTGGATATTTTTGTCAATGCCTTTTGCAGAACTTTGCTGTGGCCAATTCAGCTTTTGTGATGCACTACACTGTACCAGTGACTACTTTTCAAAATGTGCTTAATTGTAGCACTCTGGAAAAACCAGGAGATTGTGAAATTTGCAATATCAGTGCAATTTCTTTCTTTCCAGCCAGGATGCAAGAAATCAAGTGTTGATCCAGATAGAAGGGCTGCCACTGGACAGTATTAGAGTTAAAATCTGATGACTTTTGATGCTGCGATTAAGTTTCTTGTCACCCAGGAACAGAACCATACAATGAACTGTTCTTGCAAGTACCAATTTATAGAACCATAGAGATGTACAGCACAGAAACCAACACTTTAGCCCAACTCGTCCATGCCGACCAGATATCCTAAATTAATCTAGTACTATTTGCCGGCATTTGGCCCATATCCCTTTAAATTTTTCCTAATCATAATCCCATCCAGCTGCCTTTTAGATGTTGTAATTGTACCAGCGTCCTCCACTTCCTCTGGCAGCTCATTCCGTACACGCACCATCCTCTGTGTGAAAAAAGTTGCTCCTTAGGTCCCTTTTCAATTTTTCTCCTCTCACTTTAAACCTATGCCATCTCGTTTTGGACTCCCCTACCCCTGGGAGAACTATTTTGGCCATTCACTGTATCCATGCTCCTCATAATTTTATAAACTTTCATAAGGTAACAGTAAGAACTAAGAAGTGACAGTTTAGGGAAGATGATGGTCTAGTGGTGTTATGCTTGGACTGTTTATCTAGACAACCAGGTAATGTTCTGGGGACCTGGGTAGGAATTCCACCACAGCAGTTGGTGGAATTTGAATTCAATATTAAAATAAAATCTGGAATAGAGTCTAATGATGACCATGAAACCATTGTCGATTGTTGGGAAAACCCATCTAGTTTGCTAACACCCTTTAGGGAAGGAAACTGCCATCCTTAACCTGGTCTGGCTTACACATGACTCCAGACCCACAGCAATGCAGTTGACTCTTAACTGCCCTCTGGGCAATTAAGGATGAGCAATAAATGTTGGCCTAGACAGCAATGCCCTCACCCTGTGAATGAATAAAGAGAAAATGATCAAAATTATATGGAAGCAACTTTCTAGACATTCTGTGTGTGTCAGCACTGTTTCTGTTCCATATTGTGAGAAACAAAGTATTGCTGATGCTAGAAAACGGAAGTAAACATTTTAAAATGTTGGAAGCACTCAGCAGGTTCGGCATCATCAGTAGCAGGAAATAGAGTTCACATTTCAGAGTTGACATTCTGATGAAGGGTCGTCAGACTGAAATATTGGGTTAAATTTCTGTAGTGGTATGAAGGTGCAACTGAAGGTGGTCTATAGCTCATTTGCCAACAATTCCAAGCTATTACCCAGTGTGCTGGTTTGCCAGTGTACTTTAGCTTCTTGCACTAAGGCTGCTTCAAGATGGGGGAGGGAGTGATGACTGGTGCACACTCCTTTGCAGCTTATTAGGTCAATTGAAGTGCTAATTGTTAATGTTAATCATGGTGTAATAAATCAATTGGTCATCAGGGATTAATTAACTCTGTGGGCTAGTTTTATTTAAAACAGTAAATTACATAAAACTTATGATGTTGACTTTACAGGAAACCACCTGGTTTCTGTGCCTTCACCTTGTAGACACGCAGCAGACTAACCATCAGGCAGAGTCACAACATTGTATACTCACAGCACATTGAGTCTGTAAGAGTAGAATATCCTTTATTGTCATGTGTACTCCATTGTAGGAGCACAGTGAAAAGCTTTTACAGTGTCTGCCTCTTATGGCGCCATTTTAGGTACAACTACCGAGGTGCAAATCTTGGATACAAAAGAGGAATAAAAAGTAGTTACATTACTTTACAGAGTTTAAAAAAATGTTAGAATTAAGACATCGTTAAAGGGTTGACATTACAGTCAGGTATAAAATTTCAAATAAACATTACATTGTAGCAACTCAGTGCAGGGACTCTGCACATGGTCTGACCACCCGCGCCAGACTCCAGTCCAATAGCCGTCGCCGCTCCACGCCAAGCCTCCAGTCCGCTCGTACTGGCGCTCAGCTGCACAAGGTAACTCCAGGTTTGCCTCCCCCGTGCACCAGTCTCTGACTGAGACTCACAGCCTGCGCGCTGCTTCGGGACTTGTTGCCTACGTGCTGCTCTGGGTCTTGCTGCCAGTGCTACTCTGGGGCCACTTCCCCACCAGCTGCTCCGGGACTCACAGCCCTTGCACTCTCTTAAAGACAAGCTACATATGCAACACTCTACATATGCTAAGGGTTCCAGATGGTACACTGAGGCTGCTGCACATCCAATGACCAGAGGCAGCCTCCCACTGGAATTCTGGGAGGAGCAATGATGACTCATTTAATTTCCCCCAACACCATAGCTGCTAATGCCAAGGAACCATGGTTAGAGATGTAGACCACTCTATAGTTGGGGTCTCTCTCCATACTTAGAGGCACATTTCAATTTTGAACATTGGAAAATCTTTTAAGGACACCCTACATTGAGGCAGTCCCTTAGACTCCCACTTAAGCTTGACAATACCTCTCCAGGTAAATCCGACTTAAGCTTAGGGCTTCAGGTTTGTCTGTTGGTCCTCCATACTCGGGAACCTGCCATCTGTTCTTAATTCAATAGGGCTCCAACAGGCAACCCCTGAATTAGCTGCCTTTACTAAAGTCTCCCTCTGTGTCCACTGCCAGCATTCCCATCCTATATTTCATCTCAACAATATCAGGATCTGCAAATGAAATTCTCTCCCTGCAGATGTAGCCTGGTGAGTTAAGTATTTGTAGAATTTTCTGATTTATTATGCCAGTTAATGAACGTTGGCTGATCAAAACAGAACTGCATTTGACAATTTGTTTATCCGGCAAAGACAATGCAAAGTTTTACTATATACCAATGAATGAGGATGAGGTAAATGTAATTTATTTTGTTTATTTGTGCAATAGTGAAATTAGGTCTGACTCTAATAGCATTTTTCTTAAATTCTGTCGTAAATAGGCCCTTAGTGTTGGAAAATTATTTTGCAGAGAAGCAACTGGGGCTCACGCTTCAAAAAAGAGTCAATATTTAGGCCTTTACTTTAAAGACACTGCATAAAGGAATCTTTCACAAAGATGCTACTAAGCGTTTTGCTAAGAAATGGTTTTGGAATTTTGCATCAGACATGGTCAATAGTTTGCAAAAGACTTTCACCTGAAAGAGAAAATATTTGAAACTGTACCTCTGGGATGTTCAATAAGATATCTTACAAAAGGCTTTTTGATACATTGTGTTATGTAATAGCGAGTAGAGCAACACGGATAGTAAGTTGGTGGATGGCAGGAAACAAAACATTCATGTTCGTGGGGGATTCTCAGATCAGAAAAGATTTGGAAGAAGTATACCTCATGGAACATTGTTGTGTCTACTTTTGTAGGGATCTATATTGAGGATTTTAATTAAGCATATTGGAATTTTGCTGCTGAGGCCCTTTGTCAAATAAAGGCAAAAGCTATAAAGAATTCAGAACAATTAAAGGACATAAATGAAGTAAGCAGAGAGCTGGCAGACACAATTAAATATGAATACATATAAGAACATAAGAAATAAGGAAAGGACAATATGACCTGTTGAGCCACCTCTACAAAGTTAATGCGGAATTCAATTGTATTATGATCATTATTTCCCAATGGACCTTTTACTATGACATTACTACGTAAACTGGTGTCTCGGTGCAATAACAGATATAAATTATTTTGTCCTTAGTTCATTCAACATCAGGAAACTTGTGAAATGTTTCTGAACTCTCACCTTCCAAACCACCTTTGTCAATTTGATAAGTCGAAGAGGCGGGGATGGAGCCAGTAAAGGTGAGTGTAGGTAGGGGGGTAGGGAGGAGATAGGTCAGTCCAGGGAGGACGGACAGGTCAAGGAGGCGGGATGATGTTAGTAGATAGGAGATGGGGGTGTGGCTTGAGGTGGGAGGAGGGGATAAGTGAGAGGCTCTCCTCTATCCATCCTCTATCCGCCTCCCCCTCTCTCCCTATTTATTTCAGAACCCTCTTCCCCTCCCCCATTTCTGATGAAGGGTTTAGGCCCGAAACGTCAAGTTTTCCTGCTCCTATGATGCTGCTTGACCTGCTGTGTTCATCCAGCCCCATGCTTGTTATCTCGGATTCTCCAGCATCTGCAGTACCTTTTATCTCTGATACAATTATCTTTGTCAATTTGATTGTCCAGTCTCTATGGAGATTGAAGTCCCTAATATACTATAACATTTTCTTTGTTACAAACAAATAATTTCTTGTTTCATGCTGTGCCAAGTAGAATGATGACTGTTCAAGGGCCTATAAACTACTCCCAATTGTATTTAGTGACCCTTGTTATTCGTCTTTTTCACCCGTGCTGATTCCACTTACTGATCTTATGAGCCAAAATCCCTTCTGACTAACGTACTTAAAAAATTTTTTATTCTCAGGGCTACCACTCCTCCTCTGCTCATCTTTTGCAATGCTGTGTACCTGAAATATTTGTTTACCAACCCTGGTCATTTTCTAATCATGTCATGTAATGGTCGTCAGGTCTAAACCATTTATCTATATGGATGCTTTTAATTCATCGACTTCATTCCTGCTAGAAAGAAAATATACAATGGTAGACCCACAATCCATGATTAGGTAAATAAGTTAAAGAGGGCATCAAACTTGAAGAAAAAGCATATTATTGCTCTAAGGTTGGTGACATATCAGTGACTGGTCAGAGTACAAAGTGTAGCAGAAAGTGACTAAAAGGTGAGTCAGGACTAATAAGTTAGAGCATGAGAAGGAATTAAGCAGAAATAGAGAAACAGGCAGAAAGTGTTTCTATAGCTAAAAAAAATTCAGAAGTAAATAAAGTGAATGTTGGTCTTCTAGAATGTGAGTTTGGGGAACTAATAGTAAATAATAAAGAAATGGCAGATGTAATGAATGAGTAATTTGCTTTTTTCTTTGCTCTAGAGGATAAAAATTGTGAACATATTTAAGAACATAAGAAACAAGAAAAGGACAATATGACCTGTGGAGCCTACCCTACAAAGTTAGAAAAAAATTGCAGCAATATCTGTAAATTAAGAGGTTGAATGGAAAGAGAAAGCTGGTAAAACTGTAATCACTCAGAAAATGGTGCTGAGCAAACTGATGGAGCTGAAAGTTGATAGTTTCAGGGTCCTGAGAGTTCTGAAGGAGAGTTATTGCGCTCAAAATATTAAGTTGGTTTCTCACTCCACAGATGCTGCCAAACCTGCTGAGTTTCTCCAGCACTTTCTATTCATATTTCAAATCTCCAGCATCTGCAGAACTTTGCTTTTTACCATAAATGGGTCTCCTCTACATGAGCAGGATGTGACAAGTGCGATCCCATAGACTCTGCACTGGGCTCTTAACCTTTTATAATTTATACCGATGACTTAGTTGAGGAGACTGAAGGCATGTTGGCTAAATTTGCAGTTGACACAATGATAAGTAGGAAAGTAATTTGTGAAGATAACACAACAAGCTGCAGACTTATATAGTTAGGTTAAGTGAATGGGGAAAAAAAATTCTGGTATGCTGAGTATAGTGTGGGAAAAGTGAAGTTGTTCATTTTGAAAGGCAAAATAAAAGAAAAGAGCAGAACAGTGTTCATTGTTTAGCACTGCTGCCTCAGGAGTGTCAGGGACCTGGGCTGTCTGTGTGGAGTTTGCATGTTCTCTTTATGTCTGTGTAGCTTTCTGCTGGGTGCTCTGGTTTCCTCCTACTGTCCAAAAATGTGCAGGTTAGGTGGATTGGCCATGTTAAATTGCCTATGCAATTTAGAGAAGTGCAAGTTAGGTGGGCTAGCCATGGCAAATGTAGAGTTATAGGGATAAGGGGTGGGTCTGGGTGGGTTGCTAATGGAGAGTCACTACATACACTGTTGAGATTCTATGACAGCATTATAGGGATTGGAGTGACATGGGCTACAGTAAGAGGTGTAGAAGAATCAGGCAACAAGAGCAGCGAGCTTCATCTCAAAGTGTGGAACAATTCACAGCACAAGCAATAGGGATTCTTTTTAAATGTCTTGTTACTGGCACATTAACACATATATAGTAAATGGTGGGCCCCCTGGGGAGTGTTCCCGAGCAAAGACACCTAGGGGTGCAGGTTCATAATTTCTTGAAAGTGGATTCTCAGGGAGACATGGTGGTGAATAAAGAGATTAACACGCTTGCTTTCACTGGTCAGTGAATTGAGCAAGGAGTTGCAGCTGTACAGGACATTGGTGAGGCCACTTTTAGAATACTGTGTACAATTCTGGTCTCTATGCTATAGGAAAAATGTTGCTGAACTCGAAAGGATTCGGAAAGGAGTTATAAGGATGTCGCTGGGGTTGGAGGGTTTGAGCTATGGAGAGAGGCTGAACAGGTTGGGACTATTTTCCCTGGAGCATCAGGGACTGAGGGGTGATCTTATAGAGGTTTATAAAATCATGAGGGACATGGATTGGATGAATAACCAAGGTTTTTTCTTCCCAGGTTATGGAAGTCCAAAACTAGAGGACACAGGTTTAAGGTGAGAGAGGAAAGAATTAAAAGGGATCTGAGGAGCAAGCTTTTTGCACAGAAGATGCAGTGTGTGTGGATTGAGCTGCTCAAGAAGGTGGTGGAAGTGGCTACAAGAACTTGACAAGAAAACCACAGCGAGTGCCTGGTGGATTCATCTCACTGCCATGGTAGGTGGTGGAATTTAATAGAATTTTTTTAGAAGTGAAGAAAAACCTGGAATGAAGAGTCTAATGATAACCATGAATCCATTGCCAATTATTGGAAAAACCCATCTCGTTAGCTAAAGTCCTTTTGAGAAGGAAGCTGCCATCCTTACCCAGTCCTGGCCTACTTGTGGCTCCAGACCCTTGAAATGGGGTCATGTCCCTCTCCAGGCACCTGCCCCCTCCTCCTGCATTTTGAACCACAGGAGGTTTAACACAGTTCAATGAGTTTCTAGAACACTTCAGAGGGAATTTGAAAGTGTCAGCCATATTGTTGTTGGATATGGGATGTACGTAGGTGTAGGGCAGATTAGGTAAAACCAATCTATCATTGTATCAATTGGATGTTTTTATGACAATCTGACAACTTTGTTGTCACTTCTAATGAAAAGAACTTTGAGGTTCACTTTTTTAAAACTGAATGTTGGACTTCAAAATACATCCTTTCTCGTTTATTAACTTATCAGGATTGCTAGTCCAGATATATAAATATGACATTTTTGTCATTCATTGGATATTGGCATCACTGCATGGGCCAGAATTGTTTGTCTGCCTCTAGTTGACCTTTGAACTGAATGGCCAGAGGCAGTTAAGAGTAAACCATATTGCTATGGGTCTGGAGTCACATTCAGACTAGACAAGGTAAGGATGGCAGTTTCCTTCCCAAAAGGCCAATAAGTGAATCAGGTGGGTACTATGACAAATGACAGTGATTTCACATTCCTCATTAGAATTTTAATTCCAGATTTTATTTTTACCGAATTCAAACCCCACTGTCAGCTGTGGTAGAGTTCAAACCCAAGCCCCCAGGACATTCTGAAGAATTCTACAAAACCTGAAGAAGGATCAATTGACCTGAAACGTTAACTCTGCTTTCTCTCCACAGGGTCAGAAATCATATGACACCAGGTTATAGTCCAACAGGTTTATTTGAAAACACAAGCTTTTGCAGCCTTGTTCCTCCTTCAGGTGTTAGTGAGAGAGGTCATATCAGACACAAAATTTATAAGTAAAATAACAAAGGGTCACACTACTGATGAGGATGTACTAAACAAACCTAAGATGGTGTTAAATCTTTAATCAGTTGGAAGGTTTTAATTAGTTAATACGTATTGTAAATCACCGAATTCCTTTCAAGCCACTGCCCTGAGATAACTAAGGATTTTATCAGTGCAAAGAAGAGATGGCATTTTAAGTCAGACAATGCATGTTAGGTGTAAGGCCTTATTTAGATTTGTTTGAGTTTTGGTCGGGAGTCAGACTGGTTTTATTTCTAAAGTAGGAATTTATAAAACGCCACACTGACTGATTGTCTCTAAATTTGTGCTTTTTGAACAAAATAGAACGAATCTGCATATACAAATTCATGCTGTAGATTTACATGTGTGTGTGTGCGTGTGCGTGTGTGCATGTGAGTGTGTGTGTGAGAGAGAGAGAGTGAGAGAGAGTGTGTGTGTGTGTGTGTGTGCATGTGTGTGTGTGCGTGTGAGTGTGTGTGTGAGTGAGAGAGAGTGTGTGTGTGTGTGTGTGTGTGCGCATGTGTGTGTGTGCGTGTGAGTGTGTGTGTGAGAGAGAGACAAAGATGGAGAGAGAGAGTGAGAGAGAGTGTGTGTGTGTGTGTGTGTGTGTGTGTGTGTGTGTGTGTCCACAGATGCTGCCAGACCTGCTGGATTTTTCCAGCAATTTCTGTTTTTGTTTCTGATTTCCAGCATCCACAGTACTTTGTTTTGTTTTCCTCCCCAGAACATTAACTCAGACACTGGATTAAAAGTCCAGTTATAATACAACTATGCCATCTCTCCCCACATTGTCAGGTGATAACATGCCCCTGCTACAGAGAAATAGGAGTGATTGTAAGAAACTCAGCCAAGTGGATGTCATAAATAGGAGTTCCCTGACCGGGGCTGTTAATCTTGTCCAATCAGGGAGACCTGGTTGACAGATATAAACAGGAGTCAAAGGACTCTTCTTTCCCTTGACCTGCTGCCCTGTATCCTAAGGTATGAAGGTATTTAGCATGGTTGTCTTCATTGCTCAGACCATTAAGTATAGGAGTTGGGACATCATGTTGAGGTTGTACAGAATGTTGGTGAGACCACTTCTGGAGCATCGTGTACAGCTCTGCTTGTTCTGAAATAGGAAGGGTGTTATTAAATTGGAGAGGGATCATAAAAGATTTGCAAGGTTGTTGCTGGGTTGAAGAGTTTGCATTTTAAGAAGAGTCTATTCAATCTGAAAGCTGGCTCTGAGGGAGCTGGGTTAGGATCAAGAACTCTCCACGTGTAAACAAAGGGCGACTTGGTGACCAAATACTGGACTCTGTGAAGTTATTTCACTGTGCGTTCACAGAATTATTGTTTATGCTGCTACAAAAACTGTGGTCCCTCTATCTTTGAACGAAGGAATCTAACAATACACATTCAGTGGAATGCTTTGTGTCTACATGGAGCTATTGTATTTAGATGGCATATATTCTTCTCAAAGTATAGTTTCTAACTTAGATGGACAAGTCAGAGTTCTGCCTTTTGTTGATTTGACCCTTCGCTACGTTTGAAGCACAATGATGCAGGAAGATTGACAGATAATCCTATCTAGTCCATCTCCTGTTAGCGCGGTATAAAGTTCTGCTAATGCTAGTTGTGCAGTACCCATCCTGTTCTCGCTCAGCTGAAATAGACATGTGGGTCAGAAAATACAACATGGGCATTAAAATGACCCATGTTTACCATTTTAAAAGGAAAAAAAAAACACTGATTTTGTTTCGTACTGTGATAATTAGCTCATTTGAGTATGTCAGTAATTTTGCTCAATGGTGGGAAATGGGTGATGTCAAGCCAACAGCTTTTTTACATTTCTCTTGAGTTTCATTTCTATTTACCTCAATGAAAATAAGTTTCAGAACAGAATGCAAAACTGGCTGCTAATCCACCATCTCCCAATTTACACTATTCCAGTCGGTCAAGATCTAGCCTAATGAGAATCTAATTCATTTTCAATGTGTTAAGAGTCCAATATAAATGCAGGTCTTGTATTATTCTGTATAGTTGGCGAAGACATGGGGAAAAGCAAAAAACTGCATTCCCTTGGCTGAATTAACATCAGGTTAGCTAAAGATTTTTAATTTATTTTTGGTGTGTTATTTGAATTTCGAAGAAAATCCTGGTGATACCGACTTTATGTCTGATGACAAGTGCTTCCATCTTCTGCAGCCTAATCCAAATTTTCTTTCATGAATCCTTTGACAACACTGATATAAGATTCCTATGGAGTTTCCCTTTTTCTTTCAAAGACAGAATGTTTTAATTTCTGGAAATCCCCTGACAATTGCTTCAATCCTGGAGGAATTCGATAAAATCGGGAGCATCTGTGAACATAAGGATTGAATACTCTGTTGTGCTGAGAAATTGATAAAATGCATCTGCTTCAAAGTAGTCCATCTGCTATTACCATGCTTTGGGCTGCAATAAACCAAGTCTGACAAATGTTTCAGCTTTGGCAGTACAAAAAATAACTGTTGTTATTGGGTTAAACTGCTTCAAAATACTGTACATTAGTTATCTTTCTCCAAACTGCTACATGCCTTCAAGGCAAAAGTCAACAAATAAAATAATCAAAAAGGCATGTTCTCGAGCGATAGAATTTATGTATTTGACAGAATTTAGAGGTCTTTACAATGCTTTCTTAAACAGGGTGAGACTGGGGAATTAATAATAGGAAACAAGGAAAATGCACAGACTTTGAGCGAGTATTTTGTATTTGTCTTCACAATGGAAGGCACAAAAAGCATTCCAAGAGCAATATAAAATCAAGAGGCAAAAGGGAGGGGGGGAGCTTAAAACAATGAAACAACAGAGAAAAAGTACTAGGGAAATGAATGGGACTAAAGTCTGATAATTTCCCTGGTGGTTAAGAAGGTGTGTAGCATGCTTGCTCTTGTTGCTGATACCATTGAGTATAGGAGTTGGTTCATCATGTTGAGGTTGAACAGGATGTTGGTGAGGCCACTGCTGGAGTATTGTGTACAGTTGAGGTTGCCCTGCTATAGGAAGGAAATTTTTAAATCGGAGAAAGTTCAGAAAAGATTTACCGGAATGTTGCTGGGCCTGGAGTGTTTGAGTTATAAGGAGAGGCTGGGACCTAGTATTAGACATTTCAGCTGGGAAAAAGATTCTGACCATCGACTCTGTCTGTGCATCGCATAATTTTATCGACTTTCGTCAAGTCTTCCCGCAGCCTATGGCCCAGAAAAGAAAACAACCGAGTTTTTCTAGCCTCTCCGTATAGATAGTGGAGGAACTGTTTGTCACCTTCCAAAATTCCTTGTTTCTGGAAAAGTCCAACTTTTCGGAAAAGAAAACTGCAAATGGAACATGTCTATGAGAAATTCACCAAGGTCCCCTTTGACAGCATCTGCCAAACCCACAATCTCTACCACCTTGAGAGACAAAGCCAGCAATTGCATGAGAACACCACAACTTGCAGGCTTTCCTCCAGACCAGACAGCACCCAACTTGGAATTATATCGCCATTCCTTCCGTGATGCTGGGTCAAAATGTCGTAATTCCCTCTCTAATAGGATAGTAGTATCCGTATACCCCATGGTATTTCAAGAAGACAGATCACTACCACCTAATTTGGTGGCAAATAGGTTTGGGCACAAATTGCTAGCATAACCAAAAATGCATACATTGCACGCCAAACTGTCACATAATACTATGTAGGAAAAAAATGGATGTTTTCACACCTACCTTAGTTATTTTTAGATTCTTTTAATATAAAGTCTTAATTATTTTTAAACTATTTCGTGGGATGCGAGTTTTGCTGGCAGGGCAGCACTCATTGTCCATTCCCCAGTTGCCCTTGAGAAGATGGTGGTGAGCTGTCTTCTTGAACTACTGCAGTCCACTCCATGTAAGTAGACCCAAATGCTGTTAGGGAGGGAATTCCAGGATTTTGACACAACAACAGTGAAGGAACAGCAAAATATTTCCAAATCAGGAAGGTGAGTCGTCTGGAGGAAACTCGAAAGTGGTGGCCTTCCAATGTCTGTGCTACTATTTTCCTTCTAGATGGAAGTGGTTGAGGGTTTGGAAGGTGCTGCCTGAGGATTATTAGTGAATTTCTGCAGTGCATCTTGCAGACAGTACACACTGCTGCGACTGAGCGTTGGTGGTGGAGGAAGTGGATGCTTGAGGATGTAGTGCTAATCACACAGGCTGCATTGTCCTGGATGGTGTCAAGCTTCTTGAGTGTTGTTGGAGCCGCACTCATCCAGGCAAGTGCGGAGTATTCCATCACACTCCTGACTTGTGCCTTGTAGATGGTGGACAGACTTTGGGGAGTCAGGAGGTGAGTTACTTGCTACAGTTTTTCTATCTTCTGGCCTGCTGTTATGGCTACTGTATTTATACGGTGAGTTTAGTTGAGTTTCTGATCAATGGTAAACCCCAGGATGTTGTTAGTAACACCAATGAATGTCAAAGGGCAGTTGTTAGATTGTCTCTTGTTGGAGATGGTCAGAGCCCGGCATTTGTGTATTGTGAATTTAGCCCAAACCTCAAAATTGTTCAGGTCTTGCTACATTTTAACATGAATTGCTTCAGTATCTGAGGAGTCACAAATGGTGCTGAACATTGTGCAATCATCGGCGAACATCCCCACTTCTGACCTTATGATGGAGGGAAGGTCATTGATGAAGCAGCTGAAGATAGTTGGGCCTAGGACACTACCCTAAGGAACTCTTGCAGAGATGTCCTGGAGCTGAGGATACTGACCTCCAACAAGCACGACCGTCTTCTTATGTGCCAAGTATGACTCTAACCATTAGAGAGTTTGTCCCCTGATACTTATTGACTCTTGTATTGCCAGGGCTTGTTGAAGTCACTGTCAGTCAAATGTTTATAATATGTTGTATCTTACACATGATTCCTTCTTTTTCTTTAATAAATTCTCAATATCGCTTGATATTCAGGGTTCCCATTCAGACCCTTGCCCTTCACTCTTAGAGTACTCCTGTCTAAAGATATTGAAAATGGCCTTCCCTGAAATTAGACACAATTTTTGCACTATCTTTGTCCCTTTCCATTAATGACTTTGAAACTTACAGAGTTATGGACACTATCCCCAAAATGTTCGCCAACTGAAACTTCAACCGTGTGATCAGGTTCATTCCCTTGGATTAGGTGAAGCACTGCCCCATCTTCAGTTGGACTGTCTACATACTGGCACAAAAGACTTCTCCACAGTGAAGTTTGAAAATTATTACCATGTCTAATCTCTTAACACTGAGGCGTTCTCCATTAATGTTAATAAAGTTGAAATTCCTATTCCTCTCACACCTCATATGATTTGTGTACATACCTGTCCTCGGTCTCCCTCTGGCCATTAGGAGGCCTGTAGTATAATCCCAGCAAAATGATTGCCCCATTTTTTATTTCTAAGTTCTGCCCAGATGGTCTCACGACTGTTGGCAATTCACCGTCCCTCTTCAGAATGTTCTGCACACCCATCCCTGATACACAAGATAACAAGCGTGGGGCTGGAGGAACACAGCAGGTCAAGCAGCATCATAGGAACAGGAAAACTTGACGTTTCAGGCCTAGACCCTTCATCAGAAAATACATGGTTTATAAAATTATAATAAATTTCAGACCTTAGGTGAAAAATATCTTCATGGCCTGCCTCTTTTAACATGAACAATTTGGTAAATAAACTGAAACAACATTTCATCAAATGTTCCACTTTTTACCTATGCCTATATTTTTTGACAATGTTCATTTTTTATGTGAAAGCACCTAGGGTTTGGATGTTATTCAATGTTTAGTCAGTTCGAACAGATATTTCACCGAGGGTGAAATGTATGATGACAGTTTTATTTAATCTAAATATTATAGATTAAGAGCCATCCACAGCCCTTCCATATTTAGAAGTCAACTTTTACAAGTTTTGAATTCTAAAGATGACAAGTAGAGTTATGGAAGTACATCCAACCAAAAGTTCATTTCTTACCCAGCTAGAACTCTCTGATTAATTGTTCTGTTGCAGCGTTCAGAGATCGTTTGTGGGGACTTGTTGGAGGAGGGGGCACGCAATAAAGAAAAAGGAATTTTTTGTTATCCCATACAACAAATGGAAGCCTCCAAAGGCAGTACTCTGACACAAGATGTATGTTTCTTTTACTGAGAGGGTGTCTCGTGTCGAGAGTCCTAGAAGTTCATCATTGCTTAACCTTATCCAACCCAGGCCATTTCAGGTAATCAAGCTTTATCAGACTGGCCAGGCTCCCATTTACACCAGCCGTCAGTTGACAGTTGATTCACTGATTTACTGGCACAAGAAGGCAAAGGTCGACACACGAACCCAGTAAACATCACACTCAAACACCGCCTAATACTCTTGGTAGAAACTGTTAGCTGTTTCTTTACAACAATGCTGGGTGATTTTGAAGTGTATGAAAATGTCAGGTTTTAGGGACAAACTGCCCCCTCTGGTGCTGTGGATTGTCGATGTGAAAGGGTTAGTAAAGGGATGGAGCTTGCCTCAGTGCGAGCATTCAAATTCTAAAAAAGTGCTGTGTAAAAATGGCAAAAAGCATTACTTGCTGGATGATACAGATGATTTAAAATGAGCTGATGCGTTCTGACTGGCGAGTCAAAATAATTCACTTTCCCAGTGTTAAGTCCAGTCAATTTTAGACCTATATTTGATATCTTATTGTTTATTTCAGTCAGTAGACTGCAATTTCCAACAGCCACTGTAGATGTGGTGGTAGTATACCTAGCGGGTCTCATGTCATTTGGTAAAGGTCAACTATTCATTTAGAGTTTCATCATTCTTCACATAAACAGCAAATATAATTTTTTCTTAGCGTATAGAGGGTTTGCAGGTTTTTTTTTTCTGTGACTGGCACCTTGGCAGCACAGTACTTACAATCAAATTCAGAAAGTGCAAAATTGTGAAGTGGACATTGTTACAATTACTTTATTCTATTTTACAGACATAATCCTCAGGAAAGCTCTGAGCACATAAACAGAAACACATTTTGTATCATTTCCTGCAGGTTTATTGGGTCTTTCAAAGCAAGGGCCTGATCACACTCTCCACAAGATTAACCAGAAGAACAGTTCTACCTGTGATAAGAATTGATGGCTGACTTTACACTTTCGAAACTATTTCATACATTATCCTCAGGCTTATAAAATAAAATGAAGGGCCCTGGCTCGCATGGCCAGGCCTGGAGTCTGCGACCTGACAAGCCAATTATATCGAGGATATATCAAAGCTGACTCAGTTATCACTCAATGTTGAACTAATCTTGAGGTGGAATGTTAATACCTGCCACCCCTAAACAGAGTCTGTTTTCAAAAGAAAACTCAAGAATTCTAAACGTTTAGATTTCTTTTGGATGAGACATCATTCCAAATAGATCAGCGCCTCCCCCTCCACCTAAAATCACTCAAACAACCTGGATGATCATTCATCCTGGTTAATGGGATCTTAACTGCTCTGAGCAAATTGACTTGGATGGTTTCCTATGTAACAAAAGGGCACAGGGAAAACAGACTGCTGGATATCGCATTTTCAAAATCTGTCAGAAGTGTTACTAGTGCATTTGGAGGGAGATTCATTTGCCTTTATGCATAAATTATTAACTTCAGGGACTGCAGAGCATTATATTGTCCTAATAAATCTGTTCAGATGTGTTATGAGACACTTCTGGAGTAGATAGGGCTTGAACGCAGGCCTCCTGGATCAGAGATAGGGACACTTACCACTGTACCACAACAACTCGCAACAGAAGGCTACAGGCAAGAAGTGTAGCAGGATTTAGACTCAGAAATATAATGGCATGAAAGAAAGAGTGTGGTAAGAATGGATAAAAAGGACTGCCATGAATCAGCTGGTAATTAAACCCCAGTCTTCCACATAGCAGTTGAGAATTTTACCACTAAACCACGAATGAAACCACAGCAATGGAGCTGTGGAGACCAAGGATCTAACCCAAGCCAGACAAGGATTAAGAGCCAGCAAATCTCCTTGTCTTTGCTTGGGCACCAGCGTACTCTTCAGTAGCAGCTAAATATTTAACTTTTTGGAACACACTCTGTTTAAAGGGACACTAATTCAGGATGTTACGTTATAATTAAAAATCTAAAGAACTTTGGATGCTGTAAATCAGGAACTAAAACAAAGTTGATGGGAAAGCTCGTCAGGTCTGGCAGCATCTGTGAAAGAAAAAACAGAGCTAATGTTTCGGGTCGGGTGACCCTTCAGCAGAACGTTATAATTGTCTATCTCCCTTCACCCAGGAGAACCGTTATATTAGGTGAATTGGGAGTCTTTTTGTTCACTTTTGACTTTGTGATATCAAAATGGAATGTGCACCTTGGGTGTGCTGTTATAGGGAAGGCCACACCTATTTGGTGTTGACCTCTTCAATCAGATGATTATCATTCTTGCAAAGCAAAAAAGGCTGACATGTTGTCAAGTTCTGAAATGGTTTCTGGATTCAAGGAAAGCCCATTTGGAAGTTGAAGAATGTAGTGATCAGCTCTTGTGACAATGACTGGGGCCCTCTAAATTAAAGCTATCTTATCAGTTCTGCCCTCATAACAACTATAGGCACCTCCCCAAGGCAGTTCAGGTCACCCCAGCAAAACACTCAGTGCTACCTTTCCAATGCTGCGGGTATCATCCCTCCAAAACAGTTAGGGCCACCTCCTTAGTGTGAAACTGCTCTCTCGGGTGAACATAAAAGATTTCACGGCACTATTTCAATGAGCCTGTAGAGTTGCTCTTGGGTCACTGGTCAATATATATCAATCAATCAACATCATGAAAACAGGTTACCTGGTCTGATCACTTCGCTGTGTACTAGCTGACTGTTATGTTTCCTACAACAGTGATTACAGTTTATTTTCAGATTTCGTTTTTTGACACTTTGTGGCATTCTGATGTTGTAAAAGGCATGGTATAAATAGAAGTTACCATCTTTTCATAGTTTAATCTCCACGTCTGTCCCAGGTAACTAAGACCATCTTCCCAGCCATTTCTATCTCCAGATCTATTTAATGGCAAAGTAATGTAGGGCACAGAATGTAGCCGCTACGTGTGTTAAATCAGCTGCAGTTATTCACAGAATCGATAATGCAGCCTTTTCAGTGAGGCCCACATCTGAATGAACAAAAAAAAAAGATTGCTTTTGCTGCTGCTGGTTGCCACCGGAATATTGACTGTCAGACCAGAAGAACTATTTCTCATCTTTAAAAAGCATCATGGGATCTTTAAGATTAACTTGAGAGGTCGCAAGAGGCTGATTGACTTCAGTTTAATGTCACTTTAGAGATGGAACCTCAGACAAAGCAGAGTCATCTCAAATAGTGCCTTTGGGAGTCAACCAGGATCATGTGATCAAGTATTGCAATGAGACAGAAAGCCACTTCTTTCTAATAGTGAAAGAAGAATACTATCCACTGAGACAAAAGCCAAAAGTGGGAAGTGAAAGATTATAAAGAGCTACCAAGTCGAAAAAAAGGAAGAATTGTAGATATCCCAGATTTTCCACTCAGTAAGAACAAACACCCAGTTGAGGTTTAGTAAAGTCAGTGCTGACCTCTGAATTCCCCGTAAGAATGTGAACCCATGAACGTCTATGGTGTTAGACTCAAAAGATAGGGACATGGACACCTTGCCAAGAGAAAAAGGAAGAGGTAGGGACATCCCGTCAATACAGAAGAAGTAATACAGGCGTGCAGAAAATGAGAGGAGCATGCTCGAAGGGCTGAACTGCCTACTCCTGCTCCTAATTCCTATGTTCCTATGAGAGGCATTTGGCCTAAACATAATAGACCATAGAACAATAGAAGAGTCATAGAATCACAGAATCCCTACAGTGTGGGAGCAGGCCCTTCCTCCCATTGAGCCCACACTAACACTCCAAAGAGCATCCCACACAGACCCACCACCCTACCCTATCCCTGTAACACTGCATGTTTCCTGGCTAATCCACCTAACCTGCACATCCCTGGACATTATGGGCAATTTAGCATGGCCAAACTACCTGCCCATGGAACTGGTACTGGAAAGCCTGCAATATGACATTGGCTTTCTGGAAAAGTCACTCATCCAGATCCACTGTTCAGCCTGGGTCCTGTAGACTTACCATTTTTTTCAGGTGCTTATCCAATTCTGTTTTGAAGACGTCAATTGAATCTGTCATTTCACCTTCAGACAGTGCATTCCAGATCCAAATCACTTGCTGGGTTAAATTTTTTTCTCATATCATTGTTGCTTCTATTAAGAATCACCATAAATTGGTATCCTCTGGCTTTCAATCCTCTCACACAATGTGAACAGTTTCTCCCAATCTAATCAGTCTGGGTCCCTCTTGATACTGAAATACATGAATGTGAATACCACTGTCAAATCTCCTCTCAATCTTGCCTGTTCAAAAGAGAGCATTTTCAACTTCTCCAATTGATCGGAAGTTCCTCATCATGGAGCCATTCTTGTGAATGTTTTTGCACTCTGTCTGAAATCTAGTCTATCCTTTCTAATGTACAGTGTCCAGCACTGAACACAATATTCCAGCCGATGCCAAACCATTGCTGGGTAGATGATGTCTCAGTGGTATTATCGCTAGACTATTAATCCAGAGACCCAGGTGACATTCTGGGGACCCGGGTTCAAATCCTGCCAGGGCAGATGGTGGAATTTGAATTCAATAAAATACCAAGAATTAATAATGTCCACGAATCCATTGTCAATTTTCAGGAAAAAAAAAACTAATGTCCTTTAGGGAAGGAAACTGCCATCCCTATATTTGACTCCAGACCCACAGCAATATGGTTGACTCTTAACTGCCCTCTGGGCAATTAGGGATGGGCAATAAATGCTGCCTGGCCAGTGACGTCTTCTTCCTGTTAAAGAATAAAAAAAAAGTATTAAATTGAATTGCCCATTGCTTTTTTTACATACCTTTTTTGAACCAGGATATTATTATTTACAATTTCTCAGTCCTTTGCTTCTTCTGGTTTAGGGGCATTTGCAAATTTGTAGGCCAATGCCTCCTCAATTTCTACTGTTACTTACCTCAGCAATCCCAATGCATTCTATCTGGTTCTGGTGACTTCTTAACTTCAATTTTCAGCATGTTAACCTACCCAGAATTTCAACAACTTCCTCTTTCACTATGACTGTGGCAGCATCTTTGTCCTTGCTAAAGCGAGATTCAAGGTATGCCTGTAGCACCTCAGCCATTCAACTCAATGGCTGAGAGAGTTCAGAGTTAGTTACACAGCTAAAATATAATGGAAGTGGTGTAGTGGTAGTGGCCCTGATTTTGACCAGAAAACCTGGTTTCAAGTCTCACCTCTGTGCGTTGATTCCCATTTTGATCCAAAATCACTCCCACTCTTCCTCCTACTGCCTCTGTGCTATTTATATGCCCGTAGGAGATTGCTGAATTCCATGTTATATTAGCTGTCAGTCTCTTATAATACTCGCTCTTTGCCTCTCCTCCTTTTTCACTTCCCTTATTAATATTCTGTATTCAGCCTGGTTCACCTTTGCATTTTTAGTCTGACATTTGTCATGTGCACCCTTTTTACGCTTCATCTCCCACTCTGTCTCTTGCATTACTGAAGGAACTCTTCTCTGGTTGTCACATCACCCTCGTGGGAATTGATCTCAACTGTAGCAGAATCATTGCTTCTTTAAAGATAACTCATTGTTGCTTTAAAGTTCCCGTTCAGGACTCAAATGCAATTTGAAGAACAGCTTGTCAGTTCTAAAACATCCCTATAATCAGTCAGAAGGCATCAATATTTGAAGAGATCGTCATTTGCTCTCTGGTAAGTTAGTAGTTTATTCCCTCAATTGTTCATGACGTGGCTTTTAGTATTTTAGATTTTTGATTTCACATTAAATGTTCCAGGAAGTCATTTGATTAATTCTACACTGGAAATTTTCAGTTTCCAGAAAACATTTTGTTTCATAGATAGAATCCCTACAGTGCAGAAAGAGACCATTCGGCCCATTGAGTCCACATCAACCCCCTGAAGAGCATTCCACCCAGATCCAACCTCCTACCATGTCCCCACACTTGTCATGGCTAATCCATCGAGTCTGCATTTCCCTGAACAGTTTTGTTTTTACGCACAGCCAATCCACGTAACCTGCACATCTTTGGATTGGGAGGAAATCCACGGAAACACAGGGAGAATGTGTTAACTCCATACATGCAGTCACCCAAGTCTGGAATTGAACCTGGGGTTCCTGGTGCTGTGACGCAGCAGTGCTATCCGCTATGCAATGTGCCACCCAGTTATCATTGCCAGTTATGAAATTATGGTAACTGCATAAGGAGGATGAGGTTCAGCCCCTTTTAAAAAAAAAAGCCATGTCTCCCTAACAGGAGAAACCTGTCATATCTTGCAGAATTGTGACCACTGACTGGGCAGTGCTGCTGGTCTTCTGCAGTAGCCCACGGTCTTTATTCCATGTTGTATGCTCCACATTGTTATCATGTAAAGGGAACACCTTATCAAGATAGGGAGACAGCAAGAACTGCATATGCTGAAATCAGAGGCAACACAGTGTGGAGCTGGAGGAACACAGCAGGCCAGGCAGCATCAGAGGAGCAGGAAAGCTGATGTTTCGGGTTTCGGGTCCCCAACCAAAACGTTGACTTTCCTGCTCCTCTGATGCTGCCTGTGTTCTTCCAGCTCTACACTTTGTCATCTCAGATTTTCCAGCATCTGCCGTTCCTACTACCCCAGAACTGTTTAAAACTTAGGGGATAGCCTTTCAGAAGAGAGATGAAGAGAACTTTATTTTTTTAGAGCATTGTGTGACTGTGGAACTGTGCCTCAGAGTGTGGTGGATACCAGGTTATTGAAAATGTTTTAGACAGTGCTGGATGCAATCTTGTTAGACAGAGAATCAGAGATTGTCAGAGATTAATGGGGGGCATGTGGAAATCAAAACACAAACAGATCAGTCATGATCTTATTGAGTAACAAAGGAAGCTGGAGGGACTAAATGGCCTACTTTTGCTTCCAACTTGTATGTTCATCAAAAGACCTGTGATTGAAGAGTTTTTACAGTCGGCTGGAGGGGGCTCGCCTTTCTCTGTCTTGTCATGCTTCACTGCCTCCATGTTTGCTTTTACAGTCAATGCTGAATGAAAAGATTTTTCTGAAGAAGGGTCTAAGCCCGAAATGTCAGCTTTCCTGCTCCTCTGATGCTGCTTGGCCTGCTGTGTTCATCCAGCTCTACACCTTGTTATCTCTTTTAAACAGTTTTCTTTGTTTTGGACTGACCCATAAAAGGAAATATTCTTTTCATGAACATCTCATCAACATAATTCAGGATCCTATATTTCAACCAAATCTTTCCTCACTCTCCTAAACCCTACTGGAAACAAACCCAGTCTGCCCAGCCTTCAAAAAGTGCTATTCCTTTTTCCCTACTTTATCTCAGTACCCATCCTTCTACCATCACCAGAATTGTATCTAGTCCAAATAGTGTCACAGTCATGTCGAAAAGGTGTTTGCTCCAAATGGTATGTGAGCTAAGAATGTGTGTATGTGTATATTGCCCCACAGCAGCAATATCTTCTATCATTAAACAGTCAGAGTTTATCTTTGTCAGTAGGATCAGAAGGTAGAGAGCTTCAGGCGTTGGTCAAGGTCCCTTTTCTTATCTGGTTTTGCTCGCTCAACGTATGAGATCAACATGGATTCCACTTAACAGCAGGAAAGGTTTCTGGTCACTTTCTACTGTAGCTTCTGCTGCCAGACAGAAAATGGAAACTACCACATTCTGCCCACAGTTAGTTCAGCTGTAATTGATATCTGGAAGTATCTCACAGGTTCTTCTGTGATCTCTGCAGAAAATGTCAGTTCCCAACGACACTTTTTTACAGCTTGGAACTTGAAATACTGCTATCCCAGAATGTTGATTTATGTTTCTTTATTAGATATTGTGTTCATGCAGATTTGCAGGGTAGCCAATTCCTCTGTAGGTACTTTTAGCCATTCTGTTCAGATACATTATGACACATCTCCGAGTCAGGTGAGACTTAAAACCAGGCTTTCTGGCTGAAATCAGGGCCACCAGCATTACACCACTCCCATTGTATTTTAGCTGTGTAATTAGCTTGGTACTGCCTCGGCCATTAATTTGAAAAGCTCCCAGTCTCCCAGGTTTGGTGAAGTGAGAAAAAGTTATTCACACCTCCAGGCAAACCACTTTTCTCAAATTTCTGTTTGCTCCTGTGGAAATTTCAAATATTTCTTGTGATCCTTCTGGACATAAATTGGTTCCAATCAGCGCTGAATCCACATGATTTTTGGCACTATACTTAAAAGTCCTTCGTATCCATTTTTAAAACGAGATTACAATTTGTAACACTATATTACAACTGCACATTTGACACAACAGTATATAAATGATTGAGAATGTAATGAACTCAACCTGACAACATCTGATTTATAGACATTCAGACAAAACGTGGAGCGCAGTAGACCTTTCATTTTCATTCTGTAAATTAAAGAGACCTGCAATTTGCAACATATTGTAATTATTTGTCCACTGAAATGTTCACTATTGTGTCATCCTTTTATTATTACATGTTTGCTCTTATTTTAATGACTGTCTCTAACTATGTTATGAATTGAGTTAATTTATTTCTATCATTATCACAATTCATCACCTCCTGCTGTGTTGATTTTTTGATACCTAATTATCTACCTATCTATCTATTTATCTTATATCTAATTGTTGGGCTTTCTGTAAAATGACATTGACAGGGTCCAGTTTTAGACTTCAGGAGATATAGGCCGAAAACTATCAATGACCTTTGAAATAAAATTAAGGGCAGGATCTTCTCAGGCTCTGAACAATGTGGGGTATTGCAGGAAGTCTGAGAGAAGCAAGAGCTTCCTTGATATCAAGAGCAACAAGATACATTTTCCAACTAAGTTCTGGATGTTGAGATGAGATTTTCATGAGTGAGAGATGAGAGGCCCGTTAACTGGGACTATTGCTCATTATGACCCTCCTTCATTATTACTTAACCATGCCCTATTAGTGTACACTCTCCTATTATACCACTTGGCAGATAGAAAGTGGGCAGCGACATTGAGTGGGTACCTGGTGACTCCAGCTTACCAGTTGCTCCTCCGGACCGCCATCATTGACTGCAGTCAGCAACATCTCAGGCCCACATACCCACGGACACCAGGATCGAGTGTCTGTTTGATGGCCAAATACACAGGCTGTGCTTTGGAGCAATAGGAGGCCCTTCGAGAGGGAATTGCATCAACCATGCACTTGCAGAGCACAGGTTGAAGTTGTTTGCAATCATTGCTCATGTGAAATGCATGCAGTGTATAAGGGTGTGTGGATGCAAATGCTGGTCACAAGCAATGGTAACTGTATCATTGGGCCTTGCAGATCGCACATAGAGATCTCTGTGAAGCAGAAGTAATCCCAGGTGACCTTAAAGGTGGCACCTGTGAGCCACTGCACGCACCAATAATGCAGGATGTCCTAAGGTCAGCGGGGTATGGAATTGATTCCCTTCCACTTGAGCTGTAAGTACAAAGCAAGACTCTCATATGCAATGATGCTTTTTGTGTCTGGGAGGAAAAGCGTTCATGACTAGTGCAGCAACTACACTTTTCTACAATCTCTTTACCACGTGCCTGGTGATGCATTCATTGGAATAAGATCCAATATCAAAGTCCTAAGATGATTCATTCCATGCCCCTCCTTGTCTGAATGCTCATGTCCCACTGTGTGGGGAAGTATGTTAAGTTGGCATTTGTACGTGATACAAATACTGACTGCTCTCATTGATATAGCCTGTTCTGTTTAATATGTTCCCTGTGCAGGTCCATTGTAAGTATGACTGATGGATCCAGCCACAGCAGGGGTTTTCACCACTGTTGATGTGATGCAATGAAGGTGCAGAGAAATTGATGGGGAACCCAGCAAAACTAGCACCAGCAGCAACTCCCAGCAGCTCCAGATGGAAAGATTGCATGAGTGAACTGGTTAGGCCTCTGGGAGAAAAGCCCTCCATGAACCTCAATAAAAATGGCATTTTGACAAAATATGGTAAGATTCAGCCCAAAGTGTTTGAAACTAAATGAGTGGACCTTTGAATCGTTTGTAAAAAGGTTTTCATAAACTCGCACCCATTGATAAGTATGGGGGTGGGGTGGGTCTTGGAGGGGGGATGTGGTAGAAAAAGCTAATGTATATCCTTTGGATAACAAGGTGTAGAGCTGGATGAACACAGCATGCCAAACAGCATCAGAGGAGCAGGAGGGCTGACATTTCGGGCCTAGACCCTTCTTCAGAAATCTGAAGAAGGGTCTAGGCCCG
>JAHRHZ010000249.1:20606866-20626487 GCA_024137785.1 Ginglymostoma cirratum
TCAGCCTTCCTGCTCCTCTGATGCTGCTTGGCCTGCTGTGTTCATCCAGCTCTACACCTTGTTATCTCAGATTCTCCAGCATCTGCAGTTCCTACTACCTCTAATATATAGCTTTGCTTGATGCTGACAACTTTATATCCCCATCCCCACTTTTACAATCACAATCTACATGAAGGAACTGGTTGTAGTAACATCAGTCAGGCTTTTCATTTTAAAGAACTGGGTCATCTCACGATTTCCTTTTTCAGCATTGAAACAGGTTCAGCTCAGTAAATCGCTCTTCATAACTCAGACCCCAAGACCTAGAATCATTTCCTTTTCGGCAGCTTTGCAGTTAATCACCCTTCTCCTAAAGATAAGGTGGACAAACAGGCTGGAAGAACACAGCAGGCCAGGCAGCATCTGGAGGAAAAGAACAGTCAATGTTTCAGATATTACCCTTCTTCAGGACTGGATGTGGGGGTAGAGGGATCAGCAGATAAAGTGGGGGGGAAGAGGTGGAGGCAGAATGGTGGAGATAGGTGGACACTGGTGGTAGATATGATCTGGTTGGTCGATGGGAGGGATGAATCCGGTCGGTGGCTGGAAGAGAGGGTCAGTAGGTGGAATAGAAGGGAGGAGGTGGGGCTGGAAGGAGAGGCAGGGGATGGGTGGGAAGGTTATTAGAAATTGGAGAACTCAATGTTGACTCCTCTGGGCTATAGGGTGCCCAGGTGGAAGATAAGGTGTTCTTCAAATTTGCATTCTGATTCACTGCAATACAAGAGGATGCTGAGGACAGACATGGCGGAGGAGGAGTGGAGTGGGGAGTTGAAATGGGCAGTGACCGGGAAGTTAAGTTAACTGTTACGGACCTGGCAGAGATGTTTGGTGAAACGGTCACCTAGTCTACGTTTGGTCTCACCGACATAGAGAAGACCACATCGGGAGCCCCGATTGCAATAGACAAGATTGGAGGCCATTCAGGTGAAGCTCTGTCTCACTTAGAAGGACTGTTTAGGGCCCTGAATGGAGGTGAGGGAGGTGGTGTGTGGGCAGGTGTTGTATCTTTTACAGTTACAGGGGACGGTACTGGGTGGATTGGAGTGGTTGGTGGGGATTGTGATGCGAATTAAGGAGTAGCGAAGGGAATGATCCTTACTGAAGGCAGAGAGGGTGGGGAGTGAAAGGTGTTCCTGGTTGTGGGATCTAAATGGAGTTGGCAGAAGTGTTTGAGGGTGATACATTGGATGCAGAGGATGGTAGGTAGAAATTGAGGCCAAGGGGGATCCTATCTTTATAATGTTTGGGGGGGGGGTGTTTAAGAGCTGTGGAGTGGGGAATGGAGGAGGTGTGGTGGAGGGCTGACTGAATGGGGGAAGAGATCATTGTTTGAAAAAGGTGGACATCCAAGATGCTTGGGAGTGGGACGTCTCCTCATCAGAGCAGATGTGACAAAGACAGAGGAATTGGGAAAACGGGATGGAGTTTTTGCAGGATACAGTGTGGGAGGAAGTTTAGTCTAGTTAGCTATGGGTGTCTGTGGGTTTATATTAAATGGAAACGGAAAGGTCAAGAAAGGAGAGGGACGTGTCTGAGATAGACCAAGTGAATTTGAGGGCAGGATGGAAGTTATTAGCGAAGTTGATTAACTGCTCCAGTTCAGCCTGGGTGCAGTATGCAGAACCGAGGCTGTCATCGCTGTAACAGCGGAAGAGTTGGGGTACGGTACCGGTATACGTACTGAAAAGGGACTGTTCGACATAACCTACTAACAAGCAGGCGTAGCTGGGGCCCATGCAAGTGGCCATGGCAACCCTCTGGATGTGGAGAAAGAGGGAAGAATTGAAGGAAAAGTTATTGAGGATGAGGACTATTTCGGCGAGGTGGAAGAGGGTATTATATTGTGGGAAGCTGGGTGGGTCTGTTGGAGAGGAAAAAAGTAAAGGCCTGTAAGTCATCCTTATGGGGTGTGGACTTGTATAAGGATTGCACATCCATAGTAAAGATGAAATGCTGGGGGCCAGGGAGCTGGAAGTTTCTGAAGAAGTGGAGGACCTGGTTTGTGTCCCGGATTGAGCTAGAGAGTGCCTGGAGTAAGGGGGAGAGAATGGAGTCGAGGTAGGAAGGGATGAGTTCAGTGGGACAGGAGCATGTGGAGACGATGGTCCGACCAGAGTAGTTGGGCTTGTGGATCGTGGGGAGCAGGTAGAACCGGGCAATGCAGGGCTGGGGGATTATAAGGCTGGAGGGGAGGTCACTAGAAGCAATGAGGTCAAGGATAGTGTGGGAGATGGTGGCTTGATGGGCCATGGTGGGAATGTGGTCCAGTGGGAGGTAGGTCGTGGTGTTGGAGAGTTGGTGTTCGGCCTGTGCGAAATTGAGGCCCATCCTCCAGATTACCACAGCCCACCTTTGTCAGTGAGTTTGACAGTGAAACATGGGTTGGTGTGGAGAGAGTGGAGCACTGCACCTTCGGAGGAGGAGAGGTTGGAGTGGGTGAGGGGGATTGCGAAATCGGGGCTGTCGATCTTGTGTGGTGGTTAGCAATGAAGAGGTCCAGGGCGGGTAAGAGGCCAGAAGGGAATGTCCAAGAGGAAGAGGAAAGCTGGAGGCAGGAGAAGGGATCCGCGGAGGGTGGTTGGGAATCTTTATTGAAGAAGAAGGCATGGAGGCAGAGGTGGTGGAAGAAGTTGCCTGTTTTATTCTAAGTGTGGATTTTATTGACAAATCATACAAGGTTTAAAGAAAACCTGGTTCAATTTAAAATTAAATTATTCCAGCACTTGACTAAATTTGTTGATAACAGCTTCAACTTGACTGTCAGCGAATGTCTAACAATCACACAGTAACATATGGCTCTTAGTAGCAGGGTAGAAAATACAGGGGAGGTGATTTCAACTCCTGGCATAAGCTGGACTGATCCATTTTGCTTGTTGGCACTAAACAAAATAACCTTACAAATCCCAGATTATTACAAATATTCAATTCATTTACTCATCCCTTTTGGAGAAGGGAGCCTACTACCTTCCAGCCAACAACCCCACTCCCTCCATGGTCTGGCCCACACGTGACTCAAGTCCTATACACTATGATTCCCGATCAATGTTATCAGAAGAATTAGAAAAGGCCAATAAACACCATCTGTGTTCTAAGAAAGAAACTCTTTCCTGACAGAACATCCATTGAGCTGGTGTGTGCTGATATATAAACAGATATTACTTTTGATTGAATATATCCCCATTGAAATCTACCTCACCTGGTATAGTCCATTTCTTCTACTTTACTACACTCAAATGCTGCTCACCTTGGAAAGCTTTAGAGGGATAGGGGTCAAATGTTGGCAAATGGGGTGAGATTAATTTAGGATATTTGTTGGGCATAGACGAGTTGGACTGAAGGGTCTGTTTCCTTGCTGTATAACTCTATGATTCTCTCTAGTCTATTAGTAACATTGGAACAATGAGTACATTGTTCAGTACCTCAAAGTCTATTCCGCCATTCGTTTAGATCTTATTGGTGAATGCCCTGTCTGTGGTGGGCAAGGTTTTAGGATCAATAATCAATAATCAATAACGATGAGGAGCTTGAAGAAGTTTGAGGTGATTAAGGAGAACCATCGTGAATTGTAAAAGTCAGATTGCATATGATTGATCTAGTTTGTGTTTTCCAATGAAGTAACAGAAAGTTGATGAACGGCATTTGATTTTAATTCATTACTGGGATGTGAGCATTGCATTGCAAGTTCATTGTTTGCAGCCCTTCCTTAATTGCTCTTCAGATGGTAGCAATAAGCCCTCTTACTGAACCACTACAATCCCTGTGCCGGCATGACAGGAGCTGCAGAATTTTGACAGTGTTGAAGCAACAGTAATATTTTTTTGAGCCCAGGGTGCTCTGTCTTGGAGACACACTGGGTAGGTAATGAGGTTGTGGCATTCCCATGTATTTCCTGCCCTTGCCCTGCTTGGTGGCAGAGGTTGTGGGTTTAGAAGGTGCTGTTAAAGGAGCCTTGGTGAATTGAAGCAGCATGTCTCGTAGATAGCACACACTGTTTAGTGAGCACGGTGGTGAAATGGATGAACAGTCAGGTAGGCTGCTTTGAGCTGGAAGTATTCTGTTTGTTGACTGCTGTTGTTGGACCACTCGTTTAACCAGGCAAGTGGAGAATATTCCATCCCACGCCTGGCAGGGACAGAAGGATTTGGGTTTAATTTGCCAGGATCTTTGAAGGTGACAAGTCTTCCTTATGGAATAGATATTAAAGCATATGGGAACTTGAGTTTCATAAATAGAGAAATTACAACAAAAGCAGGGAAGCCACGCTGAAAATATATAAAGATCTGATTAAGCTACAACTAGACTATTGCATCCAGTCCTGTACATCTCAATTTAAGAAGGAACTGAGAGTCCTTCAGTCTCCTTGAGGAGGATATGCTCAATTTAAGGTTGAATCAGACAGGAAGTCTGATCAGGCTTATCTCGATATTGGGACGATCTCGCTTCATCTTTTATGCTTCTGATCTGTGAGGCGAGTTTCTCACGAGGCAGTAGCCAGTTACTCAGTGAGGGGAATGATTGCTTGTTAAACACCTTACTAATGCCACAATTCACACCTCAATAATATTCAGCTTCCCATCTTACCAAATGCAAGGTAAAAGTAAAGTTGCCATAGCCCTGCTGGATCATAAGGCGCTCTCTCATTGGAGCGAGACAACTGCAAGAGTTGCCGAACAAAGAGACCTTGGGGTGCAGGTGCAAAGTTCCTTGAAAGAGGAGTCACATCTAGGCAGGGCAGAGAAGAAGGCGTTTGCCATACCTGCCTTGTTCAGTCAGCATTGAGCATAGGAGTTGGAATGTCATGTTGCAGCTGCACAAGACGTTGGTGAGGTCATTTTTTTGAATACTGTGTACAATTCTGGTCACCCTGATATAGGAAGGATTTATGAAACTGGAAAGGATGCTGAAAAAATTTACAAGGATGTTGCTGGGTCTGGAGTGTTTGAGTTACAGGCTGAATAGGCTGGGGCTGGGGCATTTTTCCCTGGAATGTTGGAGGCTGAGGGATGACCTTATAGAGGTTTTTATAATCATGATCAACGTTTTCACAGTGAGTTCGTAGGGTAAGGAATGAATTGCCTAGATATGTGGAGGAGGCAGGTTCAATTGAGGCATTCAAGTGGACATTGGATTTGGTTTTGTATGGTACTGTTGTGCAGGAAAATGGGGAAAAGGCAGGAGATTGGCTCTAAGTAACAGAGTCAGTGCAGACGCGATGGGGCAAATGACCTCCTTTTGCACCGTAAAGTTCTGTAATGCTGTGTATGAGGTATTGGAGAGTAGATGGTTGTCCTTTTTCTGGTGGCATGAAGAAGGACATTGGCCTTCCTCATACAGTGCTGGGCATCCCTCCAGACAGCTGACACTGAACAAACTCGGGTGGCAACCTCTGAGCAGGCTGCCATTTTGGGGCAGCACGGTGGCTCAGTGGTTAGCATTGCAGCCTCACAGCACCAGGGACCAGGGTCGATTCCACCCTCGGGCGACTGTCTGTGTGGAGTTTGCACATTCTCCCCGTGTCTGTGTGGATTTCCTCCAGATTTTGTAATATACATCTTTCTGGCGTCACAATGTGAATCCCTCCAATAAATTTGGTGTAACTTGCAATTAGCTGAGGAAAAGAGATAGTAGGAACTGCAGATGCTGGAGTCAGAGATAACACCGTTTGGAGCTGTAAGAACACAGCAGGCCAGGCAACATCAGACGAGCAGGAAAGTTGATGTTTCAGGTCAGGGCCCTTCTTCTAGCCATTTCTGAAGAAGAGTCCCAACCTGAAACATTAACTTTCCTGCTCCTCTGATACTGCCTGACCTGCTGTGTTCCTCCAGTTCCACATAATTGTCAGCCTATTGTGTTTTTGCCTTTCAAAAAACACACAAAGAACAGGGTTAAAAGCCAACTCCACTCCACTGGTGCGGGCTATTGGAAAGAATGCTGTCATGTGTATCAACTTGGGTTTGGGTATCAGCATGTTGTTGAGATCAAATTTAAAGAACTTTCCCCCAGTTATCCCTGTATTATGGGTAAAGGCCCTCTCTCACTCTGAATGCAAAACATCAGACAAAAGGAATACACGATAAAAAAAAAGGTCTTACGTTGAATGCTGGAATTCAATTGCAATACAAAGCAATCAGCACTATAGAATCTCAACTCATCTGCAAAGCAAATTGATTGTGCAAAAATTCACATTATGCTCCTGGTAACCTCCTCGCCAACAGTTATAACATTCAACTATCCGTTCTTGGCAAACAATTCAGACTGGTCTGTATATCTGTTTACCCTTTACGACTTACCTCTTAATTGTAATGTGTGTGTGTGTGGTATTAACAAATCCCATGTAATAATTAATAATCTCAATTTTTATTTGTTAATTCAAGAAAGCCTGGTTAATTTAGCTCCCTTTAAAACATAAGTTCATTTGGTTTTGGGAAGAAGATAACCACCAGGGAAAGGGTCCATTTTTGAATTCACCTTCCTGCAATTAATTGAGTGAATGTGTAAATAAAGACATGGGGCTAATTCATCTCACTTCACCTGGGAGCTTAAAAACTTGCAGTATCCAACCTGGAAGCATAACAAATTGAGGGACCTCTCCTAGAGTCTGGGGGTAACACTTACGCTTCCTAGTTTAATGTCTAAATGGTCAATTTTGAGATCATGCCCTCTATCTAGAACTTATACCACCGAAGGAAATGGTTCTTCTATATCAAACCCATCAAATCTCCTTATTGTTTGAAATAGTTCAATTAGCTAAGTGCCACCAACTTACTACGCAATTGTATTAGAATTAACTCCTTGTGATTAATCTATTATCGTTGGACCCCTTTCTCAAGTTTTATCGGTAAGCTTTCACTTTTGCTCTGTCTTATTTTAAGATTGTTCAATGTCAGTAATAAGGTCAGTGAAAGTAAAGACAATCACTGAGCATATTTAATAATCACGCAGTAAGTCAAGGGCAGTGGATACATGGGAACACCACCACCTACAAATTCTCCTTCACACCATCCTAACTTCCTTTCCTTTATTCATTCACAGGATGAGGGTGTTGCTGACTGGGCAGCATTTATTGCCCATCCCTAATTACCCAGAGGGCAGTTAAGAGTCAATCACATTGCTGTGGGTCTAGAGTCACATGTAGGCCAGACCAGGTAAGGATGGCAGTTTCCTTCCCTAAAGGGCATTAGTGAACCAGCTGGGTTTTTCCAACAAATGACAATGGATTCACAGTCATCATTACACTGTTAATTCCCGATATTTATTGAATTCAAATTCCACCATCTACCATGGCAGGATTCAAACCTGGGTCCCCAGAACATTATCTGGGTTTCTGGATTAACAGTCCAGTGATTATACCACTAGGCCATTGCCTCCACCCAACCTTGGATTTGTAAATATATGACCATTCCTTCAGTGTTGCTGGGTCAAAATCCTGCAACTGCCTTCCTCGTGCTTCATGCACTTCAGTGGGAAGAATCAAAAGGCAGACTGTTACTTAAATGGAGAGAGATTACAAAAAGTCCCAGCACAAAGGGATTTGGATGTTCTTGTTCATGAAACACCGTTTTGGTTCTCGTATTTAAGAAAGGACGCACTGGCATTGGAGGCAGTTCATGAGAGATACAGTAGGCTGATTTCTGACATGAAGGGATTGACTTATCTAGCAGGCTGAATAGGCGAGGCCCTTCTTCATTAGAATTTACCTCAATGAGGGGTGATCACATTGAAACATACGAGATTCTAAGAAGGTTTGACAGGTTAGATGTTGAGAAGGTGATTGTATTGGAATCTTGAGTCTCAGACAAATTTACTGTATAAGGGGAGCACTCATTTAAAACTGAAATACAAAAGAATTCCTTCTCCCAGAGGGCTATGAATGTCTAGAACTCTCTAACCCAGAGCGTTGTGGGGGCTAAATCATTGAAAGTATTTAAGAGGAGGTAAGTCGGTAGATTTTTGAAATTTCAAGAAGTTGAGGGCTATGAGGAGTTGGTACAAAAGAGAAATTGAGGCCTTGGGTAGATCAGCTGTGATTATATGGAATGATAAGGCAGGCTCAAGGGGCTGAATGGCCTGCTCTTACTGCTATATCCAATGTTCTTATTTTCCTATATTCTTACGTTTAGCAATGGTTCAAGAAGGCAGCTCACCACCACCTTCTAAAGAGGAATAATGGATGGGCAATAACTATTGGCCAGTGATGCCCACGTTCCATGAAAAATAATTTTAAAACAAAAGATTTCTGGGGGCACATCATGCACAGGAAAGATGACTTGCAGCACAGCACATTCCCTGACAGGAATGAACTGTAGGGATTTCTGTGACCCTACGCTGAATAGAGTTTAGCCGTTGCACTATTTATATTTCCTTTGCTGGGAGCCAGTTTGATTCCGATGATTGAAGTGTGCCTGTCCCTTTATACAATGCAGCTATGCATGTTCAGTGGACCATTGCGTCATTTGTCATTTGCTCCGTGTCAGTGCAATGCCACATTCGCAGTAATACTCTGAAGATTTCCACCCCTCCATGTTCAGTAGGCTTCCAGTGTTGGCGGCTGGAAGGGAGTGCCTGACATATTAATACTTTAGTTTATTTATCATTTCCCAACACAGCAAGGTACATTAGAGTTCAGGAGAAGGAGAACTGGAATGTTGCTGACAAAGACTTAACATTGAAAACAGTATTAAACTGAGATTAAAATAATTGTTGGTTTCATTTGTTTGCAAATGCATCTCTCAAATATTGGGACTAAAGATCTTTAATGTTTTTGATACGGTTTGCAGTCTCCCCCTAGCCTCAGTTACAGTGTGAAATACAAAATGGGGATAAGTTTGTCCCTTCACAATAGAGTGTATGAAATAATATGATAGAGCTTCATGTTTGTTTTGATTTATTATTGTCACAGATACTGAGATACAGGAAAAAGTATTGTTTTGCATACTAACCAGACAAATTACACCTTACATAAGTACTTCAAGCTAATAGAACAGAACATAGAATATAGTGTTCCAGTTACAGAGAAGATCCAGAGAAAGATCAACTTTAATATACGAGAGGTCCATTCAAAAAACTGATGACAGCAGGGAAGAAGCTGTTCTTAAATCTGTTAGGATGTGTTTTTAAACTTTTGTATGTTCTGCCTGACAGAACAGGGTGGAAGGGAGCATAACTGGTGTGGAAGGGGTCTTTGATCACATTGGTTGCTTTCCTGAGGCAGTGGAAAGTATAGATGGAGTCAATGGATAGCATGTGCATGTGTAATAACATGAGAAGTAAAATAATGAAGACGTGAAAATGTAAGCAGTGAGAGTCAATGAAGCATAGATAAAAATGTGATCGTGAGAAGAAATAAAAACTTAAAGTGAATACTGGAGATTGGATAGAAATTTTGAGCCACACACACTAATGGAGCTCTGACTAAAGCATGATTAGGAACAGCCTTGGTAGTGAGATTGAAAAATGTTCTCATGCTGCTGCTTTCTGAAGTACTGGAAACTTGTAAAGAATCTTTGGTGAAGAAGGAATGGTTGAGAAGAAACCTTATGGAACCATTCTGCAGGAAATGAAATAGGTTAGTATTGCGCATTATAGAATGGAGGTTAAGGATCTAACCTTGATAGAGCAAATGCCCCACTCTCATACTGTGTTCTTCTGTGTTGGTAATTCTTCATCATTCTCATCGGGGATTGCTACAATAGGGTTAAAATCTCACAGACTCCTGACTGTTCCTATTACATTTGTCAGTGCAAAAAAAACCTCATTTGATTTATCATCCTCTGACACAGCAAGGTACACTGTTGTGAGTTAATGAGAACTATTGGAAATGTTCAATAACTTGTTAAGTTTTGCTGAAAGAAGACATATTGGGCTGAAACATTTTTGCTAAGAGTCATTTTTGTTGGGTTTCATTCAGGGCTGTCTCTGCAGCTTCAGTGGGTTTTCGAGTGTCATTGTCCCAAATCCATCTCATTCACTATTTACCAAGTATCTAATGTGCCCCCTCATGTCTGATGTTAGTGCGATTCTACTACTCACCCTAGCCGGAAGAACTGAACAGTGAGTTGCAGAGTTTTGATACTGAGATGAGATTCTCGTGAGAGAGTGGTAATTTGACTATGAATGGGGGTTATTGCTCTTTAGCATCTGCACTTACACCAAATCTCGCCTTACTAATTTGCAGGTTCCTACCCTTCTGCACACCTGATAGAAGCAAATTCCTATCCAAACACATCCCTTCTTATCGTCATAAAATTGTGGTTCTGATGATATGATTTGCAGGACACAAATGATGCACTTATTGACCCTGACATTGAGAAAGGCCTTGCTGGACTTCTCACACAATTTTTCCAGATTTGTCACCGTGGTGTACCATGTTCAGACACCTGTAAGATTTTGCCCATTTTGGTTGAAATACTGCACTCATCAGAACAATCTGCAAGAAGACCAGCAAAGGGTAATACCGATTCAGACATAGTAGAAACTGCAGATGCTGGAGAATCTGAGACAACAAGGAATGGAGCCGGATGAAGATGGCAGGCCAAGCAGCATCACAGGAGCAGGAAAGCTTGACGTTTCGGGCCTAAACCAAGATTTATCCTGTATGAGAGGAGACAGTTAATTGGTTGGAAAGTAGAATCTAATTGGTCGATGTATTGCCATGGATAATGCATTTGTTAATGATGATTGACAGTTAACTTTCAGACTTTGTTCATATTTTCTGCTTGGCAGATCGACTTTGATCTCTCAAGGTATTATCCTGAGAAATGAACCAGTGAATGGCTGATATCGATTTTGTTCTGTTGAAACAGGCACAGTGCATGTTTCTGTCTGCAAATAACAAGGCCCCGTGTAAATGCAACTTCCAGTATCTGCATTACTGGTATGTAACAAATCTTTTGTTGTCTTTCCATGACTAACTGTAATAAATTCAAGGACATAAATTTACATGTTCTGAAATAACCGAAGTAATTTAAGCCAGAAACAGAAGCAAAGATACTTTTGTAATATAAACAGTAATACATCAAGAAAATATGGTTTATTTGGACTATTTTAACTTGTTGTAAAAGCATCACAATAATCTTCTGAGAAACTAATAATTATCCAGATTAATCAAACAAAGTCAACAAAATGTGAATCTTGCTTATCAAATAACTATAGAAAACAATGTTGATGTCTTCTGTTTAGTGTGAATCTTGCAAGTACGTATCCAAACTCTTCTCATTCTCTAGTTGCCTATGTTATTTTCTATGCAAATTCATAGACAACAAATGGGCAATTGAAATATATGATAAAATAATTATCACTGTTATGGTTATGGCACAGACCACTTCTTATGCTGTTAAAAAGATAGCGCTGGGCTTCCCAGAAAGTTCCACAAAGAAGGATGACCATTGAGGAAATGAATGTAGAGTTTTCGTCATGAAGAGAGATTGGACAGATTGGTGCTGTTTTCTTTACAGCAGAGAAAACTGAAGGCAGACATGATTTAGATGTGTGGAATTATGAAGGGAATAGATAGGGTTGACAGGAAGAAAGTCTTCCCCTTGATGGGGGATCAATAACCTTGGGTAGGGGTGGGGGAGTGCTAGCAGGGGCAGATGATTTAGTGGAGATGTCAGAAAAAAAACTTTGTCACTCAGATTGAACTCACTGCCTGTAAGGGTGATATGGATAGAAACCCTCATATTGTTTTGGTAGCATTTAAATGTACACTTGTGATGTTAGATTTGACACCATTCAGCAGACAATTTTTTTTTTTTTTCTTCAGAATGGTCCAAATACAAAGATTCTCTTCCTGCTGACTGACTTTTTTTATTTCCTTAATTCTTTCATATGGTGCGCAAGATCAGAATTTGTTGCATACTATTTGTCCCTAATTAAGTGAATTTTTGGGCAATTGCCAAAACCTATTAAGGATCAGACCTATTACGGTCAGTCTGGACTCCCAAGTAGGGCAGACCAGATAAGGATGTTAGATTAGTTTCCCTGAGGACGTTAGATGGGTTTTTACAAATAAAAATGATGCTGATTGTTGTCATCACCATCATTGACAGTTCCAGATTTATTGATTAGTTTAGGCCCAGTTTAGATTCCACCAGCTGTCATGGAAGGATTTAAATCCATGGACCCAGAGCTTTAGTCTGCTTCTGTGGATCACTAATACAATCAAAATTACCACCGTACCATCACCTCCCAACCACGACCCTTTGGCCTTTGGTGATAGAGGCAAAAATCAAATCCACTGCAGTGATATGACAATGAAAGCAGCTGTTAGATTAATCTTTTTGTTAGATCGGTAGACTGCCTACTGCTTACGAATGGCACTGTTAAAAATGATTCCTCACCACAAAGCATAGGATACCTGTAGTAACTAAAATCAAAGAGCGTTCCATCCATCAGCAGATTGTATAAAGTCATACAGCCATACAGCATGGAAGCAAACCCTTCGGTCCAACCAGTCCGGGCTGAGCTTATCCAAAATTAAAATAGTTCCACCTGCCTGCTCCTGGCCATTATCCCGCCAAACCTTTCCTATTCATGTAGTTATTCAAATTTTATTTCAAGCGTTATAATTGTGCCCACTTACCCCATTTCCTCAGGAAGTTCATTCCACACACAAACCACTCTCTGTGTAAAACAATAGTCTAGGACTACATTTACATTAACTGTACTTTGAAATGAGTATTGAACTGATCAGAGTTCTCAATGGTTTGTATGCACAGAAAATCAACATATCCATGTTATACATTGAAAGGAAAAAAACTTCAATTAAGCTGATTGCAATTTCGTTTTCTAATAAATCACTTGTTTCAGAAGGCAGCATACGCTTAATATGTTAACTACACTAACCAAGGTTAAAATGCTTTAAAAATATCCTACATGTGTATTATTTCAAAGGAACCTTTTGGAAGTGCATATCAGTTAACTTTTTCAGCATTGTATTACACAGTAGAGCAAGCAGCAGATTGTTTAAGATTACAACGACATCCTGGACTAGTCCTCCAGCTGTAATATCTTCATGTTTGCTGTCAAGGCTTGTCACCTCCACTGACCAGGAGGGACTCTGCAGCCACACATTATTCAATCAGCTATAAGTGTTATAAATACGGAGGTCCATAAAAAAGTACAATGTAATGATGGTTTAAACAAACCCAATCCATCATCTGCAGTGCGCACATATCATTTCCCCTCCGGGCTGTCAGCTAATGCAGGATGTAGTGGAAACCCTCTTCACATTTCTTCTGCTCGATATGACTTTTCTACTGTCCTTATCCAACTCACTCCCAACCTCAATGTTCCCTGTGTCACTTCCCCCCTCCCCAACACCTCCTCCATGATTGTTCTTCTTTCAGTAGACACTTGGATGTGAAGCCAAAAAGTGCACGTTTTAAGAATAAACTGTTGCGTTTCTTAAGTTATATGAATCTCCAAGTTTTGTCTTCTGCAATACATATAGAAACCCTTTAATTTAAAGGTCAAGTGGAGTCCATTTGTTGTAAAGCACTGGACCATAGCAATGATATTCACATATAATACCTTTTGTCCTTCAACAGTTGTTAAACTTGTAGCCAGAGGGGAGGCTAGAGACATTTTCTTGCGCTCAGCATTTCTTTTAATACTAAACTGCTGCTTCTCCTCCTAGCTGGGCTGAGTAGTATTTTATAATGGAAATCAATATTGATGCTGTATTTCAATGAAATTATATTGCACGTTCTTCATTTTTGGCCCATCATATATATAAATAGTTAAAAAATGAACCTAGCTCGTTTTCTTTATGTTTTTGTCACTTGGCGGCCTTTTGGCGGATCAGTCGATGCAGTTCAATGGGAATACTTTGGCTGTAGTTCACTCTTGTCTTTTCTGCGTTCTGCACACACAGTGATGATTTTGTATTAGCAGCCAACTTGGAATGCATTGATCTTTGAGAACGTACCACACAAATCATTTTGCACTAAACTGCTGAATCAATAAAGAAATCTCCTGGAAAATTTATATTAAAAAGTCACTGTTTGTTTAAATGAGTTCCATATAAACCATATTAAATATTTTGCTGATGAATTGAATGATTTTAAATTTGAACATTGCAGGCCTATTAAAGAATGAATTCTTAAATCAAATTCTGCCAGACTTGACTGAAAGAGATTTTTGTGCGCAATAGATGGTGATGCGGTACAAATCTGTTCTTCATTTTACACACTGCAATAAAACAGTCAGGGCTTTTCTTCACACAACATACAAAGAGCCTTGAGCCTTAATACATTTACTCAGAGTAAATCCTTTCTTATAAAGATTCATGGGATAATATCTATTCATTTGTTTTAAAAATTGCATCTTATCACCAAACACTTTGTTGCTGCATTATTAATATTTTAAGGGGTTTTACCAATTAATAGATGTGCAGTTACTTCTGTTGGTATGAAAAGTTTTCTGCTTTTACATAGTGCTATTTCACTTTTATTTTGAGTAATCTACAGATTCACTCAAGGCTTATAGAACGTGATACCACCCGAACACAGCAGAATATTTCAATTGTAGTCATCAGAAGATTTTCCTGTGGTATTTAACAGGATGTCATAATACAGTGAAGAGAAGTAAAGGATTTAGTAGTTTTGCGCCAGAGAGGAAAGTATGGATTAAAGTGCACTGCAGTAAGTCCTGATTATAGCCAACAAGAAACAAAAGTGGCATATTTGGTACTTAGGAGAAATAAAATGTGAAAGTACAGGAAACCAATTACCAGAGATCTCGTGACAAATCAGAGAAAGATCAGACTGAGATGGAAATGTATGTTAAGCCTATCCCAGATCAGACGATCACAGTTTTTCTCACTGGAGTGCATGAGGGTGGCTGATAAAATGGTCTTCAAGGGTTTGGGAGGAATAATTCAGAATATAATTCTGTCAGTAGGACATTAGGTAAGGCTACCATTGAATGTGATAGTACTGAGTTATTGGCCTAGATTTAGCAGTCAGCAGCAACATGAAGACACACTCTGCTAACTGCCTGTAAGATTATGTTCAGTCACAAGATGAGATCCACACTTCAGTGAGGGAAAAACAACAGGCTTTATTGAATGTACCAGAAGGAGGACCTTTTACTCATGGCCTTACAAACCGAGATTCCAATTCCATGTGATCAGGCATCACAATGATATGGCTCCTGAAGCACATTGTCAGTAACTGCAGCCAGAGTAAAGGTGTAGCTTTAAGGGGTCTTTTATGGTGCAGTGGGAAATTCCCTACCTCTGGACTATGAGCCCTACCTCCTCCAGTGGTATACAATACGTCTCTGTACAGGTCGATCAGAAAATATCTGTAATTCACTTTATTCCATCAGCTGCAAAGGGAGGATGGTAAACGTACAAGCAAGGGTAAGAAATTTGACCCATTTCCAGCAAAGTCGTGTCACATGCTGAAGGTATGCACTCCCCGATCTCTGTCTTCAGCTCAATTGCAGGGAAGTATTTTTAATAATTTGCAATCTTTTAGTTGATGAAGACAATTTGATGGAGAACTGAATGATTACACATGTGGCTGGGAAGTGGTGTAGCACAGAAGGCATCAGAGATTAAGACAGGTTCTGGGGAAAATGTGTACAAGCTGGACGCTCCACACCTAGACAGGACCAGGATGGATATCCTCACAGGGAGACTTGCTAATACTGTTGAGGAAGGCTTGAATTAGCTTGGCAGAAGGATGGCAACCTGAGAAAAGATTCAGGTGGAACAAATTCAGTGCAGGGAAAGGGAGGCAGAAAATTAGCAAACTACTCAAAAAGTTCAGAAGTGGAATTTGAGAAATAGTTGAAGGGGAAAAATTGCAGAGAACTGAGCAAGACAGCAGTGCTAAAAGGCATATTTGTAAATTGCAAAGAGCACATAATGTAATTCGCACATAAGGCCAATGATCTGAGATCATCAAAGGCAACATCATATTGTTGCAATAATTGAAACGTGGCTTAAAGAAGCGCAGAATGGCCAGCTCAGTCTTCCTGGATATACAGTTTTCAGGCAGGATAGAGAGGGGGTAACAAAGCCGGGGGTAGATAAGGAATCAATTACAATTTCAAGGAGAGATAACATTCGAAATGAATCATCAAAGGAGGCCATATTGGTTGAGTACAGAAATAAAAAAAAAGGACAGCCACGTGGCTAAGAGTGTACCACAGACCCCTTATTGTGGTAGGGAGATAGAAGACCAAAATTGAGGCAAATTTCTGAAGGCAAAAATAGTAAGCTCTTCAACTACCTTAATACAAACGGAGATAATAACCAGTGTGAAAGGCACAGAGGGCGCTAAATTCTTGAACTGCATTCAAGAAAACCTTTTTAGCTTTAAGCCCAATGAGAGGTTATGCAATTTTAGAATCTGTCTTAGGAAATGGAGCTGGGCAGTTGCACCAAGTAGCAGTGGGTGATCATTTTGGAGATAATAGTCATAATACAGTTATTTGAGTGAGATTATGGAAAAGAACAAAGATAAAAGAGAAATGGGGGAGGAAATAGTTTACAAAGCTGGTAATTAAGCTGAAGATGATTAGATACAGCTACACAAAGGAAAATCAGTGACAAATGAGGGGGACGTGTTGAAAATCAAGGTTCTATGGTCAGTGTAGATATGGTCCTGCAAAGCAAAACTGTGGTACTGCCCTATGGAGATCCAAAAGGATGCTGGGTAGGATTAATCTGAAACATAAAGCTTGAGGCATCACAAAAAGCTTAATACTGCAGAAAGTCTAGAAGAGTATAGAAGGGACAGGGGTGTAGGAAAATAAGGAGAGGATCTGGGAAATACTGCCTGATAAAATCAAGGAAAATCCAAAAGCATTTTAGCTTCACAGGTTGGCGCAACATTGAGGGTCGAAGGGTCTGTTCTGCGCTGTATTGTTCTATGTTCACAATAAGAGTGATAGGATAACTAAGGAAAGAGTAGGGCTTATTAGAGATGTAAAGAGATTGTGCCTTGATGCAGAAGATGCTGGGAGAGTTCTTACTAAATATTTTGTCTCTGTCTTCACAAAGAAGAGGAATAATGCAGACATTCTAGTTAAAGAGGAGGAGTGTGAAATATTGGATATAATAAACATAACGGGAGAGAAAGTGCCTGATGGTGAATAAATCATCAGGGCTGGATGGACTGGATACCAGGCTGTTAAAACAAATCAGGGAGGAAATAATGGATGCTCTGATGATCATTTTCCAATCCTCACCAGAGACAGGTGAAGTGCTACGGACTCAGACATCTGTGAACATTGCACTACTGTTTAAAAATGGTGAAAGGTATAAGTCAAATGTTTATAGGCTGCCAGCCCGAATTTGATGGTGGGCAAATTATTAGAATCATATCTGAGAGACAGGGAAAATTGTCACTTAGAAAAGCACACATTAACCAGGGATAGTCAGCCTAGTTTTATTAACAGAAGGCTGTGCCTTATTAATTTAATTGATTTTTTGAGGAAGTAATGAGAACAATTGATGAAGATAGTGCAGTGGATGTTGTCTACATTAATTTTTTATCAGACATTTGGCAAGGTCCCACATGTCAAACTGGTCTGAATAATTAAAGCTCATGGGATACAGGGGAATGTGACAGGCTGGATCCAAAATTGTTTGAGTGACAGGAAACAAGGGGTGATGGTTGACGGATGTTTTTGTAAATGGAAAACAGTTTCCAGTGATGTTCCCAGGGCTCAATGTTGTGCCCCTTGCTGTTTGTAGCATATATTAATGATTTGTTCTGAAATGTGAGAATCATGATTGAGAAATATGTAAAAGACACAAAACATGGGCTAGTAGTTGATAATGAAGAGAATGGCTGTTGAATCCACATTGGCATCAGTGATTTGGTCAAGTGGGTGGAAAAGTTTGCATTTGGAAAAAGTAAACAAAGCAAAAGAATATAGATTAAAGAGGAGGACATTGGAAGAGTTAGAGAAAGTGGGAGATCTTGAAATGCATGTCCATGAATCCATGAAGGGGGCAAGACAGGTAGAAAAGCTTTCATTTATTCGACAAGGTACCGAATTCAAAATCAGGAATCTCTCGGAACCTATGGTCTGGAATTTTGTGTATGGTCTGGTTACTGCATTGCAGGAAGGGCATAATTGTTATGGAGGCAGGAGAGGGGGAATTCACAAGAATATTGCCAGGATTTGACAATTTCAGCTATGGGAACAATTGGAGAAGTGAAGAGGCAGAAGATGTGGGCAGGATTCTACTGTCTCTGTCTTCACAGAGAAGGTTGAGAATTGAGGAAGCTGAGTGGTAACTTCAGTGCGGTTTAAAGAATGAAGAGGGGCCTGTTTAGCATGCACAGTCTTTTCTGTTTTCCCTAGCAAAGAGGACAATTAGCAGGGGGTGATGTATATTTATGACAAAGATCAGCGGGGACATGCAGAAAACGTTTTTCACCCAGAGTGTCTAGAATTCCCTTCCCCGTTTAATGGTGGAGATAGAAAGCTGGTTTAAAAGGAATTTGGATCTATTCCTGAAGCACTGTAACCTGAAAGGCTAAGGGCCAGGTGCTGGAAGTGGGGTTAGAATGGGCAGCTAGTTTTATTTTTGTTTTTGGCTGGTGCAGGATCAATGGGCTGAATGGCCTCTTCCTTGGCTATACCTTTTCTATGATTCTGTGACGCATTTTTAATTGCAGCTTATCCCCGTCTGAAGTAGACCCATGCTTATCCAACTCACCAGCTCTTCTCCAACATCATTGGGATGAAGGAGCTGTGTTGGAGAGGAGCCATAAGGAGCAGAGAAAACAGAAGAAACAGACTAACAGGATGGGAAAGGCCAAGGAATGGGGACGAGCCTTGGGATCTAGGGCTGGGGCATGGTTGGGGGTTTATGGGAGCTAGGTATAAAGGGTGCTGGGTGACTTACAGTGTTTTGATACTCCTGATGACTTTAAGGATTACACTTTTGAGCAGGCTCCATGCCAGTTAGGAGCAGCCGTACATAAATCGTGATAAATACTGGTGTAGTTGGAATGTGCTTTTCAAATGTCCTGGTGGGACCAGGATCATGGGCTCTCCCCAGTCCATTCAGGTGCACTTCCTCTCCTGGATTTGAGTGTGAATGAGAGACCCCTCTCCCATTACAGCCCTCAATATGTCCTGGTAGTTTTGAAGAACTATGCACTTTCAGTGATAGTAGGAACTGCCGATGCTGGAGTCCGAGATAACAAGGTGTAGAGCTGGATGAACACAGCACACCAGGCAACATCAGAGGAACAGGACAGCTGATGTTTCGGGTCTGGACCCTTCTTCATAAATGGGGGAGGGGAAGGGGTCTCTGGAATAAATAGATAGAGGGGCAGGCAATGATAGAAGGTGGATAGAGGAGCAGATAGGTGGAGAGGAGAAGGAGAGGTCAAGGAGGCGGGGATGAAACCAGTACAGATGAGTGTAATTATGGAGTTGGGATGGGGGTTGGTCAGTGAGGAGGGAGGGGTGGGTAGGTGGGAGGGAAGATGGACAGGTCAGGAGGCAGCGATGAGGCTAGTAGGTAGGAAGTGGGATGGGGGTTGGTCAGTGAGGTGGGAGGAGCAAATAGGTGGGAGAAAAAACGGACAGGTCAAGGAGGCAG
>JAHRHZ010000249.1:20639542-20650157 GCA_024137785.1 Ginglymostoma cirratum
ACACTGCTGCTACTGAGTGTCGGTGGTGGAGGGAGTGGACGCTTGATTGGCACCACATCCACAAACGTCTACTTTCTCCACTACTGATGCTCGGTAGGAGCAGTGTGTATTATCTATAAGACGCATTGCAGAAATTTAGCAGAATCCTCAGATAGCACCTTCTAAATCTGAGAACACTTCCATCTAGAAGGACATGTGCATCAGATACGTGGAACACCACCACCTACAAATGACCCCTGCCAAGACATCACCATCCTGACTTGGAAATATATCACCACTCCTTCACTGTCACTGGGTCAAAATCCTGGAATTCCCCTGCTAAGGGCACTGTGGGTCAACATATCGCACATGGACTGCAGTGGTTCAAGAAGACAGCCACCTTGTCAAGGAAAACTAGAGATGGGCAATAAATACTGGCCAGCAGCAATTCCCACTTCCCACAAGTGAATAAAAATATCCATACTTCCAACAAGTAGGATCCTGTCACTGTATTAATTTGGGACAATTGTAGGGGTTACTTTACAGATGATACAAAAATTGATAGCATGGTAAATAGTGAGGAGGGTATCTGTAAAGTGCAGGAGGCTATCAATCAACTGGTCAGCTGGGCAGCGGTAAATGGAATTCAAGCTGAAATGAAAGGTACTGAACTTGGGAGGACAAACAAGGCAAGGAATTAGACTAGGAATCAGGACCCTACCAAGTAATGAAGATCAAAGGGATCTTGGTGTGCATGTCCAGAGACCTCTGCAGGTAGCGGGGTAGATAGATAAGGTGGTTTAGAAAGCATATGGGATACTTGCCTCTGTAAGAACAGAAGAGCAAAGTGGTTACAGTCGAACTATATAAAATATTGCTTAGGTGTGCAGTTCTGGTCACTACATTATAGGAAGAATCTTATTACCCAAGAGAAAGTGCAGAGAAGGTTAACTAGGAGGGTCTGAACTAGAATAAAAAGGGAGTCAGAGTGAGTTAAGGTGGGATGGGCCAGGGTTATTTTCCTTAGAGTAATGAAGGTTGAGAGTAGACATGATAAGATTGTGAGGTGACAGATACAGTGAATAGGAAAGTACTTTTTCCATGAGTGGATTAGCCAATAACCAGGAGGCACAGATTTAAGGTCAGCGGTAAAAGATTAAGAGAAGAGTTGAGGGGAATTTTTCTTCACTCAGAGGTTGGTGGGAATTTAGAACTCATTGCCTGAAAAGGTGGTTGAGTCAGAAACTCTTGTAATATTTAAGGAGTATTTCGATATTCACTTGTGCTACTGTAGCTTCCAGGGCTATAGGCCAAATGCTGGAAAATGGGATGTGAAGTCAGATCTTTGTAGGCCAATGGGGACATGATAGGTGCTGTAAACATCTATGAGTCTATGTAGTCCACTACTATCAAACTGAAGAATACTCAGACCCAAGGTTTGCATGGGAAAGATAAGCATTGGGATAACCAATGAACAGTATAGCCCATTTGATTATTGATCTATCCATCACTGATGTAACACAACTTGGTCAACAAATAGCCATGACATATTCACATCTGATGTTAGATTGTGCATGCTTTGCAGAAAACTAGTGTGCAGGTACAGCCAGTAATAAGGAAGGGAAATAAAATTTTGCATTTACTGTTAAAGAAATAAAGGTAGGAAAGTATTTCTGCAACTGTACAATGTGTTAGTGAGATGATACCCAGAGTATTGCAATCAGTTTTTGTCCCCTTACTTGAGGTGGGATGTAATTATATTGAAGGCAGTTTGGAGGAGGTTCGTTAGATTGATTCCAGAGATGAGGTGTTTATTTCATGGAGAGACATTGAGCAGTTTAGGCCTATGTTCTCTGAAGTTTAGTGGAATGAGATCTGATTGAGTTTTATAAAGGTGATGTAGAAAGGATGTTTCCTCATGTGGGGCAATCTAGAACAAGAGGTTATGGGATAGGGAACAAGCAGCAGATGAAAACAGAGATGAGGAGAAATTACTTTTCTCAAAGAGTCATGAATTCATGGAATGCACTTCTCCAGTGTGTGTGATAGATGCTGGGACATTGAGTAAACTTGAGGGAGAGGTTGACAAAATTAGTAATTAGCAATGGATCGAAGTGTTGTGGAGAGCAGGCAGCAAAGTGGAATTAAAGCTGCGATGTGATCTGCGATTGTACCAGAGGACAGAGCAGGCTCAATGGACTGACATGACTAGTCCTGCTCCAAGTTCTTATGTTCTTAACTCAGATTAAGGAGTTAACTCAGAAGGGATAACTTCAAGCAAAATACTTGACTTGCTTATCTTCCCAGAAAAAGAAATCCTCAGTAACTAGGATAGAAATCATGCCAGGCAAAAAACATTCCTCAAATAGCAGAAGGGAGGAAGTGAATGAGTTGGTTGCATAAATAACACAATCTCAGACAATGAAGGATTGAGTTCAAATGAAGGAACTAGTTGAAACAAAAGATTTACATAGTTTGACTCAGATCTGCAGGGAGATTGAGAACAGAAATCCGCTGACACAAGTTGAAGGTGTGATGCATCCAACATGGAGAAGATATCACCAAAGTCCAATGATTCAAGGTACTGCAAGGAAGACATTGCCTGCCTCAACAGTGAGAACACCCTCCACAAAGAAAATCCTAGAGATTAAAGGTCCTGCAGTTTAAAGGGGCCTACACACTGTCAAGAACAGAATCTAAGGTTCCACCTAACAAACTATCATCTTCCAAATCTAAAGAGAATACCTTCCAGGATAGCAAAACCTGGAAGTCTGAACTTGTGAAGTCTGAGACTTGGAGGGGCAATGAAGAAGTGGCAAATGTTGTCATTTACACTATCGTATACTATGGGTTTGAAAAAGCCTGAAAGCGTTAATACTGAGGAGTGTTTTAATTACCAGCCAGTATAATATCACACGGACTGGTAGACAGAACAGCTTGTGATCTCAAAGGACTGAACCCAATTCTGGTTCCCCTCAAAGCCCTTGTAGAAATATCCAATATCCAATAATTGCCAACATGCGATAAACTATATGAAAACCGAAAGAACTGTGGATGCTGTAAATCAGGAACAAAAACAGAAGTTGCTGGAAAAGCTCGGCAGGACTGGCAGCATCTGTGAAGAAAAATCAGAGTAAACGTTTCGAGGTAACCAGACCCGAAACATCAACTCTGAGTTTTTTCTTCTCAGATGCTGCCAGACCCGCTGAGCTTTTCCAGCAACTTCTGTTTTTATTCATGCAATGAACTATAATGTATTAAAGGCAAGACACTCTTCTGGTTAGGTGAGGAAGTGGTTTTCCTTGACGAGACTAGAACAAGCAGATCCTGTCACTTCCCACACATAAAGAGGATGATGCAGCAATCTTCACCGGGAGCAACAGCCCTTACATAGTAGTGAGCTGGTATTCCAACTCAACACACTGATTGTGCATGAGACAATGACTATTTCCTGTATTCCTTTCAAATTTCTGAGAATTGTTACATTTGTGCTACAGTTTTACATGGATTGCAAATCAGTTACATAAAAGTTATTGCATAAATTAATGTTTTTTTTGGGCCATAATTTGTCCAGAAAACATCCCAAACATTTACAAATGCTGCTTTGGGTGCCGGTGCGTGCATTTCGGTCCAGTTTTTAAAATTATTCGAAAATCTGTTATTTCTTTACAAACTGACTAATGAAAAGAGGAGGCTCTTGCTCTCTCTGTTCCATGCCATTTGAGGCCGTTTAATTGTTTTGGAAAGGATTTGAGAGGTAATATTAGTTGTTTCAATTAGCTTAATGATTTATTCATTCCCAGATTGGTTTATTTAATGGCACAACCTAATTGCAGCATTTAGAAAGTCAGGCTCACTCCTCTCCATCCCTTTAAAATGAGCAGAGTGGACGGTTCCAGTGCTTGTGAAGGTGATGACCTTGTGATAACCCATGTGTTCATCAGTCAAATTACTGTCCTCAGTAATGATAATGCCAAAGCTCTGGAACAGTGGGGCAGCTAATCTGTATTCAAATTACATTTCAGAAAACGCTAGCACAATTCAAGTAATAATTCACCGATGCTGTAAGGTGATGGGAGATGTACTTACCTCTACCCTTCCTTCCTCTGCTTCCTCCCCCCTGCCCCATCAACCCCCACAGCACCCCTCCCCCCACAACCACCTCCCCATTTCAGATTGGACATTATTAACATACATTTCTGAGGCGTTGGACAGGTCTGCATGAAAGGGGTTATATTAAAATTATCAATCAAAACTCTGCTGACTTAATAGTCAATTTAAATTCATTAATTGTTAAAAGTTGATGGGAGATATTGACCGCTCGCTCGGAACTACTTTACGGGCAATAGCCTTGGGACAGTTAAATTTCTCTTTGTTACCTTTGCTTTGACAAAAGCAGATGAGTAATTCTCGACAGCAGAGAAATGACAACAGAGACCAGATTGGAAAGATCTCCTTTCCATACTCAATTTCTGTTATTCCTTATTATCAATACAGAAACGCAGCGCTATTTTTCTCCATTTGTAATGCAGTGAGTGTAGAAAGACAGAAATGTAGAGAGTTAACAGTCAGAAGCATCAAACACAAAGCTGAAGAGTCACAGAAGATGGCTGTTCACATGCCAATTTCCTCCCTTTTAGCTGCTGTAGCAGGAAAGGTGTAGCTGGTGAGCTTCATGTAAAGCACTCAGCCACTCAAGTCGCCATTGTCTTACCAGACCATAGGGCTGCTCTCTCATTAGATGGGTGGCGATTTAACCTGAAGGCTGCCATACCTCAGGTGAGGGGAGAAGTTGAGAGGGAGAGCTTTTCATGGTAACCTCAGCCAGTGATGGGAATTGAGGCCACGTTGTTGGCATCACACTGCTTTGCAAACCAACTGTCCAGCCAACTGAATTAATCCTCACTCACCTACAAGGAAGGAGGCAAACCACCTCACAGTCTGAAAGATGGTACATTGACAGAGACCTTGGAGCTGAACTCTTCAGCTGGGGAATGGTGCCTGCTGCAGTCAGGTGAAGGATGGGGATGTAAAGACGGGAAGAAGTAACCCCAAGACCAGAGGCAAAAGATAAACATTAACAATCATTTATCTAAAGAAATGAGACAGGCAGTGCACTCTTGGAAGGGATCCACCTTTTCTAGGTCACACTGCAGATGTATTTAATGGTTGGTATTGTGGAATGAATCAGACTTGTACTCCACATGGGAAGTCATTTCATGGAAGTGGTTCATTAACAAAACAGACATTTGTTGTATTGTTTGATTGCCACGTTGACTTAATAGTCAATTTAAAATCATTAAATGTTTAAAATTGATGGGAGATATCGACCGCTCGCTCGGAGCTACTGTACGGGCAATAGCCTTGGGACAGTTAAATTTCTCTTTGTTACCTTTGCTTTGACAAAAGCAGATGAGTAATTCTCGACAGCAGAGAAATGACAACAGAGACCACAGATGGTATTTACCACAAATGTGGAAATAGGACCTGTTATAAAGCATATTGGAGGATTAGCATACAAATTCAGATGCTGTTTCCAAAGTGAGTCAAAACCTATTTCCCTCCCACTCATTTTATTATCGATTCCATTTTCACTAAAGAAACTCCTTGGCAGTTATTCAAGGCATATCTTTCATAACTCACGTCTTGCTTGTCTTGAATACCTTAAGAGGCTGTTTGAATTTACTTCCTGTGTCCAGCTAACCCAATTATTGCAACATCAAACATTTACTCGGGACAGTCATTAGCCAAGAACAGCGAAACAAGGAGGGCACTTAGATTGAAAAATGAATGTGCAACTAAACTGAAGGATTGCACCGTATGGTCTGTCTGCCTTCCTATGATCCTGGACCATGGCAATCTTCTCCTCTTGCTCAATTTCCCTCCATTGGATCCCCCCGTTGTTGCTATTATCCTGCAATTATGTGTACTTTTAGTGGATACATCTTGTGTTTATTTGTACAATTATCACTGGTTCCACTTATGATATGAAGGTGCCAGTGTTGGACTGCGACGGACAGAGTCAGAAGTCACAAGACAACAGGTTACGGTACGACAGGTTTATTTGAAATCACAAGCTTTCGGCCTTCCGTCAGGTGACAAATCACCTGAATCACTTCACCTGATGAAGGAGCAACACTCCAAAAGCTTGCAATTTTAAATAAACCTGTTGGACTATAACCTGGTGTCGTGTGACTTCTGACTTGGCTCTATTTAAACAATTCTGCCTTTCACCTTATTACAATCTTCGTTATTTACTATCCCTCCTGACCACTCTTCCCTGGCTTTGTGTTTGCTTCAAGCTGCTCATCTCCAATATCTTACAGTTAATAGGAAAACATCATCAGCCTAAAACATTGAGTGCTTTTCTCTGACTTATGCGCGATGTTTTCTGTTGGTACTTCAGATTTCTGATACCATGGTATTTTATCTCCCTTGTAAAGTTATACGTGATTTTCTCTTCCTGTAATTTTAGATATATGTTGCCTACCTCATGGCTCGCTAATAAGTGGAAGCAGATTGTGTTCGTATTTATATTCAAAACCTCTTACATTTTTAGATATTTTCATCTGATTGTCCATTGTTTTCCTTGAAAAGGTCAGCTAGTTAGGCAGCATCTCTGGAGAGGAATAGAATCAATGGGCAGAACAATCTCAGCCTGTGAACAGCATGGACCATGGAGAGGAGTTTGAGAAAATTAGGTGAGATATCCAATGAGGATCTTCTCATAAGGAGAATAAAACATCCCATTTTCCAACCAATCATTTCTAACCATTTTTCAATAGCGAGAAGCCTATTAGTATGGATTATCATTCATTGCCACCATCATTATTGCTTAATGCCTTCTCACTGATGTTCAGTTTCTCATTCTTCCACCCACTAAATTGAAATTGGAAGCTAGAAACTCCTGAAATGAAAGTCAAGGTGGTTGGCATCTCTCACTGTAATGTTGCTACACAGGCTTGGACCAGGCCCATGTCTGGGGGATCCTTGTTTGCTCTCAAACTGCCAACTGAAGCTTCATGTTAACCTTAAGAGAATCATGATCTAGGACTCCTAAGTTCCCTTGTGCTTCAGATTTCTGAAGCCTTTCATCATTTTGAAAATATTTGATGCCTCTATTTTGCCTACTAAAGTGCGTAACCTCACACTTCCCACATTGTATTACATCTACGTCTTCTTTTCCCACTCTCCTAGCCTGCCCAAATCCTTCTGCAACCCCTCTGCTTCCTCAATATTACCTGTCCCTCCACCTATCTTTGTGTCATCTGCATCATTAATGAGTGAGCATACTTGGATGCTCGTTGAGAAACAAACACAAAGAATGCCAGTGAAGCTCAGAAGATCTGGCAGCATCTGTGGAGAGAGAAAAACAGATGAATAGTCATGCTGGACTCAAAACATTAACTCTGTTTCTCTGTCCACAGCTATTGCCAGGCCTGCTGAGTTTCTCCAGCATCCATTTTGTTTGCTTCAGATTTCCAACATTCGCAGTATTTTGCTTTCATTTGGATACTCATAGCATCTCTGTTTTGCTTTGCTTTGCCCGAATGAATTTTATCCCCTTAATCAGAGCTAACAGGTCAAATGCATCGCATGAAGGGAGGTGATCCAGCAATCCAGAGACTCTGATAACATCCTGGGGACCCGGGTTTAAATCCCACCATTGCAGATAGTGGAATTTGAATTCAATAACGAAAGAATCTGGAATTAAGAGTCTAGTGATAACCTTCAGTCAATGTCAGGAAAAACCCATCTAATTCACTAATGCCCTTTAGGGGAGGAAACTGCCATCCTTACCTGGTCTGGCCTACATGTGAATCTAGGCTCACAGCAATGTGGTTCACTCTTAACTGCCCTCTGGGCAATTAGGGATGGGCAATAAATGCTGACCCAGCCAGCAATGCCCACATCCCATGAATGAATAAAAAAGAGCATTCATTTCAAGAGGGCTAGAATTCAAGAGCAGATGCATACCACTGAGGCTGAATAAGGCTCCGGTCAAAACATATATGGAATCTTGTGAGCAGTTTTGGGCCCTGTATCTAAAGATGGATGTGCTGGCATTGGAGGGCGCCCAGAGGAGGTTTCCAAGAATGATCCTGGAGATGAAAGACTTGTCATATGAGGAGTGGCTGAGGACTCTGTACTCAATGGAGTTCAGAAGGATGGGGGATGGGTGATGATGGGGGTAATCTAATTGAAACTTACAGAATACTGAAAGGCCTGGATCGAGTGGATGTGGAGCACTAGTAAGAGACCAATGTAAGCCTCAGTTTAGAGAGATGACCCTTTAGAAATGAAATACAAAATTGAGGTATAGATAGAGTGGACAGCCAGAGACTTTTTCCTAGGGTGGAGGTAGCTATTACAAGGGGGCATAGTTTTAAAGTGAGTGGAGGTAGATATAGGGGAGACATTAGAGGTAGGTTCTTTACTCGGAGAGTGGTAGGGGCATGGAATGCATTGCCAGAGAGGGTAGTGGAGCCAGCCTCATTAGGGGCATTTAAGTGGCTATTAGATAGGCATATGGATGATAGTATAAGGTAGGGGTGGAGATTAGATAGACCTTAAGTTTAGGGTAAACGTTTGGCACAACATCATGGGCTGAAGGTCCTGTACTGTGCTGTACTGATCTATGTTCCATGTTCTATGAAATGAGGAGGAATTTCTTCAGTCACAGCATGGTGAATCTGTGGAAGTCACTGCCAGTGAGGCCAGAGACAGAGATAGATAGGTTCTTGATTGATAATGTGATCAAGGCAGGATGATGTGATTAAGAAATATATCAGCCAAGATCAAATGATGGAGTGGACTCAGTGGGCTGAGTGGCCTAATTCTGCTCCTTTATCTTATGGTCTTATGATCATATGACCATGTAACCAGTACTGATTGTTGTAAAAACCCATCCAGTTCACTCATGTGTTTTAGGGAAGGAAATTTGCCATCCTTACCTGGTCTGGCCTACATGTGACTCCAGGCTCACAGCAGTGTACTGGACTTTTGGCTGCCCTCTGCTTGGCCTTACAAGCCATTCAGTTGTGTCAACCGTTAGAAAGGCACCCTGTTGACCCTGCAAAATGCTTCTTACCGACATTTGGGGCTGTTGCCAAAATATGGAGTGCTGTCTTACAGATTAGTCAAGCACCAGCCTAACATTTGTAAGTTATGATTCAATGAGTATGACTAATCTCAGACAACATCATCAGCATTCTTGGGTATGTCTTGTGCCACTGGCAGGACCGGGACAGCAGAGGTGGTGGCACAGCTCTATACAGTCGAGAGGGAGTTGCCTTGGAAATATTTATGTGAATGCTTGTGTAATGGTGCCAATCAAGTAGGCTGCACAAGTCATGTGATTAATGCAAAGCTGCCCACTTGCCTGGTTGAGAGCAGTTCTAACAACACTCAAGAAAATTAACTCATTCAGAACAAAGCAGCCTTCTGACTAGCACCCCATCTATCACCTTCAACATTCACTCCTTCCATGACTGACACAGCGTCAACAGTGTGTGGTACCTATAAGATACACTGCAGAAATCTACCAAGGCTCCTTAGACAGCACCTAACCCATGACCACTAACATCTAGAAGGACAAAAACTGCAGTCACATTGGAACACCAACTCCTGCAAATTTCTCTCAAAGCCACTCTTGACTCAGAAAATTTCACCATTCCTTCCGTGTCACAAGATCAACATCCTGGAAGTCTGTGCCTAACAGCAGTGTGGATCTACCTACAGCACATAGGCTGAGATGAGTGAAGCAAACAGTTCACTAACATTGTAATAATGATGAAAATACCTGGGTGCCTTGGGTAGAAAGCTGCCACCTATTCTATTTCCTACACTGGTCTGGGGACTTTCCTGTCATTTGTAAAGGATGAATCATGAATAAGCCTCAGCCAACTTGTATATGATAAGTTGTCCAAGTCACTTTTACTCTGAGACATCAAAACTATTAACAACACAAGGTTGCTAATACATTTGTGTCTCCAAGAGGAGACTGGGCCAGACTTTTACTCTAACTGCCCTCACATACCCAATGTTCCACCCAAGGACTGTGTTATATCGCAGAGTGCGTGGAGACGCCGTTTAGGTCAGATTAACCCTTTCATATCCACTACTTTATACAACAACCACCACCTTTTCAAATGCAATTGGGTGCGGGCAATAAATGTTGGCCTATAACTAGAGACACTCACATCCGTAAATTGAATATTAATAAAAATGTTTTGTCAGTGTTGTTATATCCCAAGAACAAATAAAACGTTCTCACTTCAGTCAGAATTTTCATAGAAAGTTACTAAAGAGAAAAAGTCCCATCTAATGCATTGGGCAGCATAGAACCAAACAGGAAACTATCCAAACAGGATAGAATAGAACGAAACAGGAAATAATGCCACAGGGTAGAATAGAACCAAACAGGACATGATGTCCTCAGTATCACTGACGGTCTGTATAAATATCTCACTTGGGTGCCACAATTGGTTTCACAGCCCTTAGCCTAGAGAAAAAAACTAAATCATTCCCGCATTTCCCGGAACACATCCCTCACGCCCCGTCCCCGCAACAATAATCAAAAAAGAATCCCCCTCGTCCTCACATACCACCCCACCAACCTCCGGATCCAACGCAT
>JAHRHZ010000249.1:20650557-20664689 GCA_024137785.1 Ginglymostoma cirratum
ATAGGTTTAGACAGTGGATTTGGATCGGCACAGGGTTGGAGGGCTGAAGGGCCTGTTCCTGGGCTGTAAGTTTTCTTTGTTCTTTGTTCTTTGTTAACTCATTCCAATTACAGTCATGTAACTGACTGCCTGCTCTCTATTAATTGAAAATTATTCTTGATAAAAGATTTTCAAAAGGGTTTTGACAACACTCTTACCTTTCCATTGTCACAAAATAATGGTATTTTTAGCTACACACTGAGCTGGTTGTACTTCTCAGTGCACCACTGAAACAGGCTCAGTGATATTTTAACTGCTGCAACACCCACGCAAATAAAAAAAACATTTTTTTCTATAGGATACCCACCCTTTCCAATTGCTAGCCCATAATTATCACTATGACATTCACCAGCCAATTTTGCAAATAACATAACTAAGTAAATAATAGTGAGATGTTGTGTCTGTCCCCACACCTTTATTAGATCCAAAGGAGCTGAAGGCAGAGTAGCAATAAATATTCTGGGCGCACAAGAAGGCAGAATCGGAGAAATTATATTCAGTGCAGATAAAGATGACCAAAACCAGGGATCACAGACCAAGGAAAAGGGGTAGACCATTTAATACAGTGATGAGGAAGAATTTATTCACCCGGAGAGTAGTGGGTTAGCAGAATTCTCTACCACAGGAAAGTGTTGAGACCAAAACATTGAAGACTTTCAAGAAAGATGTAGATATAGTTCTTAGGGCTAAAGAGACCCAAGACTATGGGGAGAAAGCAGGAAAGGGTATTGAGTTTGATGATTAGCCATGATCAAATCGAATGGCGGGGCAGTTTCGGAGGGCCAAATAGCCTACTCCAGCTGTTATATTCTATGTCTTTACATTGTTATGTAAAACCTCTTCAACTCAGCTGAAAGAACTTGCTTCAGCCTGGGCCTTAGAAGAATTTAAATTTAAATTCTGAGATCTTTTTATGTGAATTGCCAATGATGCACCTGACTGCATTTTGGCGACAGCTTTGTGCTCCACTTTGGTTCAATAAAAACTGGACTGAGACTTCGTGTAACAGAGGAGAGAAACTCTTAATTCATCACTGCCCTCAAAGTAGGAGAAATAAAAATCAACAATAGTGAGATGGTTTGAACTGGGGCATCACAGCGTGTCTAGGGCTGGAAGAATGCATTGATAAGAGGAGTGAGGCAATGAAAGGATTTGAAAACAAGGATGAACATTTTAAAATTAAATGTAGCACTTAACCAGAAGCCAAAGTAGGTCAGAGAGCATAGGTGCAAGGAGTGAACAGTAGATGGTGTGATTTTGAACATGGGAAGAGGAGCTGATGGAGAATTAGATTGGGCCAGATATCAGTAAACAGCGTATTAACCTCCTGCATTGCTTAATCTCCAGGATCCTTTTACTAATGGAGAAGGAAAGTGAGTGAGTGCTCATAGTTTTCAGAAAGCCGACCTGTTCAAGATGAACCCGTAAAGGCATCAAATTGTGGTTTGGATTTAAGTGTCGCTATTAATCATAGTTTTTTTAACCCAGATTCAAGCTTAGAGCAGGAAGATGTGTATTAAATATCAAGTTCACTTGGACCTATAGTTACGCCCAGATCATTTTTTCCAATCTGGGGACATCTCATCTCCCCCTTAGGCATGAATCCCTGGGTAATGGGCAGGCAGAATCAAAATTATTGCAACTGGGATGTGGAGTGACATGACAGGAGACTAACGGGTACCATTCCCAGCAGTCAGTCAGGATATTGGAGTCAGAAAGGATGTGGTGCCCAGGACAATGGAATCCCAAGGAAATTTCAGACATAAACTTTACACAGAGGGTGGTAGGTGCCTGGAATGCGTTGCCAGCAGAGGTAGCAGAGGCAGGCACGGTAGATTCATTTAAGGTGCGTCTGGACAGATGCATGAGTAGGTGGGGAGCAGAGGGATACAGATCCTTAGGAATTGGGCGATAGGTTTAGACAGTGGAGTTGGATCGGCGCAGGCTTGGAGGGCCGAAGGGCCTGTTCCTGGGCTGTAAGTTTTCTTTGTTCTTTGTTCTATGATTGTGTACACTGACCTCTTGATCTTCTTCTGGTCTTGCTCTTGCTGGGTACCATGGACCACTGGCAATGTGAGCCAAATATTGGCCTGCATGTTGGCATCAGAAAAGGATCACATTTACCTTGCAGGACTCCATTTTTGAATACATTGGAAACCTTTTTTCTGCTTATCACTAAAATCTCATGTGCCTCCCAAAATATGTTAAGATGATGCAGTGTCCATTCACTAGATGAAAACCTTTCTGCTTTGATATTACACCCCACGTAGACATTTCTCATTGAACACGGATGGGGTTTAGAGGGAAAAGGGGTTAAAAATTGGCCCAATAGTGAGGCAAATAGATCCAGCTGGTGAGTAAGAAAAGTATTTTTCAGGCCATTTGCATTTAATCGATGCTTGATGGCTAATCCTGTGTTGACAATTGATTTGTCAACAGATCTGGCACTTTGGGGATTTTCCAGTCTACATTCAGAAATCAAACAAATGATGTCTGACACAAGCAAAATTTACACATTAGCTTATTTTCTTTGTTGGTTGGCAACATTTCAAACCAAACATCTATTTTCTGCCAATATAGCTATTGAAAATGAGTTTGTAGACCCTTATTCAAAATTAGACAACGAAGCGACAGTATGCAGGATGCTATTTATTCTTTTGTTGTCACGTGTATTTTGTTACAAAATACAGTGAAAAGTGTTGCACAGTGTCGCCACTCGCCGGCGCCATCTTAAAACGCGGAAAAATAAACCAAAACATAGAACACAAAGGCAGAAAAATAAAGAAATCGTGTTCAACTGCACAGTTCTTCTTGTTAAGTGCTCCGCCATGGGCTATGGGCCTGGTAGTGAGGCATGAGTGCCCTTTGTCACACCACCACAGCTGGAACAAAAGCCACCACTTTTCAATGTCATCTCGCCAGCACCCCCCCCCACCACTGACGCCCTCATCATTGTGAGTCATCACTAGGCCTCACCAATGCAGTCACCACCGATGCCATTGGGTACCGAACCAGCCCAAACTGGACTCCACCATCGTCATGAGTCTACTTCGGGCCCACCTCACTGCTGCAGCTGCTCCTGATGCCACTGGATCTCCTGCTGAGCCCAATCTCGTCTCCACCGGCACCTCCATGAATCTGCGCTGGATGCAGGCATCTCCGGAAACTCAAACTCACCTCCGCCACAGCATCAGCCATGGGTCAGCGTTAGGAACACCTCATTGATGCAGAAACACCGGGCTCACTTCAAGTTCACGCTAGCCTCACTCACACCGCCGATGCCATTGCTGCCACCCAGCTCTTCAATAGAGTTGAGTAAAAGGGAAAAGAAAAGAAATGAAAAGAAAGGCTGGTGAGTCCTGGGCTCAGGAGTCCTACTCTGCTGCCATCTCACCAGTGTAACCTCCTCTGATTTTTTTACTGCTCTGTGGTTTCACACAAGCAGGGCAGATTGTGAACAGCACCTGAGAGAAAGGTCGCCACATAGCCAACCCCTCACTGCTGCATGGGTGAAAGATTTGAGATGTTGTGCGAGGATTGGGGTCTGGAGAATTATGAAAGGAGTGTGGTAGCTTCCAGGAAATTTGCCATGTGATGTGCAGGAAGAACTCTCCATGCCCATGCACTGGAGAGGTAATGGCCAAGTGGTATTATCACTTAATTATTAATCCAGAAACCTAAGTAATGTCCTGGGGACCCAGGTTCAATTCCTTCCACGGCAGCTGGTGGAATTTGAATTCAATTTTTAAAAAAATTAATTAATGATGACCATGAATCCATTGTCAGTTATTATGGGAAATACCTATCTGGTTCCTTTATGTCCTTTAGGGAAGGAAACTGCCATCCTTACCTGGTCTGGCCTGCATGTGAGTCCAGATCCACAGCAATGTGGTTGAATCTTAACTGCCCTCTGGGCAATTAGGTGTGGGCAATAAATGTTGGCTTAGCTTGCAACACTCTCATTCTATTCATGATTTTTTTTAAAAAACCTATCTGCATATTGCACATTAAATCTGCATGGCAATGTGTCTGAAAAGAACACCCGGGGCCTATCCTCAGTTCTCGAATTGTGACTGCTACTCTCTGAAGATGAGCAGCTCTTAGCCTTTCTTTTTTCGGGGTCCTTATGGCTCTTGTACCTTTGGTCTCCTACCCTCTGTGTTATGCCGAAGGTGGTATTTGTGGATGGAAGGATGAGATGAGATGGGCTAGGGCATTTTTCGCTTGCAGTGGTAGGGGAACAACTAGAAGAGAACAATATCTTAACACGACGATAGAAATCAGGTACAAGTTAGGTTAGATGATTAGACATTGTTACTATTGGGAGGCACAGAAGACACATTCATCTCCTTTGAAATTCAGAGCTATTTTCCTGATTTCCCCACCTAAGACATCCGTCAGTTTGGGCAGAGCTTTAATGCAGTCTCTAACATCAACCTTTCAGAAGGACTTACAAATACAACACTCCTCTCCAGTCTCTCAGCCACATCATTCACTTTCTCCCTCACAGCCCTGTATGTTTATACCTTCAAATTCAAACATTATTTCGAACATTGGAAAAATATTGACAGTTCAGTCCCATTATGGTGACTTTAAATGAAAAATGGCCAGCCTTGAATCTGCACTATCACTCAGTCAGCCCATTGAAAATGTGCAAAATGTCCCAACTAAACTTTTTAAAAATGACAGAGGTAAAACAAGACTCCCTTTTCATACTCTTAATTCAGGCATTGCCCTTAGCCTCCTTACTCTTTATTCTTGCACTTATGGTTTCACATTAAATGACAGATCGTGATGTGCTGGCACATGCACTTTAGGGTCTATTTGGTTTTTGAAAGCTTTATGCAGTTTTGTTTTTCTCAGTATATATCAGAGAGCACCAGGGATTTCTCTTCACTTTCAGCACAATTTCTGCCTGACAAGTAAAATTAACACTTTCCATTCTCCTGTATTTATTGACTGAACTCCAAAGCCATGGTTATAGTCAGAAATCAGAGAGCGGAGAGGAAAAGAAAGGAGGAGGAAATTCAGTCATTTGACTACCTTGAAATAACACATTAGACCAATGCTGGATTGAAATGAATTGCCTTTCATTTAGCTCTTTGTTTGCTCACTTACTGACATTGCTGTAAGTGTTGTTTTGACAGATCATTACCATTCATCCCTGGTTCCCATAGGGAGAAAGACAGAGGGATATCACATTATTATAAATGTTCCAGGAGCATTTTATAGTGAAACAAGGGGACAAATCAGCTCGAGGTCTCTTATTCCAACATAATAATCAATTATTAACCGGGACAAGGGCAAGCACAAACCAATCATGGCTGTTTATTGTTTTTTGACCGGAGAGGCTTTTACTGAACATTAATCGTTGCTTGGCCTTAACCTGATCACTCCTGTACAATCATCCAGTTGGTCGTAAAATGTTTCTGTCCATCTCAGGCTTAAATACAAATTTTTGGTTTAGAAAATAACTGGGATTTGTTGCATCAAATAGATCACAAGTCATTACACGACAGGGGTTGCTCAAACAAGAGGATTCCTGGTTCGATTCTTGTTCTGTCTCAGGCAGAGTGACAGGACAGTCCCTGGACCATGGAAGGGAAATATCAGAAATAAACTCTAGGGATAGCTATGAGAAAGCCCTGGTGTTTTACCTCTCTCTTAAATAAGTGGGGGCTTTGAAAGGAAACATTGTGGAAAAGGATGAGTGCCATAACAATGTTGAAAACTAAATTCCAAGGAAGTTCCAGAACTACTGGGATAAATTCAAGTCCTTTTAACTAGTCCATACGTGGAAGAATTCTCCTAAGCCCTTTTTTCATTACTTGGGTGTCACAGAAATAACTCCAGAGATTTTCTTTCTAAACTGGCATAACTAGATGATCATGTTTCACAACCACTTCCAAAAAAAATCTATCTGGAATTTCAAGGCATTTTCCTTCAAGTAACTTCATAGAAGTTTAAATGGCTATACATCACTGAGATAACTTCAAATGCATTTCAGTTTTAAAATTAGCAAGTTAATTGGCCTGGTATATTGAACCGTGCTCCAATATTAAGCATTTACACCTAACCATGAAAAAAAAATCATTGTATGTGTCCTTACACAAACACTTCATTTTGAATATTGCTAACTAAATTATCTTACTTTTGAAAGGGTGTGATTGATCTGTCAAGTTCCATCAGCTTGACACTTAAATATAATAACATTTCATTCTGCCAATTGTTTGTACATGATTTTTTTTACTCACATGGGCGACACCGCCTGGGCAAATATCTATTGCCCATCCCTAGTTGCCCTACCAAAGGTGATGGTGAGCTGCCTTCTTGACTTGCTGCAGTCCATGTGTTGTAGGTTGACAAATGCCATTGGGGGAGTCGGGGAGTGGTGATGGTGGGGTGGGTGGATTTCCAAGATTTTGACCCAGCAATAGTGAAGGGACAGTGATATTTTTCAAGTCAGGATGCTGAGGGGCTTGGAGGGGAGCTTGCAGATGGTGGTGTTCCCATGAACCTGCTGCCCTTGCCTTTCTCGATGGAAGTGGTCATGGGTTTGGAAGGTGCTGTCTGAGGATCTTTGGTGAATTTCTGCAGTGCACCTCGTAGCTGGTACACATTGCTGCTATCGAGCGTCGATGGTGAAGGGAGTGAATGTTGTGGATGTAGTTCCAATCAAGCGGGTTGCTTTGTCTTGGATGGTGTCAAGCTTCTTGAGTGTTGTAAGAGATGGAGCTATCCAGGCAAGTGTATTCCATCAGGCTCCTGACTTGTGCCTTGTAGATGGCGGACAGGCTTTGAGGAGTCAGGAGGTGAGTTACTCACTGCAATATTCCTAGCCTCTGACCTGCTTTTGTAGCCATTGTGTTAATGTGGTGAGTCCAGTTGAGTTTCTGGTCAATGGTAACCCCCAGGATGATGAAAGTGAGTGAATCGGTGATGATAACACCATTGAATGTCAAGGGGCAGTGGTTAGATTATCTCTTATTGAAGATGGTCATTGCCTGACATTTGTGTGGCGTGATTGTTAATTGCCATTTGTCAGCCCAAGCCTGGATATTGTTCAGGTCTTGCTACATTTGAACATGCACTGCTTCAGTGTCTGAGGAGTCGCAAATGGTGCTGAACATTGAACAATGATTGGCAAACTTTCCTACTTCCGACCTTATGATGGAGGGAAGTCATACAGTCATAGATTCATAGAGTCAGACAGGATGGTAAAACGCCCTTCTGTCCAACTCATCCGTGCCAGCAGGTTTCCTAGACTGAATTAGTTCCATTTGTCTGCATTTGCCCATACCTGGCTAAACCTTTCCTTGCACGTACCAGTCCGAATGTCTTTTAAATGTTGTAATTGTACTTGCAACTACCACTGTCCCCAATCACTGGGAGGGCTTGTATCTGCTGCCCCTGACTGGTGAGAGGTCACTGCCATTCTGCATATGGCCTGCTCTCACTGTCGTGCCGAGGCCGCTGATTAACCTGACGCAAAAGGCTTTAAAGAAAGGAAAAATGAACAAAAAATGAAAGAAGAAGTAAAATATAAGGTGACCCCTTTAACTCCAAGGCCTTTGATGAAGCAGTCAAAGATTATTGGGCCTAGGACACTACCCTGAAGAGCTCCTGCAGAGATGTCCTGGAGATGACTGACGGCCAACAACCACGACCATCTTCCTATGTGTCTGGTATCACTCCAACCACCAGAGAGTTTGCCCCCTGATACCCATTGATTCCAGTTTTGCTGGGGCTCCTTGATGCTAAACTCAGTCAAATGTCAAGGGCTGTCACTCTCACCTCACCTCTGGAAATTTAGCTCTTTTGCTCATGTTTGAACCAAGGCTGTAATGAGGTCAGGACCCGAGTGATCCTGGCAGGACCCAAACTGGGCGTCACTGACCAGGTTATTGCTGAGCAAGTGCTGCTTGATAGCACTGTTCATAGAATCCCTACAACGTGGAAATAGGCCCTTCAGCCTAACAAGTTGATATCAACCCTCCAAAAAGCATCCCACCCAGACCCATCTCCGTACCCTTTCCCTGTAATCTTGCAATTCCCAGGGCTAACATACCTAACCTACACATCCCTGAACACTATGGGTAATTTAGCATGGCCAATTCACCTGACCTGCACATCTTTGGACTGTAGGAGGAAACAGGAGCACCCGGTGGAAACCCACGCAGACACGGGGAGAATGTGCAAACTCCACACAGACAGTTACCTGAGGCTGGAATCAAACCCAGACCCCTGGTGCTGTGAGACAGCAGTGTTAACCACTGAGCCACCGAGCCATACCTGTTGAGGACACCTTCTATCACTTTACTAATGATCACGACTACATTGATGGAGCAGTACTTAGCTGGGTTGGACTTGCCCTGCTTTTTATGCGCAGGACATGCCTAGTAAATTTTCCATATTATTGTGTGGATACCAACATTGTAACAGTACTGGAATTGTTTGGCTAGGGGAGCGGCAAGTTTGGACCTAAAGTCTTCAGTACTATTGCTGAAACGTTGTCAGGACATGTAGACTTTGCAGTATTCAGTATCTCTAACCATTTCTTGGCAATATGTGAAGAGAATCAAATTGGTCCAAGGCTGGTATCTGTGGCACTGGGGACTACTGGAGCAGCCGAGATGGATCATCCACTCGGCACTTCTGGCTGAAGATTGCTGCGAATGCTTCAGCTTCATTTTTTGCACTGATGTGCTGGGCTCTTCCATCATTGAGGATGGTGATGTTTGAGGATCCTCCTCCTCCAGTGAGTTGTTTAATTTTCCACCACCATTCACGATTGGAAGTGCAGACTTCAGACCTTAAATCTGATCTGTTGGTTGTGGGATCGCTTAATTATGTCTGTCACTTGCTGCTTATGCAGTTTGCCACGCAAGTAGTCCTGTTTGGTGGCTTCACCAGGTTAACACTTCATTTTTAGGTTTACTTGGTGCTGCTCCTGGCGTTCCCTCCTGCACTCTCTATTGAACCAGGGTTGATCACCTGGCTTGTTGGTAATGGTTGAGTGGGGGATACGCTGGCCATGAGGCCACAGATTGTGCTGGAGTACAATTCTGCTGCTGTTGATGGCCCACAGCACCTCTTGGATACCCAGTCTTGAGTTGCTAGATCTGTGCGAAGTCTGTCCCATTTAGCACGGTGATAGTGCCACACAACATGATGGAGGGTATTCTCAATGTGAAGGTGGGACTTAGTCTCAAGAAGGACTGTGCGATGGTCACTCTTACCGATACTGCCATGGACAGATGCATCTGCAGCTGGCAGATTGGTAAGGATGAGGTCAAGTGTGATTTTCCCTCTTGTTGGTTCCCTCACCACCTGCCGCAGACCCAGTCTAGCAGCTAAGTCCTTTAGGACCCAGCCAGCTCGATCAGTAGTACTGCTGCCTAGCCACTCTTGGTGTTGCACATTGAAATCCCCCACCCAGAGGACATTTTACCTCCTTTCAACCCTCATTGCTTTCTCCAAGTGTTGTTCAATGTGGAGAAGTACTGATTCATCAGCTGAGGGAGGACGGAATGTGATAACCAGGAGGAGGTTTGTTTGCCCATGTTTAACCTGACACCATGAGACTTCATGAGGTCCAGAATCAATGTTGAGGACTCCCAGGGCAACTCCATCCAAATATATACCACTATACTGCCACCAGTGGGACAAGATGTATCCAGGAAGGATGATGGTAGTGGCTGGGACATTGTCTGTAAGGTATGGTTCTGTGAGTATGACTATGTCAGGCTGTTGCTTGACTTATCTATGAGAGAGCTCTGCCAGTTTTAGTACTAGTCCCCAGATGTTAGTGAGGAGGACTTTGCATGGTTGACAGGGCTGTTTTTGTCGTTTTTTTCTGGTGCCTAGTTGATGCCAGGTGGTCCCTCCACTTTCATTTCTTTGAGACTTTGTAGTGATTGGTACAACTGAGTGGATTGCTAATCCGTTTCAGTGGGCAGTTAAGAGTCAACCACATTGCTGTGGGTCTGGAGTCATATGTAGGCCAGACCAGGTGAGGGTGACAGAACTCCTTCCCCGAAGGACATTAGCGAACCAGATGGGATTTGTTAGATAACAAGGTGTGGAGCTGGATGAACACAGCAGGCCAAGCAGCATCATAGGAGCAGGAAAGCTTGACGTTTCGGGCCTAGACCCTTCATCCCATTTGTACATGGGCTGCTTCAGTATCTGAGCAGTTTGTGAATGATGCTGAACATGGCACAATCATTGGAGAACATTCCCATTTCTGACCTTATGGTGGAGGGGCGGTCATTAATGAAGCAGCCGAAGATGGCTGGGCCTAGGACACTACCCTGAGGAACTCCTGCAGAGATGTCCTGGAGCTGAGATGACTGACCTCCAACAACCACAGGAAGCCATTTGACTCCTTTCTTACTTAGCCCAACATGTTCATGCATTTGTACCTGAAGGGCAGTGTAAGGGAGTCAGAAAATAGTTTGCGATGAAGTTTACCTCGCACTGCATCCAGATATATCTCTAATGTCCAGGGAGGATTCGACCTCACCCTCCTTCCCCTTTCTCCCGCAGAAGCTGATGCAGCACTACCTGGATTTCTTGTGTACTCTCATCCCCCTGGAAACCAAGGTGGACCCTTCACAAGCCCATGACCAAGCATTCTCTTTCCCCTGGTGTTATCCCACATGGTGTAGAATGATACAGCACACACTCTTCTTTTTAAATTGCAGTCCCTGAAGAAATTCTACAATAAATGTTGCTTGACTGTTGTAAAGTCTTGACGTAGTGTCATAGGAAGTCTCATGAAGTGTCTCAAGTTATATTGAAATCACTAGAAACAAGTGGACAGTAAAAGTTGATGTACCTTTAAGTATGCTCAAATGGTCTGCTATAACTTGTTTACTTCCATTGAGCCAGTCACTGTTAGGAGAGTATTATTATAAGTTCTATCCATCAAAATGCTCTGTAATATCAGTAATGAACACAGACAGGCAATGTCAATGAAAATTAGCTTCTTAACAATCTTCTCATCAACTGTTCCTCGCAAACACTTCAACTCATCTCCTAAGATGTTCTAAACATGGGCTAATTTGGGGTTTGTGTTGAAGACCCCATTCTGGATGTCTCAGAGTATCTTTACCACCAAATTTGAAAATCTTAATCCCTGTCTTGATGTGACTAGGAAATTCTTCAACATCATAATTGAGCCCATCTCTTTTCACAATGCTTTTTGTGGGAGCATCTGATTGACTTACAGAGAAAGGGATATATGCAAGATAACAAGTTGTGGGGCTGGATGAACACAGCAGGCCAAGCAGCATCATAGGAGCAGGAAGGCTTGACGTTTCGGGCCTAGACCACAGATTATTTGTTGAAGGATTTAGTCATTACGTCATTTATTTTTCAAGTAAATCTGCAAACGGAGAGAGACACAATGAGATAAGAATGTATGTTAGGCTAATGATCGGAATTGTAAATATTGGATCTACAGGGAAATAAACATGACCCTCAAAACTAATGCAAATTGTACCCAATGCTTACTTAATTAAAACACTATAATTGGCACATATTTCATGAAAGAGTCTGGTAGCACATTGAGAATCCAGCACAGTTATTTTGGAATGTAATTCAATCTAAGAAAATCTTATACCATATTCTCATAGAATCAAAGGTCTTATTAAAAAGGGACCATTTCGAAACTGAACGAAAATATTTTGGGGTGCAAAGAAAAAGTATCATGGGAATTTTTCACCTGCTATTTTGGTATTAGCTTTTAAGTCATTCATTTTAAATGGATTAATGCTTTTCTTCGGATAGCAGGTGGCAGAATTTCATACAAACATGGTTGATATCACATTCAAAGAGTAGGGCAAGTGCACAAGTCAAATGTTGTTTTCCTCCATCATGAGTTGAAGCGTTTGCGAGGAACAGTTGACTAGAAGGCTGCTAAAAAGCTAATTTCCATTGACATTACCTGTCTGTGTTCATTACTGATATTACACAGTATTTTGGTGGATAGAACACATTGCTCATCATCTGAAAGTACAGCATTACTTTTCAGATGAAAACCAAAAGAACTTCGGATGTTGTAAATCAGGAACAAAAACAGAAGTTGCTGGAAAAGCTCAGCAGGTCTAGCAACATCTGTGAAGAAACATCAGAGCTAACGTTTCGGTTCAAGTGACCCTGCCTCAGAGCTGATGTTAGCAAGGAAAATATTGTTTTACATGCAGAAGATAGGGTGTTGGGAGAGGTTAAGAAGTAAACGATAGGTGGGAAAGAGCCCAAAGAGGGAGAACAGTTGAACAGACAAAGGAGTTGATTACAATCTGGCTAAGAGGGTGAATAGCTGTTAATGGAGACTGTTAGCAACTGGCAATAGGTAGTGCCCAATGGCAGAATATATGATAACAAGGCCTGGTGTGTGGGGTACATGGCTAGGACATTAGAGAGATTGGGCACTAAAATTATTAAACTCGATATTGAGTCCAGAGGGCTGCAGGGTCCCCACATGAAAAATGAGGTGTTGTTCTTCCAACCTGAACTGAGCTTCACGGGAAAACTGCAGCAAGCCTGAGACGGAGATGTTGGCCAGGGAACAGGGTGGTGTGTTAAAGCGGTAGGTAACTGGAAACTCAGGGTCTTTTTTGCAGGGAGAATGTAGATGTTCTGCGAAATGGTCACCCAGTCTATGCTTTGTTCCCCCAATGTAGAGGAGACCACATTGTGGGCAGCAAATGCAGTAGGTTAGATTGTAGGAAGTGCAAGTAAATTGTTGTTTCACCTGGAAGGTATGTTTGGGCCCTTGGATACTGGGGAGGGAGGAGGTAAATGGGCAGCTGTTACACCTTTGGCGGTTACAGGGGAAGGTGCCATGGAGCTGTGGGTGCTGTTGGGAATGATGGAAGAGTGGACCAGGGTGTCCCGGAGGGAATGGTCCCTTGCAGACGGTGAACAAGGGAGGGGAGGGGAATATGTGTCTGGTGGTGGCATCTCGTTAGAGGTGGCAGAAATGGCATCTGATGATCTTCTGGATGTGGATGCTGGTGGGATGGTAGGTAAGGACAAGGGGAACCCTATCACTGTTGCAGGAGGGAAGAGAAGGGGTGAGGGCGGAAGTGCGGGAGATGGGTCGGTCCCATTATTCTTCAAATGTCTGCTGCTGGTGTTCTGAAGTGTAATCATGATGATACTATCAATGCAAAATCTTAAGATTTGAATTGCACAATTCCACTGAAAATAGCATCAATGAGTCGTAGAGATATGCAGCATGGAAACAGACCCTTCGGCCCAACTCATCTGTTCTGACCAGACATCTCAACCTGACCTCGTCCCATTTGCCAGCATTTGGTCCATATCCTTCTAAACCCTTCCTAATTCATATACCCATCCAGATGCTTTTTAAATGGTGTAATTGTATCAGCCTCCACCACTTCCTTTGGCAGCTCATTCTATACATGCACCACCCTCTGCAAGCCAACCCTGATTGATCAAAGTATTGTGATGGGGAATGCACCGGGCAATACATCAAGGAATGGTTGTTTCTGTTTTGATTAAGTTTAACTGGATGTCCCATGTTTCACCAATACCCAGTTTCTGTACTAACAAACAAATAACGTAGACTCACTTGATGGAATTCTTGAATAATCCGATAAAGATGAATGAGCCATTGAAGTCTCCATGGTTTATGATTTTGTCAATTTCTTGTCTTATGGGATTTGGAGTCTTGATGAGTTTTGCATGTAGCATGTAGCTACTCATAATCACAGATGCCACCTCCCACGTTAATACACATTTAACATTCATAGAGTAGGTAACCAGCCTGATCAGGATCCACTGTTCAAAATATTGTGACGCTTCAGACATTCTGGGGAATATTGGCATCATAGAATGTTCTAGGGAAGAAAGAGATGTTGGAGAACCAATGGGTGAATGAGAGGATAGAACAATTCAAGTTTGAGAGTGCATGAGAAAATGTCTGCTGCCTGTTTCGAAATGAGCTGCAGGTGAAAGACATTTTCAGACGAAATAACAGGATGAACCAAAGAAATAGACATATGATTCATTTTAGAAATAACTAAATCCACAATGGAAAGGCCTATTTGATCATTTTCATT
>JAHRHZ010000249.1:20678216-20731198 GCA_024137785.1 Ginglymostoma cirratum
TTTCCTGCTCCTATGATGCTGCTTGACCTGCTGTGTTCATCCAGCCCCATGCTTGTTATCTCATTTTATGACAGTGCTGGTTTTGCCTTGTTTCTGTCATTTTTAATCCTAAATGTGTGGAGATTTTTACAGGCACTTTGCACACTTCAATTCACAGATAATGAAATACTTTGGCTCACTGTACATTGCTTAGCAGCTCCTTTGTAATGATGATCTTTCTCAACAAGCTGTAGCATTTCAGAAACTGGATTTCCCTACAGTGTGGAAACAGCCCATTCAGCCCAACAAGTCCACGCCAATTCTCTGAAGAGCATCCTACTCAGACCCATCTCCATTACCTATCTCTGTAACCCTGCATTTCCCATGGCTAAACCACCTAACTTACACATCCCTGAACACTATGGGTTATTTAGCATAGCCAATCCACCTAACCTGCCCAGTTATTTAAAGGCAACATGTATAATCAATAAGTAGGCGTCCCCATCAACAGCTTAATGATCAAGCTGTTGAAATTGTAACTCATTGAGCTGAATCTTATTTATTTTGGGATAAGTGTTACTTGTGTTGAGCATTTTAGAGGATTTTTGCTGGGAGGTCTTGTAAGATCTCTCACTATATATTACCAAACCCGCCCCATAAACTACTACCCCATTCCCATGGCACGCTTCTCACGGGATTCCAACCACATTTTCCCACATGCCATTCCCAGACAACTCACCGTTAGAGAGGATACCCAATGAAAATCCAGCATCCCTGGTGCCCAAGCCATATTAATAAAGCCCATTGTGCACCTGGACGACATTGCCAATTCTGACGGTGATGGACAGTCAGTCAGAAAATGGTGGAGTAGGGGGCAATAGTACCAACACAGAGGCCTGAAGGTCCTGGTTGAGGGGGTGGTTTAGATGAGGGTGGTCCCCTGCCCAGAGGTCTGGCAGATGAGGCCACAGCGGCACAGTGCGTCAGTGGTTCGCGCTGCTGCCTCACAGCGCCAGGGACCTGGGTTTGATTCCACCCTCGGACGACTGTCTGTGTGGAGTTTGCACATTCTCCCCGTGTCTACATGGGTTTCCTCCGGGTGCTCTGGTTTCCTCCCACAGTCCAAAGATATTCTGGCTAGGTGGATCGGCCATGCTAAATGCCATTGGTGCCCAGGGATATGTAGGTTAGGTGGATTAGACATGGGAAATTAGGGGAATGGGTCTTCAGAGGGGCGGTGTGGACTTGTTGCGCTGAATGGCCTGTTTCCACACTGTAGGGATTCTATAAACCTGGTCTGAAGTCTCGAATGGGGTCAGTATGGAGAAGAACAGCTAACTGTACCACAAGAAGGTTAATGACCTTTTCCACCCTCCGAGATAACTGCCACACTCTTCCCTCTGCCAACCCATGCTCTCACTATCTCTGCTTCTGCGCCTACTTTACACTAAGGCTCATGATCTGCCACTCTCACTATTGCCTGTTATATCTTCCCTCGCTCCCTCCCATGCCTTCCAGCCTCCTATAGCTCTCACACTGCATCGCCCTCTGCATTGCCTGCTCCCTTGCCCGGGGTCACCTCACCACCTACAGTCAACCTGCCACAGTACCAAAAGCTGTGCCACCCACTTTCATCTCACTCAATCCCTCCCTTCCTCTCATTGTGGGTGAAGAGAGCCCACAATGGGGCGGAAAATACTGAGATGGGTGAAGGGATGTCTGACATGAAACTCCTCACCTCCCCCACCACCCCCAACAGGGAGAGAATCCCTGTGGAGATGCCGAGACACCCATGTGCCAGTAACAAACCCTACAAACCCCAGCCCCCCACCCCCACCCCTCAACCCCCAGTTCCGGCCCACTCTTGATTCCACTAAAAGACTCTCAATAATCCTTCTGTCACTCTCATTCATCATGCAACACTTCAACCATTGGCCATGACACCCTCTCTGCCTTGTAGCTTGCAGGTACTGTCACCATCTCCACCACCTCTGCAGAAAAAAAGGTCTGCACCCCCCAGAAAACACATCCTCGAGAGCTGAGTACAACAGTTCTGAGGCTTCCTCTGAAGCTCAGATCCAGCAAGCTTCCTTTCACCTCCATTGGAAAATCATGTTTAGAAAATTTGGGATCAGAATCTGACAGGACAGGACCCTCCCATAAGAGATAGCCTCCCCTCCAATGCACAGGAAGGATCAGGAGCTGCAGGCTGCAAAGTGGGACCCAATGACCCTCACTATCCAGAGGCTGCCACAGTGCAGCTATGTTACAGGCACCCAGCTGCCCCAAGCAAGTCATCTTACAGCTGCCCTGGAGAGTCAGGTCCAGCATCCTCAGGGTCTGCTCAATACACACACACACCATGGCAAACGTTTGTCCTCAGTACCAAAGTCATGGACGGAGAACCTGGCACACACTCTAGGTGCTTCTTCCGCACATGGAGACAGAGGGCAGTGCCAGGAAGCACCCAGCTAGAAGAGGCAGCACACACAGGCCTCTTGGAAATCTCCTCTCTTGACACTCCAGAGGTGGCCAGGCTTTCCACCTCCAACCTGCCTGACCCTCTCTGATGTTTAGAAATTCAAACTAAGGAGGATCGACTAGCCTCTGGCAACAAGACAATGTGAAAACAAGAGGAATGGGGTGAAAAGAGGGTAATGGGTCCTGCTAACGTTTAACCCTCTTGGTCAACCATCCCTATTCTTTCCCCTGTCTCCATGTACAAAGGTGTTTGTGCTGAAGGAAGTGCTCAGCAATCACTGGAACTATTCCTGTAAATCTTTCCTGCAACCTCCCTAATATCTTCACATCCTTTCCAGCAGAGCTGAACGCAGTTGAGACCAACATGGTATTTTATAAAGGTTATCCATAACATTCTTGCTTTGTTACTCTATAAGACAAGGATCTGTTTCACTTCTTCACCATTTTCTCCACCACCCCTGCCACTTTCACATAACCCTGGTCCCTCTGGTCTACAGCCCACTTACAATTGTCCTCGGTTAGAATAGAACCAGAAATGTTTCCTGTCTCAGATTATCTCAGAGCACAACATTACCAATAACATAATGTTAATGTCTGGTTTCTACTATAATGCAGGAAAGCACATCAGTGAAATTGAACACAGCATGTTCTGAGAAACAACAATGAAATAAATGAAAATCTGTTTTAGCGATATTGATAGAAGGATAACTTCTTTGAATGGGATTTTTCACAGCCAACTGAGAGGGCAAATGAGTTTAAGATCTCACCTGACAGGCAAATGAAATACCTCTTCAGTATTATATAGTATGTGTCAAACCAAATTATTTATTTAAGCAGAGATAAAAGGTACTGCAGATGCTGGAGAATCCGAGATAACAAGCATGGGGCTGGATGAACACAGCAGGTCAAGCAGCATCACAGGAGCAGGAAAACTTGACGTTTCGGGCCTAGACTCTTCATCAGAAATGGGGGAGGGGAAGAGGGTTCTGAAATAAATAGGGAGAGAGGGGGAGGCGCATAGAGGATGGATAGAGGAGAGGATAGGTGGAGAGGAAGCAGACAAGTCAAAGAGGCGGGGATGGAGCCAGTAAAGGTGAGTGTAGGTAGGGGGGTAGGGAGGAGATAGGTCAGTCCAGGGAGGACTGACAGGTCAAGGGGGCGGGATGATGTTAGTAGATAGGAGATGGGGCCAACCTCCGGATCCAATGCATCATCCTCCGACACTTCCGCCATCTGCAATCAGACCCCACCACCAAAGACATTTTTCCCTCCCCACCCTTATCTGCCTTCTGGAGGGACCACTCCCTCCACGACTCCCTTGTCCGCTCCACACTCCCCTCCAGCCCCACCACACCCGGCACTTTTCCCTGCAACCGCAGGAAGTGCTACACCTGCCCCCACACCTCCTCCCTCACCCCAATCCCAGGCCCCAAGAAGACTTTCCACATCAGGCAGATGTTCACCTGCACATCTGCCAATGTGGTATACTGCATCCGCTGTACCCGTTGTGGCTTCCTCTACATCGGGGAAACCAAACGGAGGCTGGGGGACCACTTTGCAGAACACCTGCGCTCAGTTCGCAACAAACAACTGCACCTCCCAGTCGCGAACCACTTCAACTCCCCTTCCCATTCCTCAGATGACATGTCCATCCTGGGCCTCCTGCAATGCCACAGTGATGCCACCCGAAGGCTGCAGGAACAGCAAATCATATTCAGCCTGGGAAACCTGCAGCCCAATGGCATCAATGTGGATTTCACAAGCTTCAAAATCTCTCCTCCCCCAACCGCATCCCAAAACCAGCCCAGCTCATCTCCACCTCCCTAACCTGTTTTTCCTCTCACCTATCCCCTCCTCCCACCTCAAGCCACACCCCCATCTCCTATCTACTAACATCATCCCGCCCCCTTGACCTGTCCGTCCTCCCTGGACTGACCTATCTCCTCCCTACCCCCCCCACCTACACTCACCTTTACTGGCTCCATCCCCGCCTCTTCGACTTGTCTGCCTCCTCTCCACCTATCCTCTCCTCTATCTATCCTCTTTGCGCCTCCCCCTCTCTCCCTATTTATTTCAGAACCCTCTTCCCCTCCCTCATTTCTGATGAAGGGTCTAGGCCCGAAACGTCAAGTTTTCCTGCTCCTGTGATGCTGCTTGACCTGCTGTGTTCATCCAGCCCCATGCTTATTTATTTAAGCACTTGGACCAACTATCTTTCGAACTAGGGGCAAGGCTCACTGTACATTGCTTAGCAGCTCCTTCGTAATGATGATCTTTCTCAAACAGCTGTAGCATTTCAGAAACTGGATTTCCCTAGTGTGGAAACAGGCCATTTGGCCCAACAAGTCCACGCTGATTCTCTGAAGAGCATCCAAATCACTGAGCCATAATTGACATTAGATAGCCTTCACTCTAAAGTTATTCCTTTTGCAATTCTTCCAAATATTCCCATTTCTCTGAACATTGTCAATTAAGAATAAGGAGTGCCCTGAAACCATTGCTTATATGGCATCAAATTAATTTCCATTTGAGGTTACAATTTCTATTCTTGATGCCTCTTTTTTGGTGTTTTTCTCACCATTTGTAAAAATTATAATCTTTACAAGTGGTAATAATAAAGGTGTTCTTTATATAAAGGTTTATCACCAGGTTACACACAGTATTATGAACAGATTCCACCTGAGACTGTCATGAGAGCTGATGAAACTTCAATTGGCCTGTGTGTGAAATCAGTGTTGCTTTCTCCTATTTGGCAATGGCGGGGGAAGTTGCTATCTTTGGTTTATAATTAAATAAGAAGTTGAAGGTACAAACCAAAGATATAAATAAATTTAAAACACTGAACCCAGTGAGGTAGTGCACTGTAAATTGAGCCCTGGTAAGGTACACGTTGTATGCCAATTAACTTGGCATTCAGTCTAAGGTTGATAAAAAAAGCACTGACCAGGTTTCTGTAATAAGCAAGATTTTTTTTGATACTGTAATTAGACTGCGGCTACAGGTAAACAGATATAAGACATTGGCACATAGCAATACCAACTAAAACACTAATCCCCTTATAAACACCTCCTTACAAAGGTTGACAAACAAATAGGGAAATTACATTATAGGTGGAGGTAAATAGTCAATTCAGTGGTTGTTGCTTCCCAATTCCAATATTGAGATGATCCTTCAAAAATTCCACTCAGAAGTACAAAAGGACTGACTCACGCAGGCAATGTCTCTGATTTATCAGTTCCAAAGTTACAATTTAGAGCTACTGCTGCAGGAAAGGGAACTGGTTTTCTTCAGGTTTGAACAGGTTGTTTTTTTACTGCAGAGAACAGACAGCTTCTGGGCTGTGAGAAAATCCTTTTCCTCTTTCTCTCTGTGTCTCTCCAAGATGTTCAGCCACCTGATAAACCAATCACATGGTTGTTGGCAAGCAAAAGGCCTCTGTCATTGGTGACTGTCACTAGGCACAGGCCAATGAGAGAGCATAATTACATCCACTCAGCTCCAGATTATCTGCCATCGAACTTCAATTACTGCTTGTTCAAACAGTTATTTGTAACACCTGCCATAGTTATCACATTAGTCACTTTCTAAACTACGGCTGCTCTCTGAAACACTCATTTTAAACCAGTTCTTACTTAGTCCCCAGTTTTGGGGCTGAAGGCTGGAGGGAAGGGGAATGATAACTGTGAAGTGGGCCAAATAAAATATCATTTTCTGATGAAGGGTTTAGGCCCGAAACGTCAAGTTTTCCTGCTCCTATAATGCTGCTTGACCTGCTGTGTTCATCCAGCCCCATGCTTGTTATCTCAAATATATTTGTATTAGGGCCGGACGGAGGTTGGATGGCGTAAATCAAGGATGGGAATTGGGTAATCCTGGAAGGGATGGGGCTATGTCTAGGGGCAGGACCATGCTGGCTTCGCAAGGAGACAGTGTGTGACCACAAGTGGCGTAGCTCACCTCATATGCCAGGGACTGGCAAGGAAAGGTGGACTCGTGCAGGCTCATCTGGAGTGGCAGGGGAGATATGATGCCTCATGGGGGTCATAGGAAGAACTCTCAGGAAGGGCATCTGGATGTTCAGCTGGAAACCATCAGCTGAAGAGTGTTCACTGTCGTCTTCCATCGTGCTGGAAATTGGAAGTTCACACTGGGGAAGAAAGTGGCTGTAACCACACTCAGAGTGGGCGAGGTAAGAGTCTCAACCTTGGAGTGTCAGGGATGCAGGACCCACTGATACGAGGCCCTTTAGAGGGTAACAACATTACACATAGACCCATATCGTGTACAGGTCACTGAGCAGCGGACCCTCTCATCATCGGAGATCCTAATGGACTGGCTCCCAGCATGCTGTACACTTCCCTGCCCCACACAGAGAGTCATACAGCACAGAAACAGACCCTTTGGTCCAACTCATCCATGAGACATTCCCAAACTAAACTGGTTCCACTTTCCTGCATTTGTCCTATATCCGTTTAAACCTTTCCTATTCAAGTACCTGTCCAAACGTATTTTAAATATTGTAACTGTACCTGCATCTATCACTTCCTCTGACAGTTCATTCCACACATGAACTACCCACTGTGTGAAAAAGGTGCCTCTCACGTCCCTTTTAAATCTTTCCTCTCTCATCTTAAACCGAATTTTGAACTCCCCCACCCTAGGGAAAAGATCTTTGCTATTCACCTCATCTATGCCCCTCATGACTTTAATAAACATTATGGAAGTTTATAATCTCAACTCCTGACTCAACCTTCTACGCTTCAGGGGGAAAAGAGAGAGTCCCAGACTCTCCTTATAATTCAAACCTTCCAGCCCTGGCAACATCAGAGGAAGTAAGGAATTGGTTCATCCAAATGACATGGCTAGATAGACTTGTTAAAGGCTAGTTCTCAGACAAAGGTTGATAGATTTTTGAGAGATATGGATATTAAGGGAATATGATACACGGGAAGGCAAATGAACTGGAGGTAAAGATTCATCTTGATCCAAATGAAATGTGTTAAGTCCGTGAATGACCACCTCCAGGTTTGATGCCTTATGTCAGGTACCAGATATCAGGGATCAGAATCGGCAGAAGGGGCCAACAATATCATTCTGATACTTTGCAGTTTTCTTTCACAGGTTTCAATGTTGACTCAGCCTCTTTGTTAGAAGCTCGACAGATCTGAAAATAACATTCATTTCTCAGGAGCTTAAGTCATCGCTTACTGCTTTATGATTACCATATTAATGTTTGCCCACATGTTTTGAATTTCTCGGCATGTCCCATTTACATTTCATGTCTTATTTACATTTCATTTACATTGAGCTCTGCAGTTCTGACAGCAGTGGGAGGAATAGCACTCGAGCACTATTCACGGAACAAGTGTTTATTTGACTGGTGCTGAGAATTTTCAGCAAGGCCTTCGAGCAGAAATGGTTGCAACCCTTACTGAAATGAACAAAATTCTAGTAACTGGCCACTAAAGGGCGATATTGGATAGAGAAATGCATCAACATTACGTTGTGATGAAGCGAATCAAACGGTACAATGACTAAGGTGATATCTCTAAATTTCATTGAAAAAGATCGTCGGATTGTTAGGGTGCTCGCTGCTGACATTGATCTCAAGAGAAAACAAAATGGTCACGTTTGCTTAGGCTAGAGTGATGCTTACCCATAAAAAAAAGGCTTGGTTACTTTATGGTTTCCCCATTTCCAGTGTAACTTTTCTGCTACAACTCCAACACAAAGTTTTCTATCCTCATTCTAATTCTAAATTTTATGGCGATATTAATCTCTCCTGGTGCTGTTGTAAAAATATGTGACCTACGAGCAGAAGGAGGCTCTTAGCCCTGCAATTAAAGCACCAGTCACCAAATCACCTTCAATAGCACCTTCCAAAGATGTGACCATTTACCTCCAAGGCCCGAAATGTCAAGCTTTCCTGCTCCTATGATGCTGCTTGGCCTGCTGTGTTCACCCAGCTCCACACCTTGTTATCTATAATGTTGCCAAGGACCCAGGTTTGAATCCTAGCATGATCTGCAACCTCGTGATCCAGCATATTTCCCACTCAACTATTACCATCAAGCCAGGGGATCAACTCTGCTTCAATGGAGAGTGCAGGAGGGCGTGCCAGGAGCAGCACAAGGCATACCTGGAAATGAGGTGTCAACCTGGGAAGCTACCAAACAGGATTACTTGTGTGCCAAACATCGAAAGCAGTAAGTGATAGAGAGAGCTAAGCAATGCCACAACCAACAGATCAGATCTAAGCTCCGCAGTCCTGCCACATCCAGTTGTAAATGGTGACGGACAATTAAATAATTTACTGGAGGAGGAGGCTCCCCAAATGTATATAGCACATAGGCCTAGGCAAGTTATTGGAGAGAATACTGAGGGATAGGATCAAGCAACATTTGGATAGTCAAGGTCTGATTAGGGATAGTCAGCAAGGAATTATGCATGCAAAGTCATGTCTGACAAATCTTTTAGAGATTTTTGAAGAGATAACCAAGAGGATAGATGAGGGTACGGCAGTGGATGTTGCCTATATGGACTTTAGAAAGGCCTTTAACAAGGTCCCACATGCCAGGCTAGTCATGAAGCTTGCATGGGATCCAAGGAGAGCTAGCTAATTAGATTCAAAACTGGCTTGATGGTAGGAAGCAGAAAGTGATAGTTGAAGGTTGTTTCTTGGACTGGAAGCCTGAGACTAGTGGAGTGCCACAGGGGTCAGTGCTGGGACCTTTGTTATTTATGTAAATGATCTCGATGTGAACGTACAAGGCATGATTAATAAGTTTGCAGATGATACATAATTAGGAGGTATCATTGATAGCAAGGAAGGTTATCAAAAATTACAGAGGGATCATGATCAGATGGGGAAGTGGACTGAGGATTGGTAAATGCAATTCAATACAGATAAGTGTGAGGTATTGCACTTTGGAAAGTCAAACAAAGGTAGGACTTATACAGTAAATGGTAAGGTCCTGAGGAGTGTTGTGGAACAGAGGGATCTAGGAGTACAAGTACATAGTTCATTGAAAGCAGCGTCATAGGTAGACAGGGTGGTAAAGAAAGCACTTAGCAAGCTGGCCTTCATCTGTCGAGGCATTGAGTAGAGGAGTTGGGATGTTATGTTACAGTTGTAGAAGTCATTGGTGAGGCCGCACTTGGAGTATTGTGTACAGTTTTGGTCACCATGTTATAGGAAAGACATAGTCAAACTGGAAAGTGTGCAAAGAAGATTTATGAGGATGTTGTGAGGACTCAAAGGCCTGAGTTATAAGAAGAGTTTGGCCAAGATAAGAGTTTATTTCTTGGAATGTAGGGGAATGAGGGATGACCTTATTGAGGTGTATAAAATCATGAGGGGCATAGACAGGATGAATGCATATAGTCTTTTTCCCAGGGATGGGAAATTAAAAACTAGGGGGTATAAGTTTAAAGTGGGAGGGGAAAGATTTAAGAAGGACCTGAGGGGAAACTTCTTCACGCACACAGTGGTGCGTATATGGAATGGGCTGCCAGAGAAAGTGGTTGAGGCAGATACAATAGCAACATTTAAAAACACATTTGGATAGGTACGTGGATGGGAAGGGGCAGCACTGGACTTAGTGGTTAACCCTGCTGCCTCCCAGTACCAGGGACATAGGTTTGATTCCAGACTCGAGGAACTGTCTGTGTGGAGTTTGCACATTCTCCGCGTGTCTTTGTGGGTTTCTGCCAGTGTTCAGGTTTCTTCCCACAGTCCAGAGATGTGCAGGTTAGGTGGATTGGCCGTGCTAAATTGCCATGGTGTCCAGGGATGTGTAGGTTAGATGGATAAGACGTGGGAAATGTAGGGTTACAGTGTAGGGGGGTGAGTTGGTGTGAACAAATGGCCTGTTTCCATACTGTATGGATTCTATGATACAGGGGTATGGACCAAATGCAGGCTTTTTGGAACTAGTTGAGTGGGACCATGGTCAGCATGGACTAGTTAGGGCCGAAGGGCCTGTTTCCATGCTGTATTACTCCATGAATCTAAGATAAGGCTGAAACTTCCACAGCAATCGTCAGCCAGAAGTGCCAAGCGGACGATCCATCTCGGCCTTTTCTTTCAAAAGTCACTGGAGTCAGGAGAAGTCCCAAAAGATTGGAAAATCGCTGTTGTAACCCCCTTGTTTAAGAAAGGATCAAGGCAAAAGATGGAAAATTATAGGCCGATTAGCCTAACCTCGGTTGTTGGTAAAATTCTGGAATCTATCGTTAAGGATGAGATTTCTAAATTCTTGGAAGTGCAGGGTCGGATTAGACCAAGTCAGCATGGATTTAAGAGACAACAAGCATGGGGCTGGATGAACACAGCAGGTCAAGCAGCATCATAGGAGCAGGAAAGTAAGGGGAGGTCGTGTCTGACAAACCTGTTAGAATTCTTTGAAGAGGTAACAAGTGGGTTAGACCAGGGAAACCCAGTGGATGTTATCTATCTAGACTTCCAAAAGGCCTTTGATAAGGTGCCTCACGGGAGGCTGCTGAGTAAGGTGAGGGCCCATGGTGTTGGAGGTGAGTTACTGGCATGGATTGAGGATTGGCTGTCTGACAGAAGGCAGAGAGTTGGGATAAAAGGCTCTTTTTCGGAATGGCAACCGGTGACAAGTGGTGTCCCGCAGGGTTCAGTGTTGGGGCCGCAGCTGTTCACTTTATGATCTGGATGAAGGGACTGGGGGCATTCTGGCGAAGTTTGCTGATGATACGAAGTTGGGCGGACAGGCAGGTAGTACGGAGGAGGTGGGGAGGCTGCAGAATGATTTAGACAGTTTAGGAGAGTGGTCCAGGAAATGGCTGCTGAAATTCAACGTGAGCAAATGTGAGGTCTTGCACCTTGGGAAAAAGAATACAGGCATGGACTATTTTCTGAATGGTGAGAAAATTCATAAAGCCGAAGTACAAAGGGATCTGGGAGTGCTAGTACAGGATTCTCTAAAGGTTAACTTGCAGGTTGAGTCTGTAATTAAGAAAGCGAATGGAATGTTGTCATTTATCTCAAGAGGGTTGGAATGTAAAAGCAGTGATGTGCTTCTGAGACTTTATAAAGCTCTAGTTAGGCCCCATTTAGAATACTGTGTCCAATTTTGGGCCCCACACCTCAGGAAGGACATACTGGCACTGGAGCGTGTCCAGCAGCGATTCACACGGATGATCCCTGGAATGGTAGGCCTAACATACGATGAACGGCTGAGGATCCTGGGATTGTATTCATTAGAGTTTAGAAGGTTGAGGGGAGATCTCATAGAAACTTACAAGATAATGCATGGCTTAGAAAAGGTGGACGCTGGGAAGTTGTTCCCATCAGGTGGGGAGACTAGGACCCGTGGGCACAGCCTTAGAATTAGAGGGGTTCGATTTAGAACGGAAATGAGGAGACATTTCTTCAGCCAGAGAGTGGTGGGCCTGTGGAATTCATTGCCACAGAGCGCAGTGGAAGCCGGGACGTCGAATGTCTTCAAGGCAGAGATTGATAAATTCTTGATCTTGCAAGGAATCAAGGGCTACGGGGAGAGTGCGGGTAAGTGGAGTTGAAATGCCCATCAGCCATGATTAAATGGCAGAGTGGACTCAATGGGCCGAATGGCCTTACTTCCACTCCTATGTCTTATGGTCTGATGGTCTTATGGCCTCCTCCAGTGGTCCCCAGCATTAGGGATACGAGTCTTCAGCCAATTCGATTCATTCCATGTGATATCAAGAAACGGTTGGACTCACTGGATTCTGCGAAGGCTATGGGCCCTGATAACATTCAAGCAATAGAACTGAAGACTTGTGCTCCAGAATTTGCCGCTCCCTCGCCAGCTGTTCAAGTATAGTTACAACACTGGTATCTACCCAATAATCTGGAAACATGCCTCGGTATGTCCTATACATAAAAAGCAAGTCAAATCCACCCTTGTCAATTACTGCCCCATCGGTCTACTCTCGATCATCAGTAAAGTGATGGAAGGTGTCATCAACAGCGCTATCAAGCAGCTCCTGCTCAGCAATAACCTGCTCAGTGACGCCCAGTTTGGGTTCCCCCAGGGCCGCTCAGCTCCTGATCTCATTACAGCCTTGGTTCAAACATGGACAAAAGAGCTGAATTTCAGAGGTGAGGTGAGAGTGACAGCCCTTGACAGCAAGGCTGCATTCAACTGAGTGTGGCATCAAGGACCCGTAGCAAAACTGGAATCAATGGGTATCGGGGGCAAACTCTCCGATGGTTGGAGTCAAACCTGACACATAGGAAGATGGTTGTGGTTGTTGGAGGTCAGTCATCTCAACTCCAGGACATCACTGCAGGAGTTCTTCAGGGTAGTGTCCTTAGCCCAACCATCTTCAGCTGCTTCATCAATGACCTTCCCTCCTTCATGAGGTCAGAAGTTGGGATGTTTGCCACTGGTTGCACAATGTTCAGCTTCATTCACAACTGCTCAGATGCTGAAGCAGGCCATGTACAAATGCAACAAGATACGGACAATATCTAGGCTTGGGCTAACTAGTGGCAAGTAACATTCGCGCCACACAAACACCGGTCTATGACCATCACCGATAAGAGACAATCTAACCACCATCTATTGACATTCGATGATGATACCATCACTGAATTTCCAATTATTCACATCCTAGGGATTGCCATTGACCAGAAAGTCATCTGGACTTGCATCATAAACACAGCGGCTACAACAGCAGGCCAGAGACCAGGAGTAACTCACCTCCTGAATCCCCAAATTCAGTCCATCACCTACAAGACACAAGTCAGGAGTGTGTTGAAATGTTACCCACTTGCCTGGATGGATACATCTTCAAAAACACTCAAGAAGCTTGACACCATCCTGGACGAAGCAGCTGACATGATTGAAACCGCATCCACTCCCTTCGCTACTGATGCAGCAGTGTGTACTATCTACAAGATGTACTGCAGAAATTCACCAAACATCCTCAGACAGCACTTTCCAAACCCACAACTACTTCCATCTAGAAGGACAAGGGCATCAGATATATGGGAACACCACCACCTCCAAGTTCCCCTCCAAGTCACTCACCATCCTGACTTGGAAATATATCGCCGCTCCTTCACTGCTGCTGCGTAAAACTCCTGGAATTCCCTCCTTGAGGGGATCGTGGGTCAACCCATAGCAGGTGAACTGCAGCGGTTCAAGGTGGCAGCTCACCACCACCTTCTCAAGGGCAGCAACAGATGGGCAATGAATACTGGTCCAGCCAATGAAGCCTACATCCCACACATGAATAAGAAAATGTCGGAACTGTATCACCGTTCCTTCACTGTCATTAGAACTCTTTTCAACAGACAATGTCCTCATACTTCAAGGACTGCAGTGATTCAAAATGGCAGCTCACTGCCACCTTCTGCAGGGCAACTATAAATGGGCAACAAATGCTGACACAGACAGTCATACCAGTAAACCAAGAAAAACAAATTGTGGCAGATTGTTTAGTTCAGCTACACCTTCCCTACACTATCCACAGATTGATTAGTTGCTTAAACATTTCACCAATAGCTGCACACCATCCTGACTGGGAAAAACACCACCATCCTTTCAGCGACACTGGGTAAAAATCCTCAAACTCCCTCCGTTACAGCATTGTGGACCTCAAACGCCCTCCTTTACAGCATTGTGGATGCCCCTAATGGACTGCAGCAGTTCAAGGAGGCAGCTCACCTCCACCTCCTCCACGACAATTAGCCCTGTGCAATAAATGCCAATAAACCCCAGCCAGTGATACCCACCTCCCGTTAATGAATAAAATAATCAGATTTTACTCACCAAACAATCAGCAACTCTTTTCTCCAATGTTGTAAATTATTGCTTTTGAAGTCTGACATTCAGATTATTTATCCCATGAGCGCAAGATGCAAAGCTTCCGCGACATCTCTCTTTTCACTAACATGTAATTGTTGTCTGCAAAATCTTATTTTCTATTGTCACTTGTCGGCATCCGTTTTTGTTGTTCTAAATTCTCATGTTCATGTTTAGAATGCACATACCTCATGTAAACTTGTCAGGTTGCAATTCCCTCCTCCTACCTAAATAATAAAACATATAATTCAACCTAGAAATAAAACTAAAGTATAATTTTAAAAAGGGACTAAATATTACCGTGCACCCAACAATTTAATTTCAGCTGAAGAGTACACTTGATCTTGATTCAGAATGTTTACACCAAGGGCGATCAGCAGATGAAGCTACAAATGGCAAGGAAAGGGGAATGAGGTTCTGATTTATTCCTGGGGTTCATCTGAGATGTTGATGGCTTAAGTCTCAGCAGAAATTCACATCACACAGTCACATTAACAATTTCTAGCCATTTATCTGGTAGTCTATATTTATCCCTCTATGATTTGACAGGTGGATTTTGAAGATTATTCATTGCTATATTTAGTTCCTTGCTAAAAAAAAACCCTGGAAAAAGATCTCAACTTGCAGAATCAACCAAATTAAATAAAGTCATAAAATCATGCATGCTGTTAAACCATTGTGGCATATGTTTTAATAAAATGTGAAGAGACGTCAAAGTATGAAGGGTCTATTGACATTCTCTAAGGTATACATTTCTCAGAGTTATATAAGAGAAACATTTCTCATACAACATTGAATTATGGCATTTTCATGGTTGTTGAAAGCAATAGGACAAGCTAATATTAGCTAACATTAGCTCAGTAGATGAGTCATATTGGACTTGAAACATTAACTCTGTTTCTCTCTCCACAGATGCTACCAGAAATGTTGAGTCCCTCCATAATTTTCTGTTTGCTTAAATTGACATTAACAATGTTTATGCACATGAACTGTGCAGCTTAAAGAGCGTATTAGTTTTCATCTAGAGGCACACTGTTTTGCACTAAAAGTGTTCAACCCTTCTTAAACATATCCACTTGTTCCAATGCACACATCAGCAAGGTGCATATACAGTTACACTAAGTTCCATTTGCTGCTACCCCAGTCTGTGTTTTCTTCTTGTAGTTCACAATGTGGAATTTAAAATCCTGATCCAACTTTTAAAATCCTCATTGGCCTTAGCCCACATTGCCTTCTCAACTTTCTCCAGTTTTCTGCCTTCTCTTGTTGATCATCATCATCTGTTTCGTGATGTTTCCAATTTTGTTTTGCATCCTCCTGCCTTTTCTGCAATCATTTGCACCAGAACCTTCAGCTGTCATCCCTCTGAAATATCCCCACTTTGCCATTACCCCCTCAGCCTTCAAGTACACTCAAAATCCTCTTATTTGGTCAAACTATTAACTATTAACCACAATGTCTGTTCCTTTATTTATCCCCCATCTCCTTTTTAAGGCCGATCAGATATCTTTCATAGAAAATGGGCTTTATACAAAAGATGGAAGAACTTCTTTTACATTCTCAGGAGTTCCTAACGTGTGGCATGGTGTCTCAATAGTTAGCACTTCCGCTTCACAGCACTAGGCACCCAGGTTTGATTCCACTTTTGGATGACTGTCTGTGTGTGTTCCATCTGGGTGTTCCGGTTTCCTCCCACTGTCCAAAGACATTTGGCCATGCTACATTGCCCATCTTTTGCAGTCTAGGCGAATTAGCCATGGGAAATGCAGGGATAAGGAAGGGGTTTGTGTCTGGGTGGGATGCTGTATGGAGGGTCGGTGTGGACTCAATGGTTGCAAGTAGGCCTTTCTGCCCAACTTATGTATTTTGTTGTGGAACGTGTGAAGGAAAATACAGCAGCCGATTTACACCTAGCAAAGTATTATGTTTAGGTCAATTTATCAATTACAAAAGGATTGCGGCGATAGGCCTATAAAACTTATTCCAGGAACAATTTATTACACTCTTTACAGCTACATGCCAGACCTAGACTGAACCACGCCCTCCAGGTGACCTGACTTGATCTTTTAAAGGGGCAGCACACACCCCAACTGCATTTATAACACAAGGTGTCACAAACAGAAAATGAAATGAATGACAAGCTCTTCTGCTTTTGATGATATTGGCTGCAATGTTAGCCATTGATATTTGCCCTACCAGTGTCATTTTACTTCCCGTGCTCAGTGTGTTACAATTAGAAACTGGAGTCTCTGAGGGAATAAGTAGCAGCTGACATTTCCTGATACAAGTTTCCAGCTCATTTGGTCTCATCCTTCAGTACCTAATGCCTCTCTTTGCAGCTGTTAAAATTTACCTGCACAGACAGAGGGAATTGCAGGTCAGATGTCATTCCTCAGGAATGCACTGAAGCTCTTTAGGGTTCAAACTCTAATGTAGATCTTGATCTTACAAACTCCTGCTTGGAGACAAGCGTGACCAATTGAGTCACGCTGATATTTCTGACAGATCTCTGTAAAACCACGCAGCAAACTAAGCAATGAGTTTAGTTCAGCTTTTTAATAAGCCTTTGTCATGCAGAATAAATGAGTGCAGGTGAGTCAGCATCAAAGGCAAGGTGTATGAGTCTCTGTAAGCCCATCCCACACCCCAATGTCTAGTCCCTTGACCGTGTAGTGATAGCCTTAGATTGACCCAATACTGCTCCAAGGGCACAGTTTCACTTCTTGTCTCAGCTGTGTGGTAACAGGCTGTCTTGCAGCTATTTACTCCCAGTGGCAGTGAAAGGAGGCACCTACCTGGACTGATCATTAATTGGCCACTTTAGGGCCTCAGTTAGAAGCAGATGGGAAGCTACACCATGGATCTTTGCAAGTAAAACTTAATCCTTTTGGAGCTGGGAAGGTGCAGCTTTCAGGTACTACACCAATCGGCCTGTTTAAATATCTTCCCCACTTCCAAACTTGCCATCGCCTGATGATTCCTCTGGCTGTGGAATCTAAAATTAGGCACGACAGTCTCAGGAGAAGGAACTGGCCATTTTGGATCGAGCTGAGGAGAAATTGCTTCGCACAGAGAGGTCGAAACTTTGGAATTTTCTACATGAGACAGCTACAGGCACCCAGTTAATGAAATATATTTAAGTTTTTTTATTCAATCATTGGATGTGGAAGTCGCTGGCTGGGCCAGCATTTATTGTCCCTCCCTAATTACCCTTAAGAAGGTGGTGGTGAGCTGCCTTCTTGAATGACTGCAGTCCATTTGATGTAGGTAGTCCTATAATGCCACTAGGGAGGGAGTTCCAGGATTTTTTTCTGAAGGAAGAAAACTTGCAAGTGGTGGTGTATCTGCTAGACTCAAAGGGTCTAGGCCTGAAACGTCAGCTTTCCTACTCCCCTGATGCTGCTTGGCCTGCTGTGTTCATCCAGCTCTACAACTTGTTATCTCAGAACTTAAGAAGTTACTGCTTTGCAGTTTTTTCTGAAGTGACTAGTGGGCCAGACATAAGGAAAGCAGAATTCCTTCCATAATGGACATTATGTAAACAGATGGGTGTTTACAGCAATCAGCAATGGTTTCATGGTCACCTAGAAAGCTGTCAATTACAGACGTTTTCAGCGAATTCAAAATCTAAAATGTGCTGTTGTGGGTTTCAAACTCCTGCTGCCACTGCATTCGCCCAGGTCTCTGAATTACTAGAACTGTGTATTTCTCGTAACTTCAGAAATGCAAGGAACCTTCTGTATACATGCAACAGTAGCACACTGTTAAAAAGCTGAAGAGATCTTTAGTTTTACTAATAGAGAAATTGAGTTCCAAAGCATGAAGGTGATATATAAAGGCCTATAAAACACTCATACATCCTCAGCTAAAGTGTTGTATTTAATTCTAGGTTCAACTCGTGAGGAAGAAAATCAAAGCTTGGCAGAGTGCAGAAGAGATTTAACGCAATGGCATTGGGGATAAGGGGCTTCAGTTTGGTGAGAAGACTGGAGAATATAGAACATTGAATGGTACAGCACTGAAATGGGCCTTTGATCCACAATGTTGTGCCAAACATGACCCCAAGTTAAACTAATATCTTCTGCCTGCCCTTGGTCAATATCCGTCCATCCCTTGCATATTTGTGTGCTTATCTAAAAGTCCCTTAAATGCCCCTATTGTATCTGCCTCCACCAACACCCCTGGCAGTGCATTCCAGATTCCCACCAGTCTGTGTGTAAAAAACTTGCCCCTCACATCTCCTTTGAACTCCCCCCCACCTCCTGAACTTAGTTTTACAAGCTGGAGCTGTTCTCCTTAGAGCAGAGAAGGTTACGAGAAGATTTGATGGAAATATTCAAAATTATGAAATGGCTTTGGTAGACCAAATGAGGAGAAACCCTGATGTGAGAGCCTATAATCAATTGACACAGATTTAAGGAGATTGGCTCAAGGATTTGAGGCAACAGGAGAATTTCTTTTTCACAGTAAGTTATGATTTGGAATGCACTGCCAGAATGGGTGATGGGAGCAAATTAGTAACTTTAAATGGAGAAATAGTTGAAGGGAAAAATATTACATGACAATTGGTGAAAAGGGGGAAAAGATTTTTGTTAGCACAATGGCTCAGCATTGCTGCGTCACAGCACCAGGGACCTGGGTTCGATTCCACCCTCGTGCCACTGCCTGTGTGGAGTTTGCACATTCTCCCCGTGTCTGCTTGGCTTTTCTCCGGGTGCTCTGGTTTGCTCCCCCAGTCCGAAGATGTGCAGGCTCAGTGGATTGGCCATGCTAATTTGCCCTGTAGTCTCCAGGGATGTGTAGATTAGGTGGGTTTCTAGGGGGATGGGTCTGGATGGGATGCTCTGAGGTTTGGTGTGGTCCAAGGTGGGCCGAAGGGCCTGTTTCCATACTGTAGGGATTCTATGATTCTATGATTCTAAGACCATATGAAATACGAAGAGCAGTAGGCTATTCGACCCCTCAAGCTGTTCCAAGGCTCAATAAGATCATGCTGATCCAACATGCCTCACGTCCACTTCGCTGCCCTTCCCCGTAGCCCTTGATTCCCCTACTGATCAAGAATCTACCTATCTCAGCCGTAAACATGCAAAAGGACTCTGCCCCCACAGCTCTCTGTGGCAAGGAGTTCCAGACACTCACACCATCTGAGAGAAGAAATTCCTCCTCATCCCTTTATTCTGAGACTATTCCCTCTGATTCTAAACTCTCTGAATGAGGGGAAACATGATGTTAAACCCTTAAAGAATCCTATATGTTTCAATGAGATCACCCGTCATTCTTCTAAGCTCCAGTTAGTAGACTCCCAATCTGTTTAGCCTTTGCTCATAATGCATACCAGAGGTCATCTTTGTGAACCTTCTCTGAATTGCTCCCAAAGAAATGATATCTTTCCTTAAATAAGGGGACCACAACTGCTCACAGTACTCCAGATGTAGTCTCACCAGCACCTTGTATAGTTACAGTAAGACTTCCCTACTCTTATAATCTAGCCCCTTTGAATTTATGGGCCAACATTCCATTAGTCTACCATTGCCTTAGTAAAAGAAGGCATAGGTGCAGTCGGCCTAATAGTCTCCTTCTATGATTATGCTATGAACATCTGAGTTGACAAATCTTATTTGAATAATGGTTCCCATCCTACTGTTAGGCCTTTTTAATCTTTTCCCACATTTTTTGATTCATGGTATGGATTATTCCAACTCAAGGAAAATCTGACTCATATGCTCATTATTCTTTCTAATTTATAAAGTATCCCTGTCATAAAAGTCCCCAAAAAAATTAATATACATAAGAAGCGATAATGTTGATGCTATCATATTGGTGACTATTTCTGAAAGGTATTTGTTAAATCTTTCAGATCTTGTGATGTATTTATCTTTTGGGTGGTTAACTTGGTCTCTGCTTACATATTGTTGTTAAGGATATAAAAGACAGCTATCAGTTCTTGGTTCCACAATTATAAAATATATTTCAACTCGAGAACCGATCCTTAAAACTAAGGGAAGTAAAATATTTAAGGACAATGTTTAACCTGTAAAAATGGTAAAGTCACCAATGTCCGCACGCTCTCTCATCAGAGAAAGATGATTGGTAGTAGTTTATCCTGAGGGTCACCACATCTCCAGTGAAGCGCAAGGTGGAGAAAGTTGCACCTTCATAGTAACCAAAGCCAGTGATGTAGTTGAACCAGCCGTCTGTACTGTAACCCAGCCCAACTGAGCCAACTGGCTCCCGTTTCCCCTGTATGTTGTGCAGTAAAGTTCCAACTGCCCAAACTCTCAAAGAAAGTGTGATGGAGACTGTAATGAGGTCTGCAGGTCATGTTGCAAGAAGAGTTATCTCCAAAACCCCAAGAAATATGAGTCTTTGAACAATATTGCATTCTATTTGATAACAGAAAAAAGCCACTGAATGATAATAGCTTCAGTGAATTCCCTTTATTTTGTTATGTTTTCTTAACTTATCTCCTAATAAACTTAAGCACTTGTTTTATCTGTCAGCAAACATATTCAGGTGGAAAAACATGATACTTTTATAGAGTGATAAAATATACTTTCGATATGATCTGACCATGATAACCTACTTCTCTCTCACATACACACACACACACACACACACACGCCTCATATTTTCTTCCTTTGGGATTTGCAGTCAGGTCTGTCCAAAATAAATATTTCATCCCTGTAGGGTTTCTCAATGCAGGTAGATGATTCAGCCTTAAGTGTCTTCAAAACAAGATCCCTTGCGCCTAGCGGGGAGGCTCACCATATTGTATACATAATTCCCTGATCCAAATAAGAAACGAATAGGCAGATCACCCACTCAAAAGTGCCTAAAGCACAAAGCATTTTTTAGTTTGGATTTCATAGTGACCTAATTGAATCACAGAAATTTTGTCGCACAGAAGGAGGCCATTCAGCCCATCATATCTACCCTGGCTTTCCATACGAGCATCATGACATAGTGCCATTTTTCAGGAACAGAAACAGAAGTTTCTGGAAAAGCTCAACAGGTCTGGCAGCGTCTGTAAAGAAAATATCAGAGTTAACATTTTAGGTCTGGTGACCCTTCCTCAATATCATTTTTCAGCCTTTTCCTTGAACCCTTGAACAATGCTTTCATTCAAACAATCATACCCCTTGAATGCTTCATTTGAACTTACCTCCACCACACTTCCTAGCAGCGTATTCCAAACACAAACCACTCGTGTGATAAAGATTTTTCTCACTTCGCATTTAGCTCTTTTACAACTCACTTTAAATCTATGCCCCCTCGTTTTTTTGATCCTTTTACGAGCAGGAACATTTTCTCCCTATCTACTCTATCCAGCTAACTAATGGTTTTGAAATCTCTGATCAGATCTCCTCTTATCTTTATCTCTAAGGAGAACAGTCCCAATCTCTCCAATCCATTCTCAAAACTGAAGTTTCTCATCCCTCAAACCATTTTTGCAAACCTCTTCTGTACCGTCTACCTTGGTTTCACATCCTTCCTATTGCGTGGCACACAGAAATGCACCCAATACTTCTGCTAATGTCAAACAAATGTCTTGTGTAAATTCAGCATAACCTCCTCACCCGAACTAATTACTCCCAGGATAACGATTATGTATGCTTACTATCTGTACCTGTCCTGCGACCTTCAGTGCACACATACACGCGTGTCTCTTTGCGCGTGCACTCAAGTAAAAATTGTAACCCTTACTTTATATTATCTGCTCATCTTCTTCCTCCATTCTTACATGCCACTGCATTGAACTTCACCTGCCAGCAGCTGCCCATTTAGAGTCATAGAAATATTCAGCATTGAAACAGACCTGTTGGTCCAACTCGTCCATGCTGACCAGATACCCTAAATAAATTTAGTTCTATTTGCCAGCATTAAGTGCATAGCCCTCTAAACCATTCCTATTCATGTACTCATAATTGTACCAGCCTCCACCACTTCCTCTGGCAGGACATTCGATACACACAACACCATGACAAAGTTACCCCTTAGGTCCGTTTTAAATCTTTGCCCCCACACTTTAAACTTATTCCTTCTAGTTTTGGACTCCCCCCACCCCAGGGAAAAGATCTTGGCTACTCACCCTATCCATGCTCCTCATGATTTTATAAACCTCTATAAGGCCACCCCTCAGCCTCCAATGATTCAGGGAAAAAAGCCCCAGTCTATTCAGCCTCTCCCTATAGCACAAACCCTCCAATCCTGGTAACATCCTTGCAAATCTTTTCTGAAACCCTTTCAAGTTTAACGACATCCTTCCTATAGCAGGGAGACACAGTATTCCATTAGTGGCCTAACCAATGTCCTGTACCATTGCAAAATGACCTCCTAACTCTCATATTAAGTGCAGTGACCAATAAAGGCAAGCATCTCTATATGCTTTTGAAGTTCTATACTGTCGTCCTCACAGTTTACAATGCTTCCAAGTTTTAGATCGCCCGCATGCTGTGAAATTGTCCCCTGCATACCAAGATCTAAATCAGTAATATATAATCAGGAAAAACAAGGGTGCCAATATTGTCCCAAGGCAATTTCACTACAAAGATTTTTACCGTTCAAAAGATATGATTTCTGATGAAGGGTTTAGGCCTGAAACGTCAAGTTTTCCTGCTCCTATGATGCTGCTTGACCTGCTGTGTTCATCCAGCCCCATGCTTGTTATCTCGGATTCTCCAGCATCTGCAGTACCTTTTATCTCTGATTTGACCATTACTCTCCATTTCCTACCATTCAGCTAATTTTATATACACTTTCTATTGTCCCTTTTATTCCATGTGTTATAAATTTTCATACCATTGCATTGACTGGCATTCAATCAAATGCCTTTGAAAGCATCATATGGCATATCAACAGCGATATCTTTACAGTTATTTTTTCAGAGAACTCCAGTAAATTTGTTAATTATGATTGCCCTTTTAGAAATTTATGCTGGCTTTTTTATAATCAACCAATGTTTCTTCATGTTTTGACTACTTTTATCCTAAGTAATTGTTTATCGAAGTTTCCCACCAGTGAAATTAAACTGATTAGTCTATGGTAACTCCCTGATTCTACGGAAGACTGAAAATTTATGGGCGATGTTCCTGCCATTTTCACTCTCACTTCCTTTAACGTCTTTGGTTGCATCTCATCCGGTCCTGGTGTTTTATCAACTTTAAGCACTGATAGTCTATCAACTCTTACAATTCATTTATTATGAACACTTCTAAGTGACTCAGAATCCCCCTCTGTCACAATAGACTGGGTAGTGACTACCTCCTTGGAAAAGACAGATACAAAGCATTTGTTTAATAGCTTAGCCATGCCCAATGCCTCCATGTGTAAATTCTCTTCTTAGTCCCCAATCGACACTACACTTTTTTTTACCACTGTTTTACTTTTGATGTGCTTGTAGAAGTCTTTGAAATTCCTCTTTTCATTGCTTGCTAGACTTTTCTCATAATTCCCCTTTGCTTTTCTAAAATGCTTTCTCACCTTACCTCTGCACCTTTTGTATTCCACTTGGTTCTCAATTATATTTTCCACTATGATACCTATCATAAGGACACTTTTTCTTCTTTCACTTAAAGTTTCTATCTCCTTTTTTTCATCCAGGGAGCTCTGGATGTGCTTCGCCTCCCTCTCTCTTGAGAGAATATACTCCGTCCGTGCCTGAATCATTTCTTTCTTGAAGGTAGCCTATTGTTCCGACATAGATTTTCCAACCAACAATTCATGTTCCAGTCTATCCAGCCTAGCTCTGTTCTAAAAGAAGCCCCACTGAAGTTAGCTCTGTTCCACTTAATTATCCTTTCTTTCAATAGCCTTTTGTCATTTTTCATCATCATCCTAAACAGAGGCTTCCCAAAGAGGTTTCTCAACTCCAAGCTGTACAAGAGATTGGTAAGGCCACATTTGGAGTATTACATTCAATTCTGGTCACCCTGCTATAGGCAGGATGTTATTAAACTGGAAAGTGTGGGAAAAAAAAGATTTATGAAGATGTTACTAAGCCTGGAAGGTTTGAATTATGAGGAGAGGTTGGGTAGTCTGGGGATTTTCCCTGGAGCATTGGAGACTTATAGATGTTTATAAAATCATAAGAGACGTAGATAAACTGAATAGCCAAGATCTATTTCCCTGGGTAAGGGAATCTAAAACCACAGGGCATAGGTTTAAAGTGAGAGGGGAAAGATTTATAAGGGACCTGACGGGCAACTTTTTCACACAGAAATGGTGTATATATGGAATGAACTGCCAGAGGAAGTGGTAGAGGTGGGTAAAATTTTGTTTAGAATTACATTTAAAAGACATTTGGACCAGGTACTTGAAGAGAGGGGTATGGGCCAAATACAGGCAAATGAGACTAGTTCAGTTTAGGAAATCTAGTCAGCATAGATAAGTTGGGCCGAAGGGTCTGTTTCCATGCTGTGCACCTCTATGACTCTAAGTGGTGTCACAAACAGACAATTCAGGACAACAATGGTTGCCATGGAGCACTGGCCTAGTTATAACAGCTTCCACACCGATGCTAACAGGCATTGGTCCCTGCAGTACACACACACACACACACACACACACACACACACACAAGCACCCACATAGACCACCCACCTTCTGAAGTTATGACAATTTTAAAACCTTGGATTAGGATCACAATGGGAAAATGTTTGGGAAATAAGAGGAGATCATGGTCTAGTGACACTATTGTTAGAGTATTAAACCAGAAACTCAGCCAATTTTCTAAGAGATAAAAGGTACTGCAGATGCTGGAGAATCCAAGATAACAAGCATGGGGCTGGATGAACACAGCAGGTCAAGCAGCTTCATAGGAGCAGGAAAACTGACCTGCTGTGTTCATCCAGCCCCACGCTTGTTAACTCCAATTTTCTAAGACCTGGTTTCAAACCCTGCCATGGCAGTTGGTGAAGTTTGAGTCCAATATTGAAAAAATCTAGAATTAAGAATCTATTGATGACCATGGAACCATTGTCAATTTTCAGAAAAAGCCATCTGGCTCATTAATGTTCTTCAGGGAAGGAAATCTGTCATTCTCACCTTAGTCTGGTGTACATATGACTCCAGACCCACAGCAATGTGGTTGACTTTCAAATGCTCCCTAAATGACTTGGAAAGCCTTTCAGTTCAAGGGTAGTTAGAGATGGATAATAAATGCCAGCCAGCCATTGACATCCATGTCCCATGAGCGAATTTTTTTTTAATATAAAGCACTGTACTAAATCTTACAATGCAATGGCCCCCTACATCTTCCCCCAATGACATTTGATTTACTTGATCCACCTTATTTCCAAAAACCACATTCAAAGGTATATCCTTTCATGTTGAACGGGGCTATCCTGCCATGGAACCACAAGCTAAGAACATTTGCCCCTCACTGCCCTTACTGTCCCAGTCCGCATTCAGGTAATAAAAGTTCCCCCTTATAATGTCTACATCTCTCTGCAGTTTCCCTGCAGATTTGCTCCTCTACAACCTTCTTGTTCTGAATTCTGAGGAAGGGACACTGGACCCAAAATGTTAACTCTGACTTTTTCTTCCCAGATGCTGCCAGACCTGCTGAACTTTTTGAGTAACTTCTGTTTTTGCTCCTGATTTACATCATCCACTGTTCTTTTGGTTTGTATCCACCATTCAATAGGCCTAATTCCATATGCCTGCCTTGGCCCATATCCCTTGATACCATTCCTTAATAAAACTTTTTATATCTCAGATTTAAATTTAACAATTGAATGGACATCGATCACGTTTGAGAAAAAGAGTTCCAAACCCCCACTATTTTGAATGTAGAAATACTCTGCTGAATGGCCTAGCCCTAATTCTTAGACTATGCCCCCTTGTTTTACTATCACCAACTAGTGGAAATAATTTACCTGTATCTACTCTGTCTTTTCCTCTAAAGGTCCTGAAGATCTCAATTAGATCACCCTTAACCTTCTAAATTCTGGAGAATAAAGACCTAATTTGTCTAACGTCTCCTTATAACTTAACTCCTGAAGTCCAGGTATCATCTTTGTAAACTTGTGTTGAATGCCCTCCAGAACCACAACATCCTTCCCAAAGTGTAGTGTCCAGATCTGCTCACAGTACCCTAAGTGAGGTCTAACTAGAGTTTTGTATAACTGCGGCATAACATCTGCATCCCTATACTCCAGCCCCTTAGATACGGAAGCCAGTATTCCATTAGCCTTTTTTGATTATTTTCTGGATTTATCTGTGACATTTTAAAGAGCTGTTCACCTGAACCCCGAAAACCCGTTGGACATCTACCATGTTTAACTTTGTGCTTTCAAAAAAATACTCTGATCAGTCCAAAATGGATAGCCTCACAGTTGCTTATATTAAAATCCATCTGCCACAGCTTTGTCCATTCACCTAATCTATCAATATCCTGTTATAATTTTATGCTGTTGTCTTCACTGTCTACAATGCTGCCTAATTTGTTCCTCCAAGTCTTTTGCGTATCCTGATATTCTTCTCTGATTTTCTCTTTTGGTTCCCACATGTCTGCCAAGTTAGTTTAAAGTCCTCCCAACAGCACTCGAAAAATGCCCTGTAAGGAACTCAGCCTCAGCTCTGTTCAGGTGCTTGTACAGTTACCATCTCCTCAAGAGGTAGCCCCAGTGTACCAGGAACCAAAAATCTCTCCCTCCCACACCATCTTTCCAGCCACACATGCATCCACCTCATCCTTCTATTTCTGCATGCACTTGCAAGTGGCACTGAGGATAATCCAGGGATTACTACATTTGAAGCCTTGCTTGCTAATTTTCCAACTGCAAAAGCAAATCATTGACTTTATTAAAGAGCTCAGGTACTGTGATGGGGTTGTTGGGATGGATATGGATTAGGGAAGACAAAGAAGAGTAAATATGTTTCATCTGAATGAAAATAGAAGCCCTGGATCTTGTTATCAGAAAATCTTTGAACTAAATATTTTAAACAAGTTGGAGAGGAAATCAAACAAACTTCTGAAGAGAGAAAGAATTAAAGCAAGAAATGAAGAGGTTTGAAGAAATACATTGATTTGTTGGGTCCAGTAACCTTTGCAGCTTAGGTCTCACCATCGGTAAAAGCATTGTCAATATCTCATATTTCAGAAGATGTCTTAGCATGGTGCTCAGATGATTGAAAGGCAACTGAGACTAACACTTGCAATCAAATGATTCTTGAATTTGTGCAATTTGATGAGTGTTTATACCTGATATTGCATTGCCTGCAAATTGATAGGTGAATTATTTTACATCAATCATCATCTACTAAAGGAACCATTTGCTCCCAATTTGCTCTGTTGAAACCTTTTATACTTATGAATATTTTAGTGATGTCTCCCATTACATTTCCCTGGCCTAAGAAGGGCAAATCTGCAGTAAACTGAGATTGTTTTATTTAAAGCAATGAAGATTGAGAGTGGATCTGATAGAAACATATAAGATTATGTGGGGTTAATAGCCAGGGGCCATAGATTTAATATAAGTGTTAGGAAGCTAAGAGGAAAGTTAAGGAGAATGTTTTTTTTACCCAGAGGACACTGGGAGACTGGAATTCACTACCCGAAGGACTGGTTGAGTCAGAAACTCCTTTGTGTTTAAGCAGTATTTAGATATTCCGTTGAATTGGCATCGCCTCCAGGGCTATGGATCAAAAGCTGGAAAACGTGGATTTGTGTAGTCAGGTCTTTGTTGACTGGTGTGGACACAATGGGAAATTCTATTCTTGAGTCTTTGAGTGAATAATTCAGATACTTTATTGACACCTTTCCCTGATATCTATAATAATTGGTATACAACTACAAAATCATTCCAAAATAACTTTGCTTATGCTACACTAGTGTTCAACTCTTGTTTTCTCACAACATTGCTTTGCATTGACTTCTACCTGCAACACTTCTCCCAATTTATACCCTTCTCTACGAGATCCTGACATGTGTCGTGATGTTTGTTAGAGACTGGTTCCACACACTTAGTGTGCATATTCTTGTGTTTTGATGGACGAAAGTAAATCAATCTAATAAATACATAACCTTATTGACCCCTCTGAAATAGTTAATGGTTCAATAGCGTTGTTGCAGAAAAACTGTATATTTTGGTCATGGAATCCATCACATGGGCACTTAGTCTTAATGAGATCCAAATCTACAAATATTTTTAAAAGAAATAGATGGAATTGTCCCGTTGCCCCAACTAGATCTATTGAAAGGTTTCAAGATTGAAGGTTCCTTTAAGTAAGGGTATCAAAAATAGGGAGTAAGACTATAGGTTACAGGTTGTGGGGTGAAATAGATTTGTGACAGAAATCAACCATATAGCAAGGCACAATGCCTGTAATAAATCCATAAATTCTAAGTAAAACCCTAGATATTGATTTTAAAAAAAGGGTTTCAGCCTAAGAGCTTTTCAATGCTTCTAGCTTTTACAATTAATTTATATTTGAAGAAAGGAATATTCAAAAAGAAAATTTAAAGGTTAGAATTACTGGCAACGATTTTTCTATGTTGTTCTAAATGTGCTTTGTAATATTCAACATTATAATTCCCATCTGCAACATCCAAACTTTAACATAAGCAAACCATTGGGGCACCATATTCAATGAAGGCATTGTTTCTATGTTGTAGAAAAGAGAATAAGAAAAAAAAGATTTTAGTCTATAGACTTTGGCATTAATAGCCACTGCCATGTCTAGCATATGAAACATAAATGAAGGATGGGATGTCATAAGACTTCAGTATAATGACTGGGGGTAAGTAAACAGAGTGCAATCAGCAGGCCATTACATAAAGTGAAAGAAAATTTGTTAGGCAGGCTGTTCTGTGTAGGTTAATGGTAGTCACACATTGACCTTCGAGCGTGTTGTGCAAACAATGGCATTAATCCAACCATCATTTTCCAGTCCTGGCATACTGCCATTGAGAAAGCAGCCCTGCAAAACACCCCCAAGAGCCTAGCCAAACGTGAAAAACGTCCAACTCACCTTTTCAACGTGTCCATATTTTATTGCCATGACAAAGGTGGCACGTAACAAGCTGAGGAGATCCAGAAAGAGTGCCACACCAAACAAACAATGTCCTGTAGAATTCAGCGGCCATGGAGACCTTGCAGAAATGTTAGATCACACGTCTCCCCTAAAATGGTAATAATCTCTTTCTTTCCTCAATCTGCATTTCTCATTGATACACAGGTTTAAAAAGAAGCTCCAGGTATGAAAACCTGAGTCCATTAACATCCTGGATGAAAAAATCCTTCATTCATTCAATATTTCTGTTCATAATGGAATATTGTGTTGAGAATTGATCAGGTAAGAAACAGAAGTCCAACCTCCCCAATTTCAATCCATGTGTGAAGAGCGAATGATCTTGGACAAACTCATCAGTAAAGTGATGGAAGGTGTCATCAACAGCGCTATCAAACAGCACCTGCTCAGCAATAACCTGCTCAGTGACGCCCAGTTTGGGTTCCGCCAGGGCCACTCAGCTCCTGACCTTATTACAGCCTTGGTTCAAACATGGACAAAAGAGCTGAATTGCAGAGGTGAGGTGACAGTGACAGCACTTGACATCAAGGCTGCATTCAACTGAGTGTGGCATCAAGGAACCCTAGCAAAACTGGAATCAACGAGTATCAGGTACAAACAGTCTGCTGGTTGGAGTCATAGCTGGCACATAGGAAAATGGTCATATTTGTTGGTGGTTGGTCACTCAGCTCCAGGACATCTCTGCAGAAGTTCCTTAGGGTAGTGTCCTGAGGCCAACCATCTTCAGCTGCTTCATCAATGACCTTCCCTCCATCATAAGGTCAGAACTGGGGATGTTCATTGTGCAGTCTTCAATGTTCAGCACCATTCACAGGTCCTCAGATACTGAAGCAGTCCATGTTCAAATACAACAAGATCTGGACAATATCCAGGGTTGGGCTAACAAGTGGCAAGTAGCGTTCATCCCATTCAAATTCCAGGCTATGACTATCACCAATAAAAGAGAATCTAATCACCGTCCCTTGACATTCAAAAGTGTTACCATCACTGAATCCCCCCACTATCAACATCCTGGGGGTTATCATTGACCAGAAACTCAAATGGACTCACCATGTAAACACAGTGGATAGAAGATCAGGCCAGAAGCTAGAAATACCGTGGCAAGCAACACACACCTCCTGACTCCCCAAAGCCTGTCCATCATCTATGAAGCACAAGTCAGGAGTGTGATGGAATACTTCCCATTTGCCTGGATGGCAGCCCCAACAGTACTCAAGAAATTTGACACCACCGAAGACAAAGCAGCCCACTTGTTTGATACTACATCCACGAGCGTCCACTCCCTCCACCATCAATGCTGATGTGTACACTGCATCAAGCAATGTTCAAGAGATTGCCAAGTTACTTCAGCTACACGGCTGAGCTCACCTTCCAGCTTTTACTTGGTCTATTTCTCATGCATCTTTATCACCTAGCACTCACTCCATCTTAGTTTCTCAAATGTTTCAATTCCAGGTTGGTGTCTGGAATGAATTATGATGAAAGATTTAGATTTTTAAAATCATTTTTTATGGGACGTAGGCATCGCTGGCTGTGCCAGATTTGTTGATGTCCCTAGTTGCCCTTGAGAAGGTGGTGATGAGCCGCCATCTTGAACTGCTGCAGTTGACCCAAAATGCTGTTAGGGAGGGAATTCCAGGCTTTGGACCCAGTGACGGTGAAGGAATGGCAGTATATTTCCATGTCAGGATGGTCAGTCACTTGGAGGGGAACTTGCTCGTGGTGGTGTTCCCTTGCACCTGCTGCCCTTATCCTTCTAGCTGGAAGTGGTTGTGGGTTTGGAAGGTGCTATCTAGGATCTTTGGTGATTTTCTGCAACTTGTAGATAGTACACACTGCTACTACTAAGCGTCAGTGTTGCAGAGACTGGTTGTTTGTGGATATGATGCCAATGAAGTGGGCTGCTTCACCCTGGATGGTATCAAATGTCTTGAGTACTGTTAGAGCAGCATAAATGAGGAGGGTTCCATCACAATCCTCAATTCTGTCTATCAGTTGCTGTTTGTGCTATTTGGCACGCAAGTAATCCTGTTTTGTACTTTCACCAGGTTTACACCTCATCTTTAGGTATGCCTGATTCTGCGCACCTCCCACCCCCACCCCCCCACAGTCTCCATTGATTCAGTGCTGATACCTTGCACATCAGAAGATGGTTGTGGTTGTTGGAGTTCAGTCATCTCAGGTCCAGGACATCTCTGCAGGACTTTCTCAGGGTAGTGTCTCAGGCCCAAACATCTTCAGTTGCTTCATCAATGACCTTCCTTCCAGCATAAAGTCAGAAACGGGGATGTTCGCCAATGATTGCATAATGTTCAGCAATATTCGTGACACCTCAGAGACTGAAGCAATCTGCATTCAATGCCACAAGATCTGGACAATATCCAGGCTTGGGCTGACAAGGGACAAGTAAAATGCATGCCTCACAATTGCCCAGCAATGACCATCATCAATAAGAGAAAATCAAACCACTTCCCCTTGACATTCAAAGGTGTTACCATCTCAGATACCCCCACTATCAATATCCTGGGGGTTTCCATTGACCAGAGACCCAACCCATCACATAAACATAGTGGCTACAAAAGCAGGTCAGTAGGTAAGAATACTGTGGTGAGTAACTCACCTGACTCCCCAAACCCTGTCCATCTACAAGGCACAAGTCAGGAGTGTGATGGAATACTCCTCGCTTGCCTGGATGGGTGCAGCTCCAACCACACTCAAGAAGCTTGACAAAGGAGCCCACTTGATTGACACCACATCCACAAGCATCCATTTTCTCCATCACCAATGCTCAGTAACGGCAGTGTGTATTATCTACAAGACACACTGCAGAAATTCACCTAAGATCCTTAGCCAACACCTTCCAAACCAACAACTACTTCCATCTAGAAGGACAAGGGCAGCAGATACATGGGAACACCACCAGCCTCAATTTCCCCTCCAAGCCACTCACCATTTGCTTTGGAAATATATCACTGTTCACTCACTGTCGCTGGCTCAAAATCCCAGAATTCTGTCCCAAAGGCCATTGTGGGTCAACCGACAGTGCATGGACTGCAAAGGTTCAAGAGGGCAGCTCACTCTCACCTTCTCAAGGGCAGTTAGGAACAGGCAATTAAAAAAAGTGCTGGCCAGCATCCCACATTCCATGAGTGAATAAAAACAATCCCCTGCCTTGATGGCACTGGTCTAGAGGAGATTATGTCAGCCATGAGGCTGAAATGACATTGGAGCATAATGGAGCAACACTTCATAGAAGTCCAATCTTGAGTTGCTCATTCTGTTCAAAGTCTGTCCCATTGAGCATGGTGATAGAGTCAGGCAGCACAAGGTATTATCAATATGAAGACGGAACTTCGCTCCCATGGTGACTGTGCAGACGTCACTCTTACTGATACCGTACCTGTGGCAGGCAGTTTGATGAGGGAGAATTTCTTCCGCCAGAGGCTAGTTAATCTGTGGATCTCAATGCCATAGGGGTCTATGGAGACCAGTGTTAAGATGGAGCTAGATAGGTCCTTGATTGATAAGGGGGTCAAGGAGAATGGCGAGAATGCAGGAGGGGGGGTCGAGAAACATAACAGCTATGATCAAATGGGAAAGGAGACTTGATGGGCTGATTGGCCTCATTCTGTTCCTACATCTTATGGTCTTCTTGAATGAGGTTAAGTAAGATTTTCCTTCTTGTTGGTTCTGTCACCACCTGCCGTAGGCCCAATCTGGCAGCAATGTCTTTAAGGACTCAACCAGCTCAACCAGTAGTGCTACTGCCGAGCAACTCTTGGTGATGAGCATTTAAATTCTGCACTCAGACTACTTCTGTGCCTTGCCACCCTCAACGCTTCCTCCAAGAATTTCTGGAAATAGATCATTACAACTGAGATTAGAAAGTCATAAAAATGGAATATTGAATAGGAAGGTGAGGTGAATCATATAAAATGAGGAATAGCCTGTGGTTGGAATATCATTTGCTTCTGGCTTTACTTCCCTTGCATTTTCTCCAAATGCATTAGTCTCACTACCATTACATACGTTATGCTTTCTATTGTGAGATTTGTGCTGTGAATAAGGCCTTGTTCACCGAACTCTCAAAGTGTCAACGACTATTTGTTGAAAGCTTACAAGTGACTGAGTTATAGCAGTTCATCAAGAGATCTGGAAATAAAGACTTAAACATTTATTCAACAAATTTGAACTGCTAATCCAAAACATGAAGATGCTGCTTGTAACAGGAAGTTTCAGCCAAGCAAATATACTTGGAACAAATTGAATGAGGTTGCATTTGGATCTTATAAAGCACTGGACTGATCTCAAGAGGAGGACTGTGTGCAGCACTGTTCATTAAACCATTCGACAATATGGTTCAGAATTTCAATGCTATCCTGAACTCCGAAACTACAATTTCAGTGAGTAATTAACTGTAAGTCCCCACCAAAAATAGTGCTAGTGGCTGTCATAAAAGATTTCTGTAATTCCGGATGATCTCCCAACTAATCCTTCGCTGATGTCGCAGTGGGTAGCAACACAGTCCTTGTAAAAATTCAGGCCCCCTATTTATCCACCTAAGTAGATCTAGAACAGATTAACAAAGAGCTAACGCTAAATGCTGAACTCCTAGTGCGAAGCCTTGCTGGGAATATTTGCTGGATTGTTAAATTTCACTGGCCTTGTTTGTCTGATCATTCATTTAAGTAGTTTCAGAATCATACAAAGTGTGCAGCCACATTTCTTCGCTTTTTGTAGGCACTTTCACTGGGAGCACAGATTTGGAAAATTAGTGCTCGGGGTACGTTCAGGCTAATCATTCAATTTGCTTTTGAATTTGATTAAAGGCACAGGTAAAGCTGCAAACAAGGATCTGTTTTTCTCGACATGACAGTAAGCACGTTAGCTTACAGTTATGGTTACATTCTCCAGGTCTTTCTCCCTAACTTTGTTTAGAATAACCCTCAGGAGTGGCTATCTGACATTGTCCATGGCAGGGCCCAATTCCTGATACCGTAAGTAAAGACACCTGTCAGGTAGAAATGAACACACAAGTTAGAATTGGGCCTCACACTAAAGATTTTTCAGGTCTTGAGTAAAAATTGAATCTTAAAGTTCAGCAAGCAATCAAATTATATTGTAAATCATGCAGAAAAGAAGATTTATAATGGGTTGATATCGCTTCATTAGAACATCATTAAAGCATCTTTAATCACTCAGAACACTTCAGTTTTGTTCTGAGTGGCAAATGTAGCTTGTTTCCATTCTCTCTTACTGCTTTTAATATTTGCATATCTTCTTGTACCACAGATTATGATCTATATAGAGAAAAATTATGCACTTATTTTGACACTACATTAGAACCTGAGAAGACTGAAGTAAAGGATCAAAATTCACTTAACATATTAATGTTTCTGGTACAGAGAGTATGGAACTAATTTCATATTAGATGCAAATATACTATTTGCAATACACTGTAAAAATATGAATTATGCACGGTGTAAGTGTGGAATAAATAGGGCTTATAAAATTTGTTGCGTTGTCAAATACTTTTATCAATGAAGCAAGCCATTTTGTTTTCTTTATTCTTGCATGGGGCCTGGGCATCACTGACTAAGCCAGCGTGTGTTGGCCATCCCCAATTAGCCTTGAACTGAATGGCTCGCTTGACCATTTCCGTGGCAGTCAGGAGTCAACTCCATTACCATGCACCTAAAGTCACACGTAGGCCATACAAGTAAAGGCAGCAGCTTTCCACCCTGAAAGTGCGCTAGTGAAACAGATGAGTTTTTTAGCAGAAATCGGTGATGTTTTCATGGTCACCATCACTGAGATAATCTTTCAATTCCAGACTTACGAACCGCTGCAGTTGTGGGATTTGAGTCTATTCCCCAGAACATTACCCTGGGCCCCTGAATTATAAATCTTGTAACATCATCACTACTCCAACACCATCTCCTCATAAATCTCATCTTTCATCTTCTGAATATTGTTTTTTCTAAAAGATGGAACCTAACAATTTAAAACGATAACAAGATTTGAGAGCTAGTTGTTTAAAAGAGATCGAGGGGCACGGGAGAATTTCCAAGCTGGAGATGGATGACAAAGACTTCTCCGTCTCTCTGAAATCCTCTACTTCCATATCAAAATACTACGATTAGGAAGTGAAGAACCCATTAATAGTACATTATGATCTTAAAAATGAGATCTGTGTCAAAATTCTGATGGTGACTTTATTTTGGTAGATGATAGTTGACCATTCTGAGGGCAGGCTGCCATCAAAACATTGAAACATAGAATATACGAGCTGGAATAGGCCATTCAGCCCTTTGAGACTGTCCCACTATTCAATGTGATCATTGCTGATCATCCAACTAAGTACCCTCTTCCTCCTTTCTTCGCATATCCTTTGACCCAATTAATCCTATGAACTGTATGTAACTGGCCAGCGTTGTCAGATGTCCAACTATCACAAATTGCCGATGACACAAAGGTTGGTGGAGCTGTGGACAGCATGGCGGGCTGTTGTAGGTTACAACGGGACATTGACAGGATGCAGAGCTGGGCAAAGAAGTGGCAGATGGAATTCAACCCAGAAAAGTGTGAAGTGATTCATTTTGGAAGGTCGAATTTGAATACAGAACACAGGATAAATGGCAGGATTCTCGGCCGTGTGGAGGAACAGAGCGATCTTGGGGTCCACGTCCATAGATCCCTCAAAGTGGCTACCTAAGTTGATAGGATTGTAAAGAAGGCGTATGGTGTGTTGGCTTTCATTGGCAGGGGAATTGAGTTTAAGAGCCGTGAGGTTATGCTGCAGCTCTATAAAACTCTAGTTCAACCACCCTTGGAATATTGTGTTCAGTTCTGGTCACCTTATTGTAGGAAAGATGTGGAAGCTTTAGAGAGGGTACAGAGGAGATTTACCAGGATGCTGCCTGGAATGGAGGGCAGGTCTTATGAGGAAAGGTTGAGGAAGCTAGGGCTTTTCTCATTGGAGCGAAGAAGGATGAGAGGTGACTTGATAGAGGTGTACAAGATGATGAGGAGGCATAGATAGAGTGGATAGTCTGAGACTTTTTCATAGGCCGGAAATGACTATTACGAGGGGGCATAATTTTAAGGTGATTGGAGGAAGGTATAGGGGAGATGTCAGAGGTAGGTTCTTCGCACAGAGAGTGGTGGGCGTGTGGAATGTGCTGCCGGCAGTGGTAGTGGAGTCAGATACTTTAGAGACTTTTAAGCGACTCTTGGATAGGCACATGGAGGATAGTAAAATGTAGGGTATGCAGGGTAGTTTGATCTAAGTAGGATAATAGGTCGGCACAACATTGTGGGCCGAAGAGCCTGTACTGTGCTATGCTGTTCTATGTTCCTAACTGAACGCTTTAGATATCCCAGCTAAGTTCATCTGAGGAAAAGAAATGGAGGGAGGAGCTCAAAACATCCTCTGCCACCAGGGAAAAGTGATAAGAAAGCTACCAGAGTCTGACAAATCCCCAGGACCAAATGGTTGTAAAGTAAGTGATTAACAGATGGTAGTGATATTTGTTACACTGTTCTTGCAAAGTTCCTTCTGCTCTGGAAGGTCCCAGGAATCAGAAAAGTAATAAATGCACCCCATTTATTCAAAAAAAAGAGGGAGAGACAAAGTAGGTAAATAGAAGCCAGGATAACAAGCATGGGGCTGGATGAACACAGCAGGTCAAGCAGCATCATAGGAGCAGGAAAACTTAGTTAGCCCAACCTGTCAGGGGAGAATTGTTAAAGCTCAATAACTAAGGAGGTTATGGGAGAACACTAAGAAAATCAGAATGTGATCAGGCAGACAAAGGGAATTTAGGTATCGTGGTATATGAATCACAAGATGATTTAGTTTGCAGATACAGCAATTGATTAGGAAGTCAGACACCATCTACAAGGTACAAATCAGGAATTGTCGGTAGTGGTACAGTTCCAACAACAGCATCCAGGCCAGGCCAGCCCACTTTACTGTCACAACATCTGTAGCCTTCAGCAAGCATTCCCATCACCACTGACGCATAGTGGCAGCAATGTGTATTATCTACAAAATACATTGCAGTCACTCATCAAGCCTCCTCCAAGAACACCTTTGAAACCACTTTACCACTTAGAAGACAGACCCAGTAAGTACATAGAAATAACCATGTGTCCCTCCAAACCACTCACAATCTTGACTTGGAACAATACCACTGTTCTTTCACTATCACTGGGTCAAAATCCAGGAAATTGCTTCCTAACAGCACTGTGGGCGTTCCTACGACTCAAGAAGACAGCTTGCCATTACCTTCTCCAGAGTAATTAAGGATAACCAATAAGTCTTGAACTAAAAAAAGGGCAGTAGGGTCACCTAAAAACTCATTTCCTCAGCAACTGTACTACAAAAGCTAATTTCCACTACCTGTACCTGAAACCAGCTGCACTCAGAAGGTTGTGCTATATCCTTGATAACAAGATGTAGAGCTGGATGAACACAGCAGGCCAAGCAGCATCATAGGAGCAGGAAAGTTTGACGTTTCGGGCCTAGACCCTTTGTCCTGCTGTGTTCATCCAGCTCTACACCTTGTTGTCTCAGATTCTCCAGCATCTGCAGTTCTTATTATCTCTGTGCTGAATCCTTTGTGGCAGCACTGTCGCTCCAAGCATTTGAATGAATGTGAAATTCTGCTTCCCCGACGTGCGCGCACACACACACACACACACACACACACACACACACACACACACACACACACACACACACACACACACACACACACACACACACACACACACACACACACACACACACAGTGCCAGTGAGCCCAACGGCAGAGAAGCAGCGGCTATGGGAATGCTCCATTATTTCACTGCCAGCTGCCAAAAAAAATTACGTTTTTGATGTGCTTTCGAAACGATTTATTAATATAGAAAGCAGCCCTGTTCCTGCTGCAGCAAAATTGATTTGTTTTTGCAGTCAGTGACCTTTTTTAATGTTTTCATGTCCTGACCAAAGCTTTCACAGTGGCCTCAGAGCCTGAGGAAGCTGTCTGCCCTTTGACAAGAAAGCTATTTGGTATTGCCCCCTAGGCCAAATTTATGACAACTGATCGAGCTGCGCATCAAATCTACCTCAGGAGAAAGAACAAGGCATTGACTTCGCAGGCAATGGCATTGTTAATTAACCTGACCTCAGAACATCCTAAATTCTCCTTTCTGAACCGGGATTAAGCCAACTGATGAGAGCAATTTTGTCACGGTCAGAATAGTACATCTTCCAGTGTGTGAATGATCTCAACCGTTTGGAACTGGTTAGCTCTTTCCTTTCTCTGTGTCCACACATTTCTCAACAAACTGAGGGAAAAGCAATTGGTTACAGATTAGAATTCTCTTCGCTTTGTTCATTCAGCAGGCGGTTATGAATTGAAAAGTTGAAAATATTGGGTTTGCATTATTGTAATATCTACACAAGATTAAAATGTTAGCAAGGGACATTCAATGTGGAATTCAACTATTCAGAGCACTCCGCGATAAAATTCCTTCTTCGTGAGTAATATTGCGAGTGTCAACCTTTGTTTAGTTGATTGTCTTCTCATCTCATCAGATGACAATGAGTCCAAGTCCAATTCCTGGGATTTACTAGAGCACCAGCTGGGTTGACATTCCATTGCAGCTCCAGTCTATGTTTGTCAGAGTTGATGTCTTGTGGATGAAAAGGTAAAGCAAAGCTCTTTTAGCTGTTTAGTGCTGTTTGGAAGTGCCAGTTTTGATTTCTGCAGGCCATATCATTGGACTTGAGCGCCCAACCTTCTGATTCTCTCAATCTCTTCTTGTAAGTAAAGATCTGATTACAGTGCCTTTATAAATATGGACCTTTGAGGAAGAGGAGGATCCCATCTGAGTATGATTGCTGGCTGTGCACTGTATAGAATTACATTCAATTTATAACACATGGAGAATTCACAGCTATCTGACTCCTTTCAAGGCTCTCGATCCACCCGGGAGAGGCACAAAAGTGTCTCATGAGACCTCTAAGTAACCTTCAGACTGATGTAGAATGAAGATACAACACAGCTCATTCTTAAACCATGGCCTTAGTGGAACAGGCCGTGGGCCTCCTGAAGCTGAGTTTTCAATGTTCCAGCAGAGCTTCGGAGTGTAGCCCAGTGAAGATATCAAACATCCCTGTGGCCCACAGTGCCCCTCACAACTGTGGCTGACTGAGGTGCGGTATCCTGCAGACATAAACATTTGACTGGGGGATGGAAGTGGGAGGCAGAGTGGACTCTAATTTTCTGTAGATGAAGATAATCCTGAGGATCAGGACATTAACCAGCATCAAATTGTCAAAGAAAGCTTACCAGAGTGATTCATGTCAGAGCCTGAGAAGCCAAAAACAACCCTATTGCCATCTTATTAAACTATGTTTGCGAAGAGCTCAGGAGCTGAGTGGCCCTGGTGGAACTCAAACTGGGCGTCACTGAGCAGGTTATTGCTGAGCAGGTGCTGCTTGATAACACTTTACTGATGATCAAGGGTAGACTGTTGGAGCGGTAATCGACCAGGTTGGACTTGTCCTGCTTTTTATGTACAGGACATACCAGAGCAATTTTCCATACTGTCGGGTAGATGGTAGAAGATCTGAAGCCTGACAGCAACCCTCAGAGGTGAGGAAACCTGCAGTAAGTAACTCACTTGCTGACTCCCCAAGGCCTGCACACAACCTGTAGGGCACAAGCCAGGCACGTGCCTGGGAAGTACCAGCTCTATCAACACTCAAAAGGCTTGTCACCATCCAGGACAGAGCGGGCCATTTGATTGGTAGCACAAGCATTCACTCCCTCCACCAACCTCAGTAGCAGCAGTGTTTACCATCCGCAAGATGCACTGCAGAAATTCATCAAAGGTCCTCAGAAAGCACCTTCGAAACCCACAAACTATATCGTCAAGTCAGCGACAGATACATAGGAACACCGCCACCTGGAAGTTCCCCTTCAAGTCAATCGCCATCCTGATTTGGAAAAATGTCCCCGTTCCTTCACTGGTGTTGGATCAAAATCCTGAAACTCCCTTCTGAATGGAATTGTGAGCCTACCTACACCAAATGGACTGTAGCAGTTCAAGAAGTCAGCTCACTGTCATCTTCTCAAGGGCAACAGGTAATGGGTAATAAATCCTGGCTCAGCCAGCAAAACCCATGTCCCATGAGCAAATTTTCTCAAAGAAAGAAACGCTTGGTTACATGTGCAACAGGCTACAAACAAAGTTGTTTTCTCTATCCCAGATCTAGAACTCTACAGCCCCCAAAAACCAGCAAAAATACAAAGAGTTAACTTGAAAGCCCAGAAAGTGAAGAGAAAGCCGAAATGGGGGTCAGGGTGTGAAGGGCATTCTCCATGATGCCTTAATGGTGGTAGTAATGTATTTCAAACTGTTTATTCGATGTGCTGTGAGGAACTTTATCAATGCAAATTCTTTCCTTCTAATACTTTTGACTCACGCCTACGATGTCTACAATATAAATATAATCTGTACAGTTGACAACTAAGTCTCTAAATATAATGTGTAACAAATGCTTCACTGTTGTAATCTGATTTTATGTGTTAAGTAATCAAAGTAATCTTTTGTCAACAGATGTTACTGCCTTGTGTTGAATTGGTAATGAGGGACTTATCAGACCTGGCTTTTACTGGTTACTTCCTTACCTCCACTGATAAAACTGGGCCATGTGGAATTCAAGGGCAACCAACAGAACAGGCAGGCGTATTTCTTCTGCTGCTTTTCCCTCCTTCCCAGTCTTCAGCAAATCCCTGGTAGTTGCCATCACTTCAGAAGTTTTACACTGGAAGTGACGATGTATGTTCTGTATGTTCACCCATATCTGAAAGCAGCTGATTACACATGTTGACCTGAGGCTCTACTCAGTCATATGTAAAACGACAGAAAGCATTGTCGGTACTTACTCACCTCCTCCAGTCTGATGTAGAAATATGTAATGCTGTTCCTTCATCATCTTCAGGTCAATATCCAACACCCTGCACCCAACAGCTCTGTACCTTCACCATTCTAACTGCAGCAATTCAAAAAGGCAGCTCACCATCACCTTCTCAAAGGCTACAAGAAAAGTTAGATTTACCAGCAATATCCTAAGAATTAATAAATCAAAACATAGACAAGGGAGTGTGTGACAATGGAAATATGTTGCCCAATAAATTTCTCATCATTGGGGAGAGAGCAATTTACACGGTGTCTTTCACCTCAAGACTTTGCAGCCAATTAAATGTTTATTGACGTGTAGTCAACATCAACAGCATAAAGCTCATCAGGATCACATTGGAGCATTAGCCTGGAGTCATTTTTGGAGTGGGTCTTATCTCTGAGCCACAATTTCCGAGATCAGAGGTGTGAGGTATCAGACAAAAACATTGACTACATGAAAGGACTGGCGTAGTCGACATGTAACTGAGTCCAGGGTTTACCTGGGCATTCCCCACAAATGTGGGGGATTTCTGGTGCCAGTAATTTTTGCCCTTATTTGCACTCTGGGCACTGCCCCATCAATGCAGCTACATCTGCATCCACTCCTAGCCACCAGACATAACTTGTCACCAACAGCTTGGGGAGACAATGGCCTGGTGGTATTATCACTGGACTGTTAATCCAGAGACCCAGCTAATGTTCTGGGGGCCTGGGTTCAAATTTTGCCACAGCAGATGGTGGAATTTGAATTCAATAAACATCTTAGAATTAAGAATCTAATGATGACTGCGAGTCGATTGTAGGGAAAAAAACCCATCCGGTTCACTAATGTCCTTTAGGGAAGGAAACTGCCATCCTTACCTGGTCTGGCCTACATGTGACTCCAGACCCACCGCAATGTGTGGTTGACTCTTAACTGTCCCTGGGTGATTAGGGATGGGCAATAAATGCTACCTAGCCAGTGACACACACATCCTGTGAATGAACAAAAAATTTCTCGTTTGGAAACTGCTCAATGACCTTGATGGATTAGTCAGTACCTGATGGGTGACCTCTAATCGGGACAATCACTCTTGCTCTCTATAATAATATGCCACGCTCTACTGTGATCTGTTGAGAAGGCCCTTTTGGTTTCCCCCATCACCATCAACTATTTCAGTTTAGCCAGGACTGAATCATTCAGCGTCCAAAGTCTGGTATTGTGAGCTGTGACTGGAAGTGTGTCCAGAAAATTTAAAACCATTATGGACACTTCTAGTGGCAGTGCCACTGACAGTGTATTTAGTTATACTCCAACAGGTTTATTTGAAAACACAAGCTTTCAGAGTCTTACTCCTTCTTCTGGTGTTAGTGAGAGAGGTCGTATCAGCCACAGAATTTACAAGTAAAAGATCAAAGGGTCACATCGCTGATGAATCAATGTTTAAGGTCAACTTGAGTGGGTTTGTGATCTGTAGTCCTTTCGGGATCTTTTGTGATTTCCTCAGAAATGCAAGAAAGTGCAGAAGATCCCGAAAGGACTACAGATCACAAACCCGCTCAAGTTGACCTACAACATTGATTCATCAGAGGTGTGACCCTTTGATCCATTATTGTGTCTGATACGACCTCTCTCACTAACACCTGAAGAAGGAGTAAGACTCCAAAAGCTTGTGTTTTCAAATAAACCTGTTGGACTATAACCTGGTGTCGTGTGATTTCTGACCTTGTCCACCCAATCCCTCACTGGCACCTCCACATCATGGTGTATCTGCCAGCAGGAGGCAGCTCAACACATCCACAATTGCTCCTTAGCCTACTGGACAGTTTTCCAACTTGTACTTGTACGCACTTAATATTAGAGCCCACTGATGAATTCAGCCTGAGGCTATGGGCAGCACTGCCTTGTCCTCTTTAAGTTGACCCAACAGGGATTTGCGGTCCATTATTATTACAAATTTACATCTGGAAAGATATTGGTGTAACTTCCGGACTCCAAATATGACTGCCAACCTTTCCTTTTCTATCTGAGTGCATCATATGCTCTGCATTAGCCAAAGTCCTGAACGTATATACTATTGGGCGTTCCTGTCCATTGGGCCACCTGTGCGGTGATACTACCCAGAAGCCATATGGGATGGTATCGCATACCAATCCCAGATCTCACTTGCAACCATAGTGTGCCAACACTATAGAGGATGATAGCTATTTCTTCATTTCCCTGAAAGCCATGGCTTGGTTATGTGACCATTTCCAAGACTGATCACTTTTTTAAGAGTTGATGCAAGGGTGCCAGGATGGAGGCCAAGTTATGTATGAACTCTCCATAAGAATTGACCAGACCAAGGAAAGATCAAAGGTCCTGTACAGACTTTGGAGCTGGGGCACCTTTGATCGCCCCCACTTTATCTTCCAAAGGCTGTAACCCGTCTTGTTGACTCTGTAGCTCAGGTAGGTCACTTGGGGAGTCTAGAACACATATTTTTCCCTTCTAAAGCATACGCCCACCTGGGAGAAATGTCTAAGAATTACCCCCAAGTTCTCTAAGTGCTCCTTATTGGTCTTCCCTGTTATTAGTACGTCTTCTAGGTAAATGGTAGACCTTGTAAAATGTTCTCTATGCTGTACTGAGAAATGGTACCCCAAATGGCAGTCTTGTATAATGATTCAAACTCTTATGGGTAATAATTCCAGCATATTTCTGGGAATCCTCATCTAATTGCAATTGCAAGTACACATGGCTCATGTCTAGTTTCATGAAGGACAGCCCCCCTGCCAGTTTTGTGTATAAATCCTCGGTGTGAGGGATTGGGTATTTACCCAGCTGTGAAAAAGTGGTTTACCGTTTGTTTAAAATGCCCAGTAAAAGGTTCTCAGTCCAGTTTAAAACCTTGAACATCATGACATTTCAACTTCTCATCCAAGTACTTTTTAAAGATTGTGAGGTTTATCTCCTCAATTATGCTCGCAAGTGGTGCATTCCTTGTGTTTGAGAAGGTTTATCCTCAAACATCCTCTAAATCTCTTGCCTTTCACCTTAGAGTCCCCTTATTACTAACTTCTCAACTGATTATTGAAATAATGAAAGCCTGTCTTTCTCCATCATGAAAATATCAAATTACGCTATTCCCCAACTCTGTAGACCCCCACACCCCCCTGTCAAATGTGGACCAGCTGGAATAAATACATCGAAGAAAATCAGGCGCAGGTTTAATGATACTGGCAGCAGACCCAAAGCACGTGTGTATCACCACCTTCATTTGTTTCTTGTTGCTGAGCTGTGGGCGCTAGAGAAAGCTCAGTGGTTGATAAGAGCAGCAAGGCCCAAGCCAAAACCTCTTGCTCTCCATTAGTGCAGAAGAAAGACATTTAGAACTTACTTCTAATGTAATAGCTGATTTGAGAACCATGATTTTGGCTGCTGAGCACACACTCCAAACACTCACAATTAAATTTCACAAAGTGGTGGCTGGAACAGGTTTTAATCTGTTGGTTTGCATTTGCCCAGGCTGTAACATCAGTTTTAGAGGTATACAACTAGCATGGAGTGAATGTTTATGCATTGTACACTATGTTTACAAAGACAATAGGGTGCCACACCATAGTGTAAATCATGCCATTGCCCTGATTCTACAATCACATCCCCTTACCGCATGGCAACCCAGGACTCACCATTTCCTCCTGGGAGGGGGGAGGTAACAGCAGCAGAAGGTATTTCACACATCTGTGGTTCACAAAAGCAGAAACATGCCTAAGAAAGCAGCTGCCTGGATTCAGAAGCAATTTTTGCCATCTCTATTTCTTAAATATGACTTATTCAGATATTTGAAGAAAAGATCTAAACCTACAAAATTCCTTGGACAGGTCAGGTACCGTTTTGAAGGGACCTTGGTACTCCTTTGGGAATGTTAACAGCAAACATTAATGTATATTAACAGTGGATAAATTCTGTGAAACTATCAGGATGTCAAGCTATTTACACCCTCTACTCTTTACATTTTGATAAAGAAAACAACCTACTGTGTCCTAGTTGACAAAATAGTACTTTCGATTTCAATAGACTGCAGATGCTGGAAGCTAGAATCAATAAATATGGATCTGGAAAAGCACAGCAGGTCAGACAGCATCTGAGGAGCAGGGAAGTCAACATTTTGGGCTGAAACCCATCGTGACAAATGTGTTTAACTCAAAACATTGACTTCCTGCTCCTCGGAAGCTGTCTGACCTGCTGTGCTTTTCCAGCTTCACATTCAATAGATGTTTGTTGACTTAAGTCTGAGAGCTATCATTGTAGGGCTAGTCCTACTTAACTGCTTCTATAACCTATCATTATCACAGTGGGGGAACTGTGGGTTCACAATTTGACTGACAGCTCCAAGTGATTATAAAGGATGTAGCTGCCTTGATATGGGCTATGTTTATCATAGTGTGTTTTTAAAGAGATTAGGTACTTGAAAGAAATGCCATTTTATGAGGGGACTAAGTACTGAGACATCTACATGAATCAAATGGGCTTTTATCAATTAGAGTGTTTCTTTGAATATACTGAAGACTAATAGATACCCAGGCATATTTTACTTCATCTCAGCATAGCTTCTGAGGTCTGCCCATACTGAGTGAGTTCTCATGGAGTATGTAAGGATAAGGCATGGGTTGTCACGTGTTGGTATTAGTTGACAGTAAGATGGCATGGTGTGTTTGAGCGTAGGTTGACATGGATGGTATGAGGTGGCAGGAGTGTTATGAGGCGACAAGTGTATTGAATACAGGAGTTGGGAAGTCATGTTGCGAATGTACAGGCCATTGGTTAGGCCATGTTTGGAATACTGCATTCAATTCTGGTCTCCCTGCTTTAGGAAAGCTGTTGTGAAACTTGAAAGGGTTCAGAAAAATTTTGCAACGACGTTGCCAGGATCAGGCAGTTTGAGCTATAGGGACAGGCTGAATCAGCTGGGGCTCTTTTCTTTGGAGCACTGGAGGACAAGGTGTGGCCTTATAGTGTTCTATAAAATCATGAACAGTATGGATAGGGTGAATAGTCAAGGACTTTTTCCCAGTCCAAAACTAGAGGGCATAGGCTTAAGTTGAGAAGGGAAAAATAAAGAAGGGACCTAAGGGGTAACTTTGTCATGCAGGGGGTGGTGCATGTTTGGAATGAGCTGCCAGTGGAAGTGGTGGAGTCTGGTATAATCACAACATTTAAAAGGAATCTGGATGGGTATATGAATAGGAAGGGCTTAGAGGGATACGGGCCAAACGCGGGCAAGTGAGACAAGATTCATTTAGGATATCTGGTCAGCAAGGATAAGTTGGACAAAAGGATCTGATTCCATCCTGTATAACTCTATGATTCGATGTGTTGGAATAGATGGGGAGCAGGAGGCATATGAGTGAGATGGTGAGGAATGAGTCGAAATAAGGAGTGAAGGCAAGAGTTCCCTAATGCTTTAACTACAAGAACAAATACTGGAACACTGAGCCAAGCCACTTAAAAATAATCCTTGACACTTGGCAGGCCATATATCTCTTCTGATGGTGCCAGTTCCAACTCCAGTTAAAATAATCTTCTTCCACCCACTCACTGGAACAAGTCTGGTCATTTGGGGAAATTTCTCCCAAACCAAATCTGGTGATTCCAAAATTTTTCTGGCTCTGTGCAAATGTCTTGGGAATGGATATTTGGTCCTACGTTAGACCACATTTGCGTGTTTCGAACATACCGCATAGAGAGAGGACAGGTTAATTTCTGAGTCGTAGGTTTCAATACAGTACACAAAATTAGTGTCTGTGGGTTTTATTTGGTGGGCTATAGAAACCTGCAGAAAAGAGAGGACAGAAAGTGAAAAAAAAGGCAGTGAATCCTGAAAAAATTAACAAAGAAACAGAAACCATTGAAAAGACTCAGTCATCAGCATTTATGGAGTGAATAGATGAGTAAGCATTTCAGGTGTAATCTGTTTGTTAAAATTAATTAGACCTGGGAATGTATAATCAGGGATTTAAAAAGCATCGGGAGGAAATAATGAGTTTATACAAGGCACTCATACAGCCTCATCTAGAGTGTTAAGGCATATTAGTTTTTGGAATGATTTAACAGTGAGCATTTCCAAAGACCGGGGCACTGTAGTAGGAGGCAATCAAATCAACAGTCAACTTCTGAGCAGGGAGCAGATGCTGACAATTCTCAATTGTTTACTTTGTAGGCGAAAATATTTAAGGGAGATATACAATGTTTCAAGATTCATTGAGTGAACAAATCCATTAACTATTGATTATTACCATTAACAACTGATCAGCTGCCCATCCATATGAATTAGAAACAGCAGTAGGCCATTCAGCCCCTTGAACCTATTCTGCCATTCAATAAAATCACACTGATCTGATTGAGACCTCTAAGCTGCATTCCAGCCCATCTCTAATTATCTTTCTCCGCATATTCCCACCCTACCACCCTGCTGAACCAACCCAATTTGTTTAACAAGAATCTGTCTCTTGCTGCCTTCGAAAAAAAAATCAAGGCTATGCTTCCAAAAACTTTTCAAGGAGGAGTTCCAAAGATCCATGACACAGGTGAAAAATATTCATCTCGCTTTTGTTACAAATGGGTGACTCCTGATTTTCAAACAGTGACCCGTAGTTCTAGATTCTGTCATAAGAGGAAACTTCGCCTCCACTTCTCCCCTGTCAAGACTCATCGGGAACTTACTTGGTTTGATGAAGTTGCTTCTGAATCTTCTAAACTCCAGCAGATAGAACCAAGCCTGTCCAACCTTGCTTCGTAAGACAACTCACCCATTCCTGGTATGAGTCTCGCAAACCTTCTACGAACTGCTCCCATCACTGTTACATCCTCCCTTGAAATGATAACCAATATGTACTCAGGTGCAGTCTCACCAGAGACCCGTATAATTGAGGTAGAACCTCCTTAGTTCTATATTCAATGCTTTTTGTGGGAAATGACAGCATTCTATTAGGTTTCCAAAATATTTGCTTTCTCTGCATGTTAATTTTTTGTGGTTTACACAAGAGGAGACATATCTATCTGTATACCAGAGCTCTGCAATCTCTCATGATTTAGATAATATGGTGAATTTCTGCTGTGCATCTTGTACATAGCACACACTGCTGCTACTAAATGTTGGTGGTGGAGGAAGTGGGTATTTATGGATGTGGTACCAATGAAGCAGACTGCTTTTGCCTGAATGGTGTTGTTGGAGCTGCAGCCATCCAGGCAAGTGGGGAAAATTCCATCACATTCCTGACTTGTGCCTTGTAGATGGTGGACAGGATTTGGGGAGTCAAGAGATGAGCTACTCACCACAGTGTTCCTAGCCTCTGACTTGCCCTTTTAGCCATTGTGTCTATATAGTGAGTCCATTTGAGTTTTGGTCAATGGTGACTCTCAAGATGTTGATAGTGGGAGATTCAGTGTTGGTCACACCAGTGAATGTCAAGGGGCAGTGGTTAGATTGCCTTGGTGATGGTCATTATCTGGCATTTGTGTGGTGTGAATATTACTTGCCATTGACAGCCTACACCTGGATACTGTTGTATTTGAATATGGACTGCTTCAATATCTAAGGAGTCACGGGCGGTGCTGGACATTGTGCAATCATCACCGAACATCCCCACTTCTGACTTTATTATGGAAGGAAGATCATTGATGAAGCAGCTGATGATGGTAGGGCTGAGGACACTACCCTGAGGAACTCCTGCAGAGATGTCCTGGAGCTGAGATGACTGACTTCCAACAAACAAAGCCATCTTCTTAATATCTATTGATTCCATTTTTGCTAGGGCTGCTTGATGCCACACTTGGTTGAATACAGCCTTGATGTCAAGGGCTGCCACTCTCACCTGTCTTTTGGAATTTAGCTCTTTTGCTCATGTTTGAATCAAGGCTGTAATGAGGTCAGGAGCTGAGGTCCCCTGGCAGAGCCCAAACTGGGCATCACTGAACATTTTATTTCTGAGCAGGTGCTGCTTGATAGCACTGTTGATGACAGCTTCCATCACTTTACTGATGATCGAAAGTAGACTGATGGGACGGTAATTGGCCGGATTGGATTAGTCCTGCTTCTTATGTGCATTGCTAAGATATACCTAGGCAATTTGCCACATTGCCTCCAGTGTCTCCAGGCGTTTCTTGATATCACGTGGATTGAATCAAATCGGCTGAAAACTTGTATCTGTGATGGGGACTACTGGACGAGGCCAAGATGGATCATCCACTCAGCACTTCTGGTTGAAGATTGTGAATGCTTCAGCAGTAGCTTTTGCACTGATATGCCGGGCCCTTCGATCTCTGAGAATGGGGATATCTGTGTAGCCTCCTCATCCAGTGAGCTGTTGAATTGCCCACCACCATTCATGACTAGATATGGCAGGACTGCAGAGCTTAGACTTGAAAGAATCATCGAGCCATACAGTATGGAAACAAACACTTCCGTCCATCCAGTCCTTGTCGATCGAGTTTCCCAAACAAAATTAGTCCCATTTACATAAGAACATAAGAACTAGAAGCAGGAGTAGGCCATCCGGCCCTTCGAAACTGCTCCGCTATTCCATAAGATCATGGCTGATCTTTTTGTGGACTCAGATCCACTTACCCGCGCTTTCACTGTATCCCTTAATTCCTTTATTGTTCAAAAATAATCTACCTTAGCTTTAAAAATGTTTACTGAAGTAGCGCCAACTACCTTACTGGGCAAGGCATTCCATAGATTAACAACCCTCTGGGTGAAGAAGTTCCTTCTCAATTCAGTCCTAAATTTGCCTGCATTTGGCCCACAACCCTCTTCACCTTTCCTATTCATGTAGCTGTCCAAATGTCTTTTATGTGTTGTATTTTTATCACTTCCTCCGGCAGTTCATTCCATGTGCACGTGACTCTCTGTGTGAAAAAGTTGACCGTTGGTTGTGGGATCACTTAGCTCTGTCTATCACTTGCTGCTAATGCTGTTTGGTGTGCAAGTCGTCCTGTTTGGTAGCTTCGCCAGGTTGACACCTCATTTTTATGTATGTCTGGCATGCCCTTCTGCACTCTCCATGTACCAGGGTTGATCCTCTGGTTTGATGGTAATGGTTGAGTGGGGGATATACCGGGCCATGAGGCTACAGATTGTGCTGGAGTACAATTCTGCAGCTGTTGATGGCCCACAGCGCCTCATGAATGCCCAGTCTTGAGGTGCGAGATCTGTGCGAAGTCTGCCCCATTTAGCGCGGTGATAGTGTCACACAACATGATGGAGGGTATTCTCAATGTGAAGGTGGGACTTTGTCTCCACAAATATTGTGCAGTGGTCACTCTTACCGATACTGTCATGGACAGGTGCATCTGCAGCTGGCAGATTAGTAAGGAAAAGGTCAAGTATGTTTTTCCCTCTTGTTGGCTCCCTCACCACCTGCTGCAGACCCAGTCTAGCAGCTATGTCCGTTAGGACCCGACCAGCTCGATCAGTAGTGCTGCTGCCGAGCCACTCTTGGTGGTGGACATTGAAATCCCCCAACCAGAGTACATTTTGTGCCCTTGCCATCCTCACTGCTTCCTCCAAGTATTGTTCAACATGGAGGAGTACCGACTCATCAGCCAAGGGAGGATGGTACGTGGTAATCAGCAGGACGATTCCTTGCCCTTGCTTAACCTGATGTCATAAGTTTTCTTGGGGTCCAGAGTCAATGTTGAGGACTCCCAGGGCAACACCCTCCCGACAGTATACCACTGTACCGCTACCTCTGCTAGGTCTGTCCTGCTGGTGGGACAAGCAGGTGATGGTGGTGTATGGGACATTATCTGTCAGGTATGATTCAGTGAGTACGATGATGTCAAACTGTCGCTTGATCAGCCTGTGAGACAGCTCTCCCAATTTTGGCACTAGACCCCAGCTGTCAGTAAGGAGGACTTTGCAGGGTTGTTAGGGCCGTTTCTGCCGTTGTCTTTTCCCGTGCCTAGGTTAATGCCAGGTGATCTATCTGGTTTCTTTGCTGAGACTTCATAGCAATTGATATAACTGAATGGCTTGCTAGGCTATTTCAGAGGACAGTTGAGAGTCAACCATATTGCTGTGGGTCTGGAGTCACATTCAGGCCAAACCAGGTGAGAGTGGCAGATTTCCTTCCTTGAAAGGCATTAGTGAATCAGATGTGCTTTTCTGTCAATTGGTAATGATTTCACGGTTGTGAATTGATCTGCTGTGGTGGGATTTGATCTCTGGTCCCCAGAACATTAGCTAAATTTCTGAATTAATAGGTCTAGTGATTAAATCATTAGGCCATCGCCTATCCAATTAGCTTATTTTTAAAGCATTTTAAGTTACATTTGGTGAATGTGTAGAACAGACTGGCCAGGAGTTAATGTAGAAAACAACCAGCCTCTGGGATCCATTATCATTTTTGATCCTTTATTTTCCTGCTTTTTTTAAGCTGTTTAAATTATTGAAGAGCAATGAACTAATAAAGAATAGAAAGTTAGAAAGCATGACATTAATAAAGACAATCACACTGATGTTACACATCACACTTACAACAAAATAATTAAATAGCATACTGCAGTTTGGGATGCCCAGAGGTTGTGAAAGGCATTATTGAAATTTTTATTTACTATCCATATGGGCTCACAGCTCATTGTCATGAGCAGCATAAACAGTACAGCTCTTCCTAAGAGGAAAACAATTACCCTAAGGCTGTTATGTATGTACATGACTCGCATTGAATGGGCAAAGGTGCAATTAAAGCCACAAAATTACAGTTTGCAATATTATTTGGCAAATTTATCACATTCCTATTCACCACTTTAATGAAGTTCTTAACCTATTGCAAAAATCTATCTGGCAATGAATATTTCCATTAAAAGAGAGGAAAGCAACATCCTACTAAGACTAACCTCAGCATCTGAAACTTCTAGAATCGGGATTCATTATTTTTAAGCAGGGGAATGAAATGAGATTGTGCTGTGTCGTTATATATGAAGTGTGACAATCGATATTTTTCATTTCGGAAATGAAAACAAACATTGAAAATATGATTGTGCTGGCAAAGCAGACTTATACAGTCATGACTGAATGGATAGTACTCTTGCTTTTGAATCAGATGGTTGTCGGTTGAAGCCCAACAGAAAAGCTAAGCCGACACCCACAGAACGTAGACCAGTACAACGCTGGTACTCCAGTCAGTACTGGGCACTCTACTCTCATAGAAGCTGCCTTTAAGATGTCACTTTAAACTAAGACCTTGTCTGTTCTCTCAGACAGATACAAATTAGACTACTTCGTAAGAAAATACGCAATCATCCACCCACCAACTCCAGCTTTTAGCCGCTATTTATCCCTCAATGTTACTGGAAAAAGCAATTTACTTACTGCATTGCTGTTTGTGAGTTCTTGCTCAATAGTCAATATAATTCAATAAGTAGATTGGTAGCTGATTGAATATCCTGAAGTCATGAAATATACTACATAAATCCAAACCTTTTAAAATAAGTTCACCTTCTCAGTTGTAAGAGTACATGGCCTAATTTCACCTCCTCAGTTCTAAGATTACACAGCCTAATTGACCCTAAAGCCGGCTGTAAACTTGGTGCAATTTCTCCCTTGCCCCCACCTTCCTTTTCGAGGAAATTGTGTCACATGACTTGAATTCCATGGTGGAATCAAACCCGGTTTATACATGCAGGGATAGTAGGAACTGCAGATGCTGGAGAATCTGAGATAACAAGGTGTAGAGCTG
>JAHRHZ010000249.1:20731598-20845956 GCA_024137785.1 Ginglymostoma cirratum
CTAGGCTTCCTGCTCCTCTGATGCTGCTTGGCCTGCTGTGTTCATCCAGCTCTACACCTTTTTACCTCTTATGCATGCAGGGAATCCTTTGCAAATGGGTGACAAAGTCATTAAACTTGAACTGCTCAATATGCAGTCTATACACAAGTGAAATCATAGATTTATAGGAGAGCTTAAGCGTAGGCAAACTCAGTGTACAAGTAGACCATTTGGCCCCTCAAGACACCTCCACCATTTCATGGGTGACATGATTTTGTTCACAACTCCACATTGCAGCCTACTCCGCAGTAACCTTTGACTTTGTTGTTAGTCAAGAATCTATCTACCTCTGCCTCAGCACTCTATCTACCTCCACGTTACATTCCATCTGCCCATTTTTTGCTCACTCACTTAACCTATCCATAGTCTCCTTTTTGTTCAATGATGTATATCAGGGTAACTAATCTGTAGTTTCTGGCCTGTGTATAATCTCCTTTTTGAGTAAAGGAGTCATATTCACTATTTTCCCATCAGATAGGACATTTTCCAACTATAAAGAATTTTGGAAAATTAAAACTATTGCATCGACAATGTCAGCAGCCACTTTTTTAAAGACCCCTGGAAAACTTGTCGGATTTTATATGTCTCATCACTTTCTCACTCCTGTCTCCATTGAGATTGTAATTGATTTAAGTTCCTCTGTCACTGCCATCTCCTGATTCAGAACATTTCTGAGCTGTTACATGCATACTCTCCAATGGAGACAAATTACCAAATATCTGTTCATTTGCCATTTCCATATTTGCCAATAATAATTCCCAAGATGCATTGACTGGGGGATGAATGTTTACTTTACTTACTGTTTTCTTTTTTAAATAACTGTGAAAACTTTAACTATTTGTTTTTAAATTCTTCTAGCTAGATTACTCTTATACTCTAATTTTCCCCTCCTTAAAAGTCCTTCAGTCATTTTTTGCTGTTCTTTATGTTTTGTCCAATCCTATAATTTGCCACTCATTTTTATCAATTGGATTCTTATTCTTTCAATTTGCTCTAATCTTTTAACTTTCTTCAATAGCCATGGATGGCTTGTCCCTCCCTTTTCTGAGTATTCAGAAATATCTTCTTGAAAGTTTATCACATCCAAACTGACCTATCCCTTTACTTAATTTTCCCGCTTGCTTTAGCCAGCTCTATATTCAAACCCTCATAATTACCCTTGTTTATGTTTAAAACACTAGGCCTAGATCCATTCCTCTCTCCCTCAAATTAAAGATGAAATGCAATCATGTTAAAATCACTCCTGCCTAAGGGTGCTTTCACATAGCCTCCATTCATTAATTCTGACACACTGCACATAACCAGATTTGGTTAGCTGAAGAACATACTACAAAAGGAAACTGTCCTGGAAATATTTCATATGCTGAACATCTAGCCTACCTTTGCTAGTTTGATTTGTCCAACCTATATTTAGATTCACATCATACATCATATTGCAGTGCCTTTCTTACATGCTCCATTTATTTATTCTTGTATATCCTGTCCTACAGTGTAACTATTTGTTAGGGAGTCTAAAAACAGCTCCTGCAATTGACTTCTTACATTTAGAGATAGTAGAAATTGCCGATGCTGGAGCCTGAGATAACAAGGTGTAGAGCTGGAGGAACACAGCAGACCAGGCAGCATCAGAGGAGCAGGAAAGCTGACATTTCGGGCCTAGACCCTTCATCAGAAAAAAATCAGATTTTTTCTGATGAAGTGTCTAGGCCCAAAACGTCAAGCTTTCCTGCTCCTATGATGCTGCTTGGCCTGCTGTGCTCATCCAGCTCCACACCTTGTTATCTCAGGTTCTCCAGCATCTGCAGTACCGATTATCTCAGAAAATTTAATGGTTGTTAAGAAGGCGTATGGTGTGTTGGCTTTCATAGGCAGGGGGATTGAGTTTAAGAGCCACGAGGTTATGCTGCAGCTCTATAAAACTCTGGTTAGACCACGCTCGGAAGATTGTGTTCAGTGATGGTCACCTCATTATAGGAAGGATGTGAAAGCTTTAGAGAGGGTGCAGAGAAGATTTACCAGGATGCTGCTTGAACTGGGGGCAGGCCTTATGAGGAAAGGTTGAGGAAGCTAGGGATTTTCTTGTCAGAGCAAAGAAGGATGGTGACTTGATAGAGTTATACAAGATGATAAGAGGCGTAGATAGAGTGGATAGCCAGAGACTTTTTTCCCAGGGCAGAAATTAACGTTACAAGGGGGCATAATTTTAAGGTGATTGGAGGAAGATATAGGGGAGATGTCAGAGGTAGGTTCTTTACACAGAGAGTGTAAAGAAACTCAGAAATCACATGACACCAGGTTATAATCCAATAGATTTCTTTGAAATCACAAGCTTTTGGAGCATAGCCCCTTCGTCAGGCCACGCTCCGAAAGCTTGTGTTTTCAAATAAACCCTTTGGGCTATAACCTGGTGTTGTGTGACTTCTGACATTCACATTTCTTAAGCCATTGTAGTCTCCATACTGTGTAATACGCTTTGGATGATGATTTAAATTCATGGCTTTAGCTTCAAGTGCATAACTGACCCCAAGACGTGCTAAGTACTTCAATATATCATCCTTTGAAGAAGCAGTTCAAACTCCCTCAATGACCCTTGATGCCCTTTCATTCTCAATGACCTTTGCCCATGTCCAGGCACATCATATTGATGATCCTTCAGGAAACCTGTCTTCCACTCAGTTACTGTTAACCAGAGAATTATAGTATTCAAAGAAACAAAGCACAGATGCCTTGTCAATAACTGGGCATAATGGTGCTTTCCAAGGTTTTATCTTCTCTAAGTCTCTAGAGCATTTGGAATGAATTTCTTCCTGCTGCCTGTCACCAAAAGCTTCGTGACACTAACTTAAAAACAAAGTGCACAGGGTTAAAGTTACATGTATTATTATCAACAGACAAGAAACAACATTGTTGCAGCTCTCTGCCTTGAGCACTACCCACTCAGAGCTCCCGATACCAGTTGACAGCTGTGTGCTACTTTCTTTGATTATTACAGGGACTGGACAGAAAATGTAAAGGACCAGAAACAGGTTCAGAACAGAACAGGAGTTACCCTGAATGTATATAGAGGTAGGAGCACTGCACTTCCTCTTTCGCTGTCTAGATTGTTAAGTATTCAGAAAATCAAAGGATAACACCTTTAACTTTGTATTTCAAAGATTATTTCCAAAATCGTTTCAGTCCATCACAATTTTCCCTTTAAAAATCTGAGTGTCATCTCCCTAGATCATTACACAACCTCCCGTGGCATGGAACCATGCAGGTGAGGAAAGTATTGGATTCAGTCCATCATCTATATCTCGTTCCCCAGCCATTCTGCCCCTCCACCTCTCCCTCCTCCTCTAAGGCGGACCTAAAGCTGACCTCCTTAACTTTTGGCTGCTTGACCTCATGGTTCTTATTTAAGCTTGGCACAGTTGTTTCCTAACCTAAGTTCCTCCATCTCAAACTGAATGCTAAATCCTAAGGTAACAAGATGCAGAGCTGGATGAACACAACAGGTCAAGCAGAACCAGAGGAGCAGAAAGGCCGACGCCTCGGGCCTTGACCCTTCTTCCCATTTCTGAAGAAGGGTGTAGGCCTGAGGCGTCGGCCTTCCCCCTCCTCTGGTGCTGCTTGGCCTGCTGTGTTCATTCAGCTCTGCATCTTATTATCTCAGATTCTCCAGCATCTGCAGTTCCTACTATCGCTAAATTCTAAGGGATTTTTTACTCTTTCCTCCATCCTCTATTCTAAGCCCTGTAAAATAAAAGAAATTGCCTTCAAATCCGATTTCAATTTTCTGAATTCAGCATATATTTGAGTCTCTGCCAATTGTTCCAAGCTGTCAGCAACATTTTCTCAAAATCCCCATCTCCTTCACTTTCCCCACATTTCTTCCAAGAAACTCAAAACGTCCTCTCAGTCTGTCAGTGCACCCTCTCAATCAATCAATCTGTGTCCTCATTTCCACTAAGTTGTTGCAGCTTTGGGATCATGTCTTTTGATACTGTTTAGTCATTGTCCTTGTCTTTCTCTAAGTCAATTAATTCCACATCTGAGAGTACCCTCTGTATTCAGGGAAGTGGTTGAAACAAGACTATATGCGCAGACTACTTTTGTAAAAACAGACATAACGCACCTCGAATGAAAACAAATTCGATTGTTGTGTTTTTTTTGTATTTTCCCAGGAATGTAGTCTTCCAGATAGCAGAAGACTGATATCTGGAAGACTGCATTCTCATAATATAGAAAAAATTATGTTATTTAAAATAGCTACAAGTCTGTGTCAAGTCTGAGCTGGCATAAGGTATGGTTTGGCTGCCTGTAGAGTTTAACATTGTAACTTTAGCAATCATCATCTGCAAGCAGTCAATTTCTCAGCTTGTGCCAGTGAGCCAGAACCATTTCAAGGTAAATCCAGGTCATTGGAGCCTATTCTGGGAAAGTCACCATTTTACTGGTACTCCAAGTGCTCACTGTCTGAACAATTATGTTAAATTCTGATTCCACTTTCCAACATTTCATACAGTCCACAGCACTGTACCATTTCCAAATAGTGAATTAACTTCTAAGTTATAAACTTGTTGACAATCATATCCCATCATATTCTAGAGGTATTGTGGCATACCTAACAATATTAGACATGAATTGCATTGAGTTTTCTCGCTTCATACGTGACATCTGATTTTCTTCCCCCAGCTCCTGCACATATACACCAATAGCTTACTCCACCTCACCAGATCTAAACTTGCTTTCATCTCATGCCCTCAAATAAGATTAATGGACCGGACCTTTCCCTCAGCACAGGTCCAATTCTGGACAAGGCCTTGTTTCTGAAAGTAGGAGTGTCAACCTAAGTGTAGCTATGGGTCTGAGAGGTCTGCAGTAATAGAACAGAGAACTGTACAGCACAAGAATAGACCCTTCAGCCCACAATGTTGTGCTGAACATGATGCCAAATTAAACTAATGAAGCAGACAGCTCTGGGCTCTCTGGTAAGATAAACTGACAAGGACAGAATCATTCAGGTACCGTATGAATTAAACCATTTACAGAAGAAGCGATTAGAGAAGGATGCGAACCCACGCATAGAGAACTCTTGGCCATAAGCAGTGAGGCCCCTTTGATGGAACGATAAGTGAGCAAAGAAGACACAGGAAGGTGAAGCAGTGGGAGAAAAGAACATACATCTGTTTCATCTGCTTACAGTTTTGCTGCTTGAGTTGTGTCTCTGGAAGTAAGAAGAAATGATAAAGAGATCGCAACCAGGTGGCACAGATCTCCACGTTTTTCTCCTCTGTTCAGAAAGTAAGCATTATGTGGATGTGAAGCAGAGGCAAATCTGAGAAATAATGTTCTTGCCATGTGTGACTTTCCCATTTTGAATATGAAAGAGGAAAAGGCTGAGGTGTTTTTTAAATGGCCAGTAACCTTTGGTATCTAGAGGGATTTTAGTGACCCTGAACATGAATCAAAGAAAGTTAACACGCAGATGCAACGGGCAATTAGGTCACCAAGTGGATGTTAGCCATCATTCAGTGGAGACCTGCAGGTATAATTAAGGAAGTTCTGCTACAATGGTGCAGGTTTTGGACAGGCCTTAAGTACTGTGTAAAGTCTAAGGAAGGGCATATTTGACTTGAGAAGGGACAACAAAGGTTCACAAGATTGGCTTCTGGGGTGAGGTGTCTGTCTTATGAATAGAACATAACTTTACTCTCCACATTTTAAACATATAAGACGTGATCTCTTTGAAACAGAGATTTTGGAAGGATTGAAGTGTAGGAGCTGAGAGGCTGTTGTGGTTAGAAAATCTAGAACTGGGTCATAGTCTCCATTGACCATGTCAGCCATTTAGAATGGAAATGAGGAGTAATTTCTTCATTCAGAGAGCTATAAATCTTTAGAGTTTTCTACCTTAGAGAGCTGCAAATGCTGAGGCTTTGAGTGAAATGAAGACATGGATCAACAATGGGGAGGTGATGACCGAGTGGTATTATTGCTGAACTGTTAATCCAGAGACCCAGGTAATGTTCTGGGGGCCTGGGTTCGAATCCCACCACAGCAGATGGCGAAATTTGAATTCAATAAAAATATCTGGAATCAAGAGTCTAATGATGACCATGAAGACATTGCTGGTTGTTGGGAGGAAAAAAACCCCATCTGGTTCACTAATGGCCTTTAGGGAAGGAAACTGCCATCCTCACTTGGTCTGGCTTACATGTGACTCCAGACCCACAGCAATGTCGTTGACTCTCAACTGCCCTCTGGGCAATTAGGGGATGGGCAATAAATGCTGCCTGGTCAGTGACACCCTCATCCCATTAATGAATTAAACAAAACAGGTTATTTGATGTGAAAGATAAAAGAGAATTGGAGAAAGGGTGGGATGGTGGAATAGAAACTCAGCCATGTTTTCATTGAATGATGAAGGAAGCCTAACGTGTCCAATGGCCTACCTCTGTTTCTAGTTTTTAAGCTCTAATATTATCATAGCCTAATCCTTACCATCTATCCATGTTGATAAATGCTTTTCAGCCATCGTGAAAATGATTTTGGTTGATTTTTGCTGTCTAGCCTGATGGCATTCAAGTTAAATCCAGTAACCGAATTGTCACACCAGTTGAAAACAGCTTACTTAAAACAAAGTAGATTCCTACTCAAGTTTTAGAAAGGATTTTATTTTAAAAAGTTACCATAAAGCAAGCTTCTGAGAAACTAGCACAGGACTGAAAAGAAGAATAATGTGAGACATTATTGGGACTATAATTGAATCCATGGCATGCCAGTACGAGCAATGGTGTTTAGCTGCAGTCAGGTTGGTCTTGGAGTGGCATTATCAAACAAAGAACATAGAGCAGCACAAAAACACACCGTTTGGCCTATCATGTCTGCACCAACAGATGCCATACTAAACTAATCACATTTGCCTGCACATTGACCATATCCCTCTAATCTCTGCCTGTTCATGTGTCTGACTAAATGCCTCTTAAACTTTGCTCATGTATCTGCTTCTACCACCTCCCTTGGCAGTGTGTTCCAGGCACCTACCACCCTCTCTGGGTTTAAAAAAAAATTCTCACACATTTCCTTTAAATTTTCCCTCTTTCACCTCAAATCTATGCCCCCCTAGTATTTGACATTTCCACACTGGGAAGAAGACTCTGACCTCCAGCCTACCATGCCTCTCATAATTTTAAATAATTCTATCAGGTTGCCTTCGATGCTCTAGCGAAAACAATCCAAGTTTGTCCAACCTCTGTGAGTTATAAAGCCATAGATGTCTACAGCATGGAAACAGGTCCTTCAGCCCAACTTGCACATGCCGTCCAGTTTTCACAATTAAACTAATCCCATTTGTCTGTGTTTGGTCCATATTCCTCCATACCACTCCCATCTATGTACCTGTCTAAATGTTCCTTAAATGACAAAATTGTGCTCGCTTCCACCAATACCTGTGGCAGCCCATTTCAGACACTCATCACCCTCTGTGTCAAAGAATTGCCCCTCTGGACCCATTTGTATCTCTCCCCACTCACCTTAAACCTCCTCTAGTTTTAGACTGCTCTACCATGGGGAAAATCTATTGGCTATCTACCTTATCTATGTCTCTCATGATTTTATAGTCACCCCTCAGTCTCCTACGCTCCAGGGAAAAAAGTCCCAGCCTATCCAGCCTCTCCTTATAACCCAAACCTTCCAGTCCATGTAACAATCTGGTGAATCTTTGCTGCATTCTTTCTAGTTTAATAATATCCTTTCTATTACAAGGCAACCAGAACTGCACACAGCACTCCAAATGTGGCTTTGCCTATGTCTTGTACAGCTGCAACGAGGCATCCCAACTTCTATACTCAGCACTCTAACCAATGAAAGCAAGCACGCCGAAAGCCTTCTTCACCACCCTGTCTACCTGGAATTCCACTTTCAAGGAACTATGAACCTGTGCCCCTAGATCTCTTTGTTCTATAACACCCCCCAGGCCCTACCACTGATGTGTAAGTCTGCCCTGGTTTGACTCACCAAAATGCAACACCTTGCGTTTATCTAAATTAAACTTCATCTGCCATTCCTCAACCCACTGGCCCTCACTGCATTCCCAGATAACTTTCTTCACTCAGAGATAATAGGTACTGCAGATGCTGGAGAATCCGAGATAACAAGGTGTGGAGCTGGATGAACACAGCAGGTCAAGCAGCATCATAGGAGCAGGAAGAGTCTGGGCCCGAAGCATCAAGCTTTCCTGCTCGTGTGATGCTGCTTGGCCTGCTGTGTTCATCCAGCTCCACACCTTGTTATCTAACTTTCTTCACTGTCCACTGTACCACCAATCTAGGTATCATCCACAAATTTACCAACGATACCACCTAAATTCTCAACCACATCAATTATATAAATGATGAATAACAGTGGACCCAGCACCGATCCCTGTGACACACCATTGGTCATAGGCCTCCAGTCTGAAAAACAACCCTCGAACACCACCATCAGTCTTCTACTGTCAAGCTAATTTTGCAGCCAATTAGCTAGCTCTCCTTAGATTCCATGAGATTTAACTATACTCAAAAACCTACCATGTGGTACCTTGTCAAAGGCCTTGCAAAAATCCATGTGGACAACCTCTATTTTATTACCCTCATGTATTTTCTTGGTCACCCCTTCAAAAATCTCAATCAAATTCATAAGATGTAATTTCCCACGCACAAAGCCATTCTGACCATCCCAAATGAATGCTTGCCTCTCCAAATACCTGTAGACTCTGTCTCTCAGAATCTTCTCTCCCAACTTACACAGCACAGATGTTAGGATCACCAGCCTATAGTTCCCGGGCATTTTCCTGCAGCCTTTCTTAAATAATGGCATAACATTAGCCTTAATGTTAGGTCTCCTTATACCTTATACACTCCGATTTAGGCAACATCCTGGTAAACCTCTTTTGCACCCTCTCCAAAGACTCCACATCCTTCCTACAGTGTGGCAACCAGAGCTAAACTTAATACTCCGAATGTGGCCGAACTAAAATTTTATACAGTGCAGGCTATTCAGGCCTTTGAGCTTAGTTCCGAGGAAGGTTCACCGGACCCAAAACGTTAACTCTGTTTTTTCCTTCACAGGTGCTGCCAGACCTGCTAAGCTTTTCCAGCAACTTCTGTTTTTGAGGCCTTTGAGCTTGATCTTCCATTTAATTAGACTGCGGCTGATCTGTGCTCACCTTTGCTTTATTGTTCTTGACAAATTAACCAAATAAAATTCTATAATGTCCCTCCTGCAAGTAGCAATCAACCCACCTTCCTGGAAGCAAAATATCAAAATTTCATGACTTGCTGTGAAAAATGACTTCCTCATTTCACTTCTAAAAGGCTGAGGTTAGTTTTGACATTTTTAACATTTTTAACATCATTTTGACACACAAGTCAGGGATGTGATGGAATACTCCCCACTTGCCTGGATGGGTGCAGCTCCAACAACACTCAAGAAACTTGACAGCATCCAGGATAAAGTAACCCGCTTGATTGACACTCCATCCACACGCACCCACTCCTTTCATTACTGACACTCAGTGTCATCCACAAGATGCACTTCAGAAATTCACCAAAGATTCTTAGATAGCACCTTCCAAACCCACAACCACTTCCATCTGGAAGGACAGGGCAGCAGATACATAGCAACATCACCAGCTGCAAGTTCCCCTCCCCATTATCCTGATTTGGAAATGTATCGCTGTTCCTTCATTGTCACTGGGTCAAAATCCTAGAATTCCCTACCTAAGGGCATTGTGGGTCAACCTCCAGTATATGGGCTGTAGTGGTTCAAGAAGGCAGCTCACCACCACCTTCTCAAGGGCACCTGGGGATGGGCTTTAAATGTTAGCTCACCCATGTCCAATGGGTGAAATAAAACAAAACATTCCATCCTACTAACAGCAAAATCTTGGAAGATGGTAGAAATCTGTAATAAAAACAGAAAGGAGAGAGAAAAACAGAGTTAACGTTTAGAGTTCAACTCTAAAGAAGAGACATTGTACTCTAAATGTTTAACACTGTTTCTCTTTCCACAGATGCTGCCAGACCTGCTTTGTTTATCCAGCACCTTCAGTTTTATTTAATATTGTAACCGCTTGTTCTGGAATATCTTACCAGAAGAAATATGTTCTCAGTGTCCATTCCATTGAGTCTCTTTACCTTTTTAAATTCAAAAGAGTGCGTGCCAAATTTACACAGCTTGTCTTGATACAAGAATGCTTTACTTCAGGATCATTCTGGTGAATATACAGTGCAATACCTCCAAGACAAATCTATCCTTCTTGGATATCGATGTAAAAATGCAAATGTGATACCCTACCTTAGAGTTGGACCAAACCTCTGTACCACTAACTCAGCACTTTCTTATTTTTCTATTCCAGCCCACTTAAAATAAAGTCTAACATTCCATTCGCCTTTTTGCTTTTATCCTGTGCCTGTTGACTAGCTTTCCATGATCTGTTCACCAAGGATATTTGAATCTTATGCGCCCTTCAGAGGTCAAGTTTGCCTTTCTCGGCCCTAAGGTGGATGAGTTCATCATTTCAACATGGAAACTCATTCCAGTAAAGTCTTGTCTGCTCACCTGATTCCTTTGCAATGCTTTCTCCCCCCATGAGGGAATAGTCCTGGACCACATTCTTTCTCGAGGTTTGCAGCAGCCATAAGGAAGAAAGGCGGATTTGTATTTGTACAGTACGTTTGAATTCTCTAATGGAGTTTACAGCCAATAAAGTGTTTTTAAGGTGTTGTCATTGTTCTCATTTACAGTTTGCCTTTGGTGCTTCCACCTTTTTAACTAACTTCCAACAATGAATCAATAACTTTTGAAGACATTTGCTGAAGAGTATCAAATAAAATAAACTCTATGGCCAATGCCTATGTTTTAACCATTGCAGATTTCAATCTAAGACTGAAGCATTTTGTCCCTCTTCCCCTTTCTACCACACACAGAGTAGAACAGGAAACTGCTAGAACAGTCACACCAGGTCCTGACATCAAGACGCCTCTGAAACTATGTTTGATTCAGAAAAGAAATGCATAACACAATGTAACTCAAGGGTACATTTTAGTATGGTTATTATCAATAAAGAAAAACATTTACATTTTGTTGGCAGTGCGTGCAGAACCTAAATGAACAGGCCTTTTGATAAGAATGTTTTCACATGCCTGAAGGGGATGAGGTATTTGGAGATTAATCACAAGTGCAGATTTGACTGTGCTCCCATGCAACATGTGGAGATGTTTTCGCTTCTACACTTTAAAAGATATAATTGTTTTGCCTGAATTCCTTCTTTACCCCACCCCACCCTGAGAGAATCTTGCTGGGGTAAGCTGTATAACAAGGTTTGACAGTGAAATTTTGGCAGGAATTCACCAGAAATGCACGGCTTTCCTCATTTGACACCCATGGAAGTCTATTTTGCACATAAATAACAACCACAAGTGACAGCCATAGTTGAATTTTGCTTCACCATTTTGGCCAGCCATTGCCCAACATCCAAGGTCAATTCAATCATCACAGGCCTGGGCTAATTATCTCACTACTCACTCCCTTTACCAACTGATCTAGTGCGGAAATGCCAAAAAAAGCTGGCAAGTGTTTGTACTAATGACAAATGAAACAATTTGGAACAAATATTTTGTTCAATATTCAACCCCATTGAGCATTATTGGCTTTCTGTAATCTCATGTTGCATTATATCACCCTCTTTTTCTTTTACAAATCCCTGAATGCCTACTGGATACTCACCTACATAATCTTATCTCGAGATAATTCCTCCAACACCAGGTTTCTTTTCATTCCTTACTGTCCCAATACCACTCTTTCAGTCACAATTTTTGCCTTCACCATCTTCAGAAACTTCCTTAGAATGCTTATCTTCGACTGTACTTCTGTGTCTTTATCCTAACTTGTTTCCTGATCTGCATTCTGCATTTTATTTCTCCTTTCACCTGAAAAAAAGAATGTCTTACATTTATAGAGCCACATCTTATGACCTCACGGCCTATGAAGTTCTTTTGAAGTGTAGGCACTGTTGTCCAGTAAAGTGATCTACAACAAAAATAGAAATTGCTGGGAATCCTCAACATCTGTGGAAAGAAAGCAGAATTAATGCTTTGGGTCCAGTGACCTTTCTTCAGAACTCAGTGGTCTACGATGAAGCCGGCTGTCCAAGGAAAATAGTAGAAATATTGGGGGTATATTCTACACTTTGGTAAGTGGCAGTCCCCAGCTCATGATTTTCTATCCATTAACGTTACTGAATGGAAAGGAAAAATCAAGTTGTGACGTATACATATCTCAGTACGTATCAGACCTTGGAATCTTCTTGTTACATTGCTGAGTATTACACTGCAGAGAAAGAGAAGTTCTATTTTTACAGATGTTAAATATCACAATTCCAAAAGTACCATGATGAAATAGCAACTTGTAGTTAAAACAAGAAGCATATTAATGATTAGAGAACAGAAGCTTTTTATTTGCCCTCTTCGCTGATAAATGGCCTCAAGTGTGTAATATTTTCAGTCTTTATTACCTTCACATGAATAAGCCTTTCATTTAAACTATTCAAAACACACACATGCAAAGTATATTTCCAGGGCATATTGTGCATGCTCTGAGCATTCCTCCAAAGTGAAAAATTTTTGATCGTCTAATTAGGTGCTTAAACCAATTAGTGGAACTGCCAGCACCAATGGTGGGAGGGGGGGAAATACTTCCCTTTTTTGTAATCTGTAGCTGTCATCTACAGCCATGCTAAATGAGTGAATTGGATTGTTTTCTTGTTTACTTTTAACAGCATCAATAAAGTTTTGTTGGGCTGTGCCCATCCATCATATTGATGATCAATGTTCAGCTGTGTAAGACAGATGACTAGACAGCTGTGCATGGCTGAATAATTGATGATGATCCCTGGAAGCTCACAAATATATCATGCAATTAATCACAAGGACAAAGAGCCCCATTTTCAGACTACACAGCCTACTCACACTTGTCTTCAACGTCAATGTTCTCCAGTTGTGTGAAATTCCTGATTTTTTTCTATTTAAAGCAGACTCCTGCTGTTTGGAAAGATTATGAGTCTGTGAATGAAAAACACCATTAAATGAGCACTTGTCTCTTGTGCTTTAACAGCTAGTGGGTAGCTGGAAAAATTAACAACTAATTCCTGAATATTGCTGGTAAGGGAGAGGTGTTGCCTAACCTTTTTAACTTGTGCTCATCAGGAGCCAATACAAGAATGCCAAGTTTCAGTTGATCCTCAATATATATTACAAGGGAAAAGGGTGCTGGTTGGCAAGTCAGCTCTGAATAAAAGAACAAAGAACAATACAGCATGGGAATATGCTCTTCAACCCACCAAGTCTACGCCAACACATAGAGATTGCAAGAACTACAGAAGCTGGAGTCAGAGTCAACACAGTGTGGAGCTGGAGGAACACATCAGGCAGCATCAGAGCAGCAGGAAAGTCAACATTTCAGGTTGGGACCCTGGTCCTCCAGCTCCACAAATGCATTGATTGTGCCAACACATTCTGCCTTTCTAAACTAAAACCCTTTTGCTTCTATGGGGTCCATATCCCTCTATTCCCTGCCTATTCATGTATCTATCCAGATGCCTCTTGAACATTGCTGTCGTACCTGCCTCCACCACCTCCTCTAGCAGTGCATTCCAGGTACTTACCACCCTCTGTGGAAAATAAAACTTACCTCTCATATTTCCTTTCAACTTTTTCCCTTTTACCTTAAGCCTACATCCCTTAGTAATTGATACATCTACCCTGGAGAAATAAACCTCCAACTATCCATTCTATCCAAGCCACTCACAGTTTTGTAAAATTCTATCAGGTCACCCCTCATTCTTCAATGTTCCAGTGAAAACAAAGTTTTTCCAAACTCTCCCCATTGCTAATACCCTCCAAACCAGGCAACATCCTGGTAAACCATTTCTGTACCCTCCCTAAAGCCTCCACATCCTTCTGACAGTGTGGCAACCAGAATTGTACACAACTGTGAACAAATGTGGTCTAACTGAAGCTCTTTACAGCTGAAACATGGCTTGAAAATTTTTATACTCTGTGCTCTGATCGATGCATGCAAGCATGGCATATACCTTCTTGATCGCCTTATCCACTTGTGTTACCATTTTTAGGAATTGCCTGAGGTGTTGCCATTGAAATAACCACACAGGTTCTGTGAGGTCCTTGTTAATTCTAAAAAAGACCCAAGGTTTGAACATGTTCTTTTTGTTTGACTAGTCCCTGCTTATGAATAAATGTTGTTAGCTATGCTATTAGCGTAGTCATGATTATTCAGCAAGTGTTGCTCAATCACAGAATTACATCTGATAGTAAATGTTTTCTTACTGGTTTTGAAAGTACAGACTGACAGAGAACATTGTGATGTACAGACAATGTACCTGGCAACACATGACGACTGAATTGAATTCCTGATGTTGCCTTATTGTTCAGTAGACAGAATCTCATCTTGGTCTCACATAGCAGCATCTTGTCAGTTAAAAATATCACCTGCATTGTCATTGCACATTAACAGCAGGAAGCAGCTTGCTTAAACTGTTATTCAAATGTTTCAGATGCCTTGCCTTTCCAGGGAGGTAGACCAGCACTTTACAGGTCTGAAAATGATGACTTCTGGACTACTTACAGGCTTTTGTGAAACAATGAGCTGACCACGATAGACATTTTCCTGCAACATGGCTCTGATATACCTTATTTCTGTGCCTAGCTTACAAGATGAGCAAATAGCCCAGACCCTATGTACAGGCTTGATTATTGGGAACATAGGAACAGGAGTAGGACGTTCAGCCCATCAAAATTGCCCTTCAATTCAATATGATCATGGCTAATCAAACATAAATGTGGTACTAGGAGTAATCCTGAAATTACTATTCTTGGGTTGCTTTTTTAAAAAAATTCCCACATAACTCCCTGAAATCTGCATTCAGGACTTCATACTGCTTCCTACCCCTGTGGTTGGTCCCAGTCTGGAGCATGACTTCTGATTGGTCCCCTCCCTGCAGCTGCTCTGAGACGTCCTTGACCTTGGCACCAGCGGAGCAACACACTACCCTGGATTCAGGTTCTAAGCCACAGATGCTCCTTTCCAACCCCTGACCATGGAATTCTCCATAATGCCTGCTCTTCCATTCTTCTCCCTCCTCTCTTGTCCAGCCGAGTCATCCATGGTGCCTTGGGCCTGGCAGTAGCTGAAACCCCCTGAGGAACAATCACCCTCAATGTTTTGACAATGGAACATTGATGAGCAAGCACGATAGACTCTGGCGACTCCTGCATTACCTGTCTGCTTTTATTTAGACTGCCTATCAGCCACCCATTTCCTCTTCGTATACCTCCGATCTGCAGTGTAACTGCTCCCCTATATGTGGTATCCACGGAACTCTGCCCTGTGAATGTACAACAGTGACTCTAGTCACTGCTTGAGTTCCAAAAGCCAGAGCTCAAGCTTATGCTGAAGATGTGCCTGTCTCAGCCATATGGTATGTCTATGACTCCACACACACCACAGGATGTACTCTCCATGTGGACCTGGTGTTCTGCCATCCTGTAACTTTAAAATCTTCTTAATCTTTGAATGAGTATGGGCTAATTATGAAAAGGTAACAAGTTATTTCACCGAAGAAGAGAGAAAAATGGGTCCTAAACACAAACTAAATGTCATACTAGGGCCAATCTGACAGAGTGGGAAGGTATATGAATTCCAGCACGTATATTAACTGGTGAGGGTAGGCTAGCTGTTGACAGAAGTGAACAGAGAACCAATGGCAAATTTCTCATACCAGCAAGCAAATAGTGTATGTTAGGCAGTTCCATCTCAAAACTGTATTTGAGTGTGTTTTGGAACATATTAAGATTGTGAATGTATCGTCTATGTTCAGAAGTATGCATGAATTTGAGGTTAGCTGCATTCCATTAAACTTTTTTCTTGTGGAACGCAATGAACACATTAGAGTGTGTGGAACCTACAGGGAATCCCATGGCAAGATCATCAATGTGGGTGTTCGAGATATCATTAAAACTGAATTCACCTGTGCTCGTTATGTTACAGGAAGGGCCTGAGAGGAGGGTAGGTGAGATACAGGTAGGTGGATGCAGGTAGGGGGTTACTGTGGTTGGTCAGTGGGAAGGGTGGAGCAGATAGGTACATGGGAAGATGAACAATTTGGGGGTGGAGAGATTTTGAAGCTGGTGAAGTCAATATTCAGGCCACTGGACTATCAGCCTCCAAGGCGAAATATGAGGTGTTGTTCCTCCAGTTTACATTTGGCCTCACTCTGACAGTGGAGGAGACCAAGGATGGACATGTCACTAAGGGAGTGGAAGGGGTAGTTAAAGTGGATGGCAACTGGAAGGTCCGGTTGGTTGGTGCGTGCAGACAATAACCATAATTTGAGTTGCAAATAATTTGAAGCTGAGTGTACAGATGCAGCGTTTGCAGACAACAAGAAGTTGATTGGTCCATGGACTAGTGACCAGTTGTTAATGACAGAGACCTTTTTACCTGCTGATAACTGTGTGATTGTCCCTAAGGTAATTGAATAGCTTGGAACTGGTAACAAATTACAGAGAGAAGGAAGTATTCAGTTTTTCCACTGCTCAGAGAGGTGTCTCTGTCCTCTGTAATCAAAACTCAATGTAATCCTGAAGAAAAGCAATTTATCTTGCCTCTAACAGTTGTTATATGCTGTGATTTTTAATTGATAAGTCTGAGACTTTTGACTAAGAGAAGTAGCCTCTTCATGTCTCTTATCAACCAGTGCAAGCATCTGGAGAAAGATGGCTGAAACAGCATGCTGACTAGCAGTAGGGCCATAAAAATCATCTCAACAACAGAACCTGGGAACAGAGACTTTTTTAAATTTATTCATTCACAAGTTGAGGGGATCACTGGCTAGGCAGCGTTTATAGCCAACCCCTAATTTAAGGGAGAGCCACATTACTGTGGGTCTGGAATTACACGTAGGCCAGACCAGGTAAGGATGGCAGTTTCCTTCCCTAAAGGGGATTAGTGAACCAGATGGGTTTTTCCAACAATCAGCAATGGATTCATAGTCATCATTAGCCTCTTTCTATCTTCTTTCTAGACTTTCTATTCTTTCCCCTCTGTCCATAACCTATTGAACCTTGTTTGTGTTTCTGTGTAGATGTCAGGGGGAGTTTGTCAGCAGATCAGAGTTTTAATTCGTAATGTTTTACGCTGATAGTTTATCATTTTTCCCTGTAGCTAGAGTGTAATTGTTTGTGATAAATGGTAACGATTGTTTAGTTCTGAAATCTGGTCCACACTTTCCATTAATCTGAGTCTGAAAGTCATGTACACTGTGGAACTTAGTGTACTTTTTAAAATATTTACCTTCTGTGATGACTCCAGAGCTCAGTTTCGAGGGCGCAACCTCAGTGAGTTGGAACAGCTAATAAATGTTCCTTGCCGTTACCGGGTTTATGTCAGGTAACCATGGTATCTGTTTTTCCATTGTCCACTTTATTAATGCCTAACATCTTGAACAGTGACAGACAATAGGGTTTGAGTTTCAGCATGGGAGAGAGTTGAACTTCTTAAATACTGCAATGTGAGTGTGTAGAAGAGCCATAGAAAAAGTTATTTTTGTCTCTCCTTCTAAACTGTCAATGCAGCAATATGAGGCAGAAACCTAGCAATAAATGAAGCTGCAAAGATTGAAAGGGTTTTAAAATAATACATTTTTCCACAATCGTGCAGTTCTGTTCTTTCACTGCAAGCATTTTCTTGCACATAATATATCTATAAAGCTGCTATGCTTTGTGGACTAATGGTAAATGGATTCATGTTTGCATTATAATATCTCGTACCCCAAACAAGCAACCTATAGAAACCAAAACACTGACCAATGCAGATTTACTTTCTACTAGGTAGTGTAGCCAACTTTGTGAGCTGAATGGCTTTGTTCTGTGCTAATCTTAACAAGGTTCTGAAATTCCATGATTGTATTTTCAGAAGGAAAAGAAAGGAGCACGTGTACTTACATAATACTCTTCAGGACATTCCAAAGTACTTTGTAGCCAATTGAAGTAGAGTAACATTTATAACCTAAGAAATGGGACAGCCAGTTTCTGCACAGTAAGCTCCCCAAAGCAGCATGGTAATAATGAAAGGGTAATCTATTTTAGTGATATAGTTTGAGGGATAAATACCGGTCAGGGCATTACGGAGAAATCCCCTTCTCTTCTTTTATCCTCACAGGACGTCAGATAGGATTCTGGATTTAGATTTCACCTAAAAAAATTTGCATCACTCCCTTGGCACACTTTTGAGATTGTAATTTTGGTTATTTCATCGCATATTCCTAGAATGGGATTGGAACCTACAAATTCTTTGATTCAGAGCATAGGGTGCTGTCACTAAACCCTAGTTAACAGGTAGACCATTGCATCTTTTTACTTATGGGGAATTATTTAGGCTTGGAGGAAAAATCAGAAAATATAATCAAGTAATTTTTCACAAGAAGGTGAACCAGTGAAGTGATGGTACATCTTAAATCAGCATCCTAACCCACCTAGTTCGATCTGCAATATTAGTTAGCAACTCACAGTGACTGTACTAAGTACACCATTAGGGCAGTTAACACTGTCCAGCTTGGCTTAACACAGCCAATCCTTCTGACACTTTCTACAATTTTACTTGCAGAGCAATCAGTCATGTTGATTAATTTTTCTCACCATCGTTTATATGCTCCTCGAATGCCAATTCCAGTCAGTCAGGAAGAAGGTTGTTTATTGTGAGTGATCTGGAACAGAGCACTCTTCTGAGAGGAAATTTCACACACTGAATCCTCAAATAAACATTGCTGGCACTGAGATTTATTTTTCTTTCGAGATAGGTTATTTTATGAAATTCCAGACCAACCTTTAGCAGTTTCAGGTTCACTGGAAACATGTGACTAGTGAGAGTCGGATGTTAACTGCCTCCAGTCATAAGAGATGGAGCAGGCAATAAGAGAAAGCTCTGTTCTCATTTTCCCCCAGTGCACTGATAACCTTACCACATTCTAAACCTTTCCTGTAATGCCAAGTGTTCGAGCCTTTGAAACCTGAAGACATTTTTAAAAAGAATGTTTTGAAAATGACTCTTTGATAGAAACAAGGTGGGTGACTGCAAATTAAGCTTCAAGGCCTGCAACTCCAGATGCAAAGAAATTATTAATGAACAGACGGTACTGATTTACCACACACCCTGCTTTCTATACCTGAGCTGCACAGACACCCTAAAATTGCTTATTACCTACTGCTGACTTGCCTTCCTGTTAGAACAAGGATTTGGGATATGCACAACAATCCTCAGAGAATGCTAGAGTTGCAAAAGGGCTTATCAATTTCTGTGAAGCTATCTTAAGATTTCAGGTATGAAATCCTTCATCAAAACTTTACGGAGGGAATGGCTGTGCATGACCTTCATTAGAAACATTACCCTGCCATTTTTTTAAGTTTTATATGATGTTGAACTATGCATTTTTCAATGTTAGTTTATTTCACATAGTGCTTCCTCTTTTCATTGCAATTCCTTTCAACGGTGTTTCATGAAACATTGGTTCGACCTTGACTGACACACAAACATCAGGCAATAACCCATCTCCAACAAAGAGAATCTGAAAGAAAAAAAAAACAGAAAGTGCTGGAAAAAGTCTGTCAGCATCTATAGAAAGAGAAATAGAATTCATATTTTGAGTCCAACGCCCCTTCCTGCATTCTAAGGAAGATGATTGGACAAAAATTGGTCAGAAAAGTTGCCAATCATTTTGCATTCACTAGATGCCCAGTTTGCACAAAGAGTTTGCACCTAACTCTTGTTTCAGGTGGGCATCCAATAGTCCGAGTCACTGGATTCCAATTTGACAGAAACAACCTTTGTAGGTGATCGAGCATGGAACATCACATGTTGTGAATGTTGTCTTTGCTACATTGATTTTTCACTTAAAAAATAGGCAGCCGCAAATTCAATTTCTCCCCCTTTATGTCACTCCATTTAACATGCCCTTATGTAAGGAGGCTTCTGACAAGATTTATAATTCAGCAGAAGCACAAGCTGAATGCTAAAGGGCAAAGAGGAGATTAGAAAGACAGTTTAGTGGAAAATATTAATTCTCCCAATGTCTGTGTGGGTTTCCTCTGGATCCTTCCATTTTCCCCCAGAATTCAAAGATGTGGATTGGCCACATTAAATTGCCCCCTCATGTCCAGGGCTTTGCAAGGTAGGTGGATTAACCATGGGAAATGCAGAGTTACAGGGATAGGGTAGGGAGACTGGGTCTGGGTGGGATGTTCTTCAGAAGGTCAGTAAGGACTCGATGGGCTGAATGACCTACTTCCACACTGTAGGGATTCTATGATTCTATGAATTCAAAAGGCCTTTTCCAAACATACAACTAGTAAAAGTGTACTCAAATGAAAAGTGGGGTCAAAAAGAGATGAAAAAGCAAATACTGTAGATTTCTCATGGCTGAGCTACTAAAAAAATGCACTGCATCTACTTTCACAAAATGGGAGGATGCTGCGGATAGAAATGTGAAGGATGAGGTAGACATATTGGATTAGGAAAAAATAGATAATGAAGGAGTACATAAAAATGTGGTTGTTGGTAACATAGATAAGTTACGCAGGCTGCAATTATCTTTGTCCCACAATCTGACAGATCATGTCAATCAGAAATATTATTAGGCAGCAATGAGGAAAATGTAGGTTGTCTAATTGGATAGTCCTACAAAAAGAGGCAACATGGTTATAATAGCCTGAATGGCTTCTTGGTGTGATGCATCTTACTAGCATTGTCTACAATAGAAACTCTACTTTCTCAACAAATTTAGCAACATTTCTGGAAAGAATTGACTTGTTTTCATATGATCCCACTAACGATCTCAAGATGCCACAAAGCACTTCACAGCCAACTAAGTACTCTTGCAAGTATAGCTGCTGTAATAATGTAGAAAAAGGTCAACGAATTGGCATGCATCTAGATCCCACATGCAGTGGTTAGATAACTACTAGACAATCTATTTGTTTAGTGATGTGGGTGTAAGAATAAACACTGGCTAGGGCATCTGGAGAATTCCCCTACTCCTTGTCAATAATGCCATATAATCTTTTACATTATCAACAATAATGTCTTACATACACATAACATCCATAACATAGCACCTACTTCTCAGGGGAATTGCCAATGAAAAATTAATATCAAACTATCAATATCAATATCAAATATCAAAAGCTTGGTCAAAGACTGATGCGGGGTAAACAGGAAAAATTAGCAAAAGGGGGAGAATATTTAAAGTATACAAATCACACAATTAGTGAGATACAGTTCTTTTTAAATACCCAATGCAAATGGTTAGCACTGATGCATGTCCATGGATGAAACAATACAGATTCCTCCTTCAAATTGCCAAATATTTTTGGAGCTTGCACATTTGTTAACAGTCAGAATTTTTTTTGGGACTAAGGACATGGATGCCAATGGTGGAGTGAAGAATGTCTTAGATTCACAAAATTGAAGGAACACAGAGCTAGAGGAGATTACAGAGGCAGGGACAGACATGGAGGTGGAAATAAAAGGAGGTCTGATTGCAAGATTAAGAATTTTAAAATTGAGATGTTGTCAAACTGGGTGCCAAGAAGAGTAGAAGTGATGGGTAAGAAGGACTTGGTACAAGTTAGGATATGGTCAGCAGAGTTTTGTATGAATTCCAGAATTCAAGGTTAGAGACCGACTCAGATAGTGTGAGCATAACTTGAATGTAGAAATAGCAAAGGCACAGATTAGGATTTCTGCTGAAGAGTAGTTGCTACAGAGTAGAAAGGAAGTATTATGGAGCTGGATCAGGGTGATCTTCAGGGCATCCATCTGAGATTTGGGGACAGAGATTCTGACTTGGATTCCTGGGTTGGTTGCATCGTGTCAGGAGAATTTCCACTGAATGCAACTTTTCATGGGGAATAACTAGTATCAATTACATTGGGTAACATCAGCATCCATGTCCTTGAGGCATGGACAACCAAGCTGCATTTCTGTAGATGAAAGATTATATGTGAAATACTTGACACTCTTTTGATTAAGGTAATTTAATTAGATTGACTTCTTTAATAATTTTCCTTAGGAGGAACGTATCTATGTATCTCAACTGTCATGTCTTCAGAATAATCCAAATGCTTTTTAAGAATGACTTACTTTTGAGGTATAGTTTTGTACAAACCTACAAAACAGTGAAATCCTACAAATGTTAACTATGCTGGGTGGCCAGTTACTCCTTTGGGTGGTTTTGTTTGGGTTATACATGTCAAATTGGTCACTGGGAGAACATTGGAATCTTCCTTTGAACAATACTATTGGATTTTCTGTTTCAATTCAGTTAAGTTAAAGATACACACTACCACTGGCGCCAGAGAATTCAGCTCTGTTCTAAAACAATGTAGCAAAAGCTCTGTTATATTGACCTGACCAGGCAGGGATCTCTTTACTTTAAAATCTGAAAGAGATCAAATCTTCAACCACTCAAAACTCTATTGTTGAACCCTGAGAATCTGTTTAAGCCCCAGTGTGGGATCTGAACTCACAATCTCCTGACAGAAAACACTGCCACTAAACCAGTAAATTATTTCCATTCCTTAAAACAGGGCTGATTCCAGATTTGTATCATGGACGATCACGTTAAAAAAAATTACCCACAGGTGATTTTATTCCACTTGTGAATGGTGACAATTACTTCCCCATTTCTGCTGAAGAACTATGCATACTGTAGATGGCACCATTGCCAACAATATTGCTGGCCAAAAGGAGTAAAACCTTCCACAATCTAAAGCAAATTATGATTGCTGGGAGCAATGCTGAGGGTTGTGTTAGCAGCTGCCAACACTGCGACATTGTTTATACTTTACAGATAACCCTGTCAAAAATTAGTCAAAGGGACGACAGGAGGTTGGGGGAGGGAGGGTGAACCAAAAGGGATTGAAATCTACTTTTGATGTTGATGGGAAGAACACGAAGAAGAATTGGAAGAATCAGAAATAATCAGAAAAGGAGAAAAGAAAGGAAGAATGGAAAAAAGTACCATCAGCATAAGTTTAACTTCTTAATTAATCGAAACTAAAAATGTTCACCTTACTGATTTGATGTTGCTTTTCGGTGCTACATAACTCTGTTTGAACATAATGTAATCTGACTTGTTTTCTACAATTTTGCCAAAACAAAAGCAAAATATTTAATTTTATAAGACAGGGTAAGTATGTACAATATTAGGTTATTCTGAGATCAAGGTAAGAAAGATAAAAAAATAATGAGAGCCTCTCTGTGCCATTGGTTTCAATGTCAGCTTTTCATTGTCCTTTTCCATCTGCCCTGTTGTCAGTCTAATTTTGTCCTGTCCTTTTTACCTTTGCAGCATAGAAAGGGGATATTTTGTGCTTAATGTCTGTGCCAGATCTATCCGCAGCAATCTAAAGCTATTGCTGTGATCTTCTGTACTTTCTGATTCTTGCAGTAAGTTGGGTGTTAGTGGTACATGAACCTACAGCGCAGACTCGGACGCTCGGCATCAACGTGGACGCGAAACCCCCGCCTCGAGATGAAGCCCGGTGCAGTCTGGGTTGGAAGGACCATTATTCTGAACTTCAATTTCTCTATTTTTCTTATTTATTGCTGGAATTTTTATTTCTTTATTTTTCTACTTTTTTCCCCCAAACATTTGTAATTAAGAATCTTTGCCTAGGTACCTGGGTGCCTAAGATGGCACCATAAGTGGCGACTTATAAACTCTTCACGGTACATAGCATACAGTTTTGGGCCCCATATCTCAGGAAGGATGTAGTGGCCCCGGAGCAGGTTCAGAGGAGGTTTACAAGAATGGTCCCAGGAATGGAAAGCTTAATATATGAGAAACATTTGAGGACTTTGGGACTATACTCATTGGAGTTTAGAAGGATGAAGGGGGATCTAATTGAAACTTTCAGAATACTGAATGGCCTGGACAGAGTGGATGTTGGGAAGATGCTTCCATTGGTAGGAGAGACTAGGACCTGAGGTCACAGCCTTAGAGTAAAGGGAAGACCTTTCAGAACGGAGATAAGGAGAAACTTCTTCAGCCAGAGAGTGGTGAACCTATGGAATTCACTGCCACAGAAGGCTGTGGAGGCCAGGTCATTGAGTACGTTTAAGACTGAGATAGATAGGTTCTTGATTATCAAGGGGATCAAGGGTTACAGGGAAAAAGCGGGAGATTGGGGTTGAGGAACTTATCAGCCATGATTGAATGGCAGAGCAGACTCGATGGGATGAATGGCCTAATTTCTGCTCCTATGTCTTAAGGTCTTACTCATGTGAGCGTATGTGACAATAAAAAGTAATTTAGTTCATTTCAATTCAATTATGAAAATGCATTTCCGAATAGCTGCTATTGACGCAAGTAAAGTAAGTTTTGACCACCCCTGTTAAGGTGGAGCATGTGGGCTCTGCTAATATTTGGTTATGGCAAGTCACCAAATTGGCAGCTTGTCCAATTTGCACCTTAATTCCACTCTAGCCCCAGTCCTCTGCTGGAGACAACTAATGATAAAGGAAAGGCTTGCATTTGAACAAAGCTCTTTTCACATCCTGAAAGCAGCCGATGAAATACTTGTGAAGAATGATCATTGTTGTAATGTAGGATATGTGGGAGCCACCTTATGGAAGACAATGCCCCCCAAGATTTACTGAGAGAGCTATTGAATGTTCTGTTTTATTGAGGCCGGTTAAGTGATAATTCAAACTCGCGTTCCAAACCAAATCACTCTGTTCCTTCTTGATATTGTCTCGGTGTAGCCACTTTAAAAAAAGTTACAGTGTACAAGACAAGAAAATTCAAGGCGACGTATTTTAAAACAATGAAATTGTCACTTATTTCAGAATTCAAAGCCAATATACAGATGAGGAAAACGTTGAAACATTCTGTAATTTCCCCCTCCCATCCCCTGACGTGTGGCAAGTCTTGTAATCATTAGAACCAAGTAGAATGTATAAAGCATGTAAATTGACATCAGTAAGGGCAAGGAAGGTGGCAGGTAAGAACTTAGTGAAGCACAGATTACAGTTGGCAAAACTAATCACAAGCTGGAGTTGATTGAAAGTCAAGAAAGGGAAAACGGAAAGTAGAGAGTTAAAGCCTTGGGTGACAAGTTCAAGAGTTTCTGTGGCGAACAGGCAGTAGAAGCTGCTCCTGTTTCTAAGGTGTAAGCAAATGGTCTTTTCCATATGCCAATGTCCATGGATTTGTGTCTGTACAAATTAATCATTCCCTCAGCTGCAGTTTGGTCATAGGCAACATGAGGGTCATTTGAAGCATATGATGAGCTGAATCCTCCCACAGCTACCTGGAATACACCTCCTCCCACCCACCTTCCTGCAAAAATGCCATCCCCTATTCCCAATTCCTTCGCCTCTGCCGCATCTGCTCCCAGGATGAGACATTCCACTCTCGTACATCTCAGACGTCCTCATTCTTCAAGGACCACAACTTCCCCCCCACAGTGGTCGAGAACGCCCTCGACCGTGTCTCCCGCATTTCCCGCAACACATCCCTCACGCCCCGTCCCCGCAATAATAACCAAAAAAGAATCCCCCTCATCCTCACGTACCACCCCACCAACCTCCAGATCCAACGCATCATCCTTCGACACTTCCGCCATCTGCAATCAGACCCCACCACCAAAGACATTTTTCCGTCCCCACCCTTATCTGCCTTCCGGAGGGACCACTCCCTCCGCAACTCCCTTGTCCGCTCCACACTCCCCTGCAGCCCCACCACACCTGGCACTTTTCCCTGCAACTGCAGGAAGTGCTACACCTGCCCCCACACCTCCTCCCTCACCCCAATCCCAGGCCCCAAGAAGACTTTCCACATCAGGCAGATGTTCACCTGCACATCTGCCAATGTGGTATACTGCATCCGCTGTACCCGTTGTGGCTTCCTCTACATCAGGGAAACCAAGCGGAGGCTTGGGGACCGCTTTGCAGAACACCTGCGCTCAGGTCGCAACAAACAACTGCACCTCCCAGTGGCGAACCATTTCAACTCCCCCTCCCATTCCTCAGATGACATGTCCATCCTGGGCCTCCTGCAATGCCACAGTGATGCCACCCGAAGGCTGCAGGAACAGCAAATCATATTCAGCCTGGGAACCCTGCAGCCCAATGGTATCAATGTAGATTTCACAAGCTTCAAAATCTCCCCTCCCCCAACCGCATCCCAAAACCAGCCCAGCTCATCTCCACCTCCCTAACCTGTTTTTCCTCTCACCTATCCCCTCCTCCCACCTCAAGCCCCACCCCCATCTCCTATCTACTAACATCATCCCGCCCCCTTGACCTGACCGTCCTCCCTGGACTGACCTATCTCCTCCCTACCCCCCTACCTACACTCACCTTTACTGGCTCCATCCCCACCTCTTCGACTTGTCTGCCTCCTCTCCACCTATCCTCTCCTCTATCCATCCTCTATCCGCCTCCCCCTCTCTCCCTATTTATTTCAGAACCCTCTTCCCCTCCCCTATTTCTGATGAAGGGTCTAGGCCCGAAACGTCAAGTTTTCCTGCTCCTATGATGCTACTTGGCCTGCTGTGTTCATCCAGCCCCACGCCTTGTTATCCCACTATGTACCCAATCTGGTTTCATGGTGAATCTAAGATAACAAGGTGTAGAGCGGGATGAATACAGCAGGCCATGCAGCATCAGAGGAGCAGGAAAGCTAACATTTCGGGTCTAGACCCTTCTTCAGAAATGGAGGCAGGGAAGGGGATTCTGAAATCCACTGAGGTCTTTCCGGAGGGAGGAGGGTAACTTCTTCAAGGTAGGCATCCTTAGAAGAGGCTTCGCAGTGGGGTTAAAATTGGTACAGAGATAGCAGGAACTGCCGATGCTGGAGAACCTGAGATGACAGGTGTAGAGCTGGATGAATGTAGCTTGTTTGGTTCGTTTGGTAAAATAGTAAGCTGAATATTAACGAGTTGAGCTGGGATGTTAACAGCCATTTAACAAGCAGCATTCACCCATAACTTGTCTCTGCCTAGCAAAGAATCGCCACTTGGGAAAAGCATAAAAGATGGGAATGAGTTGCTCCCGACATCGAGATGGACCAACAGATTTCCCATCTGATTCTGCTACAAATCTCACCATAGCCCAGGTTGCAGGCTCCTGTAGATTCCTCCCATAGTTTTATTATATGTTGTATGTGGGTTCTTTCCCAGCTGTTGGATTTTATGAAAGATCACTCAGGCTCCAGCAGTGGTCATGGGGCAATGACACATACCATCAGTAAAAAATCAATTCCTGTCGTTACCTTTCACGTCTATTATATCTCCCCAACTAGATTCAGCATTACAATTATATAAATAACTGAAAGAGTTTACAGTGAGCTTGAGATCCATCCTGGGGAGTTAGGAGGGGGGTGCAGGTAATGATGGTGGGGTAGGTTCTGCTAATCTTTATAAATATCTCTAATGTGGTTAAGGACATTCTTCAAACTGTTCATGACCTAATTACTAGTTCACTGCCAGACGTTTTCATACCAGAATATATAATCACCTATGGTGAATTAGGTGAATGCCTGATCCCCCAGAAAGCACCAATTCACTCAGGAATGAATGAAAGTTTAACACCTGAATTGCTAATATACTCTTAATCTCCCAGTTGCCTTTTGATCTGCGATGTATATTCAGTTCCTTTATCTAAGGAATTGTAGTGATCCAGCACCTTCAGTGACTGCAGGAATGTTTGGCATTGAAGGCAGGCTTTTTTTTTGGTAGTGACTGACAAAATGCTCACACTTTCTTCCAACAGGGAAGCTAGATTTAAGGAGGATGAACAAATTGTAGCCTATATGTTAGTGAAGGTTGAGTGCACCTCACTGTCCTGGTTCCTGCAATAATGTAAAAACAATCAGAAAATAGGAAGACATGGCAATCGCCTGCTGGTATTATCACTATACTATTAATACAGAAACTCAGCTAATGTTCTGGGGACCTTGGGTTCAAATCCCACCATAGCAGATGGTGGAATTTGAATTCAACAAAGAATCTGGAACCAAGGGTCTCCTGATGACATTGAATTGATTGTCAGAAAGACCCATCTGGGCACTTAATGTCCTTAAGGGAATGAAACTGTCATCCTTACCTACATGTGACTCCAGTCCCACAGCAATGTGGTTGACTCTTAACTGCCCTCTGGGCAATTAAGGACGGACAACAAATGCTGGCCTAGGCAGAGGCACCCACATCCCATGACTGAATTTAAAAAAAAACATGTTTGTTATAAGATTGACAGATCTCAGTTCCTGCTGATGTGCCCTGAAGATGAGCAGATACTCCAAAAGACATACTTTAACTTATGGCCAACAAATTGACTGATATCGCAACTATTTTGCAAGCGCAGGTAAATTCATGAACTCAACAACAAAAGCCACAAATTCATCATTGGCAAATAGTAATATTTTCATGGCACAAGTGTCAAGCAATTATCATTTCTAATAAGGAAGAATTCTATCATTGCCCCTTCACATTCAATCACATTACCGTCACTGAATACCCCACTACCAATATCCTGGAGATTAACAATCACCAGAATAATGAGAGGCTTGGAATACTTCAACAAGTAACTCACCTCCTGACTTCCCAAGCCTGTCCACCATCTACAAGGCACTAGTCAAGATTATAATAGAATACTTCCCACTTGCCTGGCTGGATGCAGCTCTGACAACACTCAAAAAGCTTAACACCATCCAAGACAAAGCAGTCCACTAGATCGGCACCAAACATTCAGTCGCTCCATTACCGATGCAGAGTCACAGCAGTGTGTACTATCTACAGTAAGTTCTGCAGAAATTATCCAAGGTAGCTTAGACTGCATTTTCCAAAGGCATGGCCACTATGACAACAGCAGCAAATTCATGGGAACGCCACCACCTATAAGTTCCCCTCTAAACCACTTACTATCCAGACTTGGAAATATATCACTGTTCGTTCACTGTCACTGGGTCAAAGCCTTGGAACTCCCTCCCTAATTGCATTATGTGTGTACCTGCACCAATCGGATTGTGGTGGTTCAAGAAGGCAGCTCACTACAACCTTGTCAAGGGCAATTAGGAACAGGCAATGAATGCTGGCACAGCCAATGAAGGCCACATTTCCTGAAGGAGTTAAATCAATGAATCCTATAGCCTTGTTTGACAGGCAGAGAAAGACCATGTCCTATTGTTGTACTCTGCACAGACCAAAACTACACATGCCGCTCAACTTTGTGAGGTAACTCTCTTCCACACCCCTGCTCAAACTATACAGCGCTGAGGAGATGTGAGTGAGCCATCAGCCTTGTATAAAATTGTGACTGCAGTGACACCGTTAAAAACTGCTGGTGCCTGAGTCCCGATCTTTTATTTTTGATGTCAGGCAACACGCAAGAACTGTCTCAATCATGCGTTCAGGTTTCATGTCAATTTAAGTGACAGAGCTTTTCAAATAATTCTGTAGCAAGTGATGCCCTCTTTTGGAGAGATCACCTGGGACTATGAGTGTGTACATGAGGCAGAGCCTGATATAATGGTGTGCCACTCAGGCCTGCAGGTCAACACTCAACATTTTTTTGCCTTCATGACTTGTTTATTGCTGTGCAACCTGGAAATCCGGCCACAGGGCGCACACAAATTTGTGACCATTAATCGTGATATAAAAAATTCCTAATATGTCTTACCAATGTACAAGTCTGCTTGCCCTCTATAGTGTGGCCTAGCAACATTGGTTGAGAAACTCGACCAGTGTCCAAAAAGTTCCAAAGTGTTGAGGGGTGGTTTCACATGTTATCCAGTGTCAGTTTGATGCCTAAACCAAATTTGACTTCAGGTGCCATTTTAAGTGTCAAGAGCAAGTGACGAGGACTAAATAGTGTGATCTGAGTGCGGTAGATGATCCTGACAATGAACCAGAGTTTATTTTCTCAGCTCTGTTAACTCGTAGAGATCCAGCAATAAAGAGGGGCGATTTTAGCTCCACCCAGTGATGGAACTTGCCCGACAATCTCCTGATCTTTTCCTGCAGGTTCGGTAACCTTCGGTAATAACCTTCAGCAATTGGAATATCATTGGCTGGCAAGTGCAGACATGGAAAATCTCTGATGTACTTTACCTTGTTGGACTAAAACGTTACTTTTTATGCTTCAATTAGCTGTCTGAATATCATCTGAACACACAAATCTCTAGTGCCTCATAATCGGGATTGGAAAAATCATTTCGGAAACATAATATGTGAAGCAAGCAGCTCTACAACAGCCTGATCACATCTAGGTTAAAGCTATTAGGCATCTTACAGAACTACATGCTTGAGTACCATGGGGCTTGAATGATGTAATTTAGCTAGAAAAGGAAACTGATGTAACACATAATTCCAGAGAGAATTACAGGTCTTCGTTCTGCTCCACCAGAACGCTTTTCAGAGCAAATGTCAATTAGAACAAGCAACTTGAGATTCACTATTACTGACCATAAAACGGCAATATTTTAAAAAGAAAGTCAAAAATAAAAAGATCTACACATATGGGCACTGTCAGAAAAATTCCAGAATTTTACAGCAGGTCTGTCAGAACCTGTGAAGCACACGGTCAAGATGATGCATTGAGTAAACAGCCTGAGCTGGACTGGCACGACTTGGTGGCCGATTACCATGACAACAGTGTGGCGACCATTTTGAGGCTGCAGCTTTATTGATATAAGACCAGTGCCTGGTGCTATTGGGGACTCGGTGGTGTGCTGGCATTATCACCAGTCTAATAATCCAGGAGCCCATGGTAAAATTCTGAGGATGTGGTTTCAAATCCCATCATGGAAGATAATGAAATTTGAATTCAATAAAAATTTGGTATTTAAAAAAAAAACTAACCTAATGGTGTCATTATTTTCAATTGTTGCAAAGCACATCTGGTTCATAAGCAGCCTTCAGGGAAGGAAATCTGTCAGCCTTACCTGATCTGCCTATATATAACTCCAGACGCACAACAATGCAGCTGACTCTTAAATGGGCAATTATGAATTGGTAGTAGTTTTGGAGGACGAATCTTTGGTACTATTGCTGGAATGTTGTCAAGGTCAATATACAGCACACCAACCGTTTCCCGATATCATGTGGCGTGAATCAAATTGACTGAAGACTGATATCTGTGATGTTGGGGACCTATGGAGGAGGTCTAGCCCACAAATTATCAGTTTCAGAAGCAGAATCTTCATTGCCAGGGAGTAGGTACTGGTTGAAGTCATGCCTGGTGACCCAAAAAATATTTGTGATGGAGCCACAGGGGCTGCCCAGCAAAGAGTCAGACTGCGTAAAAGATCAACTAGCCTCCGTGCTGCTGCTCCTTAAACCCCACAATGTCTCTGTGCCACATCATGTTCCCTGGCACCAGGTGCCCCTATAATACCACCACAGTCCATGAAGCTACCAATGCCACCTCATTATGCCCTAAGCACCTCACATTGCCCCTCATACCTCCCAAGTTAATGTGTGGTGTTTCCATGACATTCACCTACTCTATGCTGAATACTAACAGCACATCCAATAGTGGCGGTTGGGTGTGTTAAACAAAACTTTTAAAAAACTGCAATAATCCAGACCTTTTAAAATTTCAACATATGAAAGTGCAAGGCCTGTTTCTTTTTATACGTTCTCAGGATGTGGGCATTGCTGGCTAGGCCAGCATTCATTGCCCATCCCTGATTGCCCAGAGGGCATTTCAGAGGCAACTACATTTCTTTGGGTCTATAGTCACATGTAGGCCACACTAGGTGACAATGGCAGGTTTCCTACTTTGAGAGACTTTAGTGAGTCAAATGGGATTTTATGACAATTGACAATGATTTCACGGTCATCAATAGATTCTTGATTCCTGATTTTCTTTTGTTGAATTCAAGTTCCAACATTTGCTGTGGTGGGATTCGAGCCCAGGTCCCCAGAACATTAATAATCTAGTAATAATACTACTGGGCCATAAATCAGACATATGACTTTATTCCAAATTCGCATCCCAAGATCATGAACCTATGAGTCATATTCTGAATGCAGTATTTCTTGTAGTCTGCTTTCCTTTTCATTTCAGAGCTGACGAGTCTCCTGTCATCACAAATAATCTTCCCACCAGTCAAGTAGGTAACCCAATGTACAAATTCCTCAATCACTGACTCCACAAATGCTTAGTGATAGTCAAACAAAAATGATGCCTGTGAGACCAGACTGGTATTGACAATATTTCTTTTCCTTTGAGCTCAATCTCAACTGCTATCAAGTATTTATCAGTCTAGATGGAAAATATGAGATTGTATTAGACAGAACGCAGAAGAGATTGACATCTGTGAGCCAATGAGTCTATGACACTCAGGAACCATTAGTACAAAGTACACTCTGGATGTGTTCCTGATCTACATTTGAGGAAAAGTGAGAAATTTTCAGAACATTTTCTCAGAGATAAATTGAATTGGGTACAGTACACAATTGACTAAATTGTATATATTCACTGGAAAAAATGATTGGGATTTAAAACAGGTCAGGGTCAGGGTTGTAGTCAGGTGGGCCTGTAATTTTGGCTTTCAATACAGCCGTTGAGTTATGAAGATGTACAACACAGAGAAGGCCGTTCGGCCCATTGTGGCTGTGCCAGTCAGAAACAACCATCTAAGTATTATAATCCCCTTTTCCAGTACTTGGCCCATAGCCTTGTACGCCTTGGCACCACAAGTACACATCTAAATATTTCTTAAATATTATGAGGGCTTCTGTCCCTACGAGCCTTACCATCAGTGAGTTCCAGATTCCTACTTGCTCCTGGGTGAAAAAGTTGTTCCTCACATCTCCTCTGAGCTTTCTGCCCTGTCCTTTAGTCTATGCCCCTGGTAATTGATCCCTCCATCAAGGGGAAATGTTTCTTCCTGTCTACCCTGTCCATGCCCCTCATAATTTTACACATCTCATTCATGTCCCCTCTTAATCTCAGTTGCTACAAGGAAAACAGCCCTAGTTTGTCCAATCTCTGCTTGTGACTGAAATTCTCCACCTCTGACAAAAACATTGTGGTAAATCTCTTCTGCACCCCCTCCAGTGTTATCATGTTATGGCTGAAGATCCAGAGGTGAGCTGCTGGCTTGATGGGTGGGCAACTTAGAATCTTGGATCAGTACGACCTGCCACCTGGGTTTTCCTCATAATCTCTGTAACAATGTCATTAGTACATCCTGCATTGTAATAAGCTGTGTTTTTTTGAGACAAGAGCCTCTTCGTGTTTAGTCGCTAAGTGGTTTCCCCTGAATACACCAGACCAGCTCAGTCACGTAAGTTCCTGAAAGGGAATGGCATCAGCAAAAGTACCTTATAGTGAGTAACAGAGCACGCAACATGACAAGCCACAGAATGGATTGGCCATACAACAGTGGGTAACCAGTTGATTGCAATAAGGTCTCACTCCCTTGCTGACTGTGTTTTAAAGTTGAAATAAGTGCAAGAGAGCCAAAGTAGATTATATACTGCTACATGCGCTCACAAAAAGTCAAAGTGCTGCTTTGTACGTGAAACCCGGATTTCTAAATGGGAATACGTTTAACATTTTGAAAAGAATATGGATGATGATATGAACGGGTCCTGAGGTGTTTAAGTATCAATTATCACTGAAAATAACTCTTCCTGAAATACAAGAACATGTGACGGGCTTGACAAATCTTTGCTGAGACAAGACACGAAAAACAGATATTGCTGGAAAAACTCGGCTTATTTTTGTCTTTATTTGTCATGTGAAGAAGATGTCATTGGCTCGGCAGCATTTATTGCCCATCCTTAATTGCCCAGAGGGCAGTTTAAAGTCAACAACATGGCTGTGCATCTGGAGTCACTTGTAGGCCAGTCTAGGTAAGAATGGCAGTTTCCTTTCCTAAAGGACATTAGTGAACGAGATGGAAATTCCCTAACAGTCAACAATGGATTTGCGGTCACCATTAGACTCATAATTCCAGGTTTTTAAAAAATTATTAAATTCAAATTCCACCATCTGCCATGGCATGATTTGAACACAGGTCCCCAGGACATTATCTGGGTCTGCGGATTGAGAGTCCAGAGACAATATCAATAGACCATAGCATTCCCAGATGTTTGGCAGGATCTGGGGAAAGAATTTAGAGTTAACATTTTTGGTCCAATAACCTTTTTTCAGAACTGATGGTAGCTCCTAAAAGATTGATGTTTATACAGATGATACAAACTCTCTCCCTTTCCCCACCCCATCTTCAGTATAAATACCAAACATTTCATAGAGTCTCCTGGAACTTTGTGGGAAGCTAAGGAAGAGATTGCTGTGCCCCTAGCTGAGATATTTGTACCATCGATAGCCACAGGTGACGTGTTGGAAGACTGGAGGTTGGCCTATGTGATGCTATTATTTAAGAAAGTCGGTAAGGAAAAACCAGGGAACTATGGACGAGTGAGCCTGACATCAGTGGTGGGCAACTTGTTAGAGGGAATCCTGAGAGACAGGATTTACATGTGTTTGGAAAGGTAAGTAGGTTACCTCAGAGTACAATGACATCCTGATTAGATGGGCCAATGGGTTGAGGAGTGGTAGATGGAGTTTGATTTAATAAATGTGAGGTGTTGCATTTTGGAAAGGCAAATCAGGGCAGCAAATATACACTTAATGGTAAGGTCCTGGGGGGTGTTGCTGAACAACAAGACCTTGGAGTGCAGGTTCACAGTTCTTTGAAAGTGGAGTCACAGGTAGATAAGATAGTGTAAAAGGTGTTTGGTATGCTTGCATTTATTGGTCTGTGCATTAAGTGCAGAAGTTAGGAGGTCATGCTGCAACTGTACATGAGGTTGGTTAGGCCACTTTTGGTGTATTGCATGCAATTCTGGTCTCTTCCCTGCAGGAGGGATGTTATGAAACTAGAAATGGTTCAGAAAAGATTTATCGGGATGTTGCCAGGGTTGGAGGGTTTGAGTTATAGGGAGAGGCTGAATAGGCTGGGGCTGTTTTCCTTGGAGTGTCGGAGACTGAGGGGTGATCTTACAGAGGTTTATAAAGTCATGAGTAGCATGGATAATGTAAATAGGCAAAATCTTTTTCCCTGAGGTGGGGGAGTCCAAAACGAGACGGTATAGGTTTAAGGTGAGAGGGGAAAGATATAAAAAAGACCTAAGGGGCAACTTTTCCACACGGAGGGTGGTGTGGATATGAAATGAGTTGCCAGAGGAAGTGGTGGAAGCTGGTACAATTACAACATTTAAAAGGCATCTGGATGGATTTATGTTGAGGAATGATTTAAAGTGATATGGGCCAAATACTGGCAAATGGGACTACATTTATTTAAGATATCTGATCGGCATGGGTGAATTGGACTGAATGGTCTGTTTCTGTGCTGTATATCTCTATAACTCTATGACTGATTAGGGACAGTCAACATGGCTTTTTGCATGGGAAATCAAGTCTCACTAACTTGATTGAGTTTTTTGAAGAAGTTTTTTTATTCATGATAGTCAGCATGAATTTGTGAGGGGTAGATCATGCCTCACAAACCTCATTGAATTCTTTGAAGAGGTGACCAAGCACGTGGATGAAGGTGGAGCAGTGGATGTGGTATACATAGATTTAAGTAAAACATTTGATAAGGCTCCCCGGGGTAGACTCATGTAGAAAGTAAGGAGGCATGGGATAGGGGGAAATGTGGCAGATTGGATTCAGAATTGACTGAACCTTAGAAGACAAAGTGGGGTAGTGGATGGAAAATATTCAACATGGTGCTCAGTTACGAGTACCACAAGGATCTCTTCTGGGTCCTCTTCTATTTGTGATTTTTGTAAACGATTTGGATGTAGGAGTGGAAGGGTGGATTAGTAAGTTTGCGGACAATATGAAGGAGTGTCGAGTTGTGGATAGTGTGGAGGGCTGTTCTGGGTTACAAAGGGACATTGATAGGATGCAGAGCTGGGCTGAGAAGTGGCAGATGGAATTTAACCCTGAAAAGTGTAAGGTGATTCATTTTGGACGAACAATATGAAAGCAGAATACAGGGTTAATGGAAAGAATCTTGGCAGTGTGGAGGAGCAGAGGGATCTTGGGGCTCATGCCCACAGTTCCCCGAAAGCTGCCACCATGGTGAATAGAGTTGTTAAGAAGGCATATGGTGTGTTAGCTTTCATTAATGGAGGGATTGAGTTCAAGAGCCGTGAAGTTATGCTCCAGCTATACAAAAGTCTGGTTCGGCCACGTCTGGAGTATTGTGTCCAGTTCTGGTCGCCTCATTACAGGAAAGATGTGGAAGCATTGGAAAAGGTGCAGAGGAGATTAACCAGGATGTTGCCTGGAATGGAGGGATGGTCTTACGAGGAAAGGTTGAGAGAGCTAGGGCTTTTCTCTTTAGAATGACGAAGGATGAGAGGTGACTTGATAGAGGTGTATAAAATGATCAGAGGTATAGATAGAGTGGATAGTCAGAGACTTTTTCCTAGGGTGGAGGTAGCTATTATGAGGAGGCATAGTTTTAAAGTGAGTGGAGGTAGATATCGGGGAGACATCAGAGATAGATTCTTTACTCAGAGAGCAGTAGGGGTGAGGAATGCTTTGCCGGAGAGGGTAGTGGAGTCGGCCTCATTAAGGGTATTTAAGCAGCAATTGGATAGGTATATGGATGATAGTATAAGGTAGCAATGGAGGTTAGATAGATCTTAGGTTTAGGGTAAAAGTTCGGCACAACATCGTGAGCTGAAGGTCCTGTACTGTGCTGTACAGTTCTATGTTCAATGTTCTATGTTCTATGTTCTATGTTCTATGTTCTTAAGTGACAAAGACAATTGAGGAAGGCAGAGCAGTGGACGTTGTCTATATGCACTTCAGTAAGGCTTTCGACAAGGTTCCACATGCTAGACTGGTTAGCATGGTTAGATCACATGGAATACAGAGAGAGCTGGGCTGCTTGGACACAATATTGGCTCGAAGGTAGGAGACAGAGGATGGTGGTGGAGGGAGTTACTTTTTAGACTGGAGGCTTGTGACCAGCGATGTGCCACAAGGATCACTGCTGGGTCCATTGCTTTTTGTCATTTATGATTTGGATGTGTATATAGGAGATATGGTTAGTAAGTTTGCAGGTGACACCAAAATAGGTGGTGTAGTGGACAGTAAAGAAGGTTATCTCAGAGTAGAACGGGACCTTGATCAGATGGGCCAATGGACAGAGGAGTAGCCATTGGAGTTTAATCTAGATAAATGTGAGGTGCTGCATTTTGGAAAGGCAAATCAGGGCAGGACTTATACAGTTAATGTTAGCGCCCTGGGGACTTTTGCCAAACATAGAGACCTGGGGTACAGCTTCTTAGTTCCTTGAATGTGGAGTCCCAGGTAGACAGGGTAGTGAAGAAGGTGTTTGGTACGCTTGCCTTTATTGGTCAGTGCATTGAGGATAGGAGTTGGGACATTGTGTTGCCCTGTACAGGACATTGGTGAGGCTACTTTTAGAATATTGCGTACAATTCTGTTCTCCCTCCTGTGAAAAGTTGTTGTTAAATTTGAAATCGTTTAGGAAACATTTGCAAGAATGATGCTAAGATTGGAGGGTTTGAGGTATAAAGGGAGGCTGAATAGGCCTTTTTTCTCTGAGTGTCAGAGTTTGAGGGGTCACCTTATAGAAGTTTATAAAATCATGAGAGGCGTGAATAGGGTGAATATTCAGGATCCTTTTCCCAGGGTAGGGGAATCCAAAACTAGAGGGCATAGGTTTAAGGTGAGAGAGGAAAGATTTAAAAGTGACCTGAAGGGGAAAATTTTCATGTAGCGGGTGGTGCTTGTATGGAACAACTGGCCAGAGGAAGTGGTGGAGGCTGGCACAATTGCATCATTTAAAATTCACCTGGATGTATACATGACTAGAAATGATTTAGAGAGATATGGGCCAAATGCTGACAAATGGGACTAGATTATTTTTGGATATCTGGTCAGCATGGACATGTTGGACCAAATGGTCTGTTTCTGTGCTGTATAATTCTATGACGCTATAATCCCTCGACCAATCATCTTCAATCTGTGCCCCCTGGTAAATGACTTCTTTGTTTGAGCAAACAAGTCTTCTTGTCCACTCTATGATTAGTTATATACCTCAATTAATTCAGCCCTAAGCCTCTTCTGTTCTAAGGAAGACAACCCAATACAATCTTTCCTTAATGTTGCAATTTTTAGGAACTAAAATAGAAGTTGCTGGAAGCTCTGTGGAGAGAAATCAGAATTAACAGTTTTGGGTTCAGTGACCCTTCCTTGAGAAACACAATTTTTGAGCCCTAGGATCATTCTTGTAAATCTCCTCTGTATTCTGTCTGGAACAATTATGTCCATCCTGTAATGTGATGACCAGAACGCCACACAGAACTCCAGCAATGGTTCAGGTACCCAAACTAGGGATGGCATTTCCCACCATATTTGCCATAGAGGAAGGCAGTGGGCTGCATAGTGTATGTTTCATTGACTTCTACTTACTGTGGTCACTCGTGGCCAGCTCAGATTTGCATTTCAGTTCACCTCTCCCAATGGCCTTCACTCACGTGTGAGACATAAGCTTCATTGATTTGGCCCAGTATTCATTTCCCTTCCTTAGTTGCTTTTAAGCATTGAGCTAACTTCTAGAACTGCTGCAGCCCATGAGATGTCAGTAGACCCACAATACTGTTAAGGAGGAGTTTCAGGATGATAATGTCCCAATGACATGAAAAAATGGCATCCATTTCTCACCACAGTATGGGAGCACATCGAGGAAGCAGTCTTGGTGAACTCACCCTTTGGCATTCTCAGACAGGTTGCTGTTATTACCAGTTCACATACACGGCTTGGAAATAACAACTGCGGCTTTTGTGATGCATGTGGTCATCGCAGAATCAAGTGACAGATTGCTAACAATTTTGGAGCCACAATATGTGAAGCGATCATCAACTCACAGGGCCATTCTGTCACTGCTGATAGATGGGATCATCCTCAATCATGACATTTGATCTGATGGTCAACCCAAACTCTTTCAGATTAATTTGCCACTGAAAGTGCTCCTGGGTGTGAAATGCTAATCTGGCACTGTCAGTGTACAGCAACTTTCTGATGAGAACTTGGATCAGTTTGTCTTGGATCTTAACTAAAGCTAACCACTTTCCATCGGTATTTTTAGGAGAAATACTTTGTAGAAAATACAGAAGACAAATGACAGTAACAAAGACAACAATATGCCAGAGTGTCAGTACCAGAGTATGACTCTGTTTGCCCCCGCTATAAATCTGACCTTACCCTTTATGCTATTATGGAAAGTAGAAATTATATTGAGCAGCTTTAGCTGAGCTGACATGGTGAAATACCTCAGTGAAATCAATAAAGATGGTATATAGTAGTCTCCTTTTTCTCATGACAATTCTCTCTCTGCTGACCACCTGAGAAAACCAGGTCAATTGTAGATTGTAGAAAGCACACTGGAATCCATGATAGATGCATTCAATCTTGATCTGCAATTTGACCCTGGAAACATGCTCTTAGTCTTGTGAGGCACACAAATTCTTCCTGATGCATATCCTGGAGCATGACCCCCTTCCCTTACCTCCATCAGAGACAGAGATGTCTGTGCAGTGGACATAGTCTCAGAGTGAAGGGACAACCCTTTAGAACTGAGATGAAGAGGAATTTCTTCAGCCAGAAAGTGATTAATCTGTTGAAATTTTTGCCACAGAAGGCTGAGGAGACCAATTTATTAAGTATCTTTAAGTCAGAGACAGATAGGTTCTTGGTTAGTAAGAGTTAGGGGGAGAGTTAGGAGAATGAGGTTGAGAAACATATTAGACATGACCACATGGTGAGAAGACTCAATAGACTGAATGGTCTAATTCTGCTCTTTTTTTTCATTATTCGTTCACGGGATGAGGGCATTGCTGGCCAGACAGCATTTATTACCCACACCTAATTGCCCCAGAGGGCAGTTAAGAGTCAACCGCATAGCTGTAGGTCTGGAGACACATGTAGGGCAGACCGGGTAAGGATGGCAGTTTCCTTCCCTAAAAGATGTTAGTGAACCAAATGGGTTTTTCTGACAATCAACAATGGATTCATGGTCATCACTAGATTCTTAAATCCAGATATTTATTGAATTTAAATTCCATCATCTGCCTTGGCAGGATTCGAACCTAGGTCCCAGAATGTTATCTGGGTCTACTGGATTAACAGTCCAGTGATAAAACCACTAGGCGATTGCCTCCTTTATTTCTATATTCTTATATCTTATAGTCCTATGCAGCATGGGGCAATAATGGTGGCTCAGTGGTTAACACTCCTCACTCAAAGCACTACAGTTCCAGATTCAATTCCACCCCCAGGCAACTGCCTATGTAGAATTTGTACATTCTCCCCGTAGATTTCCTTTGCGTGGGTTCCTCCAGGTGCTCTGGTTTCCTCCCACAGACCAAAAATGTGCAGGTTAGGTGGACTGGCTATGAAAAATGCTGGGTTACAAGGAAACAGTAGGTGGGTGGGTCTGGTTGGGATGCTCTTTGGAGGGTCAGTGTGGACTCGATGGGCTGAGTGGCCTGCTCCCACACTGTAAGGATTCTGTAATTCCATGTGATACTGAAGGAGTATTAATTTCCCATGTTGTTGAGTTCAATCAGTGCATTGACAGCACATGGAATGTTGCCATTTGCAAACCAATCATTAATTTTGCTGAACTCCTCAAAACTTTCTATATCTTCTTTGGTGAGCCTGCACTCTCGAGAGTACAATATAAGTAGTGTTCCTCATTTCTCTCCAACTGGATAATACAGTCAGTGATGACCTCTCCTCTGTTTATTTTCAATGGAACCAGTTTCTTTGTTGAAGACTCTTTCTGATCCCTTTATGCGTGTCCCTAGCGTTTCCTATGAGGCCATGTCAAAAGACCAATGAATTTTCTGACAAAGTTGTATCCAGTTGTCATTGTTGCGTCACCTAGCAGTCTGGTAGACTTTACTTTAGCAGCTCTTTGTTGTTTTCAGAGTCAGATCCCACTTGTAACTAATGAGTGAACCATTTGGCTTCGCTGACAGAATTTATCAGAATGTTGATAGCCTTGAACTTGTTAACATTTTCCCACTCATGCTTCATATATTTTAAATAGCTTTTCCACAAACTTTACCCAGTGTGGTCCTATTTGAAGGCTCCGATTTGGTCTAACACCAGAGCGATAATTTGAAACATTACTGGGGTTGTTGAATAGAGTGGAAGGAGTCGGGAGAGGAAGGGTGGGAATGACTTTCTGTGGTTGAGTTGGGACCGCGAAGTTGATGCCAAAATAAAGCAAACCAGCAACAGATTAACATTCATTATTTTAATACTGAACAGGAAACTAAATTTACACATACAAAATCATGTTTTTTTTAATATTTAAACTGTTTCGTAAAAATGTTTATCCTACTCACTAGGTCTAATGAAACACACGTCACAACGTCTCTCAAAATCCAGCAGTGTGGTTAATAATGTATTTCATTCTCATGTGACATCTCTGAGGTTGCCTGTGTGAAGCTTATTCACTGCTTCTTAGCCACTATTATGGACTTTGAACCCACAACCCCAAAATCTCATCCTGCAAAAATAAGTGCACAATTCTAGATGACAACTATCTCTGGTTTAAATAACAATGTTGAACAGAAAATGCCAACAGAATCTATTTTCCTTCAAGTATATTTTTGTAACTGTTCATGTCACATAGTCTAGTTTCTAACCTCCTACTCCTGCAGAGCACTGCCTAAATGAGATGAGATTGCTTGTTGGCAGGCTGTGATGGTTCCCTGAGACTTTATAGGCCTCAGAGGTCTGAATGGCTCAATCCCCAAGGTAGCTTCTTCCTCATGCTTGCATGTATCAGGGGATGCTGAGTCTATGTTCAATGCTCTATCATATCAAGGCACTGTGGAGGCAGGTTTATTGACATGCTCCATCCTTTCTGTTCACTGAGTCTTGCAACAGACTCGGAAGCTTTTTTTTCCTTTATTCATTCACGGGATGAGGGCATCACTGGGTAGACCAGCATTTATTATCCATCCCTAATTGCCCAGAGGGCAGTTCAGAGTCAACCACATTGCTGTGGGTCTGGAGTCACACGTAGGCTAGAGCAGGTAAGGATGGCAGTTTCATTCCCTAAAGGACTATAGTGAGCCAAAAGGGTTTTTCGTGACAGTTGACAATGGATTCACAATCACTCATAGATTCTTAATTCCAGATATTTATTGAATTCAAATTGCACCATCTGCCATGGCAAGATTTGATCCCAGGTTCCCAGAACGTTATCTGGGTCTCTGGATTAACAGTCCAGTGATAATACCACTAGGCCATTGCATCCCCTTGAATGCTGTCAGTCTGTTTCATCACATACTAAATAGTCCCAGGAAGGTTTTGGAAAGCAAGAGGATATTGACAGCAGTGCTGTCCTTCAAAGCACACACTGCCATAGGAACCTGACAGTCTGGAACAACTATGTTTCTGGAAGATCTCCTGGCATCTTGCTCTTGTAGAAATTACCCCGTCTGTCACTGTCTCCAAGGTGAACAGAGGAATGTTACACCAATGAGTTAAATATTCAACCAATAAATCTTCAGTCCTTGATTTTAATTTGAAAATTATAGAAACAATTCCATTTGGATAACACAATGCTGTGTTCATACATCAGCTATATTTTTGAGATATTTAAACATTAACGTACCATTCGTTTATAATAAACCATAAATTCGCTGGCAAATTCAAGGAGGTTTGTTACCCGGATGGAGGGTGTTTGTTAACATGAACACAGACACTGTCTTCTGCTTTGCTGTTTTCTTTAGCTTTCAATTTTAGAAACTGATTTCAGAATGTTTCAAAACAGGAAGTGCACTTCAGGAAAATGTCAACCTTCTCAAGAACAAAAACATAATTTAGAAGAAGAGGAGGATGTGGCTCATCAGTGTGTATGCAGGATGGATAGGAGACAAGGCAATGCATAGACTTGAAGGAAACAATCAAAAGGTTACTTTAAGGTGAAGAAACAAATGCTGTAAGAGACCTTGCATCAATGAGAGATTTCAGAGCATCATTTGGAAGAGAACTTGTTGATAGCTTTCAAGCTTGGAAACAGAAACAAGAATTGAGTTTCCAAATATGCTCAAAATATTTAGAGTTATTATAGTGCTTTCAACTTCTCTGTGTTTTTATGCCTTGTTTTTTGATTCATCTCTCTCTTACCTGCCAAATATTCAGATTTAAAAGGCATATGAAACATGGGTGGTGCATTAAAACAAATCATAGAAGAGCTTCCCTCAGGCTGTATTTCTGAGTATTTTCACATCATGGCTGCAGTTACTAGGGAACTCATGTGCTGAGGATAGCTGGGAAAATTTTCCATCCTATTCTCTACATGTTGTACCATCGAGCAAGAATTGGAATACACTCAATCATAAATTTTCTGCCTTTGTGCTAACATCATTGTAAGTACAGTGAGGAAAATTACACCAAATATTGTTGCTTAGTAAAAGCCTAAATTCTTTGGAAAACTTTTAGAAGTTTGCTTAATGTAGCAATTGGGGAGATTGTGAAATTCCTGGTCTGAATATAGTCACTGTCACATGATGGGCAATGAGAAATGAGTTTTGTGGAAGGTGAGGGGGTGGAATGATGGAAAAGAGATTGACACAGGGGTGTGTAGAGTGAGGACATCTTCCAAATTAAATTGAAGTGGGCAGCAAGTCCTTCATGTATCTATCTGCTCCACATTATGCATCTGGAAACACTCTGCCTATGTTTCTGTGTTACATTGTGAATGGAGTCTGTCACGTTCCGACTGCTGCAAGGCTGCACACCCATATAAATCAAGGGAACTTAGGACATCATCTGAAGAGCTTTAAACCACCACCATAGGGTCTATGGCGACTGTTAAATATAAAACTTAAAGACACCACACCACCATTCCTACTTATTATCCTATAGTATTATTATATTATTATTTATATTATTTTGAGTTGATTTATTGTAGTCACATGTACCTAAGTGCAGTGAAAAGTTTTGTTTTGCGAGCAGATCATAGCAAGCAAGGACATACAGACGACAGGGTACTTAAACAGACTGAGGCATACAAGGTTACAGCTGCGCGGGAAGTGGACAAAGCAAGATCAACATTAGCAAGGTCAACATTATCTGAAGTTAGGGAGATCCATTCAGCAGTCTAGTAACAACAGGGAAGAAGCCATCCTTGAACCTGTTGCCAGATGGATTGGCCACATTTTCATATTGTTGCACTTATGAGAAGTGATGGGTTAATGCAGCAAACGTAATGACTTGAAGTAGGGGTGGCATGGCGGCTCAGTGGTTAGCACTGCTATCATGGAGAGCCAGGGACCTGGGTTCAATTCCACCCTCTGGTGACTGTCTGTGTGGAGGTTGCATGTTCTCCCTGTGTCTGCGTGGGTTTCCTCCCACAGTCCCAAGGTGTGCAGGTTAGGTGGATTGGCCATGCTAAATTGCCCATGGTGATGTGTAGATTAGGTGGGTTATAGGGGGATGTGTCTGGATGGGATGGTCTGAGGGTCGGTGTGGACTTGTTGGGCCAAAGGGCCTGTTTCCACACTGTAGGGATTCCAAGACTCAAATGCAGTTTCAGTCCAGCATATTGCTAGTAATGGAGAGAGGAGAAAGATTTTCAAAGGACCTGAGAGGTAACTTTTTCTGCAGAGAGTGGTGCATGTATGGAACAAGTCACCAGAGGAAGTGGTGGAGGCTGGTACAATTACAAGGCATTTAAAGGCATCTGGATGGATATATGGATAGGAAAGGTTTACAGGGATAAGGGCCAAATGCTGGCAAATGGGACTAGGTCAGATTGAGATGTCTGGTCAGTGCAGATGAGTTGGACCAAAAGGTCTGTTTCTGTGCCATACAACTCTATGAGTCTATGATACAAGTAATTGTATGAATTTTATTAATAGACTATTTGTACTGTTGTAACTGAATCATAGGATGTTTACAGCACAGAGGCAGGCCATTTAGCCCATCATATTCGCTGCAGGAACAACTCAGCTTATCCCAATTCCTCACATTACACTGCTGGATTTGATAGGCTAAAGCCTATTTAAACTGAACCGTCGAAATAAAACCACATTTCTGCAGGCCACCCACAGACCTATTCAATACAAACATGGTCAAAATGATCTATGAATCAAGGTGAAACAGTTTGTTAGAGAGGAACGAATCATCTTTACCAATATTACAATGGCTAATGATTTTCTCACTGCATGCTGACCTGAGGCTAACACCACTATGTCTCTAGAAATGTAAATATAAATGTAATACTGTAAAATATTAAGTTTGACTTTAATTATACATTGTGTTGCCTGATTGGTTAAACTTTGGTCACTTGAAAATATGTTGAGTTGTCAACTGAAATTAAGCACTCAGCTCCAGGAGTGGATTTGAGCCTACAACACTTATGATTCATGTATGTGTTACAACTGAACACAACATACACACATGATTTGAAAAGTAGTGACAGAGGCAAAATTGGTTCTTGGTGAAGTCAAACTGGGATGGACATGGGAGAAGGAAACGGGATGTTGAATAACTCAGGTAAAGACATTTGAAAAGATTATCAAATCAAGAAACTAAGACTGTGTAATGATTTACACCAGGGCCGGCTGGATCTCATTGACTATGAGATTCTTGATTGGCGTTGTTAACTTGGGCGAATCAGGGAGCTTTGGCTGACAGATGTAAACAGGAGATTCAGAGTCTCCTGATCCTATGGACTGGCTCTGAGTTGGCTGCTCAGAGCCCATGTACAAACCACAGGGCAGTATGGTGGCTCACTAGTTAGCACTGCTGCCTCACAGTGCCAGGGACCCGCATTCAATTCCAGCCTCAGTTGACTGTCTGTGTGGCATTTACACACTGTCGCTGTGGCTGTGTGGGTCCCCTCCGGGTGCTCTTCCCACAGTCCAAAAGTGTGCAGATTAGGTGGATTGGCCGTGCTAAATTGCCCATTGTATGGAGGGATGTGTAGGTTAGGTGGATTAGCCATAGGAAATGCACGGTTATTGCAATAAGTTGGGGGGGAGGTGAGTCTGGGTGGGATGTTCTTCAGACAGTCGGTGTGGACTTGAAGGGATTCTATGAAATGTAAATAAAGGTAAACAAAGGATTTGTTGACAGGATATTGGCTACTGTGCAATTATTTCAGTCTGACATGTGGCAGTTGCCATTTAACATTGGCTAATGCAAACTGGTGTCTGGGAATTGGAATAGGAAGGGAGAGGAACAATTGTAGTCTGAAAGGTACAGAATAGAGATTAAGACAGCTCACAGATAACTAACTGAAATACTGAGCACAGAATATGCAACAGCAATGGAAACAAACATAATCTTACATATCCAAAGGTATAAAATATAAACCCCATTAAAAACTTGCATTACGGTCTGATCCAGCTTCACTTGAAGGACTACATATGAGGAAGGTCACCATTGTATAGTAAACACATCTCAGCACTTGTGAGGTTCAGAGAAAGCAAAATGAGTACCTGCGATTAGAAACTTGAGCAATGAGGAGAGGTAAGGGAATGAGGCTTTACTGAGATCGTCACCATTCTAAGGGGCAAATCCTAAAATATCTGGCAGTACCACAAATTACACAAGAAGGGGTTAGGTTCAAGTGAAGGAAGAATAGTTTACTTCTCGCCAGTTCAGTTACTTCGCAAAGAGAATTATGAATACTGCCTGGGAGTGTAGGTCATACAAACCTTTCAATATCATCAAACTGTGTTTCTCAACAGCAATATCCTGTTTTTCTGTACATAGGAAGAAAGACAGAAAATGTTGACCTTAAAGAATTGTTGCTAAAATAGAACTGCTTTAATTGTAAATGTAAGGCCAATTTTCTCCATAGAACATGTGCAATAGGAAAACAAGTGATGTGAATCAAATTTTCTGTCTAAGGCCAATAAAGATAACATTGTTTCTGCAACAGAATCATTTCTTGCATCCCTCATCATCCAGTTCTATTCAATGTTACAGCTTTCTAATGCTACCAATGAAGCAATGACCTGAATACTAAGTAGTTCAGATCTGTACTTAAGAATATAAAAAGTATGGAACAAGGAAAGGTCATTTAGCCCATTAAGGCTGACCCTCCAGTAATCAGAGTACAATACAAACTCGTGTAAGATGACAAGGAGACATCAAGGAGATGAAAAAAAAAAGACAAATCTTCCAAAAGATGAAACTCTAACTGTGCCTCTCTGATCCCCAAATATAATTAGAATCATAGAATCCCTACAGTGCAGGCTATTTGGTCCATCCAGTCTACAACTACCCTCCAACAAGCATCCCACCCAGACTGACTTTTGCACCCTATCCCTGTAACCCTGCATGTATCATGGCTAATTCACATTGCTTGCATGTCCCTGGACACTGTGGGCAATTTAGCATGGCCAAACCATGTGGGCTGCAATCTTCAGACTGTGGAAGGAAACCAGAGCACCCTCCTGTTCTGAGGAATGGTCACTGGACTTGAGAAGTTAACTCTTATTTTTTTCCTTCACAGATGCTGCCAGATCTGCTGAGTTTTTCCAGCAACTTCTGTTTTTGCACCTGGTGGAAACCCAGACAGACAGGAGGAGATTGTAGAAACTGCACACAGTCACCCACACAGGCTGGAATTGAACCTGGGTCCCTGGCACTGTGAGGCAGTTGTGCTAACCATTGTGCCACCAAGCCACCCATTCTATAAGAAGGAATCCAGAATATTGCTCTAAAATTTCAATGTTATCATTTTTGGCTAATTCCTTTCTGCAGATAACATGTCCACTGGAATCATGCATTAAATTCAGCAGTCTTGAACTCCCCAATCACATTTTCATTTCCACAATTCAATCTTATGCCCTTTGAATCTTGATCTAAGTGAGAATAGTTCAACCATTTGGTCCTCATTTCTAAGAGATCCAGCTTCTAAATTGTCTCTTGAAATGTGAGTGGACAGTGTAACCTAAAAGGAAAAGAGATCAGGGCTTCTTCAGTACTATCAAGGCAGTATATGGACACATCACCCTTGGCCTCAAACCGAAGTACAGTAATGATGAAGGAAAGATCAGCCTCTGATGGAGAGAATATTCAAAGAATGTCTAAACTTCAATACAATCATAAATGGGGACGTGATTGAGGAAATTCCCTAACTCCAAATCAAAGATGACCCTTGCCCAATACAGTATTGTACTGATAATTCATACTAATATACCTCTCACTGCTTACTCAAGAGAATCCTATCTCAATACCCAACACTTCCTTGGAAAATGCAACTTTTTGGTGTCAATGTCAAGAAGCACCTCACATGACATTTCACCCGTCCTTTCCAAATTTCTTGCCTTGGCACAGACATCGTCCAGGGGTGAGGAAGATTCTGCCAATAATAACTTGCTACTGATCACAACCATATATTAAACGACATCATGTATAAGACATAAACCCCTTGCAGTTAGACGACCTTGTGTTTCTTCACTACCACACTGGGCTAAGTAGACCCTGTAGACCCCTACCTAAAATGAAGATATTGGTATCAAATCTATGTCATGGTGACCAATAATCCAGAGAGATCCTACGACATGACGAGCAGAGGTGAGGATTCATCACACAACAGCAACATTAGTCTTTTTTTCTAGAATCATAGCATAACACAGAAGGAGACACTTTGATCCATATCCCTGCTGGCTTTTTGAAGGAATGATCCACCTACTCCTGCTTCCCTGCTCTATCCCCACTCGGCAAAACATTTCCTGGTGCAGGTATTTATCCAATTCTCTTTTGAATGTAATTGTTCAATATGTTTCCACTGTACTTTTAGACATTGGATTCCAGTTCATAACAACTCAGTCAATAAAAATATTTTTTCTTATCTCAGCTTTGATTCTTTTGCCAATTATCTTGAAAAGGTAACCACAGAAGAAAATCAAAGACAAAACACACAAACTGCAGTGGGGTAGCAAATAGAAAAGATTAGAGGAGTACAAAGATAATTGGACAAGATTTTATATGCATGTGAAAAAAAATAAATTAATCAGTTATGGGCCTGTCTATCTAACTTCTATAGTGGGTAAGCTGCTAATGTGATATATACAGGAACAAATTAATATTTACCTATAAAGTTTATGGGTTAGTTAAGCACAGCCAACATGGATCTGGCATGTTTAATACAGAAACCTTTGTGAAAATATCAGCCCATACATGAATTAAAGAAATGTAGTTGAGCCTGGCTGGTAATTTTAAGGGAAAAAGCATTAAAGACGGTACAACAACAAGGATAGGAAATTGACCAAAAGACAGAAGAGAGAAAGTGATGTTTGAAAGAGGTCTATAATCAAAAACACATCTCAGGGGTTGCTACTAGGACCTTTTTCTTTCAAATATATATAAATAATCAGCATTGAAGTAGAGGGGATTAAAATAGAAAAAAATGTTCTGGTAGCATAAAAGTATGGTGCGTGGTTAACTGCAGCAAGGATTACAAATGGTTTTCATAGGATATGGAGAACAGATTAGGTAGGTAGATGGTGGAAATTTAATGAGGAGAATGGTAAGGTGATTAGTGTTGGGAGGAATATTAAGAAGATGAACCTTGCATTAAATGGTGAAACTTTAAAAGCTGTATTGGAGCAGAGGGACTTAAGGGCTCAGGTACACAAGAATGGAATTTTCCAGTTATAGCACAGAAGTAATATTGATAAGATAGGATCAACTTTTATCTATCATACCCCACTGATGGTTTTCCAGTGACTATGTAAACTGAAATGTAGGGTCCAAGTTGTAATAATGCAGACAAATGTAAAGATAGCACTAAAGTTTTCTTGTAAATCTTTGGAAGGAATCTCCCCAGGGTGTGAGGAAAAGGCTATGGTGAGAAATTTGGAAAAATCAATTGGGATGTTGAAGAGGTCCCTCCTGAACTTCGAGACCAGTAAATCAGATTATCCAACATTTGGCTAGATGTCAAGGCAAGATTCTCACTAGTGAGTAGCAAGTGATGTATTAACAGGAATTATTACTGATTACCACCCTCAATATTACCTCCCCTTGACTTAGTAATGCACAGCCTCTATTCTCCCAGCTGTCACATTGAAACTGGTTGCCAAGAATTCCCAACTTTTCTATCTCCTGGACTGGACCGGGCTGGTCTCTTAGTGCCCGCTCTATTTATACCAACCTGGATCTTCACAAGATCCCTGCCTTGCCTTGCCTTGCCTTTTTGTGATTTGGCCCTTCTGCCAGAGCTTAAAGACTCATAGTGGTTCCGTCTTGTCTCACTCTTCAATGCAGATGCCAAGCTAAGCAGCTTGCTACTATTTCCAGAAGTGATCAACAAATGAGGTGGACAGTTTGCTGTACGGAACCATCCAACCTCAATGTCACATTCACAGCATGTGCCAGCCACTTATGCACGAAATGTGCTGCAATTGTTTCAGGCAAACAGCCATGGCCTCAAATTCAAAGGAGAGTTGTCCTCAGTCATTTCAAGGGGGAAATCCTTCAGGCAGTGGTACTCGGCACAGAAAGTCAAGGGGCAGTTTCCAATAGCAGTGCGGGGTCTTGTGCATGATCAGTCAACAGCTCAGGCGGCCACAGTCAGGACCCGTTCCTCAAAAGGGGTGAAAGCAGGGCACACCACCACCTGTCTTGGCTCCTCCTGCCCAAATGTGGGCCATTTTCTCCTGGAATGTGACAAAAGCAGGAATGGAGTGAGATGAAAGTGTGTGGTACGGTTCAAAGTGCTGATAGGGAAAAGAACATGACTAGTGTCAAGTGAGTGCATAAGCAGCAGAGGGAGCAGGGAGCCTTAGTAGTCTGAAGACTGAGTCACAGCAACTGAGAGAAGATGTTGCATGCAACAGTAAGAATGGTGGAGCATGGCTGTTAGTGGAAGTGATAGAGTGAATGTGAGCTGGCAGAGAGAAGACGGTTGTACTTACCTTGCTGGTGCAGAGAAGGTCATTGACCTTCATTCTCCTGCTTTCTAAACTGCCAGGCATTCCTTTCATGATCAAGAGTGTAGTAACCAGATGGCAAGCTCAGACAGGGGCTGACGGGGTCTGGTGTCATGGCCTCCTCTGTCAGCCCTGGGAGAAATAAACAGACCTCCAGGTTCATGTGCACAAAGCAGGGGGCCACTAATTTCCCCTTGTCTGGGGAAAATGTCACCAACTGTGCAGGGCAGCTCCGTACTGCCAGTGATTGACAGGACGCACAATGGTCTTTTAAAGATAATGCTGTAACCAGATGGCGGCCTGGCAGTGGTAAGTATTTCTCTCTACAACAAACGTGAGAATCAGGCTGGCTTTGGATTAGTCAGGACCCATAGGAGCATAATATGTCATGACTGAGCTGAGTTTGGGATGATAGCGTGCGAGAAAATGCTAGTACCCGGGAGAGAAACCCTCCATGAAACATGACAAACATGGCGCTTTGCTGCTTTCGGCTAAAATCAGGCTACTAACTTGGCTGTGGTTAAAATATTACACGCAATGGTGTGTTCCTTTCTTTAAGATGAACGTCAATGACAAGGATACTGTGCAGAAGTGATTCATCAGAATGATGCCAGGGATAAGATAGTTTTATGATGAGGCACTGGAGAAATTGTGTATTTATTCATGAGCATAGAGATGGAGAAGATGAGTTTGTACAGAAAGAAATTTGGCCTTACAATCGAGGAAAATGGGAACATCAAAAAGTATATGAATGATATTCACTCGATTCATTGAGTGAGATGAATTCCAGAAACATGCATTTGTACTCTCATCAACAATTAATTGATTGTTAGATAGAAAGCAGAGGAAGATTGAAGACTGAAAAATCAGGCAGATTTCCTTCTTCAAAAGGACATAAGTCAACCACGTGTGTTTTTAATGATAATAGACAGTGGTTACTTCACCACCATTACGTGTTGTTATTCCAGATTTTTGTTGAATTCAAATTTCATCATCTGCCATGGGGGGATTCAAATCATGTTGCTCAATAGATTTGTCTAGGTTTTTGGATTACTAGTCTAGCAGCATTACCACTAGGCTACCATCTCTTCCGTAAACCCTTCCTTAATCTGGCTGCTTTGACCTCAAGTTCCATCTAGCCTTTTATGTTTTTCCTTTTTAAATCCTTACACAATCAGGAAAAGGAATAACTTACCTCGCGAATAGGTGGAGTGCGCGTTGAGCAGGAGCAGACACGGGACGGTTGAGTAAGTGAGGTAATATATTTGGGCGGTTGCTTTACCCGAAACACAACTAAAGTAGTGTCTCCCACCCATCCTCCTCCTCGAACCAAAAATGTTCTGAGTGCCGATTTGGTAAGTTACTAGTGTTTTTTTTCCAATAGTCTGTTTTTTAGAATTCAGAACAATGGGAATGGATGCAAGGGCATGCTCCTCCTGTAGGATGTGGGAGGTAAGGGTCACCACTAGTGTCCCTGCTGACTTCATCTGCGGGAAGTGCACCCAACTCCAGCTCCTTGGAAACCGCGTTAGGGAACTGGAGCTGGAGCTGGATGAACTTCGGATCATTCAGGAGGCTGAGGGGGTGATTGAGAGGAGCTACAGGGAGGTAGTCACGCCTCAGGTACAGGAAAAAAGTAGATGGGTTACAGTCAGGGGACGGAGAGAGAACAGGCAGGCAGTGCGGGGATCCCCTGTGGCTGTTCCCCTCAATAACAGGTATACCGTTTTGAATTCTGTTGAGGGGGACGACTTACCAGGGGTAAGCCATGGGGTACAGGTCTCTGGCGCAGAGTCTGTCCCTGTTGCTCAGAAGGGAAGGGGGAAGAGGAGGAGAGCATTAGTCATTGGTGACTCCATAGTTAGGGGGACAGATAGGAGATTCTGCAGGAACGAGAGAGACTTACAGTTGGTGAGTTGCCTCCCAGGTGCCAGGGTCTGTGATGTCTCGGATCGTGTCTTTGGGGTCCTGAAGAGAGAGGGTGACCAGCCCCGAGTTGTGGTCCACATAGGTACCAATGACATAGGTAGAAATGGGATAGGGATATAAGGCAGGATTTCAGGGAGCTAGGGTGGAAGCTGAGAGCTAGAACAAACAGAGTTGTTATCTCTGGTTTGTTACCTGTGCCACGTGATAGCGAGGCAAAGAACAGGGAGAGATATCAGCTGAACACGTGGCTGCAGGGATGGTGCAGGAGGGAGGGTTTCAGGTATATGGACAACTGGGGCTCATTCTGGGGAAGGTGGGACCTCTACAAACAGGATGGTCTTCACTTGAACCAGAGGGGTACTAATATCCTGGGTGAGAAATTTGCTAGTGCTATTCGGGTGGATTTAAACTAGCTCAGCAGGGGCATGGGAACCTGTGGTGTAGTTCCAGTACACAGGAGGATGAGAGTAGGGAGGACATGGACAGGATTTCACTGTCACAGGAGTGTGCTGGCAGACAGCAAGCTGGTTTGAAGTGTGTCTACTTCAACGCCAGGAGTATCCGGAATAAGGTAGGTGAGCTTGCAGCATGGATAGGTACCCGGGACTTCGATGTTGTGGCCATCTCGGAGACGTGGATAGAGCAGGGTCAGGAATGGATGTCGCAGGTTCAGGGTTTAGATCTCTCATAAAGATCAGAGAAGGTGGTAAAAGAGGGGGAGGTGTGGCTTTGTTAGTGAAGGACAGTATAACGGTGGCTGAAAGAACTTTTGATGAGGACTCGTCTACTGAGGTGGTATGGGCTGAGGTCAGAAACAGGAGAGGAGAGGTCACACTCCTGGGAGTTTTTTATAGGCCTCCGCAAAGTTCCAGGGATGTGGAGGAGAGGATCGGCAAAACAATTCTGGGCAGGAGTGAAAGGAACAGGGTGGTCATTATGGGAGACTTTAACTTCCCCAACATTGACTGGAAATGCTATAACTCTAGTACGTTGGATGGATCGGTTTTTGTCCAATGTGTGCAGGAGGGTTTCCTGACACAGTATGTCGAAGGGCCGACAAGAGGGGAGGCCACACTGGATCTGGTACTTGGTAATGAACAAGGCCAGGTGTTTGATTTAGTGGTAGGTGAGCACTTTGGAGAGAGTGACCATAATTCGGTTACGTTTAGTTTAGCGATGAAAAGAGATAGGAATATGCCACTGGGCAAGAGTTATAGATGGGGGAAGGGCAATTATAATGCGATTAGGCAAGACTTAGGAGGGATAGAATGGGGTAGCAAAATGCAGGGGATGGGGACAATCGAAATGTGGAGCTGGTTTAAGGAACAGATATTGCGTGTCCTTGATAGGTATGTCCCTGTCAGGCAGGGAGGAAGTGATAAGGTAAGGGAACCTTGGTTTACAAAAGAAATTGTACCTCTTGTTAAGCGGAAGAGGGAGGCTTATGTGACATTGAGACGAGATGGTTCAGATGAGGCGATGGAGAGTTACAGATTAGCTAGGAAGGATTTAAAGAGAGAGTTAAGAAGAGCAAGGAGGGGACATGAGCAGTCATTATCAGGTAGAATTAAGCAGAACCCTAAAGCTTTCTATAGGTATGTGAGGAATAAAAGGATGACTAGGGTAAGAATAGGGCCAGTCAAAGACAGAAGTGGGAAGTTGTGTGTGGACCCTGTGGAGATTGGAGAGGTGCTAAACAAATATTTCTCATCTGTTTTCACTTGGGAAAAGGAGAAATTTGTAGAGGAGGAGACTGAGATACGGGCTATTAGGCTTGAAAGGATTGAGGTTAGTAAGGAGGAGGTGTTATCAATCCTAGAAGGTGTGAAGGTAGATAAATCCCCTGGGCCGGATGGGATTTTTCCGAGGATTCTCTGGGAAGCTAGGGAGGAGATGGCGGAACCTTTTGCCTTGATCTTTGAGTCGTCATTTGCTACAGGTTTAGTACCGGATGACTGGAGGATTGCAAATGTTGTGCCCTTGTTCAAGAAGGGCAGTAGAGATGACCCAGGTAATTATAGACCAGTGAGCCTTACATCTGTTGTAGGAAAAGTTTTGGAAAGGATTATAAGAGATAGGATTTATAATCATCTAGCAAGCAACAATTTGATTGGAGATAGTCAACATGGATTCGTCAAGGGCAGGTCATGTCTCACAAACCTCATTGAGTTTTTTGAGAAGGTGACCAAGCATGTGGATGCGGGTACGGCAGTTGACGTGGTGTACATGGACTTCAGTAAAGCCTTTGATAAGGTTCCACATGGTAGGCTATTGGAGAAAATGCGGAGGCATGGGATTGAGGGAGATTTAGCAGTTTGGATTAGAAACTGGCTTTCTGAAAGAAGGCAAAGAATGGTGGTTGATGGAAAATATTCAGCCTGGAGTCCGGTTACTAGTGGTGTGCCACAAGGATCTGTTTTGGGACCACTGCTGTTTGTCATTTTTATAAATGACTTGGACGCAGACATAAGTGGCTGGGTTAGTAAGATTGCAGATGACACTAAAGTCGGTGGAGTGGTGGACAGTGTGGAAGAATGTTGCAGGTTGCAAGATAACTGGATAACTGGATAAACTGCAAAATTGGGCTGAAATGTGGCAAATGGAGTTCAATGCAGATAAATGTGAGGTGATTCACTTCGGGAAGAATAATAGGAAGGCAGAATACTGGGTCAATGGAAAGATTCTTGGTAGTGTGGATGTGCAGAGGGATCTTGGTGTCCAGGTACATAGATCCCTGAAAGTTGCCACCCAGGTTGATAGTGCTGTTAAGAAGGCATACGGTGTGTCAGGTTTCATTGGTAGAGGGATTGAGTTCCGGAGCAGTGATGTCATGCTGCAACTGTACAAAACGCTAGTGTGGCCTCACTTGGAATATTGCGTACAGTTCTGGTCGCCCCTTTACAGGAAGGATGTGGAAGCATTGGAAAAGGTGCAGTGGAGATTTACCAGGATGTTGCCTGGTCTGGAGCAAAGGTCTTATGAGGAAAGGCTGAGGGACTTGGGTCTGTTCTCATTGGAGAGAAGAAGACTAAGAGGGGATTTAATAGAGACATACAAAATGATCAGAGGATTAGATAGGGTGGACAGTGAGAGTCTTTTTCCGAGGATGATGACGTCGGCTAGTACGAGGGGGCATAGCTGCAAATTGAGGGGTGATAGATTTAAGACAGATGTCAGCGGCAGGTTCTTTACTCAGAGAGTGGTAAGGGCGTGGAATGCCCTGCCTGCCAATGTAGTTAACTCAGCCACATTAGGGGCATTTAAACAGTCCTTGGATAAGCATATGGATGATGATGGGATAGTGTAGGGGGATGGGTTTAGATTAGTTCACAGGTTGGTGCAACATCGAGGGCCGAAGGGCCTGTTCTGTGCTGTATTGTTCTATGTTCTATGTTCTATGTTACATAATGATGGGACCATCGAGCGGCAATTAGAAAAGGGAATAAAATAAAATGGTAAAGATGAAATAAACTGTAGAAGGTTTCAGAAAAGAGGTAATTAAGTTACCTTTTCAGTTTGCTTTGATGTGGAAAAATAAATTTGCAAGAAATTGACAAGGTGATGAAATGGGGTCAGAATATGACAACATAAAATCATATTACAGCATCGCTGTAAAGTAACAAACAAATAACTTAAAACAAAGACTTGCTCCTAAAAATATGTATTGAAATGTATAACTGCTCCTTCCATCTGACTATGCACAATTAACCAATATTGTCAATATTTCTTTATTAGAATACAATAATACATATTTAATTATCTTTGAATACGCTGATAAAATTGCAATGAGCACATGTGAACAAGTGTACACAAAGATTAAAAGCAAATAAGGCTCTTTATTAATCAAAATACCTTCAAAATCAGATGTAAAATATTGCGCTGTCAGAAACTTGGATTTTCCCACATAACTTCTCCCTCTAATTAACCACATAGTTATTCACATAACTTCTCCCTCTCAGATTCATGCAGAATTGTAATGTTATTTCTCTGTTACATCACAGTGGTCTTCTTTTTTCTCTTTCCTCTTCTTTCAAATCCAAATTGTTGCGTTAATTGAAGAGTTTAATGCATATTTGATGTTTGTACCATTGCTTGTGGTTTAGCAAAGTCTGCTAAAGGATTTTGTTCTCATCAGCATTCCATATGGAGCATTCAAATTGAATGGAGCACCAAAAGATTTCCACCCACTCATCTTCGTTATATTGTCACGCACTCTCTTGATGGTGTCATCAGTCAAGATGCAGCAAAACAATCAGACTGGTAATAAGACATTCTCTCCAGTAGTGCCAGTGCGTGTTGACCTGCTGTGTGAAAAATGGATGGTATTATCTCTATCAGGTCATAGAGTGCTAAAACGTTAATGCTGTAAATCTTACCATCAACGCCTTTGTCTTAACTGTGTTTAAATATTCTGCAACAAGTATAAATCACTAGAACATTGAACACAAAAGTGCATGGTGTAATCATAGAACCATACAGTGCAGAAGAGGGCCATTGGGCCTGTTGAACCCTTTGAGAAAATCTGCCCATTAGTATTACTTGGCAGCTTTCTCCTCCTAATTCCGAAAATCTTTCCCTTTCCAGTATTTACCCAATCCTCTTTTGAAAGTTATTAGTGAATCTGCTTCTGCCACACCTCTCAGGCTATGCTTTCCAGATCATAACTTAATGGCAATATATTCCAAAAAATCAGAAGGTTTTCCCTTCCTCAAACGTTAGGTTTTACCTGCTACAGATACGACTGATATAATCCACAAGCTGCAGTATTATACCTTGCCACTGCTGGTGAAATATCAAATGAACTCACCTAAATGATGGCTATTGGAGAGTTAATATTGCAATTATTCTTAACATTTAATTAAATTCTTGTTCTTAATTATATGTAACAATCTCTAACTTTGCAGTTACTAAGAATCACAACATTGCATGTGTCACAACCAAAGGCTTATTGGTTTGGTGTGACAACTTGCAAGCCTAGTTTGTTATTATTTTATTTCTTTTCATATTTTTATTTTAAACGTTTTTCTTCCAAGTGAAGCTGGTGTGCTGGCATGGTGGTAATATCAATGGACAAATAATCAGGATGACCAGGCTGTGGTGAAGTGCAATCAAATCCCACTGAAGCAACTGCTGGAGCTTGAGTTCAGTTAATAAGCCTGGAATAGAGACCCCCATGAAGCTATCATCAATTAGTGTAGGTACCCGTCTGTTTCACTGACTTTAAAAGGGAAATCTGTCAGGGATGTGACTCCCGATCCACAGCAATGTAATTACCTCTGAAATGGCCTGGAGTGATAGTCAGAGCAATTCAGAGTGGATGACAAATGCTGGCCTTGCCAATGACACCCACAACCCATGTACTAACAAATAAAAGGTTAAGTTTAATGCAGAAGAGATTCATCTTGTTTGGAAGAACATGGGGAGCACAGGTAACTAAAGGAATAAAGTGGCAACTGGGTGACTTGTATCAGCCTCTAACCCAAATAAATAGAAAGAGTTCCTGGCAGGAAAAGACATTGGTGGAAACTGACAGGTCCAACTGCACTCTCCATGATAATGCTCTGACTGACCAATCAGAGTCTATCTGTTTGGCGTGCGGTTAATCAGTTAGCAAAGGTTGACAGTTAACAGATTGTGCTTCATCTCCATGCCATCCAGGGTCCCCTCTTCTCATGCTTTATAAATTGGTGCTCCCTTCCAAAGTTTAGCTTCCCATATCCCAGGCCTGCTGAGCGCAAGACAAAAATAATTGACTTTATGTCTCCTTTTAGCAAATAAAGGGTATTAAGTCATAAAATCACCTGCTAAATCCAGATGATGGTAAATATGAATATGAATTGCAGTCATGTAATGGCGAGATGTGTAAGTGATGTGCAGGGACCCAACCGAATCCCATGAGAAATGTACAAAGGCTACCATTCAGCGGGAAGAATGGGTGGCTGACAGGAGGAAATGGACAAGGGGGGTGTCAATCAGCATTATGGCAATATTAGGTAAAATGGGTCAGGCTGAAAGAAGAAAGTTATTCGGAAGCAATGCAATCAAACTCCACATAACATTCTACCAGGGGTAATCTCCATTAGGCAGATCCTAGTTTCAACTTTGTGATCAGGCATTGTATAAGATGTAAGATGTAGCCATCCCTGCACTAACCTCAGAAAGCACTAGTCCTGCTACCAAATGTTTTATTAATCCATTCATGGGATGTGGGCTTCATGAGCTAGACCAGCATTTATTGCCCATCCCTAATTTCCCAGAAGGCAGTTAACAGTAAACCACATTGTTGTGGGTCTGGAGTCACATATAGGCCAAAACAGGCAAGGATGGCAGCTTCTTTCCCTAAAAGACATTAGTGAACCAAAAGCATTTTTCATGAAAATCGATAATGGTTTCATAGTCATCATCACATTCTTAGTTCCGGGTTATCATTCAATTCAAATTCCACCATCCTGCCATGATGGGATTCAAACCCAGGTCCCCAGAACATCACCGGGGTCTCTGGATTAATAGTCTAGATAAGGTATCACCTATTCATGCTATCCAAATGACACTCCCATTCCCTAATAAAAACTAAATAAAACTGAAAAAACTGTGGATGCTGTAAATCAGGAACAAAAACAGAAGTTGCTGGAAAAGATCAGCAGGTCTGGCAGCATCTGTAAAGGAAAAACAGAGTTAACATTTCGGGTCTGGTGACCCTTCCTCCCATTTCCTATCCTGTTTATCACCAACTGTGTCTGATGGATTCAGGCATGAAAAATTAATGACAGTTTTATCCTGCTGACTAATGTCAAATATATTAAGAAGCTTTTGAAATCATCATCATTTTAGGTTTCACTTAACGACAACCAGATAAGATAAACTGTCATTCCACTTGTTGACGTTGTCTTATAGTCCTGTTCCTGAGATAAAACTCCTTTTATTTGTTGCTAACAGTACCCCTAGCTCTTCGTTGCTTGTGAGCTTTAGCTCTCAATATGGCAGTCACTGGATTGAATTAAAACAGATAACTACCAAAACTAGGTGACTGCCAACTTGTACTTCCTGCACTGGAGAGTCACTATTAGCCTACATTATCCATCACTGATGCACAAATGAAAACTGAAAAGTTTATTTCTCCTGTGGGAGATTTAATGATGAGAAAATTGTTGTTGTCCAAAAAAAAATCAATGTTCTGAATTAATTGGTAAATAAAACATCGTAATGACTTCCCCCAGCAGCAGTAAAAGTCAATGATAATCATGTCACCTTGGACAGTAATTATTAGCATAAGGAGAGAAGACAAATTAAAGACTAGCTTGGTTAGGTGATACCAAATATATTATGTCAGTTGACACTTGAGGAATTGCCCCATATTTATTCTTGAATTAATTGTCTATGTGGTTGGCCTTGGGCTTTCTTGTGTATTACTGTAGCTTTCATTTACTGGAAGGATAGAAAAATATAAAGATATTAGTTGTATGAGCATACATCAATCGTGTCCTTATTCCAAGTAGAATTTACTTGATGACGGATACTGGCATATAACATGGGCTCTGTTGATGGTCAAGAGAAATGAAATTATTTTTATCGCACCTTAAACATATCAAATTACTTCTCTGGGACGTTATGAAACAAAGCGTTACACAGAAGCACATAAAGGAATTTATTAGGTCAAATGACTAAAAGTTTGGACAAAGAAGTAGGTTTTAAAAAGTTATTTTTAAAGGAGGGAGGTAGAGAAGGTGGAAAAGGATATTTCAGAGCTTGGCGTCCAGAGATGTAGCAATTAAAATTGGGAAAAGAAATCAGAAAGTGGAGGAATGCAGATACTGTTGAGGGTTGTGGAACTATAGGAGATTATAAAATAAGGTAGATGAGGTCTTAAGTGATTTGAAAGGAAAAGGAAAAATTTTAAAATCATTTAAAACCAATAGGTCAGTGAGCACAAGGTTACTGGGAAACAGAAATTGCTGTAAGACACACGCGGGAGTCTTGAATGGACCCAGGTTACACAGGGTAAAATGTGAAAGATTAGTCAGGTCTATGTTGTAATAATCAAGTTTGGAGATGATGGAGCCAAGTTGAGCTTAGACACAGGTAATGCCAGTATGTTTCAGAGGTGAAAATAGGTGAATTTAGCACAAAAATACGAGCCTGGAAGTTTGCTTCAGAATGAAATATGACAACAAAGTTGCGAACAGGCTGAAGGGTGCCAACCCGAAACATCAACTTTTCTGCTCCTCTGATGCTGCCTGGTCTGCTGTGTTCCTCCAGATCCACACTGTTATCTCTGACTCCAGCATCTGCAGTTCTTACTATCTCTGTCTTAATCTGAGATTGCTACAAAGGAGAAGAATGGGTTTGGTAACTCACAAATGGAGTCTGGCGTAGTCATGATGAGCCATGACAGCCCGTTTTCCCAACACCCAATGTTGATCAAATAATTCTCTTGAAGTTTTGTAAGATTGTGGAGTATGCAAATATTCCTATGTGCAATGCAATGCATGTTAAAATATTGACTTATTTATCTTAGTAAGGAAACCAAATAAAATGGCCAACCTACATAATACAGGACATCGGTCTGAAAGTGAAAATAAACTAAATCAGGAAACTGTGGTTAGGATCAATCTAACTGTTTTGATGACTGTCTCATGTACAGAGGAAGATTATGTGCCCCTTTGACATTGTACATTGATCCGACAAATCTTCTGGGATCATACCAAATCAGAGTCAAGCCTCTTATGTTTAATTCAGCATCCACAGGGAGGTCATTGACTCAAGGCCAATACAGGTCTGGTATCCATCTAAGTGGCACAAGCCAAATCCAAGTGAATCTACTGGGATCAATACTGAAAACATATTTCAACAAAAGCCAAATGTAGCTTACCCAATGGAGCAAAATGCACCAGGGCCTCCTGTTGATTTCCTCTCCCCAGACCCAGGACAGTTTCCCCTTTTTAAGTCGATTAATGCCAGTCTTCTTGCCTCAACAATGATGGCATGTTAACCCCAGAAGAGATGGGGCAGATTTGTGATGGTGAAACAACAATGGTGAAAGGGCCAATTGCGAGTGTAGAGTCAGGGACAATACCTCAGGGATAGACCTTTCTGGTAAGTGAAATGATCTGTTTCAGTTAGAACCTCTGATATATCTTGAAAGATGCAGTGTGGGTTTTGCTTAGCTCACCATAATCCAATTCTTGGAATAACCCTTAACGTAGGCATTGGGAATTTATGTCAGTAAGAGGTCTTATTCCTGGTCTGCTTTAAGTAGGTAGCGTGGGATGCCTGAGATATCAATAAACACCTTATTTTGTAGGATGACTTTTAGCTTTCCTTTGGGAAATGGTTGTTGATCACCAGAATTTCCACTTGTTGAGCCCATAAAATGGGCGTATAGAGGAGTAATTTCTAATCCTGGCCATTTATTTTGCTCAGTCCAGTTCATGTGTTGCCTGTGCACATAACGAATGATGCAAGAATTATTTGTATCTCAAATAATTGAGTATTGTGGGGAACATAACGCTCTGACATTTATTTACAGGCTAACTTCCATGAATTGTTACTACGTGAACCAATATAGAAAACTGCCTTCACTTGGAACTGCATGGAAAGCAACTGAAATTCCCAGAAGACTCCACAAATAAAACCTAAAAATATATCAGAACACTTGGAGGAGTTTGTAAATAGTCATGTCTGCAAATTTGGCATGTAGTTTACTGTGCAAAAGGCAAAGTAGAATGATTTTACTATATAACAAAACAAAGAGCTGTAGATGCTGGAGCACTGAAACTAACAAAATCAGAAATTGCTGGATTAGTTCAGCAGGTCTGGCAGCACGTGTGGAGAGGAAACAGAGTTGAGGTTTTGAGTCATAGCAATAGACTCATAGTCATGGAGGTCTACAGCACAGGAAAAAGCCCTTTCGTCCATCATAGAACATGGAACATAGAACATAGAACATAGAACAGTACAGGCCCTGAAGCCCACGATGTTGTGCTGAACTTCTACCCTAAACCTAAGGTCTATCTAACCTCCACCGCTACCTTATACTATCATCCATATGCCTATCTAATAGCAGTTTAAATGCCCCTAATGAGGCCGACTCCACTACCCTCTCCAGCAATGCATTCCACGCCTCTACCACTCTCTGAGTAAAGAACCTACCTCTGACATCTCCCCGATATCTACCTCCTTTCACTTTAAAACTATGTCCCCTTGTAAAAGCTACCTCCACCCTCGGAAAAAGACTCTGGCTGTCCACTCTATCTATACCTCTGATCATTTTATACACCTCTATCAAGTCACCTCTCACCCTTCGTCGTTCTAAAGAGAAAAGCCCTAGCTCTCTCAACCTTTCCTCGTAAGACCTTCCCTCCATTCCAGGCAACATCCTGGTAAATCTCCTCTGCACCTTTTCTAACGCTTCCACATCTTTCCTGTAATGAGGCAACCAGAACTGGACACAATACTCCAGATGTGGCTGAACCAGGCTTTTGTATAGCTGGAGCATAACTTCACAACTCTTGAACTCAATCCCTCTATCAAGTCTGTGTTGGTCAAAAGAACACACATAACTATTCTAATCCATTTTCCAGCACTTGGCCCATAGCCTTGCATGCCTTGGCATCACAAGCACACGTCGAAATACTAAGTCGTTGACTCTACTTCAAGCAGTTCTGAAGAATGAGGTGTTTATGTGGCTATACATCACATACAAACCTTGGTTAATCTGTAACTTTTCCTCAGGTCGCATGCTTCTTCTTCATGAGCCAACAAAAGAAATGTTCACACACAACTGCCTTAAAAAAGACTGATGAGTCAATTTTCAAACTCAACCTCACAGCTTCAATCTAGATTTTGATATGCATGGCAGAACAAAATGATATTGCAACATTCCAGATCTCAGCATTCCCTCATTTGAAGTGACAGATCATTTGACTTTGCCTGCTCAGATGTCAATGCATGTCGGCCACCTAACAGGACCGGTGTGTGCAAGTGTACAGAACCAGGTTAGCTGCAGTGAGCATCATGGTCAGAGATTACGAGCTCCTATCCAACATGGCAGCCAGAATCTCTCCAGATTTTGCGTCTAACATTCCCAAGAAAGGACTAATTGGCCAGGCTGCAGTTCAAAGAGGTGCTGGGTGCCAGGCTGTTTCATCTTGCCACTTTTTTGAAATGGATGGTGACGAAATGGGACAATGATCCAGGTGGATCAGCCTTGCACTGTCTTGTTCAGATACCTACCTTGAACTGTGTATAGGGCAGGACCAAACAGCACACTTCTCTCAGGGGAAAACCTCTGGAATCCAGAGACAATGTCAATTTGTTGCGATTCATTCATAGGATATGAGCATTGTCCATTTCTAATTATTCCTAAGAGTGTGTTAAGTCCATTTTTCAATTAGCACAGTCCATTCAGTGGAGAGATATCCACAGCCCTGTTAGGAGGGGTGTACCAGGAGTTTCAGCCAGCATCTGTGAGAGAATGGTGATACAGCTCAAAGTCAGGATGGTGAACTTGGAGGGGAACTTGTAAGTAGTGGGGTTCCCATCATTCTTCTGCCCTCGGCTTTTTAAATGGTAGAGACTGCAGATTGGAAGGTGCTTTCAAAGGAGTATTGGGCAAATTGCTGTTAGGTGATTTGCAATCTGTTGTCATGACTCTTCTCCCCGATTTCATGTGCTTAATGTCCAAGTAACAAGAGCTAGCCTTCATTAATTAGGCTCTGGTGTTTGAAAGCAGATCAACCAAAGAAAGAGCCAAAGCCTTAACGCTTTTTCATACTCCCACCCCAAGATCAATGTTTAAAATGACATTCCAGATATGAAGCAATACCAATGCATTTTCTTTTCCCCAGCCATAAATAGCAGTACTGAGATGTTTCACTCAGCTAATTCCTGGGATGGTGGGGCCAACAAGTACAGAGAACCTGGGAAGTCAACAGGTCCACAGGATTAGATAACAAAAGGAAAGGGAGGCTTATAGTGGATACCAAAAGCTCAAAACAGCTTATGCCCTAGAGGAGTAGACAAAGAGCAGGGGGGTTGCTTAAAAAGGTAATTAGGAAATTAGGAAAGTGAAATATGGAAATATACTTGTGGGTAATATTAACAAATATCCAAAGGTGTTTTATAAGGAGCAACGCGGAAAGAGTAGGGCTCATAAGGAACAAAACTGGCAATAGTGGAATTGGAAGCTAAGGTTTTCAATGAGCACTTGTTTCTGTATTCACTGTGGAAATCAAGGAGGTTCTGTGATATTGTTAATAAATTAGTTTGCAGGATCTCTGACATTAACTTTCAAATCCTTTCTGGCCGCAGGAGATGTGCCAAAGGACTGAAAGACATCTAATATAGTATCACTATTCAATAAAGATAGTAGGGATAAACTGGGAAGCTGCACACTTGTAAGTCTAAATCCATGATAGGGAAACTATTGGAAACAATTCTGAGGGACAGAGTTAATCTCCAATTGGAGAGGCTAGGATTACTCAGAATAATCTGTGTGGCTTTGTAAGAGGGAGGCCATGTCCAACAAATTCAATTGAATTTTTCAAGGATGTGACAAGGTGTGTAGATGAGGGTAGTGCAGCTGATGTAGTCTACATGGACTTCAGTAAAATTTCTGGCACCTGTATGGCAGACTGGTTAAGAAGCTAGGAGCTCATGGGATCCAGAGAAATTTGGCAAATTGGATCCAAAGTTGGCTTAATAGCAAGAGGCCGAAGGCCTTTGTTGTGACTGGAAGCCAGTGTCAAAGTAGTCCCTTGCTGTTCGTTGTGCATATTAATGATCTCGTCATGAATATAGGATGTATGATCAGTCAGTTCGCAAATGACACAGAAATTGGTAGTGTCATAAGTAACAAGGAGGAAAGCCTTGGACTACAGGACAATATAAATGGGTTTATCACATGGACTGAACAATGGCAAATGGAATCCAATCCTGAAAGGTGTGAAATGGTGCATTTTGGAGGACTAACAAGGCTAGGGGTTACACATTGAATGTCAGGACAACTAAGAAGTACAAAAGATCAGAGGGATCTTGCTGTGCATTGTGCATAATTATAGAGTCATAGAGTCATACAGTATGGAAGCAGACCCTTTGATCCAAATAGTCTGCACAGACTATGTTCTGAAGCTAAACTAGTCCTACTTGCCTGCATTTGGCCCATTTCCCTCCAAACTTATCCTCTTTGTGTCCTCCTCCAAATGTCTTAGCTATACCTACATCCACCACTTCATCTGCCAGTTCATTCCACACACAGAACACTCAGGTCCCTTTTAAATCTTTCTGCTCTTACCTTAAAAATATGCCCCCTAGTTTTGAACTCTCCCACCCTAGGGAAAAGACCAGGCTATTTAGCTTATCTAGGCCCTCCCCTTTATGAAATCACTCCTCAACCTCCTATGCTCCAGTGAAAATAGTCCCAGTCTATCCAGCTAAATTTTATAACTCAAAACCTCCATTCCCAGCAACATCCTGGTAACTCTTTTCTGAACCCTCTCCAATTTAATAATATCCTTCCTATAACTGGGCAGCATAACTGTACACACTACTCCAGAAGAGACCTCACCAACATTCTGTACAACCTCGACATGATGTCCCAACTCCTATACTCAAAGGTCTGAGCTATGAAGTCAAGTGTGCTTAACTACTCTGTCTACCTGTGACCCAAATTCCAGAGAATTATGTACCCGAACCCTTAGGTCTCTCTGTACTACAACACTACGCAGGGCCCTACCATTAATTGTATAAGTTAATGCAAGAAGTGTAACAGGTAAGGCAGATGAACTTAGAGCTTGGCTTAGTACTTGGAGCTATGATGTTGTTGCTCTTACAGAGACTTGGTTAAGGGAGGGACAGGATTGGTAGGTTAATGTTCAAGGATACCGATGTTTCAGGCAGAACAGAGGGGGATATAAATGGGGTGGGGGAGTTGCACTACTTGTTAAGGATAATATCACAGCTGTACTGTGAGAAGACACCTTGGATGGCTCATACAGCTCAGCAATATGGATAGAGCTCAGGATCAGGAAGGGCGAAATCACAATGTTTAGGGTTTACTATAGGCCTCCCAACAGACAGCGGGGGACAGAAGAACAGATATGTAGGCAGATTTTGGCAAGATGTAAAAGTAACAGGGTTCCTGCTGTGGATGATTTTAACTTCCCATATGTTGACTGGGATTCACTTTGTGCTTGGGGCTTGGGTGGGGCAGAGTTTGTAAGGAGCATCCAGGAGGGCTTCTTGAAAAAGTATGTAGATAGCCCAACTAGGAAAGGGCCATACTGGACTTAATATTGGGGAATGAGCCTGGCATGGTGTTCAACGTCTCACTAGGTGAGCAGCTCCGGAACAGTGATCACAATTCAGTAAGCTTTAAAGTACTGATGAATAAACGTAGGTGTAGTCGTCAGGTGAAGGTGCAAAATTGGGGGAAGGCTAATTACAACAATGTTAGGCAGGAACTGAAGAATGTAGATTGGAGGCAGATGTTTAAGGGCAAATCAACATCTGGTATGTGGGAGGCTTTCAAGAGTAAGTTGCTGGGAACTCAGGACCGGCACATTCCTTTAAGGATGAAGGATAAGTATGGCAAGTTTAGGGAACATTGGATAATGAGAGATATTGTGAGCCTAATCAAAAAGAGAAAGGAAGCATTTACCAAGGCTAGGAGGCCAGGAACGCATGAAGCAAGGGTGGAATACAAGGAAAGTCAAAAGAAACTTAAGCAAGGAATCAGGAGGGCTAAAAGGGATCATGAAAAGTCATTGGCCAACAGGATTAAGGAAAATCCCAAGGCTTTTCATATACATATGAAGAGCAAGAGGCTAGTCAGGCAGAGGGTTGGCCCACTCAAGGACAGGGAAGGGAATTTATGTGTGGTGCCAGAGGAAATGGGCAAGGTATTAAATGAGCACTTTGCATCAGTATTCACTGTAGAGAAGGGCTTGGAGGATGATGACTCTGGGGAAGGGTGTGTAGATAGTTTGCGTCATGTTGAGATCAAAATGGAGGAGGTATTAGGGGTCTTGAAAAACATTCAGGTAGACATGTCCCCAGTGCTTGATGGGATATACCCCAGAATAATGAGAGGGGCAAGGGACGAAATTGCTGGGGCCTTGAGGGAAATCTTTGTATCCTCACTTGCTACAGGGCAGGTCCCAGAGGATTGGAGAATAGCCAATGTTGTTCCTTTGTTTAGGAAGGGTGGCAGGGATAATCTAGCTAATTACAGGCCAGTGAGCCTTATGTCAATGGTAGGAAAATTATTGGAGAGGATTCTTCAAGACAGGATTTACTCCCACCTGGAAATCAATGGACATATTAATGAGAGGCAACATGGTTTTGTGAAGGCGCGGTTGCGCCTCATTAACTTGATTGAGTTTTTTGAGGAAGTGACGAAGATTATCGATGAGGGTAGGGCAGTAGACATTGTCAACATGGACTTCAGTAAGGCCTTTGACAAGGTCCCTCATGGCAGGCTGATATAGAAGGTAAAATCACATGGGGTCAGAGGTGATTTTGCAAGATGGATAAAAAACTGGCTCAGTCATAGAAAACAGAGGGCAGCAGTGGAAGGGTGCGTTTCTGAATGGAGGGCTATGACTAGTGGTGTTCCTCAGGGATCAGTGTTGGGACCTTTGCTGTTTGTAATATATAAATGATTTTGAGGAGAATGTAACTGGTCTGATTAGTAAGTTTGCTGATAACACAAAGTTGGTGGAATTGCGGATAGCGATGAGGGCCATCAAAGGATACAGCAAGATGTAGACTAGGTGGTGACTTGGGCAGAGATATGGCAGATGGAGTTTAATCCGGAAAAATGTGAGTTAATGCATTTTGGAAGGTCTAATCCAAATGGAAAACATACAGCAAATGGCAGAATCCTTAAGAGTACTGATAGGCAGAGGGATCTGGGTGAACGTAGTAAGTAGCGGAAAGTAGTAACACAGGTCGAAAACGTAGTCAACAAGGCATACGGTATGCTTGCCTTCATCAGCCAGGGCATTGAGTTTAAAAATTGGATTGGCGGGTAATGTTGCAGCTTTATGGAACCTTAGTTAGGCTGCATTTGGGATATTGCGTTCGATTCTGGTTGCCACATTACCAGAATGATGTGGTGGCTTTTGAGAGGGTACAGAAAAGATTTACCGGGATGTTGCCTGGTATGGAGGGCATTAGCTATGAGGAGAAGTTGGAGAAACTTGCGTTGTTCTCACTGGAACGACTGAGGTTGAGGGGGGACCTGACAGATCTCCACAAGATTATGAAGGGCATTGACAGAGTGGACAGTCAAAAGCTTTTTGCCAGGGTGGAAGAGTCAGTTACTAGGGGCCATGGGTTTAAAGTGTGAGGGACAAGGTTTAAAGGTGATGGACGAGGCAAGTTTTTTACACAGAGGATGGTGGGTGCCTGGAACTCACTGCTGGGGGAGGTCGTAGAAGCAGATACTATAGTGACTTCTAAAGGACGTCTTGACAAATACATGAATAGGATGGGGATAGAGGTCCCCAGAAGGGCACGGGGTTTTAGTTGTGATGGGCAGCATGTTGGTGAAGGCTTGGAGGGCCGAAGGGCCTGTTCCTGTGCTGTAATTTTTTTTGTTCTTTGTTCCTGCCCTGATTTGTTTTACCAAAATGTAACACCTCGCATTTATTCTTGAAGGCTGCAGAATAGCTGGATAAAGTGGTGAATAAGGCATATGGGATGCTTGTCTTTGTTAGTCAAGGCATTGAATGCAAAAGCAAGAAGATTATGATGAAGCTGTATATAATGTTAGTTAAGCCACAGCTGGAGTGCTGGTGTGCAGTTCCGGCCTCCACCTTATAGGAAGAATATGATTTAACCACAGAAGGTGCAGGAGGTATTCGCTAGGAAATTGCCTGGGTTACAGTGATTCAACTATGAAAAGACACTAGGCAGGCTTGTGTCGTTTTCCTTCGAGCAGAGAATGCTAAGGAGGGATTTGAGTGAGGTGTACCAAGTTCTGAGGGGCATACACAGGTCAGTTAGGGAGAAACTTTTATCCTTTGTAGTGACATAATAACCACAGTTTTAATGTGAGAAGCAGGATTTTGGAGGGGATTTGAGGAAAAATGTTTTCACCCAAAGGGTTATGGGTGTCTGGAACTGGCTACCATAGCGTACAAGGCTATGGACCAAGTGCTGGAAAACGGAATTACAATAGATAGATGTCTGATAACTAGCGCAGACATGATGGACTGAAAGTTCTCCTTCCAGACTGTAAAAATTCTTTGACTCTAGGTGGGCCTGCATTCATTCATGTATAGAAGAATGAGAGGCAATGGTTGTCACTTATATATACTAATTTAGATCCTGAAATGGTGGCATGTGGATTTTGGTCCATGTGTTTGAAGAGGTTTAATAACTAAGTTGTCAGTATTTATGGGCCATGATTTTAAGTCAGTATATGGCAGACAGTGACAAAAACAGAAGTTGCTGGAAAAGCTCAGTAGATCTGGCAGCATCTGTGAAGAAAAAATCAGAGTTAACATTTTGGCTCCGGTGACCTGTCCTCAGAAGGATCTGAGGAAGTTCTGAGGAAGGGTCATTGGATCCGAAACATTAACTCTGATTTTTTTCTTCACAGATGCTGCCAGAGTTGCTGACCTTTTCCAGCAACTTCTGTTTTTGTTCCTGATTTACAGCATCTGCAGATTTTATGGCGGAAAGTAGTTGACTCAAGCCCTTCTGGGATGATAATGTAAGTTTATTTGTATTGTGAGAGTTTTATGATTGAAGTGAATAAAAATTAAAAAGCTTTAGCTTACTTTTCTCTCCCTCTGATATCTGAATACGGTCAAAGATTGCCTTGGAATAGATGGGATTTTATTTTGCTGTGTGTTTTGAAATCTTCTAAAATGTTTTATGTAAATAGTTTGGTTGTTTTATTTTATCTTCAATTCTTTGGAGCAATAAACTTCTTTTTTTTTGTTAAAAATAAATCTGTAGCATTGCCAGCTTGTGTCTCCTCATTAAGCAAACAATGAGATCCATCAAGTCAGGATCTGACTGGTTCAACCATAACATTACCTGGGATCAGAAAGCCTTATTGAAGCATATAAAATTGCTGGAGTTTCTTTTTGTTATTCTTTCATGGGATGTAAACAATTGTATTATAGCCAGCAATTTGTTGCCCATCCCTAATTGCCCTTGAACTGAATATCTTGCTTGGCCAATTCAGGGGGCAGTTAAGTCAACCACTCGTCTGAAGTCACATATTGGCCAGACCCAGTGAGAATGGCAGTTTCATTCCATTAAGACATTGGTAGGTTCTCAGAACAATGAGAAATATCTGTCATGTTTCCATTACAAAGACTGGCACTTTTATTGTGGAGATTGAGAGGTTAATAGCCTTGTGGGAGGGTCTAGAACCATATCAATCAGGGGTCTCCCAGTTTAGACTGTGATAGATAGAAGTTTATTTCCTCTCAGAGTTGAGCCTGTAGATTTGATTTCCCCAAATAGGGCTTGCAGCAGGGTCATTGAGAATTTTTAAGGCAGAAGTAAATAGATTACTGGTTAACCAGGGAAACAAAGGTCACTGAGGGTAGGCAGGAAAGTGGAGTTGGAGTCCAAATCAGATATGATCTCATTGAATGGCAGAGCAAGATTGAGGGGCTGAATGCCCTACTCCTGCCCTTAATTCCTACATTTATATTAGGTAATAGTGCAGTTTCTTTCCCAAATGGCTAGAGTTAAGTATAGTACATGCGCTTTACTTGTGCATTATTATGGTTCTTTATTATGGTGAGTATTCATAGCTCTATGGCAATTCTGGACACAGAAAAAAAGTGATCAAAGTTTAAAATAGGATTCAACAAACTTTAAGTTCATTCAAAGTCCAGTTGTATGATATGATGGGATGCATATCAAGTTTATACCCCAATGTTTGAGCTGAAAGGGACTGGGTTGTCTCTCTCTATTTATCTATTTACATCTTTATCTTATGTGCCAACCATACAAATATTTTTCTGGTAGACCCACTGTGTCTCTCCCTTCCCTTCATGCACCATCAACATTCCACCATCATCCCACTGATTTGTGGATGTTTTTAAACTTCTAACCTGCCACTTTTCTCACCACCTTCAAAAGATTTCCTTTAAACTTATCATTATTATTTTAGCTTCTATTATAGATGTGTAATTATAATATTGCATATTTTGTAAAGAAGGATAATCTCTCTGTGAAAATGGACATAGAAACCTGCCAGAGGTAGTAGGAACTGCAGATGCTGGAGAATCTGAGATAACAAGGTGTAGAGCTGGATGAACACAGCAGGCCAAGCAGCATCAGAGGAGCAGGAAAGCTGACGTTTTGGGTCTAGACCCTTCTTCAGAAATGGGGGAGGGGAAGGGGATCGTGAAATAAATAGGGAGAGAAGGGGAGGCAGATAAAAGATGGATAAAGGAGGAGATAGGTGGAGAGGAGACAGACAGGTCAAAGAGGCGGGGTTGGAAACAGTAAAGGTGAGTATAGATGAGGAGTTAGGGAGGGGATAGGTCAGTCCAGGGAGGACGGACAGGTCAAGGAGGCAGGATGAGGCTGGTAGGTAGGAGATGGGGGTGGGAAGAATGGATAGGTGGGAGGAAGGACAGGTTAGGGAGGTGGGGACGAGCTGGGCTGGTTTTGGGATTCGAGTGGGGTGGGGGAGATTTTGAAGCTTGTGAAGTCCACATTGATACCACTGGGCTACAGGGTTCCCAAGCGAAATATGAGATGTTGTTCCTGTAACCTTCAGGTGACATCGTTGTGGCACTGCAGGATGCCCAGGATGGACATGTCGTCCAAGGATTGGGAGGGCAAGTTGAAATAATTCACGACTGGGAGGTGTAGTCGTTTGTTGTGAACCGAGCGTAGGTGTTCCACAAAGCGGTCCCCAAGCCTCCACTTGGTTTCCCCGATGTAGAGGAGGCCACATCGGAAACCGTGGATACAGTATACCACATTAGCAGATGTGTAGGTGAAAATCTGTTTGATGTGTAACATCTTCTTGGGGCCTGGGAAGGGGGTGAGGGGGGATATGTAGGGGCAGGTGTAGCACTTCCTGCGGTTGCTGGGGAAAGTGCCGGGGGTGGATGAACACCTCACTAACACCTTCGACCCCAACCTTAAGTTCACCTGGACCATCTCCAATACCTCTCTCTCCATCCTGGACCTCTCTGTTTCCATCTCTGGCAACCACCTGGAAAATGATATCCATTTCAAGCCTACTGACTCCCACAGCTACCTAGAATACACCTCCTCTCATCCACCTTCCGGCAAAAATGTCATCCCCTATTCCCAATTCCGTCGCTTCCACCACATCTGCTCCCGAGATGAGGCATTCCACTCCCAGGCATCCCAGATTTCCTCGTTTTTCAAGGACCTCAACTTCCCATCCCCAGTGGTCGAAAATGCCCTCGACAGTGTCTTTTGCATTTCCCGCAACTCATCCCTCACACCCCCTCCCCGCAATAACAACCAAAACAGAATCCCCCTCTTCCTCACATACCACCCCCCCAATGTCCGGATCCAATGCATCATCCTCCGGTACTTCTGCCATCTGCAATCCGACCCCACCACCTAAGACAATTTCCCACCCCATCCTTATCTGCTTTCTGGAGGGACCAATCTCTCCGTGACTCCCTTGTACGCTCCACAGTCCCCACCAGCCCCACCACACCCGGCACTTTTCCCTGCAACCGCAGGAAGTGCTACACCTGCCCCTACACCTCCTCACTCACCCCCATCCCAGGGCCCAAGAAGACCTTCCACATCAAACAGATGTGCACCTGCACATCTGCTAATGTGGTATACTGTATCCGCTGTTCCTGATGTGGCCTCCTCTACATCGCGGAAACCAAGTGGAGGCTTGGGGACCGCTTTGCGGAGCACCCATGCTTGGTTCACAACAAACGACTGCGCCTCCCAGTAGCGAACCATTTCAACTCCTTGGACGTCATGTCCATCCTGGGCCTCCTGCACTGCCACAACGATGCCACCCGAAGGTTGCAGGAACAGCGTCTCATATTTACTTGGGAACCCTGCAGCCCAATGGTATCAATGCGGACTTCACAAGCTTCAAAATCTCCCCTACCCTGACCGCATCCCAAAACCAGCCCAGCTCGTCCCCGCCTCCCTAACCTGTCCTTCCTCCCACCTATCCACTCCTCCCACCTAAATCCCCACGCCATCTCCTACCTACCAGCCTCATCCCGCCTCCTTGAACTGTCCGTCCTCCCTGAACCAACATATCCCCTCCCTAATCCCCCATCTACACCCATCTTTACTTGCTCCAACCCCGTCTCTTTGACCTGTCTGTCTCCTCTCCACCTATCTTCTCCTTTATCCATCTTTTGTCCGCCTCCCCATCTCTCCCTATTTATTTCAGAATCCCCTTCACCTCCTCCATTTCTGAAGAAGGTCTGGACCCGAAACGTTAGCTTTCCTGCTCCTCTGAAGCTGTTTGGCCTGCTGTGTTCATCCAACTCTACACGTTGTTATCATAGAAACCTCCCAGCTGTCTCTTGGAAGCCATATGGCTACTCTCATTTGTTCTCTACAGCAAACTAAACCAGGCAATCTGGTGTTTTCTGTCTGCATTGATTAAAAGGGGAGACATGTAGAATTTGATGAACCCGCTGGACAACACAATGGGTCCTTCTAAAGGTGTGAAAATGCTTCTGAGAAACTAAAAAACTCAATAAAGACCAGTCATTCATGGCTAACAAAGGAAGTCAAAGATTGTACAAGATTAAAAGAAGTGAGTTATAAACCAGAAATAGTAATAAATGTCACTATTGGGTGATTTTGGAATACAGTGAAGGGGGACTGAGAAACTGAAAAGGAAAGAAAGAATAGAATATGAATATGGCTTATCAAAAAAAACGGACGGTAAATGTTTCTATAAGTAGATAAAAAGGAAATGTTCAATTAAGACAAACGTGGGTGTATTTCAAATAAAGTTGGGAAAATAACGGGGAATAGAAGCTAAACCATTACTTTGTTTCTGTTTTCACTGAGGAAAAATAGGAAATCCCCCAGAACTTAAGATCCAAGTGATGAGACAGGATAGGTTCAAGGAAATTAGAATTAGTAAGAAGGTTGTACTGGAGAAATTGATGGGAGTTGAAAAGTCCTTGGGACCTGAAAGCCTATAACTCAGTGTTCAAGTAGGTGGTTATAGAGATGGTCAATGCATTGATAATCATCTTCCAAAATTCCATAGATTCTAGAATGATTCATGAAGATTGGAAACTTGCAAATGTCACCCCATTATTTAAAAAAGTAGCAAGGCAAAGAAACAGGGAACTACAGATCAATCGGCCTTATGTCAGTATTAGATAAAATGCTAAAATCTATTATAAAATAACTGATAAATTAACATTTGGATAAAAATGATCTGATTGAACAAATGGAAAATTCTGTCTGACAAATCTTGTTTGTTGGAGTTTTTGAGGATGGTACCAAGAAAATTGATAAAGGGGAGTTGAAGGATGTAATACATTTGGATTTACATCAAGATCCTTACAAGGTTCCCCACAGAATGTTGTTTAACAAAACTAAAGCATGTGATACAGGAGGTATTGTACTGGCTGGATTGAAGATGGTTAACAGATAGTAAACAGAGAGTATGAAGAATTGATCATTTTTACATTGGTAGATTATAATGAGTGAGATACCACAAGGACAGTACCAGTCACCAGTCATTGAAGTTAAACATGCAAGTGCACAGACGGTAAGAAGGAAAAATATATGTTGCCTTCATAGTGAGAGGATTGGAGTAAGGGAGCAGGGACCATAGAACTCCTATAGTGTGGAAGCAGGCCATTTGGCCCATACTGAACATCCAAAGAACATCCCACCTAGACCTATCCCCCTACCCTATCCCTGTAACCCTGCATTTCTCATGACTAACCCACTAACCTGCACATCCCTGGACACTATGGGATAGTTAGTGTGGCCAATCTACCTAGCCTACACATTTTGGACTGTGGGAGGAAAGTGGAGCATCCAAAGGAAACCCAAGCAGACACAGGGAAAATGTGCAAACTCCACTCAGACAGTCACCTAAGGCTGGAATTGAACCTGGCGCCACAAGGCAGCAGTGCTAACCACTGAGCCACCATGCCATCTGTAGTACAGCATAGAGATGTCTTGCTCCAACCATACCGAGCCATGATAGGACCACACCTGGAATATTAGTTTTGATCTCATCATTTGTGGAAGATGCCCTTGCTATAGAGGGAGTGCAGTGAAGTTTACCAGACTGATTCCAGGGATGTATGAAGCGAGCTACAATCAATTTGACTTATATTCAATGCTTTTCAGAAGAATAAGTGGGATTCTCAAAGAAAGATATAAAATTCCAAGAGGACTAGGCAGGGTAGATGCAGGAAGGATGTTCCTGATGGTGGGGGAGGACTGAACCAGGGTGACACTTTAAGAGTGTGAAGTAAACCATCTAAGACTAATATGAGGAGAAATTTCTTCATCCAGAGAGCATTGAGCCTATGGAATTCATTACCACAAAAAAACAGCTGAGATTAAAACTTTATATAATTTCAAGAAGGAGCTTGAATTAGATGAAATGCCATGATTATAATGAATGATGGAGCAGGATCAAAGGGCTGAATGGCCTTCTCCTTATTTTTATCTTTCAGTGTTTCTATGATTAGTACTTGGATCCAGCTGTCCACAATACATCTCAATGATTTCCACAGAAGGATCAAATGTAGTATTTCCAAACGGGCAATTAGAACAAAGCTTACCAGGAATGTGTGCTGTGAGGAAGATGTAAAACATTTTCAGGAGGGTGTGGACAGGCTTAGTGGTTGGGCAAGGCCATGGCAGATAGACCATCATATGGAAAAAAAAAAGAGGTTTAGTCAGAAGACCGGATGTGCAGATTCTTTCTTTAAAGGTGAGAGTTTGGAAGGTGTAAATGTACGAAGGAACTTGAGTGCCTTTTTTGATAAGTCATTGAAGGCTATCATGCAGGTGCAGCAAGCTGTTAGGAAGGTGAACACAGTATTAGCCTTTACTGCAAGAAAATCTGAGTACAAGGGTAGTGAAGCCTTGCTTCAATTGTCTAAGAGTTTGGCTAGACTGCATTGGAGTACCGTGAACAGCTTTGGACTCTGGAAAGATATTATTGCTGTGGAGGGAGTCCAATAATGTTTATCAGACTTGTTCCCAGGACAATATTTCACCAGTTCCCTTTAGATAATTATTATTGAATCTTTTTGCACAACTTAAGTGTATGTAAAGTTAGGATTTGATTTTGAAGGTAGTGTGTCCAGTCCCATCTAAAAAAACTGCCCCTAAAAGCAGTGAGACTTTTAAAATAATAAATATGGACAAGGCAGTGTCTTTTGGGTGGGGCAGCAGTGGGGGTAAGTGTTTTTATGTCTCTGTCAATTCTTATCCCATAAAGATGAAAGCCAAAGTAGAATGTGTTAACTTGCCGCAGCCTTGCACAAATGGAAATTCTTGCCCAATGTCCTTTGGTACCCTGTGCTATTGTCTCAAGGTCAATTACTATTACTTGGCTCCTGCAGACCAGACCACCCCTGCTAGTAAATTTCTCTAATCCGTTTCAACAGGCTGTACAATCTGGAGCTTTGAATTTTACTTGGAATCCAAACATTGTGAAATCTGTCTATCAAGCTGCATAATGTAAGGTGAATTTAATTTAATCGAAGTGATCAGGATTATAATTGTTCGACATATTTATTGTATGGGTGGTAGTCTTATTTTCCTCCTTCAGGAATGTGACCTGCAGCAATGATAAAAGCATTAGCTACCTGCAGGCTATCTCCCATGTAGCAACACGATTCCTCATAGTTTCCATTATTTCTACAATCTGAAGCAGATTTCAAACATTGTTGTGGGATCCATGTACAGCCCAGATATCCGACAAGTGAGACCGTGGATGACGGGAGACTGGAGAGATTAGTGCAACTCTAATTTTACCTTTCTGTTCATTTCTATCGAAGTGAAAATTAATGTTGAGTGGGATGTAAACTGTTCTACCTGATAACTTGGTTTTCTCATCTGGTGAGTCAGGTTGAAATGAACCCTCGCTGTCTTCATTAGCATTTATTTTTCACATGCAATGTCTTCCTTGCTTTTATTTAATAATTTATAAGGAAAGTTTTAAGTATTGAAATCTTAAATGCTACCATCTGCAATTGCCCTTCAAGCCAGTCACCATTCTGACTTGGAATTATATTTCTGTTCCTTCACTGTCGCTGGGTCAAAATCCCTCTCTCACTAACAGCCTTGTGGATATTCCTACGACAAGTGGACTGCAGTGGTTTAAGAAGGCAACTCACCACCACTTTCTTAAGGGAAACTAGAGATGGGCAATAAATCCTGGGACAGCCATAACGCCCACATTTCCATGAATAAATAAAAACAATGAAGCATGTGAGTAATTTCCAAAATCTTCACACTTTGTTGGCACCAAATTTGCAACCATCAGCATTCGCTCACTCCATCACAGTAGTAGAAGTGCGTTCCATCTGTAAAATTTACTGTAGCCACTCACTAAGACATATCAGACAGCATCTTCAAACCATGAACCCTAGAAGGAGAAGGGCAGCAGATGCATGGAACAACATAATATGCAAGTTCCTCTCAGAGTCATTCAGCATCCTGATTTGGAAATGTATCTCTGTTCCTTCAGTATCATTGGGTCAAAATCAATTCCCTCCCTAAGGGCATTGTGTGTGGTGTACATATGTCAAATGTATTGCAGCAGTTCAAGAAGGCAATTCACCAAACCTTCTCAGGGTAATTGAGGATTGACAATACATACTGGTCAAGCCCGCAAAGGTCACATCACATGAATGGCTTTTTAAATGTGGTAAATTCCAACTGGGCTGAGAAAGGTGTGTTGAGCATTCTCCTAGAAATGTTGCTTTATGGCAAAGGTGCCCCCACCCCCAACTATATTACATAAGAAATTCCTAAATATTCACCCAGCAACAGGAGGAATGCTGAAATATGACCAAATGTACATGGGGTGGGACTCCGATAGTGCTGTTGCAGCTGAAAGTGACCTTGCCAAGCCAGCAAGGCCAGATGCAGTGTTGCAGAGTAACAATGTAAAAGCAAAAGAAAAACCAAAAGAACTGCTGGAAATCTGAAACAAAAACAGAAATTGCTGTATAGGGGTCTGAGGGATATGACTATGGTGCGATTTGAGGCGGATTCAGGTAAGAAGTCTCAGTGTGACCTGTCTTATGGTCAGGAACAGCTCACTGGATCCTTTATGTATCTGCCAAGCAGTGAGAGAGGTTCCTTACTGGGCAGTAGAGGGATGCCAATTAAGGTGTATTATAGCTTATTAGTTTCGCAACTCACCTCTCATTAATATACTGCTTCTTTTTTTCAAACTCACTCACAGGATGGGGGAATCGCTAGCTAGGTCAGCATTTATTACCCACCCCTAATTGCCCACCACAGAGGGCAATTAAGTGTCAACCACATTGCTGTGGGTCTGGAGTCACGTGTAGGCCAGACCAGGTAAGGATGGCAGTTTCCTTTCCTAAAGGACATTAGTGAACCGGGTAGTTTTTCCTGACAATCAACATGATCATCATTAGACTCTTAATTCCAGATTTTTATTGAATTCAAATTCCACCGTGGCAATTCCACCGAACCTGGGTCCCCAGAACATTAACCTGGGCCTCTGAATTAACAGTCCAGCAATAATGCACTTCGGTCATCGTCTGCCCAAACTTATCAAACAAGCTCAGCATCAAGAAAACTCAACGTGGAAATTGAAGTGCGTGCCTGGTGGATTCAGCTCCACTTGTTGCTCCAAAGGACTTCCATCTTGTGTTCGATTAAATTGCGTCTCAGGCATGATCTCCTCATCCACAGACATTGGATCCAGAACCTGCCAACCCCTCACGACCATCATGGCACCTATGCCATACACTGGCAGGGGTGGATCTGGAAGCACAGACTTGCATTACAAGAGTGCACCGGCAACTGACATTGAAAGGCTGCAGCAAAGGACACTTGGCACAGGACAGGTGCCCACTCTTCACCTGGGACAGATTATGTCGTGTTCACTGACTTAGCACCTACCTGAATGCTTGTAGCAACCATGCCTTGCCTTGCTTATTAGTGCAGTCAAACAACCAGGCATCTCTCCTTGCTGTTCAGCCATGCTCAGTCATGGGGGTTTACACCTTTCAGTAGAGTACAGCAGTGAGCTCAGTCAATCTCCCACCTCACCCTATGCCAGCAGCTTACACAGCAAACACACTGCACCTTCTGCAAGCGAGCTTTCACATATCCAGCTCTGAGACATTTATAAAATCATGAGGGCCACGGATAGGGTTAATATCCAAAGTCATTTTGCTCAGACTGCGAGAGTCCAAAACTAAAGGGCATAGGTTTTAAGGTGAGAGGGGAAAGATTTAAAATGGACTGGAGGGGACACTTTTTCCTGCAGAGGGTGGTGCTTGTATAGAATGAGCTGCCAGGGGAAGTGGTGGAGGTTGGTACAATTACAACATTTAAAAGGCATCTGGATGGGTATATGAATAGGAAGGGAGGCAGTGCTGCCTCACAGTGCCAGAGACCCAGGTTCAGTTCCAGCTTCAGGTGACTGTCTGTCTGGAGTTTGCAGGTTCTCCTTATGTCTGCATGGGTTTACTCTGGGTGCCCGAGTTTCCTCCCACAGTCTAAAGATGTGCAGGTTAAGTGGATTGGCCATGATAAATTTCCCATAGAATCCAGAGATGTGCGAGATGGGTGGATTAGCCATGGGAAATGCAGGGTTACAGAGGTAGGGTGAGTCTGGATGGGGCGCTCTTTAGAAGGTCAGTGTGGACATGTTGGGCCGAATGGCCTGTTTCCACACTGTAGGAATTCTATGGTTTAGAGGGATGTGGACCAAATGCTGGTAAGTGGGACTAGATAAGATTGGGATGTCTGGTCAGTGTGGATGAGTTGGACCAAAGGGTCTGTTTTCATTCTGTATGACTCTGAGTATGTCCATGAACCATTTGGTCAAGGTCATCCTCCAATAGCGTCCTGGAGGATTGCCCTGCTTGGAGTGATGTCAGTCTGGTGTCCCTGTGTCTGGAGCAGGCCATGGTCAGTCTGTGACCTCGGTATTGTTGTCCTCACACGGTGGGGAGATGGCTTCTGGGGATGCTGGACAGTTCTCTGTGAAGGTGAAATAAAGGCGGAATGTGCAAGACATAAGAGAACAAAAAGGTGTCAAAGACGGTGCTGTGCAATGAAATAGACTGACAGTGGGCTTACTGTGAGAGTGTTTCAGTGGAAAGAAGAGTGGGACATACTCTTAGGTGGAGTTGTTGGGATGTGGCTATCTCAGCATCCCCATAGGAGCAGTCCCAGCCTTCTCCTGTGAGGGGCTGGTTTTGCTCCTCACATCAGGGGAGAGAGATGATGAGGAACCTAATGTTGGATATCTCTCCACCATGTAAGGACTCACTCTGCCCAGTTATGGGCTGGTATCTCCTGGAATGAGAGAAAAAGAGGGATTCAGTGCAATGAAAGTGGGTGGCACAGCTGTTAGTCCTATTTCAGGTGGTAGAAAGGTAGCGAATTGCATTACAGAAGGCATACAGGGCTGGTGGAGTGGCCTGCTAGGGTGGGTGAAATTAAATGAAGGATGATGTTGCAGGCAATAGAGAGAGTGGCAGAAAGTTAACCTCAGTGGGAGGTGGGTGCAGTAAGAGAGATAGGGTTAGTGTGAGGGTTAGTGTGAGATAGCAGAGTGTGGCACTTACCCTGATATTATGGGGAAGGTCATTAAACTGTTTATAGCACTGCAGTCTGCTCTCTTACAGCATGGAGATGGCATTATCCTGGTGGTGATCTCAGATCAGGCTGCCAGGATCTGGTGGCTTGAGCTCCCAGTTCATCCTCCAGAAAGAAGATGCCCTTCCTTTGCACCATCCCCTTGACCAGGACCTCCAGGTCCATGCCAGAGAATCATGGGGCCATCTTCCCATTTTCAACCATGTTCACAATCTGTCTTTGAGCAAGCAACGCTGTTCCACATGGACAGCGGCCTTTTTGAGATGGCATGTGTAAAGATGGCAGATATCTGCTGAGTAGATTTGTTCTGGGAAAGGCCCATGTGTAAGATGGGGTCAGAATCAGATGTGAGAGAAGTCACAGGGTGAGATAGGTTATCAATGATTTGAGTTTGGTAAGAAACACTGTATTGCCGCAAAATTTACAGACCATGCCGAAATAGGTGGAAAGGCAGGTTGTGAGAGAGATACAAGTGGCTTCCAGAGAGATTTGATTGGTTAAATAAATGGGCAAAAAGTTGGTAAATGTGGGAAAATGCGAAAAAGTTAATTATGGGAAGGAGACCGAAAGAACAGAATATTATTCAAATGGAGAGAAACTGCAGAAAGCTGCAACACAAAGGTACTTGGGGGGACTTGTGCATGAAACACAGGGGCAGCAGGTAATCAGGAAGGCCAATGGAATGTTGGACCTTATTTCAAGGGGAGGTGGAGTATAAGGGTAAGGAAGTCTTACTGCAACAGGGCAAGGTGCTGATGAGACCACATCTGGAGTACTGTGATCATATTTTGGTCCCCTTATTTAAGGAAAGACATCATTTAAGTGGAGCCGATTCAGAGAAGGTTTGCTAGGATGTTCCTGGTGCTGACAGATTGTCTTAAGAACAAAGATTAAACAGGTTGGGGCACTACGCACTGGAATTTCGATTCTTAAGGGGCTTGACAGGGAAATACTGAGAGGATGTTTCCCCTCATGGAAGAGTCCAGGACCAGGGGGCACTGTGTCAGAAAAAAGAGTCACCAGTTTAACACTGAGATGGGGAGGAATTTCTTCTCTCTGAAGATTGTGAGTCTTTGGGACTCCTTACCACAGAGATCTGTGAAGGCAGAGACCTTGAGGATATTTAAGGTTGAGATAGATAGATTCTTGATCAATTGGGGAATCAAAGGTTACAGGGAAAACACAAGAAAGTGGATGTGAGGTGTCAGTTCAGCCATGATCCTATTGAATGGTGGTGCAGGCTCGAGGGGCCGAATGGCCTATTCCTTTTTCTTACCATCTTATTAGCACTTGCTCAATGGTCAAGACATTGTTGATGGGAATTCCTCTTATGTGTCACTGATATCCAGTCTAGGTCTCACTGGAGTACAAGAGTGTAGTGATGACAACTCGCTGTCCACAAAAGACTTTTGCTGACATGTGGAGGCCTTTGTTGTCAAGCACTCACTGCCATAGTTTGGAGAAGGCTGAGCTGGTGCAGCTGATATGGTGCTGAGAGAGGTGGTGTAGGAAGTGCTCAACATATTTCAGAGTCTCTCCTTTAACATCTGTGGGAGGCAGAATACTTGGCCGGCCAGGCGTGGGAGTTGTATCTGTTTTGTTGTAGCAACATTCAAGGACAGGCGTTGTCTCTCATATGAAGAACTTTAAGAAATCGAGAGGGCTTGAAAACCTGGTGCAGACTTGGCAACGAATCTGCGTGCTGTAGATCATTATGTCAATGGTAGTCAGTTTAGTTTCAGCACGAAGGTGACTGAGGTTAAAGAGTTTTCCATCTGGATGACATATAATACCAAGACAGTTGACATTTGATGAAGTGAATAGACTCGATCAAGCAGATTCTAAATAGCACAGAGGTTTTATTTTGTTGTTATTCATTAACAGGATGTGGGTGTCACTGGCTAGGCCAACATTTATTGCCCATCCCTAATTGTCCATATGGCAGTAAAGAGTCAACCACATTGTTGTGGGTCTGGAGTCACATGCAGGTCAGAGTAGAGACGAATGGCAGATTTCCTTCCCCTAATGGACATTAGTGAATCAGATGGATTTTTAATGATAATTAACAGTATTTAATTGTCACCAACAGACTAAATTTTATTCCAGACTTTTATTGAATTCACATTTCACCATCTGCCATCATGGGATTGAACCCATGTCCCCACTGGGGGTTCTGGATGCCTCGTCTAGTGATATGACCACAACCCTATCACCTCCCTATGTCACTCAGCCTTCCTTGACAAAGGTCTGGATTTTGAAGGGGATTATTTCAAACCTCAAGCTTCAGAATCAATACATTTGCAGTCGAGTCACTGTGCAGTTGCTGGAGGATTGTGATGAAATTTCTTGGACACTAAATCTATGCAGCACCATCCACAGAGCATCAGGATTTACTAAACCAAATACTTCAGTAATTTCGATGAAGAGTTCTTGGGGGTCTCAACATTTTTCTTGAATGTTCCAAGCAACAAAATCACGTCACAGGTTTCTTGGGAAGGTCTAAATCCAAGCCGGGTGTCTGGAAGAAGGTGATTCAGGAGAATGTGTCAAGATCTTCCCTGATTCTCTCAAGAGAAACTGGGATGTTAATCTGCTTCAAGGTTCACCCAGCAGGAGGTTACTCCATTTACACATGCTAACCAAGGTCAGGTAATCTCAGCTACCTCGATTCTGACTTTTAACTGTAGTTATTTAAATATCCGGACCAGATTTTTGCTGCTTTTGACAGATAAGACTTGGAAACAATACCTGCAAATACTAATGAATAATGAAATTTCCACTTGGTTTACGGAGACAAGGTTCAAAAGGACTCCATGAGAACCTTTTTCACTCAGTCCCCAGTTTCATATGATCAGTCATCAGTGACGATGCACCTTATCTAGTCTCAAAATAGCTATTAAAATCTCATGTTACACCTTCCACAAAGTCCTTCATTCTATCCATAAACATAACCTCTTTATATTTTCATTTTACCCCAGTTCCCTCATGACGCGCCCCCCAAAAGAAACAGTCACATTCATATGCTCTGAGTCAAGACAAAAGATGGATTAACAAATCTGCCTATGTTATCATTTCTCTCAGAAGAGGGGTAGGAATGCGTGCATGCAGAGCAGGGATGAGTGAACAATGCATAGAGGCATTTGGGATTTCCTTCTGTTTATCTGAGCAGCCCATACAGGTCTGTACGTACTTATTGCTGGAGTACACCAATGCTGATCTATTGCGAACAAGGATGCTGTGGTCAGCGTCAACTAAATGAGAAAAAGTCTGAACCAAAGGACTTAAAACTTGGTCAGAGATAACATTCATTCATCAGAAGGGTCTAGGCCTGAAACGTCAAGCTTTCCTGCTCCTATGATGCTGCTTGGCCTGCTGTGTTCATCCAGCTCCACACCTTGTTACCTCGGATTCTCCAGCATCTGCAGTACCTATTATCTCTAAAACTTGGTCAGGTTGTATACAGCCCAGGATCGAGGTAATCTCCCCAGAGCAAATAGCTGGATAGTTCGTGAACGTTACTGTGGCAGTTGAAAGTGACTGGTCTGTACAACAGCATTCCTCTTTCAGTGTGACCTTATCCAAATCAGCCTTTAGTATGTACGATACTCAGAAATTGTGTGCAACATGCAATCCATTAGAACCTCGAAAGTACCCAAATTGCTATATGAAGACATGGACTGAGAACGTATCAAGGTCAGCTCCATGCTGTTGTGGTTCTTCAACAGGGCCTTGCATGTAAGGATCCGACCACGCCCACCACTACTCTGTTTAGCCCTACCATTTGCTTGTGGGTATCAAGGCGAAGTGGTAAGATGTACAGAACCTTATGGTTCAGTGAAGTATTTGAAGCAGTTATTAACTAACTGTGGGTCGTTGTCTGGGGTGACTATCCCAGAAATGTCATATGTGGTGGAGCCGTGTTGTTGTTTGATCATCAGGCGTCATGAATACATTTGCTGGACATTCATTCATTCTGCATCATTCTTAAGACCTTGAAAGCTCTGCCTGAGAGACAGATTCAACAGTAAGTTTTCAAAAGTGGAATTGGATCACTATCTGAAGATTAAAAATCTACAGGGCAACAAGAAATAAATAGGGGCAGAGGCAATTTTCTAGAGTGCGGGCACAAGCACAGTGGGATGAATGGCATCCTCCCCTGTTATAGAACGGTCTGAAGTGAAGTGTAATATGACTATGAGCAGGAAAGCTTGACGTTTCAGGCCTAGACCCTTCATCAGAAATGGGAGAGGGGAAGAGGGTTCTGAAATAAATAGGGAGAGAGGGGGAGGCGGATAGAAGATGGATAGAGGAGAAGATAGGTGGAGAGGAGACAGACAAGTCAAAGAGGCGGGGATGGAGCCAGTAAAAATGAGTGTAGGTGGGGACGTAGGGAGGAGATAGGTCAGCCCAGGGAGGACGGACAGGTCAAGGGGGCAGGATGAGGTTCGTAGATAGGAGATGGGGGTGGGGCTTGAGGTGGGAGGAGGGGATAGGTGAGAGGAAGAACAGGTTAGGGAGGCGGGGATGAGCTGGGCTGGTTTTGGGATGCGGTTGGGGGAGGGGAGATTTTGAAGCTTGTGAAATCCACATTGATACCATTGGGATGCAGGGTTCCCAGGCTGAATATGACTTGCTGTTCCTGCAGCCTTCGGGTGGCATCATTGTGGCATTGCAGGAGGCCCAGGATGGACATGTCGTCTGAGGAATGGGAGGGGGAGTTGAAATGGTTCGCGACTGGGAGGTGCAGTTGTTTGTTGCGAACTGAGCGCAGGTGTTCTGTAAAGCGGTCCCCAAGCCTCCGCTTGGCCTGCTGTGTTCATCCAGCTCCACACCTTGTTATCTCGGATTCTCCAGCATCTGCAGTAGAATCGAATAGAATAGAATCCCTACAGTGTGGAAACAGGCCCTTCGGCCCAACAAGTCCACACCAAAACTCAGAACATCCCACCCAGACACATCCCCCTACAACCCACCTAATCTACACCTCCGTGAACACTACGGGCAATTTAGCATGGCCAATCAACCTAACCGGCACATCTTTGTACTTATTATCTCTGTAATATGACTATGGTCTGTTGTATGGTCATGAAAAGATATTATTCACGTTAACTCTTTTAGTTATTGTGAAAACTCTAACATTACATTTATCAAATCACTCTGTTTACCTTGAAAATGCCCAGCGGTCTTTCCAGTTTACATTGGCCTCTTTAAGTTCACAACACAATAAACTGAGCCTGGACTGATGACTACGTCGGGTGATCTTGCAAATATAGAATGAAAGACACACCTTGCGTCGAACCTGTTCCTTCCCCCTGCACACATAACCTTGTTGTTACGAAAGATGATAACGAGGTGTGTTGTTTCTCCCCAGATCCTGAATGGCCTCCTGGCTTCAGAGCAATTTCCATAATGGGGTCCTTGTAGGATAAAAACATTTGCTTGCTGTATACAAACTTCTCCCTGGTATTTACTGTGTTTCAGTTGGGCCTTTTACAGCAAGAGAAAAGAACGGGAGGTGTTGCCTGACAGATTTTTAACAGAGATGAAACATAGGTTGCACAATGGTTTATGTAACTATAAAAAATATATTCTTCCAAAGCTAGGTGAGCAAATAACATTCATGCCATGCAAGTGCCAGTCAATGGCCATCTCCAACAAGAGACAATCTAAGTGGAGACAATGGCCTAGTTGTATTGTCACTAGACTTGTAATTCAAAGATTCAGGTAATGTCCTGGGGAACAGGGTTTGAATTGCATTTAGGTAGATGAAATTTGGTGGTGAAATTTAAATTGGATAAAAGGATCTGGAATTAGCAAAGACTGTGAATCCATTATCGATTGTTGGGGAAAACCCATCCCGTTCACTAATGTCCTTTATGGAAGGAAACTGCCATCCCTACCTGGTCTGGCCTACTTGTGACTCCAGACCCATAGCAATGTAGTTGACTCTTGACTGCCCTCTGGGCAATTAGGGATGGGCAATAAATACTGGCTTAGCCAGTGATGCCTTCATCCCATGAATGAATGAAATAAAGTTCAATAGCATTGATTAATCCCCCTGTCAACATCCTGGGGGTTGCCATTGACAATAAACTGAATGTGATCAGCCACAAGAGTACTGTGGCTATGTTCTGAACCATTTGTGTGGGGCTTCTATCACCAACATTAGGGTGTTTCTTAGAGAAACCTGCACCTGAGTATATAATCTTTCACTTTTAAAGTATGTTTCTCAGTGAGCCTGATTCCTTGCCAAGATGCTACGTCAATTTTCAGTCTATCAAGTTCACAAAATTTATACTGTAGAAGGAGGTCATTTGGCTCTTTGTGTTTGCACTGGATCTAAAAGAGCAGTTCACTTTGTGCCATTCTCCTGGCTTGTTCTCATTGACCTGTACACGTTTCCTTTCCCAACAACAGTCATATTCCCTTTCCAATGGTTTCAATTGAACCTATCTCCACCACATCTTCAAATCTTTGCATGCATTGTTGACCAACTATAAAGCATTGAAAGTGGCAGGGCACGGTGAAGGGACAATTAATAAATAAGCATCCTGAGTTTTGTCAATAGGGGCAGAGAGTACAAAAACAAGAAAGTTGTTGAACAACATTGTTTATCAAATCCAATATGATTCCAATTACATTAAATCATAGAATCTCCACTGTGGAAGTGGGCCATTCAACCAATCAAGTCCACACCAATCTTCCAAACACAATCCCGCCCTATAGTCCTGCATTTCCCATGGCAAATCCACCTAACCTGCATTTCCCTGGACACTATGGGGAATTTAGCATGGCCAATCCAATTCACCTGCACATCTTTGGACTGCGGGAGGAAACCAGAGCACCCGGTGAATTCAATAACTAACACAATAGAGGGAGCTTTAAACTAATGAAAGAGAGGGAAGAGTTCTGAAAAGGGGATATGTCAGCTTATAAATCAAAAGGATATGATAGCACTGTAGGGCAGATATACAGGTAATGATATCCAGTGTGGGTCAGGAAGGGACAGAGTGTACAAACATTTAAAAAAAAGCAGCAAATAAGAACAAGCCTGGGAGAAATGTTAAAAAGGTTATATTAATGGGTCTTGACATAAATGCATATAGCATTTGGAACAAAATAAATGAACTAATGGCACAAATAGAGATGAATGGACATGATTACAAAATAGTTACACAGACAAGGAGATCAAAGCTGGGAACTAAATATTAAGGAATAAGTAACATTTTGAAAGGACAAGTAGAAAGAAAAATGTCTTGGCATAGTTTTGTTAGTGTGAGATGGAATAACAGTGATAGCAAGAAATGGTCTTGAATTGTTAGATGTACTGTTAATTTGGCTGCAAGTAAGAAATAACAAGGGGAAGAAGACACTGATGGAAGTAATTTAACAGTAGCTAAACTGTAGGGCAGAGAGTAAATTAAGAGATAATGAGGGTAAGACTGTCTTTTATACATACCCTTATTATCTCCTAATTTACTCTGTCCTACAGTTTAGTTACTGTTAAACTATTTCCACCAGTGAGGAACGTTATCAGAAATTGCAACAGATACTTGATCAGCTGGGGAAGTGGGCCAAGAAATGGCAAAGTGACTTTAATTTAGATAAGTGTGAGGTGTTGTATTTTGGAAAATCAAATCGAGGTCGGAGTTTCATGATGAGGTAGGGCCATAAGGAGTGTACTGGAACAGAGGGACCATGGAGTTCAGGTGCACGGTTCTCTGAAAGTGGGGTCACAGGTAGGTAGGGCTGTGAAGAAGGCTTTTGGCACACTGGCCTTCATCAGTCAGGGCACTGAGTACAGAAATTGGGAAGTTATGTTACAATTGTACAGGACATTGGTGTGGCCACACTTGGAGTATTGTGTTCAGTTCTGGTTACCTTGCAATAGGAAGGATGTCATTAAACTGGAACGGGTACAGAAGAAATTTACAAGGATGTTGCCAGTACTCAAGTGACTGAGTTATAGGGAGAGGTTGGACAAGCTAGGACATTTTTCTTTCGAGCAAAGGAGACTGAGGGGGGAATCTTATAGAAGTGTACAAGACCATGAGAGGTATGGATAGGGTGGACGCTATCAGTCTTTTTTCCCAGGTTTGGGAATTGAGGACTAGAGGGTGGTATGCATATGGAAAGAGCTGCCAGTGGAAGTGGTTGAGATGGGTACATTAACAACACTTAAAAGGCATTTGAATGAATACATGTATAGGAGATGTTTAGAAGGATATGGGACAAGTGCAGGGAAGTCGGGTTAGCATGGATGGACATTTTGGTCACATGGATCAGTTTGGGCTGAAGGGCCTGTCTCCGCGTTGTAGGACTCTGTGATTCTATGAATGGGGACAAACTTGGCTGCAGTGGAACTAGGAAAGGAGTTTAGTCAAAAGGACAGTTGACGAATAATGGCAGAATGATATCCTTCTAAACCTCTCCTATCCATGTATTCATTAAAATGCCTTTTAAATGTTGTTAATGTACCCATCTCAACCACTTCCACTAGCAGCTCATTCCATATGCATACCACTCGCTGTGCAAAACAGTTGCTCCTCAGGTTCCCAACTTTTCTTTCCCAACTTCCCATAAAATGATTCCCTCAAGTCCTCAATTCCCAACCCTGGGAAAAAGACTGAGACCATTCAACCTATCCATGACTCTCATGATCTTGTACACTTCTATAAGACTCCCCCCTCAGTCTCATATGCTCAAATTTTTTAAAAAATATTTTACGACTCACAACATCACTCACCTGTGGCAAGTAAGGATTCTAGGAAGGAGATAAACCAATTGCCTCTAACCAAAGAAATTCAGGATAGTATCAAGATAAAAAATATACACAATGTGGCAAAGATTAATGATAAACCACAGGGTAAAGAAAGTTCTAAAACAAACAGAGGAGAGCAAAAATTAAAACAAAAGGAGAAAGTAAACATGGAGTGTAAACTAGCAAGCAATATATAAACAAAAATAGAAGCTTCTGGAAAAGCTCAGCAAGTCTGGCAGCATCTGTTAAGAGAAATCAGAGTTAACGTTTCAGGTCTGGTGACCTGTCCTCAGAACTGCCCATAAGTAGTATTTAAAAATGAAGAGCAAGAGCTTCTTTAAATATCTAAAAAGAACACAGGCCAAAGTGAACATAGACCACTCAGAGAGTGGGCCTGGGGAAATAACGGCAGAGAACCAGGAAATGATGGAGGAATTAATTAAATATTTTGCATCAATCTTCAAGGCATAGGACATTAATAGAAATCCAACAATACTCAATCGAGGCAAAAGAAGAAAATAAATGCAAGAACTATCACTCAGGAAGTGGTACCAGAGAAAATAATGGTGCTAAAGGCTGAGACGTCTCCAGTACCTGATGGGTTGTATCCTGCTAAAGAAAGCAGCTACCAAGATCGTGGATGCACTGGTCATAATCTTCCAAAAATCCTTAGATTCTGAAAAAGTCCCAGACAATTGGAAAACTACCAATATAATACGGTTATTCAAAAAGAAAGAAGGCTAACCATAGATAAATGGAGGCTATATAGCTGAGCCATGAGTTGACTATAAGACCTTAAGACAAAGGAGCAAGAGTAGGCCAGTCAGCCCATTGAGTCTGCTCTTCAATTCAGTGAGGCCTGATAATCTTTAACTCTGCTTTCCTGCCTTTTCCCCATAACCCTTGATTCTGTTCCTAATTAAAGGTCTGTCATTGGCAAAAACTTATTAAAGCCTGTTCTGGAGATGGTAAAAGCAGAACATTTAGAATTGTATGATTTAATCAATTGTGGTCAGCATAGCTTCATGAAGGGGAAATCATGCCTAAAACTGTAGCACAGTTCTTTGAGGAGGTAACAGTCAGGATAGATAAAGGGGAACCAGTAGAATTAATATACTCGGATTTTCAAAAGGCATACAGAACAGGAAGCTACTTAATACAATAAGAATGTAAGTTGTTTGGGGATGGGGATTGTACATTCACATGGGTAGAAGACTAGCCACCTAACAGAATTAATAGAGTTGGGATAAAATGACCATTTTCAGGCTGGCAACCTCTAAATAGTGGCGTGCCACAGGGATGCAGGTCCACAGTTATTTACAATATATATTTATAACAAATTTGTGAATGACACAAAAATAAGTGGAAAGGCAAGTGGTCAGGCAAAGACAAAGAACCTGCCGAGGTGCATAGACAAGTTAACTGAGTGGGAAAAAAAACTTGGCAGATGGTATATTACGTCCAAAAATGTGAGGTTACACATTTTGGCAGGAAGAAAAGAGGAGCTGAATATTATTTAAATGGAGAAAGAGTGCAGAAAGCTGCACAACAGAAACATTTGGATGCTCTTGTGCATGTATTACACAAAGCTGGCATCCAAGTTTGATGGGTAATTGGGAAAGTGAATGGAGTTCTGACCTTTATTTCAAAATGAATGGAATATAAAAATAGAGAAGTCTTGTTAAAACTATACAAGGAACTAGTTGGAACATGCCTAGAATACTCTGAACAGTTTTGGCCTCCTTATCTAAGGAAAGATATTGGAAGCACTTCACAGAAGATTCAGTAGTTTTATCCTAGGCATAGAGATTTTCTAATGAGGAAAGTTTGAGTAGGTTGAGCAATAAACAAAAAAGTGAAGAACCATAGTTGCCGGAAGTCTGAAACAAAACAGAAATTACATGAGAAACTCAGCAGGTCTGGCAGTGTCTGTGGAGAGAAAGCAGAGTCAATGTTTTGGGTCCAGTGACCCTCCTTCAGGACTCTAGCAATTACTTCAGTGTAAGAAGTTCAGTTTCAAAATTCCAGACCAGGAGTATTTGCCTAAAACTCTGAAAGGGTTATTTGAAGCTGAGAAAGTCTACACTAAGTTGTACAAAGGCTCAAGAATGAGGTTACCAGATGTTTAGCACAGGGAGTTGAAATCATTGCTAAATCAAACCCTCTCTGTGACAGGGAACGGAATTCTCGCTGGCGTTTGAGCATTGTGGTGTAGTTTTGAGATTAATGGGATGTATTTTACCATATGATTTGAAATCATGAAACTTGTGTAGTAGGTCAATGTTTTGTTTTATTCTATTTTTTTTTTTTGCAAAATAAAGTTCTCTTATATTTTTGAAACCAAATCTATAGCATTGCATGTTTGTGTTTCAGTGAAAGACTACCTCATTAAAACCAAAAAAACAAAATATAATATATCAAGATAACTTTCAGTCTGGGATCTGACTTGTCCAGGAATAACCAGCTGAATTCATATTGTTCAAAGGGATAAAAGGCTAATTATATCACAACTGCTTTGGCAATTTGCCCATCTACCTCCTCACAGTTTAAAAAGCTCGCTAACAGATACATGAATAAGGGAGGATGAGTACACTAAACTTACAGAAGTCATCATGTCATTGGTATAGAAGGACACAATCACAGTCTGTAGTGAGTCTCTCATTAGCTAGGGACTTTAATGAAGTTACTGCAATGGACTTGTAGGCATTGGATAATGAACAAAACATTATCATCTTGCATTTTGCAGATTTGGAAACTATATTTAATCAGTCTACAGCAATATACGGTGGTGAGAAAAGAGTAATAATGGACAAGGTAACAGAGAAATGGATAGAGACCCAAATTGGAGACATTAATTAATCACCTGGCTGACAGCTCTGTGTGTGTGTGCGTGTGCGTGTGCATGTGCGTGTGTGTGTGTGTGTGTGTGTGTGTGTGTGTGTGTTTGAGAGAGAGAGAGTCAGTGAGGTGGAGCTGGAATTTGGCAATGATACAGCTGGGGAGATGTGTGAGAGTATGAACTTTGTGATTTTGAGCACCATAATGGAAAATTCCTTTTGTAACGGAGTATGTGAAAGAAATCTCATGGTAATAGATGAGATTCTTTGTAAAATCCTAGCAAACCAACCAACTTGTACATCAATGTCTGCCAAGGCTCTGTCAGTCCATACGAAGAACTCACTACAAGCAGGTGAAGGCTACAGTCCACACCAATTTTTTTTTGAGACAAATCCCAAAAAATTCCTTTCTTAATGAGTGACCTTCACTTGGCTTGAGATCTTTATATCCACTTTAGCCGCAGGTGAAATCCCAGAAGACTGGAGAATAGCTAATATTGTTCCTTTGTTTAAGATGAGCAACAGGAATAATCTAAGAAATTATAGGATGGGTAATTGGGAAAGTGAATGGAGTTCTGACCTTTATTTCAAAATGAATGGAATGTGGTGGTATTATATGGTGGTAGGGAAATTATTGGAGAAGAATTGCATTTGGAGAAGAATGGGCTTATTAGAGATAGTCAGCATGGGTTTATGTGGCGAGGCCTTGTCTCATAAACTTGATTGAGTTTTTTGAGGAAGTGATAAAGATGATTGATGAGGGTAGGGCAGTGGATATTGTACACATGGACTTTGCTGAAGCATTTGAACAAGGTCCCTCCATGTCAGGCCGGTCCAGAAGATGAGCCAACATGGGATTTTCTGATGAAGGGTCTAGGCCCGAAACGTCAAGTTTTCCTGCTCCTATGATGCTGCTTGACCTGCTGTGTTCATCCAGCCCCATGCTTGTTATCATGGGATCCACATTGAGTTGGTAAATTGGCTAGAAAATTGGTTTGGTCATAGAGGGCAGAGGATAGTATGGAGGAGGATGTTTCTGACTGGGGGTCTGTGACCAGTGGTATGCTTTAAGTATCTGTGCTGAGATCCCTGTTTGTAATATATATAAATAACTTGGATGAAAATATAAGTGCCTGATTAGTAAATTTACAGATGACATGAAAATTAGTGGAGTTGTGAACATTGAGGAGGGATATCAAAGGATATAGCAGGATACAGACTCGCTGGAAAGTTGGACTGAGACATGGCAAATGCAGTTTAATCTGGATAAGTGTGAGGTGATGCATTTTGCGAAGTCAAATGCCAGAGGAGAGTAAACAGTGAATGGCAAGACCCTTAGGAGCATTGATATACAGATGGGTGAAAGTCCATAGCTCCCTGAAAGTGGCAACAGAAACAGAAAAAGTGGTAAAAGAGGCATACAGCATGCTTGCCTTCATTGGTCAGGGTATTGACTATGAAAGTTGGCAAGCCATATTGCAGAGATAACAAAGTGTAGAGCTGGATGAACACAGCAGGCCAAGCAGCATCAGAGGAGCAGGAAGGCTGACGTTTCAGGCCTGGACCTTTCTTCTGAAGAAGGGTCTAGGCCCGAAATGTTCTTCCTGCTCCTCTGATGCTGCTTGGCCTGCTGTGTTCATCCAGCTCTACACCTTGTTTTCTCAGATTCTCCAGCATTGGCAGTTCCTGCTATCTCTGAAGCCATATTGCAGCTGTGTGAAACTTTAGTTAGGCTACATTTGGTGTATTGTGCGCAAAGTTCTGGTTCCCACATTATAGGAAGGATGTAGTGGCTTTAGGGAGGGTGCAAAAGAGGCTTAGCAAGATATTGCCTGGATTGGGATGTATTAGCTATAAGGAGAGGTTGGACAAACTTGGGTTGTTTTCACTAGAGTATCAGAGGCTGAGGAGCGACCTGACTGAAGTATATAAAATTACTAGGGCATGTACAGGAAAGATAGTTGGAGTCTTTTACTGAGAATAGGAACGTCACATACAAGCGGGGGTAGGTTTAAGGTGAGAAGGGGGATAATTTTAAAGAAGACTTGCGAGGTGCGTTTCTTACACAAAGGGTATTTGATGCCTGGAACATACTACCAGAGGAGAGCTAGAAGCAGATACAATAACAATATTTAAAAGGCATTTCGACAGACACATGAAAAGGCAGAGAATAGATGGATACAGACCTTGTGCAGGCAGATGAGATTAACTTAGAATGGTACCATAGTTGACACAGACATGATGGGCCAAATGATCGGTTCCTTTGCTGTTTTATCCCATGTTCTCTGTTGTAAACATGTCCCTATGAAAAAAATCAGACTGGTGAAAGAAATTCTGTTCATAGGAGGGGAAATCTTGTAGTCGTAATCCAGAATATATTAGGAAGGCAAGTAGAAGTGATATTTTGACAAGAACAAAGATTATGGAACAGGTTCATAGAATCTCTACACGGTGGAAACAGGTCATTCGGCCCAACAAGAGCACACCACCCCTCCAAAGAGCACCCCACCCAGATCCATTCCCCTACCCCTGCATTTTCCATGTCTAACCCGCCAAACCTAAACATCCATGGGCACTATGGGCAATTTAGAATGACAAATCCACCTCGCCTGTGCATCTTTGTACTGTGGGAGGAAACCGACGCAGACACAATGGGAATGTGCAAACTCCACACAGACAGTCACCCAAGGCTGGAATCAAACCCGCTCCCTGGTGCTGTGAGTGCTAACCACTAAGTCATTGCGTTGGAGATACCATGAGAAGTAGAAACCTTATGATCGAGACATTTTAGTGACTACAAACATACTAGAAGATAAGTTGGTAAAGGATGCCAAAGGAAAAGAATTTGGGACCTAAAAAGAATTTGGTTTACAGACTGAGGCACTAGATAGGCTGTTGCTAGCCTAATACAGATAGATATGCATAGAAAAAGTACTCCCTGGTGGGATGTATAAAATTAGTGGTTCAGTGTTTCAAAGAAAATCACTATGATCAATATATTAGACTAGATTGGCCTACTGCAGAAAGTGATCTTGAAGATCTTCTCAGCTCTTTTAGCAACATAATACTGGGATTGTAAATTAACAGATATTAAATGTGCATTTTTGCACGGTGAAAATATTCAAAGGGAAGTAATTAAAAGAGCAGGTGATATAAAAGGGAATTTATAGAAATTAAACAAATGCGTTAAGTCAGTGCAGTATTTTTCAGTTACACTCTTCTTATGGAAAGTAGGAAGTTGCATTCATCTTAAAGCAGACCATGTAATGTTTCCTTCTTGTCAAAAATGGAAACTGGCAGACATCTTTATGACGCACATTGATGATTTTTAGTGGAGAATTTGTATAGAATTTCAGCAACGTTTGAATGATCAACTATTAAAGCAATTTAAAATTGAAAAGCAAACTTCAGTGTTTTTTTTAAAATATATGGGTTAAACTTTAAGCAGAGTAAGTCTGGAGGAAGCTTGGTTCAACATTCTTACCTGGAAACTGTTAATTGCATGCCGATAAATCAATTCCCCTCAAAATAAAACATAACATTATATTCATTTGAAAACAACAAATGCTGACAATCACAATGGGTCAGGTAGCATCCATGAAGAGCCAGCAAGTTAATGTTTCAAATCTAGATGACTCTTCATTGTTTTCCTGATTACATGCTGTACCCAAATACTAACCTTCAGCAAGTCATGCCTAGGACACCCAGATTTCTCTGTGTCCCAAAGGTCTCTAACCTCTCACTATTTGATTGTTTCTTTTGTGTTCTTTCCACCAAAATGGACACTTTCACACTTTCTCACATTGTACTCCGTTTGCATAACTTTAACTTTTCTATCATCAAAGCAGAGCTTCTAGCTTGGGCAAAAACATGAATGGGGAGCTTCAACAACTGCTGCTAGCTTCTATTAGTTGATCAGCTAAGTTTATTCCCGACCTAAGCCAGTGTTTCTAGGACCTAGGGCAGTAAGGAAGGGTCTCTCCCATTTCCACATCATACATAATGATGCATCCTGTCATATTTCTGCATGAGAGTTTTAATGCAGTGAGCAATCTCATCAACTTTACTCACTATTCTGTACCTAGGTAGGTTAGTACTGAGTCTAAGTTTGTGAATATTTCTGTAATGGCTGAGTGGGTATTAGACATGCCTAACACTTGCCTCCCTCCAATTTATCACCACTGCTACTGTAACCCTCTCGGACAGATGGTGAGGAAAATTGGCAAAACTGTTCATTATCCCCTGACCTCACTTGGCTTCTTGAAGATCACTGAAAATGTTATTAGGCTTGATCCTGCTAGGTCATTTTTTTTCATTCATTCATGGGATGTTGGAGCCATTGGCTGGACTAATATTTATTGCCAATACCCATTTGCCCTTGAGAAGGAAGTGGTGAGCTGCCATCTTGAACATTGCAGGCCACCTGCTGTAGGTTGACCCAGTAGGGAGGGCATTCCACAATTTTGACCCAGTGACAGTGTAGGAATGGCGACATACTTCTAAGTCAGGACGGTGAGTGGCTTGGAGCAGAACTTGTAGTTGGTGATATTTCCAAGTATCTGCTTCCCTTGCCCTTCTAGATGGAAGTGGTTGTGGGTTTGGAAGGTGCTGTCTGAGGACCTTTAGTGAATTTCTGCAGTGAATTTTGTAGATAGTACACACTGTTGCCATTTAGAGTTGATGCTGTTTTTGGAAGTTATGTCAATCAAGTGGGCTGCTTTGTCGTAGATGGTGTCAAGCTTTTTGAGTGTTGTTGGAGCTGCACCTATCCAGGTAAGTGAAGAGTATCCCATCACACTCCTGATTTGTGCCTTGTAGATGATGGACAGGCTCTGGGGAGTCAGGACGTGAGTTACTCGCTGCAGTATTCCTAGGCTCTGAACTGCTCTTGTAGCCACTGTGTTTATGTGGCTAGTGCAGTTGAGTTTCTGATCAATGGTGACCCCCAGGATGTTGAGAGTGGGGGATTCAAAAATGCTAACACCATTGAATGTCAAGGGGTGGTGGTTGGAGCGGCACGGGGGCTCGGTAGTTAGCGCTGGTGCTTCACAGGGTCGGGAGTCTGGGTTTGATTCCCCCTCGGGCAACTGCCTGTGTGGAGTTTGCACATTCTCCCAATGTCTGTGTGGGTTTGCTCCAGTTTCCTCCCACAGTCCAAAGATGTGCAGGCTAGTGGATATGCCATGCTCAATTGCCCATAGTGTTCAGGGATGTGTAGATTAGGTGGGTTATAAGGGGATGGGTCTGGGGCGGATTTTCTGAGGGTCAGTGTGGACTAGTTGGGCAAAGGGCCTGTTTCCACACTATAGGGATTCTATGGTTAGATTGTCTCTTATTGAAAGTTGTCATTACCTGCCCTTCCTCTGTAGCTGCTTCCTAGAACATCGATCATAGAACATTACAGCGCAGTACAGGCCTTTCGGTCCTTGATGTTGTGCCGACCTGTGAAACCAATCTGAAGCCCATCTAACCTACACTATTCCATTATCATCCATATGTTTATCCAACGACCATTTAAATGCCCTTGAAGTCCTATTTTTACTGAATTGTGTTCCATGGTCAGTTACTGTTATTTTGCCATTCAAGTAAAGAAGCATAAAATCAGAGTATGATTATGGGATAGAAGGAGGCCATTCAGCCCATGGTATCCTCGCCGACTTTCTGCCAGAGCAACTCAACCTTTTGGCCTTTCTCCCCAGGACGCTGTCAATATTTTCTCTTCAAGTATCGACCTAATTCCCTTTCCAAACTTCTGATTGAACCTGTCTGTACCATACCCTCAGACAGTGCGTTCCTGATGCCAAATTCTTTCTGCACAATAACATCTTTTCTTCATGACACCATTGATTCCTTTGCCAATCACCTTAAACCAGAGTATTCTGTCTTTTGACCATTTGTCTAAAGCAAACAATCTAAAGCAATCTCTCTCTGAGTACTCTGCCTTGACCGAACATGATTTTGAATTCTTCCATCAAATCTTATCTCAACCATCTCCTCTCTCCAGAGGAAAAAACTCAGCTTGTCCAACCCATATTTGAGTTCTCAAAATCTTCCTGGTAACTCTTTTCTGTGCTCTCTCTCACTCCTTCATCCCTTTCCAAAATTGCAAAGCCCAGGATTGGGTACAATACTCCAGGTGGGGCTGCATTTCTTCCTGTGATCCAAGAGTCATGGGTCATTTTGAATCGCTTGGGAATTTCGCTCCCTCTATTAGCAGTCACTCTCTGTAGACTCCAGAAAGGAATTGACGCATTAACCATTATTCCCATTGTTTATATGCTTAAAGGGATGGGTAATGGGTGATTTGACAACGTCTTTACTGGCTTGTTTTGATCGATTTCCAAGTCAGTTCAGTAAACATATGCAAGTATACAAAGAAAAATATGAGTAACAATTAACTCCATTTAACATGCAACCAGTGCACTATAGCAGAAATTAAACCTTTGGAACGAGAAATAAAGAGAACAGAAGACATGAAATTATTCATCCTTATGTGAATAAAGTTCGTGTGAGGGAAAATAAGAATGTTTAAGCTAAATATAAACATGGTTTCAGGCAGAAAACAGCCAGAGCAATTGGGTCTTACCACATCAAATATCCCATTTGTTTTCCTTATAGATTTGAAACAAGTACTTCCTCCTTTCTTTTCCATAATTCAAACTCTTATTTCAGCATCTGGTTTTCCATTGCACTTTACACAATAGATCTGGGCCTTTCTGCTGATCTTTATCTGACAGAAGAAAATAATTTGTTGGCCAACAATCTGAAATTTGTTCAGATTAAGCCCTTTGCAAATGAAAGGTTCATCTGAAAGTCACAACGACTTCAATCCCTTTCAGGAAGGGATTTTTGGATTAGATTGAGTTCGATAGTAAACTGTGTTTGTTGCCTCGCCTTTGAATTGAACTGAAGTTAACGTGCTCACATCTGTTTTCTTTCTCTTGTGGGTGGGTGCAGGCTGGTGTCTGCTGGGCTCAGACAAGTTATTGCACAATGGAGAAGTTCTGGTTCGCTGAGAGAAATCAACCTGGAATCTTTGAGCCGTAGACTATAATTATCTCTTCAGCCAGAGGGTGATGAATCTGTGGAACTCATTGCCACAGAAGGTTGTGGAGGTCAAGTCATTGAGTGTATCTAAGACATAGATAGATAGGTTCTTGATTGGTCAGGGGATCAGGGGCTATGGAGGGAAGGCAAGATAATGGTGTGGAGAAACGTATTAGCCATGATCAGATGTTGGATCTGACTTGATGGGTGGAATGGCCTTATTCTGCTCCTATACTTTATGTTCTTATAGTCTTATTGTCCCCACTCTGACAAGGAAGGTGGTGAGACAGGTATACAATTGGATGAGTTGGCCCTGGAGAAATCCTTGCCTCCTTCTTGCTGTCCCAGTAACAAAGTGCTGAGTAAGAGGTTCCACTGGTGATTTTTTTTTTTAAATACTCCTCCACCAATTTAACTAATCAACTAATTAACCAAAAAACATCCACAAGCACTGCCCACGAGGGGCAGTGCCACAACAACATAAGTGAAGGAAAAGAAGAAATAGCAAGAGGGTAATTGGTCACCTTCTGAATTTGTCACCAAGTCAGGACCTTAATTAATTAATTAATTACCACTCAGGGCCTCACCTATCAACCAATCCCATTAACAGGTGAGAAAAACAACCGGAAGAGCGAAACCAAGGCATCCTATCTTCCAGATTCCGGATCCTCCACAGGTCTCAATCTGGGAATAACTGAGGGAAGGGCAAGAATAAAGGGGGAATGGGATAGCTGGGGAATGCTTCTGGATCCCTGAGACTTGAAAGAATGCAGCCTACCTTCTGGATCCCCTGAAGGCTATACTTCCAGTAATAATTCCCAGGACCCAGAAACTACCAGGCCCTGATTAGCATCTGGTGGAGCAAGACTTCAGCTATGAGGCCTATGATTAATTAAGGGGCTCACTGGCTGTTCTTCGCTACCTGATTGGTTTGTTCTAGCAAGCTTTCTCACTGGCCAGGGGATGCTCGGGCAAGTAGTGGTCAGTCACCATTGAAGATGCTGCCCCATTCTTAGTGCTTGGAGCACTAAATCCCAACCTTACAACTTACAGCTTTGACAGAAGCCACTCAGCCCACTAGTCTAATGTCCATTCCGGACAAGCCCTGACTTAGGGTGGCTGGGTTGCTCAGCGGTTAGCACTGTTGCCTCACAGCACCAGGCACCTGAGTTAAACACTGCCATTGGGTGACTGTCTGTGTGGAGTCCGCGTATTCTCCCTGTCTCGATATAAGTTTCCTGCGGGTGCTCCAGTTTCCTCCCACAGTCCAAAAATGTCCAGGTTCAGTGGATTGGCCATGCTAAATTACCTGTAGTGTCCATGGATGTGCAGGTTAGATGGATAAACCATAGGAAATGCAGGGTTACAGGGGCAGGGGTGTTCTGGGTGGGATGCTCTTCAGATGGCTGTTGTGGACCTGATGGGCTGAATGGCTTGCTTCCACACTCTGGGGATTCTAAAATGATTTCCTGAATGAGCTATTGACATGATTCCATTCCCTGCCCTCATCCATTTAATTTGCCTCTTAAAAACTATTGAGAATTCTACTTGCATCATTGGATTGATCACTGATGACCAAATTATAGTTTTGATGGTTTGGTGGTCTTCAGCACACCATCATGTTCCCTGGCCAACATTTCTGTGTCAGGCTTGCTACGGTGCTCCAGTGAAGCTGAGTACAAGCTGGAAGAACATCACTTCATTTTCTGCTTGGGAACTCTATAGCTTCCTGCACTCAATATTGAGTTCAACAACTTGTGGGCTTGAGTACCTTTTCCTAGATCATTACCCCAACTCCCACACACCAGGCCTTGTGGGGTCTGCTGTATGGTCTGCTAGAACACACTACCCATTGTTATCCACTAACAGTCCCCATTGTAACCATTCATTCTCCCAGGCTGACTGTTATCCACTCCTTTGTCTGTCCAACAGTTCTTCTCTCTCTTTGGGCTCTATCTCCATCTATCATTTACTCCTTACACTCCTCCCCCACCGTCCCCTCCCACCCTATCTTCTGCATAAAAAGACATTTTCCTAGCTACCGTTATTTCTGAGGACGGGTCACTCAACCCGAAACGTTAACTCTGATTTCTCTCCACAGATGCTACCAGACTTGCTGAGCTTTTCCAGCCACTACTGTTTCTGTTTATAATTTTGAAGGCATGTTGGAAGTGCCATCTTTTCTGCCAAGATGTTAAACAGAGGTCCTGTCTGCGCACTCGAGTGTCACTAAAGCACCATGGCACTATTTGGAAGAGGAGCAGGGCTATTATCCTCAGTGACTTGGAAAATATTTATCTTTCAGCCAACAGGACTAAGGCAGATTGGGCACTCATTGCAATGATGTTTGTGGGAGCCCACTGTGCACAATATGGCTGCAATGATTCCTATATTGTAACCAGATTGTACTCCAAATGCAATGCTTGACATTCTGTGACAAGCCTTCATCAATGTGAAACATTACCACTTTTACTCTCTCTCCAAATGTGCAGCCTGACTTGCTGAGCAATTTGAGCATTTTTTGATTTTATTTCATAAACACTTCATTGCTTGCTTATGCCTTGGGAAATCTGGAGTTAATAAAAGGCACTGGGCAAACACAAGTCTTCTTTTTCCTGTGTCATCCTGTTTTCCTCAGCTGGACAGTGGGAGGTCATGTTCTGCTTTTCCATTTGCAAAGGGAAGTGCTAGAGTGGATAATAAATTAGATCTGCTACTCAACAAAATTATTATAGCCTGGGTGGGGTGAGCTAACAGCACATTCTTTTCCAAATATAGAACATATGAAATGGAAAGACTGTTAAGGTGGATTAGGTGGGAGGCCCTATGCAATCGAATAATGGCAAGGGAATTGTTTCAAAAGGCTGCTTTAAGAAGGTAGATTTGAAGTAGATACCAAGAGAAAATTGATTAACACAAGACCTCAACAGCCAGAACATTGACTGGTCCAGACAATGCGCATGCCATCTAGACATGGCTGTGAAATTCCCCTCCATATAGGAGGTAAAGAGGGCAAACAATGGGATGAGTTATAGACATTTTCTGATTTATCCATTCAGAGAGGTAATTACACACCGCTGGAGTAGGTATGTCTTGAACCAAGGCTCTCCTAGTCCAGAGGTATGGACACTATTACTACCCTAGAGGAGCCCTATGGAGTGAGTTACACCAGAGGAATTTACAGAATTCTCACCACCTCAGCAATTACATGCCGGGCGAGATGGTCCGGGGTAATCTCAATTCACCACTGTTTAAGGTCCTAAAGTGGTTAAGTAGAGGCCACCGGCCCAATTGCCTGCCTTCCCAAGAGGTAGGAAAAGTGAGTGAGTACCCGACTGCGAAAACAAGGTGAGCTGCCAGATTACTGGAGAATTCCTATCTGGAATAGCTCTTGAAAGCCAAACTTGCCTCTGAACCACTCCTCCAATCTCCCCACAACCCCATCCATCACAATCCCAACAAACACTCTTATCTTCATGCTGTTTCAATCCCCTGCAGCTTCGTGGTCTGGCCTTCCAGTGACAATCTCCATGACCAAGAAGCTGCTGACCACTAATTGGCCAACAGCCTTAGATGGGGTAGAACTTGAGTGACAAGGCTCCTAACTGGACAAAGTCTCATCAGTCAGCAATATGTATAACTAATTTACGTTTGATTTGGCAAGGCTGAGGTAATGGCCTAGTGCATTGTTGCTGATCCTAGCAATCCAAGGAACCTAAATAATTTTCTGGGGACCCGGGTTCAAATCACAACAAAAGGTGGATTCTTAATTCCATTAAATGTTGCTTAAAAAGCTAATTAGTTCCCAGATGTCCTTTAGGAGAGGAAACTACTGTCCTCATCTTGTCCACATGTAATTCAAAACACAATTTTTATTTTATTCATTCACAGGATGAGGCTAGCGCAGACTAGACCCACCATTTATTGTCCATCCCTAATTGCCCACAGAGCAGTTGAGAGTCAATCACATTGCTGTGGGTCTGGAGTCAAATGTAGGCCAGACCAGGTAAGGATGGCAGATTCCTTCCCTAAAGAGACATTAGTGAACCAGATGGGTTTTCCGTCAACAATTAATAATGGATTAATGGTTATCACCACATTCTTAATTCCAGATTTTTATTGGATTCAGATTCAACCACTTGCCATGTCAGGATTTGAACCCTGGTTCCCAGTCTAGCGATCATACCACTAGGCTGTCACCTTCCCTCTAATGTGGTTGACTCTTAACTGCCGTCAGCAAACCATTAGAAACAAAATGAAGCATCTATGGCACTGACAATCACAAACTCATCCCTGTCAATATGCAAAGTATCCCTTACTAACATACAAATTGGGAGATAACACAGTGTGGAACTGGAGGAACACAGCAGGCCAGGCAGCATCAGAGGAGCAGGAAAGTTGACATGTTGGGTCATTTGCAGAATTTTCTGAAGGATCCCGACCCAACACGTCAACTTCCCTGCCCCTCTGATGCTGTCTGGCCTGCTGCGTTCCTCCAGCTCCACACTGTGTTATCTCTGACTCCAGCATCTGCAGTCCTTGCCGTCTCTACAAATTAGGAGAGGTGTCTCACAGAATAGCCATGCTCACAGAATCATATAGAACATAGAACATAGAACAATACAGCACAGTCCAGGCCCTTCAGCCCAAGTTGTATTGCTGACCTATTATCCGACTAAGATTAGCCTACCCTGCACACCCTACATTTTACTATCGTCCATGAGCTTATCCAAGAGTCTCTTAAAAGTCTCTAAAGTATCTGACAGATAATGTCCCTGACAGCACAACCATCCTGAGTGGATATGTCCTGTCCCACTGGCAGGTCAGACCCAGCAGAGGTGGTGGCACACTGGTTGGAAGGAAGGTCCACTTTGAATCAAAAACAGAAATTGTTGGGAAAACTCAGCAGGTCTATCTGCATTGGTGGAGAGAAATCAGAGTTAACATTTCAGGTCGAGTGACCCTAGAGGAATGGTCACTCGACCCAAAACGTTAAATCTAATTTCTCTCCACAGATGCAGACAGACCTGCTGATCTTTTCCAGCAATTTCTGTTTTCTTTTCTGATTTACAGCATCTGCAGTTTTTTTTTCGGTTTGCACTTTAAGTCAATGTTAACTCCATACTCGATGAACCATCATGGCAACAGGTCATACCCGGACAAGGAGCCCTCCTGCTGTTTGCTATCTACTGCCAGCCCTCAGCCGATGAATCAGTACTCCTCTGTGCTGAACAAACCTTAGAGGAAGCGCTGAGGGTGGCAAGGGCACAAACCTCTTCACAACATTCAAGATGGCAATGGAGTAACGCGGCTGTGTGTTGGCTTTTTCTCAGGCCTCATCCATTCCCACATGCTTTCTTTTCTTTTCTTTCCTTCTTTTTACTTCTGCTCTTTTCCTTTTATGTTTGTCTTTTATTTTTTTCTTTTCTTTGGAGCCTTTTGTAGAGGATTAGTGGGTGAAATCAGTATGGCAGCTACAGTGGGCTGTGTGTGGAATGGCAGCAGCTCTGGGCAGTTGGAGGTGGTGGACATGGCTTCTCACGGTAACTCAAGGCAGTGACAACAGCAGTAGGGATATCCTCATGTACCAGCCTCTACCACCTCCTCCGGCAGCTCATTAGACAGCAGGCGGACTGCAGCGGCTCAAGAAGGCAGCTCATCACCAACTTCTCAAGGGCAGCTAGGGATGGGCAAGAAATGCTGCCCAGCCATTGATGCCAACATCCCCCACATGAATAAAAAAAATCACTGTAAAATGCAAGTGACAATGAATAAATCATTCATTCATGTACTCCAGGTGGGGCATTTCAATGTCCATCACCAAGATTGGCGCGGCAGCAGTACTACTGATCGAGCTGGTCGGGTCCTAAAGGACATAGCTGCTAGACTGGGTCTGCTGCTGGTGAAGAGGGAACTAACAAGAGGGAAAAACATAGTTGACCGTATCCTCTGCAATCTGCTTGCCACAGATGCATCTGTCCAAATAGTGGCAGATTCTTTAATGGAGGCTCTGGTTAGAAAAATCATAGAATGTTTTAAAAGGGAGATGTGTTAAATTAGTCCTATGTGAGGAAAGATTGTGAAAAAGGTTCCATATGCATCAAACTAGCCCAGGGATCTATAGCACACATAGAGGTCAATGTTCCACTGGTAAGACAAACCACAAAACAGATGGGATGGGAGCAGAATACCTGCCTGGGGAATCTCATGTCAATCATGTGGATGGCGTGCCCAGCCCTTCATCACTGAGCAAGGGTGGTCAGTGCCTCGATACTGGGATTGTTGGGGCTGATTGAGAATGCTGGTGTCGGTGCTTCTTTCTTCCCAGGGAGCTCGTAGGATGTTGCACAGGCAGCATTGGTATTATTGCTCCATTGCCTTCAGGTGGTCTGCTGTAGACAGTCCACATCTTAGAAGCATATAGGAGAATGGGAACCACCACACCTAGGTATACCATGATCCTGGTGTTGGATCTGATGTTTTTGTCCTCGAACATCCTTTTTCTCGGGCAGCTGAAGGCTATGCCAGCACACTAAAGGTGACGCTGGATTGCTTCATCAATAGCTGCTTTGGCCAATAGGATATCACCATGGCACAGTGGCTAGCACTACTACCTCTCAGTGCCAGAGACCTAGGTTCAATTCTAGCCTCGGGTAACTGTCTGTGTAAAGCTTGCACATTCTCCCTGTGTCTGTACAGGTTTTTTTCCAGGTGTTCCGATTTCCTTCCACAGTCCAAAGGTGTGCAGGTTAGGTGCATTAGCCATGGGAAAATGCAGGGAGAGGGTAGGGGTGGTGAGTCTAGGTGGGATGCTTTTTGGAGAGTCGGTGTGGACTTGTTGGGCTGACTGGTCTATTTCTACACTGTAGGGATTCTATGATAGTCAACATTCTGTAAGGTGAGCCAAGCACCAGGGTGATCAGAGGTTAGCCCGACAATGTCGGGCCAAGTTGGAGGAGGACCCTTATCTTGCAGATGCTCAGGGTGAGCCCCATGTTCTCATTTACCTCCGTAAAGGTCCTGATGATGGTCTGGAGTTTGCCCTGTGAGTTTGCACATACACTGACATCATTGGTATATTGCAGCTTGATGACAGTGGTTGACGTGACTTTGGTTTTGGCTTGGAAATGGTGGAAATTGAAAAATTTCCTGTAGGTTGTGTAAGTTAGCTCCACTCCAGCAGGGAGCTTGTCAGTGGTGAGGTGAAACATTGCAGAGAAGTTGTGTTCAGGCAATGACGTAGCCCTGCTTTACACCAGTCCGAATGGGTCAGTGGTGGAGCGATTTGTCATAACCAAGATTTCCATGTCATTGTGGAGTAGGCGAAGGATGGTGACAAACTTTGTGGTGCAGCTAAAGCAGAGAAGGACGTTCCATTATGCTTTCTAGTTGATGGTGTCAAAGGCCTTTGTAAGGTCAAAGAAGGCCATGTACAGGGGTAAGTTCTTTTCTCTGCATTTCTCCTGCAGCTGTCGCATGGTGAAAGTCATGTCCTCTGTTCGCTCTGTGGCCTAAAGCCATACTGTGTTTCCAGGTGAAGTTCCTCAGCCACAGGGAGGAGGTGTTTGAGGAGGACCTTGGTCATGATATTTCTAATGGTCAACAGCACATTACATCCAAGACCAGGGACTGGGAGTGATTCAAGCTAACTGACTGCAAACCAAACACTTATAGTGGTACAGGTGTTACCTCTGGTATAGATAGGAAAGTGTTCTGAATGAGTGAGTAGGCGGCACAGATGGTGTGCTGGGTTCATGGTGTCAGGGGTTGGAGTGTGAGACAGCCAATGAGGGATGCTGTGCTGGGTGGTTGGTCCAGTAGCAGAGATAGAGAGAGTGATGGAATTGGAGAAAAGCTGGTGGCACTTCTACTGGAAGAATGGAAGAGACCATCTTCATCCTATGCTATGCGTTTACTCCTGACAGCCGAGACGGAACTGAGCCAGGCGTAACCTCATATGGCCTGGGTTGTGGCCTTCTCTCCTGGAGGACATTCAGGAATCTGCCTGCAAAGCAGGGTGCCAAATTTCACTCAACGGCCAAGTCCCAGGTGAATGTCACAAACCTGAATGTTTGTGGCGTGTCAGTTCTGGGATATCCGATAACGAGTTGTCCTGAGAACATTGCACAATAAGATGATGACAGAAGCGGTCCAGACAGACACCATAGGAGCTGACTAGATAGCTAATGAGGTGAATTTGGTAAGATATGGCGTGAAAACCCATTAGGCCCCGTATTGAAAAACCATCCAAAAAATTCAACACAACTGACACTTAACCAAAAAATCCTTAAGATTCAGCAACTTATCTCAGTGCTGCTTCCTCTGGTTTTAACACTTTAGATATAGAACAGGAACAGGCACTTTGGCCTACCATAGAATCTCTGCAGTGCAGTAAGAGGCCATTCGGCCCATCAAGTCTGCACATAACCTGGACAGCATCCCACCCATAAACAGCCACTGACTCTATTCCATAACCCTGCATTTCTTATGGTTAATCCACCTAGTCTGCACATCCACGCACACAATGGGCAATTTAGCATGGCCAAGCCATCTAACCTGCACATCTTTAGACTCTGAGAGGATACTGGAGCATTTGCGGAAATAGGGAGAACATACAAACTCCATACAGACAGTCAGCTGAGGCTGGAATCAAAGCCAGGACCTAGATGTGACCTAAGTTTAAACTATCTCTAAGGCCCTTCATCTGCCCTCCTGTAGCCACGCTTTGTACTGTCCACTGGCAATGGCAGCAACAGTGTGAGCTATAAGTACTCTTTTTGAGCCTCTAGCCTCCTCAGTCAGCTCTGGCCCATTAATTTAATGATTTTTTTGTTTTTTATTCATTCATAGGATGAGGGCATCATTGGTTAGTCGGCATTTATTGCCCATTCTTAATTGCCCAGAGGGCAGTTAAGAGTCAATTATATTTCTGTGGGTCTGGAGTCACATGTAGGTCAGACCAGGTAAGCATTACAAATTTCATTCCCTGAAAGGACATGAGTGAATCAGATGGGCTTTTTCCGACAATCAGCATTGGATTTGTGATCATTATTAGACTCTTAATTTCCGATTTTTTAAAATGAATTCAAATTCTATCATTTGCAGTGGCGGAATTCGTCCCCTGAGGATTACCTGGGTCTCTGGAGTAACAGTCCAGTGATAACACCACTAGGCCATTGCCTCCTTATAGGGTCCCCAACAGGGATATTTTAGCTTTATCTGCACAGCTCTGTTTGTTTCTGAACTGACCTGAACTGACCTATAATTGAGGCAGCCTCCCCACAGATCCTTACTTCCCTGTAAGCTTCTCTTATCGGGCCTAAAGTAAAAGGCTTTACCAGTAAATACTGTTCCTCACTTGTTGATCTTTTCACAGGTTTTATTGCGGGTTACTTGACTATTCAGCCGCTTTAGCCACTCACTGAGCGAGTCATTTTTAAAACCATTAAGTCTCATTCAAAACTGTAAACGATTGTTACCTTTTAGAATTAAGCATTGACGGTGAATACTGCTCCGATGTTGTACGTGCTGTGCTGCTAACCATCATCAGCTTGTGGTTGGGACAGTTTGCTGCCTTCATCCTCTTTGCTTGACAATGTCTAAGGTCTAATGTGATTTGCAGAGATAGAGAAACGAACAGCAAGGGCCCAACACGGATCCCTGCAAGACTGCACTGGACACAGGGTTCCAGTCACAAAAGCACCCCTTGACCATCATCCTCTGCTTCCTGCCACCCAACCAATTCTTGATGCAATATGTCAAATTTCCTTCGATCCCATGAGCTCTTACCTTTGCTATCTACATGAAGGTGGCGGCCTAGTGGTATTATTGCTGGGCTGTTAATCCTGAGATCCAGGTAATGTTCTGGGAACCAGGTTAGAATACTGCCGCAGCAGACGGTAGAATTTAAAAATCAATAAAAACCTGGAATTAAGTGGCTAACGATGACTATGAAACCATTGTGGATTGTCGGGAAAAATCCATCGGATTCACTAATATCCTTCAGGGAGGGAAACTGCTGTCCTTACCTGTTTTGGCTTACGCGTGACTCCAGACCTACAGCAATGTGGTTGAGGACTCTTAGGGCAATAAATGTTGGCCTCACCAGAGACACCCTCATCCTGTGAATAATAAAAAAATTCAGAGATAGTAGAAACTGCAGATGCTGGAGGAAGGGTCTAGGCCTGAAACGTCAGCTTTCCTGCTCCTCTGATGCTGCTCAGCCTGCTGTGTTCATCCAGCTCTACACCTTGTTATCTAATAAAAAATATCAGCCTCCCATATGGGATGTGTTCAAACCCAGCATGGGATTCTGTAACACTCTGTGCTAGAATTTATAAAGGACCTCATCATGTTTCTGCAGTACTTTGTTAATAGAAGCCCCGCTGCATGGAAACAGGCCATTTAGCCTACCAAGTCCACACGTAACCCTCCAATGAGCATCCCATCCAGATGCACCCCCCTATTCTGTCCCTGTAAGCCCACATTTCCCATGGCTAATGCACCCAACCTCCATATCCCTGAACACTATGGTCAATTTAGCACAGCCGTTCCACCTAACTTGCACATCTTTGGACTGTGGGAGGAAACCAGAGGACCTGATGGAAACCCACGCAGACACGGGGAGAACATGCACGCTCCATGCAGATAGTTGCCCAAAGCAGAGATCAGACCCGAGTCTCTAGCACTGTGAGGTAGCAGTGCTAACCACTGAGCCACTGTATGTCTCAAGTGCTTCATCTAACAAGTTATTTATAAAGCCCATCTAATTACAGTGTTTTACAATGTTCCACCTTTGGGTACACACTTTTCACTGTATTTTTACACTGAATATACATGACAATAAATGATTCAGTTCAATTCAATTTTGGAATAGGATCAGGCTATTCAGCTCCTCAAGCCTGTTCCATCATTTAAATTGTTTGATGGTTTGTACATAGGAACAAAAGAAAAAAAGAAGAATAGATAAGTTTAGCACAGGAACAGGCCTTTTGGCCCTTCAAGCCTGTGCCATTCAGCATGCCCTGACTAAACTAAAAAACAAACTTCTGCCCTAATTCAGCCCGTAATCCTCTATTCCCTAGCCATTCATGTAACCATCCAAACGCCTCTTAAATGTCGCCAATGTGCCTGCTTCCATCACCTCCTCTGGCAGTGCATTCCAGGCTCCTACCACCCTGTATGAGGAAAACGTTCCTCGTTCATCTCCTTTAAACTTTTGCCCTGTCTCCTTGAACCTGTGCCCCCTTGTAATTGAAACTTCAACCCCGGGAAAAAGCCTCTGATTATCCACCCTATCTATGCCCCTCATAATTTTGTAGACTTCTATCAGGTCTCCTCTCAGTTGCCATCTTTCCAGTGAAAACAATCCCAGTCTTTTTAAACTTTCCTCATAGTCAATGCCCTCAAGACTGGGCAACATCCTGGTGAACCTTCTCTGCACTCTCTCTAAACCTTCTACATCTTTCTGGTAGTGTCATGACCAAAACTGCACACAATAGTCCAAATGTAGCCTAACGTGGGAACATAGGAATTGGGACTGGAAGCATGCAACTCAGCTGTTCGAGCCTCTCTGCCATTTAACATGATCATGGCTGACCTTATCCTAGCCTCAATTCCACTTTCCTCCCTGCTCCCCATAATCCTTTATTCTATCAGAAACCTATCTGGTTCTTTCATGAGAATATTGATAGATTCCGCCTCCACTGTGCTCTGGGGCAGTGAGATCCACCGATTCACAACTTGTCTGTAGATCAACTCCATGTACCCTCCTCCACCTACAGCTTCAACTTCTTTGAAGTTTTTACCCAACAAAGCATTTATCAGTGCCAGTGCTGAAAGTATCAATTGGGCCAGCTTTTTGGGAGAGAGAGGTTAAATGTTTACCACACTTTGTATGAAAAAGGGCTGCCTGACATTGTTCTGGGGACTCCAAATTTAAGATCCCTTGATCAAAAGAAATAGTTTCTCTGTAGTTACCCTGTAGAATTCTTTTAACATTTTAAGCACCTTGTCTGGATCACTCTCAATCTTCCTTACTGAAGGGAAATCTTGATTCTATGTCATTTTTGTGGTTTTCGTCCACTGAAGAATTCCTATTTGAAGAGTTGAAGCTGCAGCTATTTTCTTTCTTTCTATTGATTTTATGTCCTTTGGTACTCCTGTAACTTTATTGTATCCCTTTAGTATGGTACTTGTCCGTCTTGCCTCTCTAAGTACCCATTAAGATACTGCACATGTCGTCAATCTTCTGAAATGCCAGAGCAGCTTTTCAGACTGGGAGGCTGTGAAGCATTTTACACATAACTTGAAAAGCAGGCAATAAACAGACCACTGGCACCCATCCATTTGAGTAAATTGTACATCTTTGTGTGCCTGTGTTCAGCCTTTCATAGAATCTTTCAATCTTATAGTGTTCACCTACGATGGCCCCGCGGTCTTACACTTCTTTCAAAGCGTACTAATTGCCTTTTGAAATTTGCCACTTTTCAGGTGATTGCTTCAAATCGTAAGAACTCACTAAGTGAAAAGTAACTCCTCATCTCACCATATTTTTATTTGTCAATTATTTAAAACCTCTATCTTGTAGTTACCAATCTTCCCACGAGTCGAAACATCTTCTTCATATTTTTTGGTAACTTTGAAAACTTCTGCTAAAACCATCCCTTAACTTTTCCTGCTCTAAGGAGACCAATCCCAGCATTTTCAGTCTTTGCAAATAATTGAAATGACAACACCTCTGACCCCAATTCTATTAAATTGTGTCCTTTCCAAATCTCTGAGGTCCTTTATGAAGTATAGCGCACAGAAATGGACGGATCACTCGAAGATCAAGTTGAATCGGTGATTTATAAAAGTTAACCATGATTTCCTTGCTTTTGTGCTGTCACCAAATTGCAACAAAAGGACCATTAATCTTTTATTCCATTGATTGATTCAATACCTCGGACCTTTGTTTGAAAGAAAACAACTTTAAGCGAGTAAGGACATGGTGTTTTTCAATTGACTGCAGAAGTCACCTGACCTACAAGAATGACCAAGTTTCTAAAACCCTCTGAAGTGGAATAACAAGAGACATGTCTGAGCAGTACCGCTGCAGAATGTCACACTTGTCATTGTTTGAACACTGTGGGAGAAACCTAAGGAGAACAATCAAAGATATTTTGTTTGTAGAATCTGCCAGAGATGAGAGGAAATCAATTAAAACTCATCATGCAAGAAGGGAGCTCATGGCTCCTCCATCTGTTTCTATGGCATCTTGATAGCTTTCACAATGGGAGACCACCACATCATCAATATGGATCATCCCCAATGTTTGTCAAAACATGACCAAGACACAGCCTTGTGAAAAGCAATGATTATAAACTTGTCTGTTTGTTAGAGTGGGAAGTAACGTAAAAAAGGCCAGTAGGATGTTATAGCAACACAGCTCTTTCAACAGTTTTGGCTTCAGGCTAGCTCCCTATGCTGTTACAAAGTGGAATTTTCTTTTTATTCATTCAGGGGATGAAGGTGTCAGTGGCTAGGTCAGCATTTATTGCCCATCCCTAGTTGCAGTTAAGAGTAAACCACATTGCTGTGGGCCTAGAGTCAGAAGTAAGCAAGACCAGGTAAGAGTAGCAATTTTCTTCCCCAAAAGACATTAATGAGTCAAATGGGCTTTTTTCTTCCTGACAACCCATAATGGATTCATGACCATCATTAGACTCAATTTCAGATGTTTCTTAAATTGAAATTCCACCATTTGCCATAGCAGGATTCAAACCTGGGTCCCCAGAATATTAGAGATAATAGGTACTGCAGACGCTGGAGAATCCGAGATAACAAGGCGTGGGGCTGGATGAACACAGCAGGCC
>JAHRHZ010000249.1:20846356-20908412 GCA_024137785.1 Ginglymostoma cirratum
CCGATGAAGGGTCTAGGCCCGAAACGTCAAGTTTTCCTGCTCCTATGATGCTGCTCGGCCTGCTGTGTTCATCCAGCCCCAAGCCTTGTTGTCCCCAGAATATTACCTGGGTCTCTGAATTAACAGTCCACTGATAATGCCACTACGCCATCACCTCCCCTTAATTCACAGAGATGGAGAATTTAAAAGTAAGAGGGAACCTCAAGTCCCTTACCACTACTCTGGAAAATGATGGATGGCTGTTTAACAGAGACTGTCTTCGGAAACAGCATCCATCACCATTGAACTTCAAGACCAGAAAAGAAATAATGGAATGTATGAGTCTGTTTCCTAATGGACTTAAATTATTTTTCAACAGCACCTTCCTCCACCCTATAAATAGTTCTATTTGAACAAGTATGTCATCAAGGAGCCCTAGCAAAACTAGAGTAAATAGGAATTTAGGGAAAACTCCACTGGTTGGAGTATACCTTGCATAAAGGACGATGGCTGTAGTTGTTGGAAGTCAGTCCTTTCAGCTCAAGAACATCTCTGCAAGTGTTCTTTAGGGTAGTGTCCTAGGTTCAACCATCTTCAACTGATTCCTCAATGACCTTCCTTCCTCATAAGGTCAGAAGTGAGGATGTTCACTAATGACTGCTCAATTTTTAGCACTGTTCACAAATCTTTAAGTACTGAAGTAGTCCATATTCAAACAAAGCAAGATTTGGACAGCATCTGGACTTGAACTGTTAAATGGCAAGTAACATGCATGCCACACAAGTGCCAGGCAAAGACCATCTCCAACAAAAGAGAATTTAACCAGCGCTCCTTTAAATCTAATGGCATCACCATCATTGAATCCCCTATTCTGGGGAACACTATTGACCAGAAACTGAACTGGACTAGCCATATCTATATATTGTGACTACAACAGCAGATCAGAAGATGGAATCTACAAGCAGTAACTCGCCTTCTCACTCCTCAAAGCCTGTGTACCATTCACAAGGCACAAGTTAGGAGCCGTTGTAAAACTCCCCACTTGCCTGAATGAGTGTATCTCAATCAACGCTCAAGAAACTTGACACCATCAAAGACAAAGCAGCCTGCCTGATTGGCACTACATTCACAGACATTAATTTCCTCCACCGTCAATGTTCTGTAACAATGGTGTATCCTTAATAAGCACTGCAGAAATTCATCAAGGCTCCTCAGACGGCATCTTCTGAATCCACATTCACTACTGTCTAGTAGGGAAGCAGCAGTAGATAAATGGGAACACCAGCTGCAAATTCTCCTCCAAGAAACTTACTCTCTAGACTTGTAATTATGTCACTGTTCCTTCAGTGTTGCTGGATCAAAAACCTGGTACTCCCTCCTTAACAGCTTTGTGGGCGTATTTACATCAAGCAGATTGTATTGGTTCAAAAAGGCAACTCACCAGCACCTTCTTAAAGGTATCGCGGTTTGACAATATATTTTGACACATCTGCATCCCATAAATTAATTTTAAAAAAGCCTAGGCTAATGGGTTCAACCTCATTGCACCCCAGCATCTGGTGAAATTTAAACCCACTTAATAAGTTTAGCATGGAAAGCTAACCTCAACAATGGCAACCATGAGGCTGTGATTGATTTTTGTAAAATCCCACCTGGTTCACTAATGCTATTTAGGGAAGGAAATCGGCCATCCTGCCCTGGTCTGCCCTATACTTGACTCCAGACCCACATCAACATGGTTGACTCTTGACCCAACAAGTCCCTCAGTACAAAAGCAATTAGGGATGAGGCAAAAGATGCTGTCAATGATTCCCATATCCAGTTAAAGACTAAAGGAAGGAAGAACATAGCATGTCTCAAGTTGCTTGTGTACAGGTACAGGGGCTCATAGATTTACAAATGACCAATTTACAAATGGTCATATTTATGACAGTGATTCCATACAGGAGTACAATTTTAAATATCCAACACACAAACATTGTCCTGCATTGTGTTCCTCGCCTACAAATAAACTTGCAGGGGAGGAGTAATAAAAAGATAAGTGATTATGAGGCAGTTTTTAGAAAAAAAATCACATCTATTGAAATTGTAGTTCATCTTTATTTCATACGTATAATCACTACACATCCATTACTCTTCCCACTCCATTAATCTCAGTAGTCATCAAGACCATGAAAATGGGGAAAAGTTAGAATATTATTTAGAACAAGTCAGAGGGATTCCCAATTTTGGAATGTTTTGGGTGATACAGTGACTCATTGTTTAGCTCTGCTGCCTGAGAGTGCCAGGGTCCGGGTCCAATTGTCCCCTGGGCCACTATCTGTGTGGAGTTTGCACATTCTCTCTGGTCTGTGTGGGTTTCCTCCCACAATCTAAAGATGTGCAAGGTAGGTGAATTGGGCATTCTAAATTGCCCGTAGTGTCCAGGGATGTACAAGCTAGGTGTGTTAACCATGGTCAAAGCAGGGACACAGGGATAGGGTGAGGGAGGTAGTCTGGGTGGTCTGTTTTTCAGAGGGTCAGTGTGGGCTTGATGGACCAAGTGGCTTGCTTCTACACCATAATGATTCTATTCTAGGATTATGTAATATTACTTGTGATATTGCTATAATATGCATCATATATTGTCACACCATTAAAAGATCAGGGTCATAATCTAAAGAAGCAATAAGCCAGCAAATGTCAGACTTCTTCTCCGTTTTGTTCTTTCAAATCTCTGAAAAGTTACAGTGTGAGGACCTGGAAAATGTCTTCAGTGATATATTTGCACCAAATACAACCTGACAGCATTTTCCAACTGTTTAAAATGTTAAGGGAGCAAGAGCATATTTTGGTAGGAAGACATTTTCTCAGTCTGAGGGGCTCAGTAGACCTCTTCTATCCTGCTGTAATGATGCAAGAACTGACATACACATTGTATAAATGGGTTTTCAAAAGCCTATGGACAAGTTTCTACATAAGAGGGCTGCTGAATCCTGACCAGCATCAGCTATGGCTGTGGTCACCACTGTCAAGCTATGTCTTTCATTCTACTGAAGAATCTGTACCGAGGTACCTTTGTACCTGAGATGATGCTGCGAGTGACGACTTGTAAACTTTTCAAGTACATGAGACAATAGAGCTAATCCAATTCAATTAATTTGAACTCTAGAGGCAACACTGCTTTAAACATTCATTCCTTCCAAATCTGACTACAGGGCAGCAGAGTCTGCCATTCATGTATAAAACCCTCAAGTAATTAAAGACATTATACTTACGGCTTCTTTTTAGTATTGTTACTGAGCTAAGAAAAAGTTGTCTTCACAAATACGAAGCTGAACAGTTTCTAGCCTCTGCATGCTGGCAAAGATCAACGTTTATCTAAACTGGGAATGCATTTGTCAGGATAAATCCAAACTTGCCTACTTTGGATTAATTTTGTTATTGAAAATCCCACTTGCTCATCCCACGCTGAACAAAGTGTTGTGCCTGGAAGCTTGCCAAATACCTTGTCCATGGAGAAGCAGCTATTTCTTTACTATTTCTCCATTTCGTTGTTATTAATGGGCGAATAAAATTGATGTCTGGACATTGAACTAATTCTGCTTTAGAAACAGCCTACAATGAAAAGAAGAGAACAGCCTACAACCTATCATAATTATCTCACTGGAGTGCCAGAGATTAAGACCAAGGTAAAATCTTTTCAAGTAAAAGCAAGATATTGCCTGGTCAGTTTTGATGGAGATTATGTTTGAACTATTTGCTTTCTTTTCTTTTTCAGGGTGTTCATACGTTACAAATGTATCATCAATCCAAGGAATTCCAGATTCACATCAATGTTATTCTTACAAAAGTAAATCAAGTGTCAAATTCTGAACTGTTTTTAGAGTGATGTGCAGATCCTAACACCAGCTACAATTACACAGTGGGGCAGCATCAATGTGGTGTAAATCTGACTGAAATCTGTGCTATAGTTGTGGCATGAGTGCACCTCCATGTACTGAATAGTTTATTACCCATTTCCATAGTTTATCTTTTGAAGACAGGTGTGAGCAAGCTTCAAGTGATGTATCTATGTCAACCCCAAATCAGAACAGACACTATCCATATGTTGACACAAAATAGGCACTTATTGCAGTATTTCATGTATTTGAATGATGGCTGTTCTGTTCTCCCCATATCAGTATTTCACCCCAACTGCCACACCCACTTATCTGGGGACCAAAGTTGAGGTCTTTGTATTTGTGCCAATAATTGCATAGCCTTGTTATTCATGACTGGGGGATAAAGAAAGTGCTTTGATAAAGCAACTTGTGAGTAGCAGAGATGGTTTCAAGACCACACAAGCCTTTTCCAATACCAGGTGGAAGTGGAATATGTCAGAGACCACACAGAACATGTTTTCAGGTAAACCTCATGCCTTCGCAGTCTTTCTCATGCAATGTTTACTTTTCCCTGAGCCTTTTGAGATCTTCTATTGAAATTCATCATCTTTATAGGCATTCTTTTAATACAGTCATAATTTTCTTCAGGATTTCTTTTAATTTTAATATTTAAATGAATCACCCTTTCCACTCATTCCAGTCCCAGTGGAATCCTGTTAAACTCAGCTGCAAGTTAAGTTTCTGGCATTTTTCAATTGTACAGCACTTTAAAACTATTGTGTTTGTGGCAACATTTAGAATGTTCAAGGGTTTCAATAATCTTTCTTAAAGAGGAATATCATAGAATACAGAAATAAAAAGAAAGCTGTTTGATGGACTAAATGTTATATCCTTGTTCCAAATATTTCTCTAGTCGTCGGGGCCAATTCAGAGTGTACAGAGTTGGATAGGGCCAGAGGAAGCTTGTGTAACACATGGTCCTACAATTGTGTTGTTCTCTACACTCATTAATAACTAAAAGGAAGTAATTAAGTAATAACAGATTCTGAGCACCCATGCATCCACTGAATAGTAAGCACTGAAGTCAAACATAGGATCACATGTTTAAAGTTAGCTTGGATTTAGTAACAGGCCATTCAGCCCAACTAGTTCATTCTCCTTTTGAGCATCCTCCCATCTTCCCTCATTTACCTCTTTTCCTGCAATTTCCATGCATTTGGTCGATTTGGCGTTACAGTTTACTTTGTCATTGATGAGTCATGAACCACAGAGGAACCCCACTTCAAAGTGGGGAATTCAAATAAAAAACTATCACCTTCTCCTGGGCTCCTTTTATTGATAGAAATATTTTAGCAATTTTCTTTCAGTTCCTTACATTACAAGTTAGAAGTGTTTTTACTGAAGTGGCTTTTCCAACAGTTATAGGTTCTGCCTCCTGCTGTAGAGCTCTATCCCTTTTTTGATTTGTTAAGTATTGAAAGAAAAACCTCTGCTCATGTTAGGTCATTGTATTCACACAGACATTCATATCAAAAATCCCCCAAAACATAAGAACTTCAGAAGGAAGGAGAATCACGAGGATTGACCATTTGGGCCATCAGTATTTCTCTATTGTTCCAGTGATCATTAGCTGATATTAGGCTTCAACTTCGTTTTCTCTCCTGGGGAGTGCAAAACACTGAGTAGATTAAGGCTGAGATAGACAATGTTGGCATACCTATAACTCTCTGGGGGTGGCAATTTGAAAGATTCCACAACCCTTTGAGTGAAGAAATTTCAACCTATCTCAGTTCTCAGTGATCACTTGAGACTTTACCCATTTTTTTCTCGATTCCCTTACTATCGAATAAAAGTATTCTTATCTACCCAGTCAATCCCTTTTGTAACATTTTTAATATTTGCCCATTAGATGTTGGCAGTGCTGGCCAGGCCTGCATTTATTGACCATCCGAATAGTCCTATAGAAGGTGGTGGTGAGCTGCTTTCTTGAACCAAACAGTAGTGGCAGCATGTGACACAGTATTAATCACAAAATTGAAGAAGCATGTAGTGTGGGTAATACAGTAATCATGGGTGACTGCAATCTGCCCACTAAACCTACCGAGCAATAGTGAGTTTATAGAGTGCATTGGGGAAGGTTTTCTAGAGTAGTATTTTGAGGGACAGACTAGAGGACAGGCTGTTTTAGATTTCGTATTATGTAACGAAAAAGGGCTGATAGATCATTGTCATGACAATGGTTCATAATCCTAGACATGTACATTGAACATGTAATTACAGAATTTTTTTTATTTTTAGAAGTATACAGTCAAGAGATGACTATGGATGTAAATTCAGTATGTGTCTGGCAAAGCACTAAGAGGAACACCTGAAGGTGTGGAGGAAACTTCAAACAGCAAAGCTATAAAAGGAAAGATGCCATTCAAAGCAAACTGCACACATATTTGTGTTCTCCCTTTCCAGGAGAATATTTAAAAAAGGAGTAAAAATCCAATTGCAATCTCTGGTCTGGCATGTAAGTGGGCTGATGTGCAACTATGGAATAGTGTGCTGTGAAGGTTGCAGCCTGACGAAAGCCATTAGACACAATGCACTGCAGGTAAGGAATGACTCTTGCATACTGAATGCTGAAATTCAAGCCAGCCAATAAAGTCACCGGCTTCCTCTACATCGGGGAAACCAAGCGGAGGCTTGGGGACCGCTTTGCAGAACACCTGCGCTCAGTTCGCAACAAACAACTGCACCTCCCAGTCGCGAACCATTTCAACTCCCCCTCCCATTCCTCAGATGACATGTCCATCCTTGGCCTCCTACAATGCCACAGTGATGCCACCCGAAGGCTGCAGGAACAGCAAATCATATTCAGCCTGGGAACCCTGCAGCCTAATGGCATCAATGTGGATTTCACAAGCTTCAAAATCTCCCCTCCCCCAACCGCATCCCAAAACCAGCCCAGCTCATCTCCACCTCCCTAACCTGTTTTCCCTCTCGCCCCAAGCCACACCCCCATCTCCTATCTACTAACATCATCCCGCCACCTTGACCTGTCCGTCCTCCCTGGACTGACCTATCTCCTCCCTACCCCCCTACCTACACTCACCTTTACTGGCTCCATCCCCGCCTCTTCGACTTGTCTGCCTCCTCTCCACCTATCCTCTCCTCTATCCATCCTCTATCCGCCTCCCCCTCTCTCCCTATTTATTTCAGAACCCTCTTCCCCTCCCCCATTTCTGATGAAGGGTTTAGGCCCGAAACGTCAAGATTTCCTGCTCCTATGATGCTGCTTGACCTGCTGTGTTCATCCAGCCCCATGCTTGTTATCTCAAAGTCACCATTGAAATGGGGACAAGACAAAAGCCTGTCAACTAACTTACAAAGTCATCAATGTAGTCAGCACCGGGCCTTAGTGCTCCAAAGACTGATTTGAATATCTTATTAAATGTTACCTTTTTATTAAATTGGCACTTTTAATCTACGTGTATGTCACATTTCATAATCTTTTGTTGTGTTTAGTAGCTACTAAACTCACAATTACTTTAATTCAACAAGGGCTGGTTAAGTTGGCTTCTTTTAAAACATAAAAGCATTTGGATTAGGAAAATTATTTCCCCACGAGGGAAGGGATTCTTTATAAATTAACCTTGTTGAGACCAACCAACTAAAAAGGGGTAGCCTGTTCATCCATCCTTACCAAGAAACATAACTATTTTTGGGCACTCGTGTGGAATAGTAATGGAGACAAGTTGAAACATAATCCGGTGCTAAAAGACTCTTTCGAGATGAGTGACCATCAGACATTAGAATTTTTTATAATTTTCAAAGTGTAGTTGTTTAATCTGAAGCCAGGGTGATAACTTTTAACAAAAATTATGAACGTATGAGGGGCCTAGGTAGAATGGGACAAAAGGCAATGAATAGTCTTTTAAAAAGAATTTTATATAGTTTACAGCAACTATACATTCTTTCAAGGTGGAGTCCATTCCACCCCCTCAAAAAAGACAATCAACCATGGCTAACACAAGTAATTAAGAATCTAATAAAAGAAAGGGACTGTAGCATTGCTAGAATTACTAATGAACTTGAGGATTGGAGGATTTCAGAATACACTAAAGGCTGAGTAAGAAATAGAAAAAAAATGGGAGTAGAATATGAATGTAAACAAGCAAAATATGTGATAGATGGGGTGTAAAAGCTTCTATTTGTATGTAAAAAATGTAAAAGCTTGGCCAACGCAAATACGGGTCAGTTATACAGAATTTATGACGGGGAATGGAGAAATGGCAGAGAATGTAAATGATGACTTTCTGTCCATCTTCATTCATGAAGACATATGGAATGTCCCAGAATTACAGATTCAAAGGAATAGAAGGAACATTGATTTGAAGGAAATCAGTGTGAGTAAGAAGGTTGAGACACAGAAGTTAAGAGTTGGTGAAATTTGATAAGTCCGTGGGACCTGATATTCTATTTCCCAGACTGTTGAAAGCAGTAGCTTTGGCAATAATCAATGCATCATATTTCAAAATTCTATTGAGTCTGGAATGGTTCCTGCAGATTTGAAGTTAACCTTATATGGTAGTGAAAATGCTAGAATTTATGCGAAAGGATTTGATAAATGGATATTTGGATAATAAATTGCTAAATTGCCCATAGTGTCTAGGGATGTGTGGATCAGGTTGATTAGCCATGGGGAATGCAGGGTTATAGGGATGGAGTAGGGGGTGGGTCTGGGTGGGATGCTGCTCAGAGGCTCAGTGTGGACTTGATAGGCCATGCAAATCAACATGTATTTACAGAATCCTGCCAAGTCCTCCTCACTAATACATGGGGACTAGTGCCAAAACTGGAGAGTTGTCTCAGAGACTAGTCAAGTAAAAGCCTGACATGGTCATACTTACAGAACGATAGATTACAATGTCCCAGACACTACCATCACCATTCCTGGACATGTCCTGTCCCATCGGCAAGGCAGACAAAGCAGAGGAGGCAGCACAGTGGTACACAGCCAGGAGGGAGTTGCTCTGGGTGTCCTCAACATTGACTCTGGACCACATGAAATCTCATGGTTTCAAGTTAAAAATGGGCAAGGGAACCTCCTGCTGATTACTACGCGCCATCCTCCCTCAGCTGACGAATCAGTACTTCTCCATGCTGAACAACACTTAGAGGAGGCACCAAAGGTGGCAAGGATGCAAAGTGTACTCTGGGTGGGGGATTTTGACATCTACAACTATGACTGGCTCAGCAGCAGTACTACTGAGCAAGCTGATTGGGTCCTAAAGGACTTAGCTGCTAGACTGGATCTGCAGCATGTGGTGAGGGAACCAACAAGAGGAGATATCATACTTGACCCCATTCTGACCAATCTGTTAGTTGCAGATGCATCTGTCCAATGCAGCATCAGTCAGAGTAGCAACTGAACAGTCATTTTGGAAACAACGTCGCATCATCAGGAATAGCCTCCATCATGTTGGCTGGCATTATCGTTGTGATAAATGATACAGACTTCGAAGGGATCTGCAATCCAAAACTCGGTATCCATGAGGATGTGCGCCATCAATCTGCAACGTCATGACCTGGCACATCCCCTACCCAAACCAGGGGATCAACCTTGGTTCAATGGACAATTTCTCTTTATTCATTCATAGGATGAGGGCGTGGCTGGCTAGATAACATTTATTGCCCATCCCTAATTGCCCAGAGAGCAGTTCAGAGTCAACCACATTGCTGTGGAGTCCCTTGTAGGTCAGACAATTAAGAATGACAATTTCCCTCCCTCAAGAACATTAGTCAACTAGATAGGTTTTTCTTGACAATTGACAATGGATTCATGGCCATCATTAGACATTTAATTCCAGATTTTTCTTTATATTGCATTCACATTCCATTGCAGGATTTGAACCTGGGTCCATAGATCATAATCTGGGTCTTCCGATTAACAGTCCAGTTAATACTACTAATACCATTTGCCATCACCTGCCTCGAGTGCAGTTGGGCATGTCAGGAACATAACAATACACAACCGAAAATGAGGTGTCAACCTGGTGAAGTTACCAAACAGGACTAGTTGCATAAGCGGCAAGTGATAGACAGAGCTAAGCGATCCCACAACCATCGGATCAGATCTAAGCTCTGCAGTCCTGCCACATCCAGTCGTGAATGGTGGTGGACAATTAAACAACTCACTGGAGAAGGAGGCTCCACAAATATTCCCATCCTCAATGATGGAAGAACCCAGCACATCAGTGCAAAAGATAAGGCTGAAGCATTCGCAGCAATCTTCAGCCAAAAGTGCCAAGTGGATGATCCATCCCCGCCTGCTCCAGTGGTCCCCAGCATTACAGATACCTGTCTTCAGCCAATTCAATTCACCCCACATGATATCCAAAAATGGTTAGGGACACTGGATACTGCAAAGGCTATAGGCCCTGACAACATTCCGGAAATAGTACTGAAGACTTGTGCTCCAGAACATGCTGCTGCCCGAGCCAAGCTGTTCCAGTACAATTACAACATTGGTATCTGCCCTACAATGTGGAAAATCACCCAAGTATATCCTGTACACAAAAATCATAATAAATCTAACCTGCCAATTACCACTCTATCAGTCTACTCTAGATCATCAGTAAAGTGATGGAAGGTGTCACAACAGTGCTATCAAGCAGCACCAGCTCAACAATAATCTGCTCAGCGACGCCCAGTTTAGTTTTTGCCAGGGCCACTCAGCTCCTGACCTCATTACAGCCTTGGTTCAACCATGGACAAAAGAGCTGAACTCCAGAAGTGAGTTGAGAGTGACAGCCCTTCATATCAAGGCTGTGTTCGACCGAGTGTGGTATCAAGGAGCCCTAGCAAAACTGGAATCAGTGGATATCAAGGGGAAAACTCTCTGGTGGTTAGAGTCATAGGAAGATGGTTGTGGTTGTTGTTGGTCAGTCATCTCAGTTCCAGGACAACTCTGCAAGAGTTCCTCAGGGTGGTGTCCTGGACCCAAACGTCTTTAGCTGCTTCATCCATGATGTTCTCTCCATAATGAAGTCAGAAGTAGGAATGTTCACTGATGATCGTACAATGATCATTTGTGACTCCTCAGATACTGATGCAGTCTATTTTCAAATGTAACAAGAACTGGACAATATTCAGGCTTGGACTGACAAGTAGCAAGTGACATTCATGCCACACAAACGCCAGGCTATGACCATCACCAATAAGAAACAATCTAACTACTGCCCCTTGGCATTCAATGGTGTCATCATCATGAATCACCCACTATCAACATCCTGGGCGTTATCATTGACCAGAAACTCAACTGGACTCACCACATAAACACAGTGGCTGCAACAGCAAGTCAGAATTAGGAATACTGCAGCAAGTAACTCATCTCCTGACTCCCCAAAGCCTGTCCACCATGTACAAGGCACAAGTCAGAAGTGTGATGGAATACTCCCCACTTGCCTGGATGAGTGCAGCCCCAACAACACTCAAGAAGCTTGACACCATCCAGGACAAAGCAGCCCGCTTGATTGGCACTACATCTACAAGCATCCACTCTCTCCATCGCTGACACTCAGTAGCAGCAGTGTGTACTATCTACAAAATGCGCCGCAGAAATTCACCAAAGATCCTCAGATAGCACCTTCCAAACCCACAACCACCTCCATCTAGAAGAGCAAGGGCAGCAGATATATGGAAACACCACCACCTCCAGGTTCTCTTCCAAGCCAGTCACCATCCTGACTTGGAAATATATCACCGTCCATCACTGCCACTGGGTCAAAATCCTGGAAGTCCCTCCCTGATAGCATTGTGGATCAACCCACAGCAGTTGAAATGCCCAAGATCAGGGAGGCAGCTTACCACCACCTTCTCAAGGGCAACTAGGGATGAGCAATATATGCTGGCCATCCTGTGAAACGCACATCGCCCGAATGAATAAAAGAAAATCTTTTACTATTACGGCTCGGCTCCTCTTTTGCTATTCTTTCTTTCTGAAAAATAGTAACTAAATCATCAATTAGTGGATGATATCCTGCTCAGATCACATAATTGTCAATTTTTGTTCGGATTATATGCAAAATCCTTCTCCAACATGTAGATCAGGGACTGATGATGCCATGAGATGCCATGTGCTACTTTAACATTGATCTCTGCAAATACAAGGCCAGTCAGGAAAGGATCAGAATGGTCTACTCAAAGTTAGTTTATCATCTTTTGTTATCAGGCTAGCAGTTATACACATGTCCTTCCAAATCGCCACAAGATTCAGCTGCTCTTGATGTAGAAATTCTCCCTTCCCTTTGGAAAATCGCACCCTCAGGACAAATGGAAAATATACAGCACTGCAATTATTCTAAAAAAAACTAATCATTCTCGGTCAATGCCTGGGATCACTTAATCATTGTAATCTTTATAATTCTGGTGAGAAAACTGATTAGTTACACATCCAAGGTCAGCTTTTGATGCAAGCCAATAATCGCAGGAGAAGATAATCCTGTAAGTGTCTCCTGGTTTTCCCATGATTCTATTTCCCTCCGTTTATCAGTTCCAGGCAAGAGGTTCCTTAGGAGTATGTTGATGATGCTGAATGGTCAATCACCATCACCTCATTCTGCTTTGGTGATTGAGAAGGTAACTGGCCAATGGGTTCAGCGTTGTGTTTTCAAAATTTTGCTTTTGATTTCTACCATCCATTTTGACACTGAACATGCAGTAATCGGTGTGTAATAATATTTGCAATTGACTGCCTTTGTTTATGACAAAAATTCAAAGTCCATGTTTCCTTCTTCCATATATAAATGCAATATAAAAGTGTGAGTAACCAATGTCTTCTTCGTGGGTAGGGGAGCCCAAAACTAGAGGGCATAGGTTTAAGGAGAGAGGGGAAAGATTTAAAGGGACCTAAGAGGCAACTTTTTCACACAAAGGATGGTGCATGTATGGAACAAGCCGTCAAAGGTGGTGGTGGAGACTGGTACAATTATAACATTTAAAAGACGTCTGGATGGGTACATGAATAAGAAAGGTTCAGAGGGATATGGGCCAAATGCTGGCAAATGGGTTTAGATAAATTTAGGATATCTGGTCGGCATGGTCAAGTTGGACAGAAAGGTCTATTTGTATGCTGTATAAGTCTATCAGTCTATGACTTTATAATAAGGATGACAAATCTTTATGTAAACTTAATCCAAAGCAAAATTTTGTCTTTCCACAGATGTAATTCTATAATCACCTCATCAAAATATTGGAACAAGAATTCACCACTGTAATCACTCCAAAGGAATAATTTAATTAGCAACAGGTAGATGGACAACTTGTTCATTTTGTCAAAGCTTCTTTTCCTGCATTCATCAGGTGCCAAGAAGGTGCCTTCAATGAGAAAACCAACATTTACACGTTACTGAATGTATTGGAATTCTTGCACATTGTTCTGATGAGTACAAAATGAAAAGCTTGAATAAAATGTACCATTTTTCAGCAATATTCAGGTTCTGTACAGCTAAATGACAATGTTGTCTTTGCATTCTTTATAATCCCAGTGAGTTAACTGATTAGAATACACACCCAAGGCCACTTGTCAAGAATAAGTCAGTACATGCAGCAAGCAAACAATAATGCTGCATCTTTTGATTGCAATGATCTATTTATTGAGTTTCTAGGCCCCAAAGAAGCCAAATTTTGTTCTGTTCAATCAGAGGATCTGGACATGGCAAGCATAAATAGTCATCATTTATTGCCCTCCCTTATTGTTAAGAGTCAACCACACTGCATGGAGTCTCATGTGGGTCAGACCAGGCAAGGATGGCAGATTTCCTTCTCTAAAGGATATCAGTGAACCTGATGGAATTTTACAACAATTGACACTGTAGATGTTTGCTTATTGAATTCAAACAGCACCAACTTCTACACCATTGAATCCTTGTCTCCAGAGCATTAACCTGGAGTATTAGCCCAGTGACATAATTACTATACTACCACCTTCCATTGTATAGAGACTAATGATTAACCTAATAATGATTTCAGAGAAATGACAAAGTGTGACTGTTTGGAATAGTAGTTTTCAAAAATAATTTTTGCTAGGTGCTTGGCCTTCTGATTCATTTTGATGATTCCTGCATAAGGAATGGTGTGATCATGTTGTGGGACCTATGATGATATAGAACCTGAACTCTGTAGTTAAGTGCTAACCATGACAGCGTATGAAAGTGAATTTATAAATTTAGCAATTGATGAGGTAGTATCCTACCAGGTAAAGAATAACTATGAAAGTCACCAGATTGGTTCATTTATGACCTTCATGGAAGAGAACCTTCTGCTCCCATCTCAGCAGGTCTCATATGGTTTCAGTGCCCAACAACTACATAGTTAATTCTGAATCAATTTGTGCTTGATTACATTCCTATGAAGTGTCTTATCTATATAGCCACATTAAAAGTGCTATGTAAATATTGCGTGACCTGGATACTGATGACAATATGAGAGACAGCCATTCATGGAACCCCAGCAGCCTGCTCAACATGAAGGTTTTGAGGAGGTGGCGATCTTTTTTAAACCTTTATAAACATTTGCAAGAACGGCAGCAGCACATATTTACCAGACGCTCTTACTCCAGCAGATTGTCCATATTTGGAGATGCCTTGAAATAACTGGGTGTCGTAACCACATTCACTGTGACTAGACAGGGAGTGTTTGCCTACTATAACACTGAATAAAGTCTGTGGACTGAGTGCCAGCTCTCAATATAACCATTGAGAGTGCACAGGCTGATGGTATTGGGTTGTTTCTTGTACTCAAGAGATTTTCAGTGTCAGCTTGGAGGGAGGAAATGAACACTGACAGAATGGAGGAGCACATGTTGCATCTATTTGCAGAATCTCACCATTCTGACAGATTGGATTTCACATGTTGGTATTTTTATCAAATTCCTTTCAACACCACGGATTGTCCCTCAACTTTTGACCGACATTCAACATATTCATTAACAAACGATACCAAAAAGGTGTACATGTTCATCTGAGTCTGTGTTTATAAAGGTCTCCATGGTGACTGACAGGCAAATGTATTCTGGGCCAGTGCCTCATCTTCCAAGTCCTTTGAATGAAGGTGTTACAATATTAGACAAGACTGTGGCATAGATACTTAAAATATTAAATGAAATATAATATCCATGTTCATAATGTATGTCAGAAACATGTAGTATAATAATCCTCCTGGCATCTGATAGTTAGTCAGTAGTTGCAAACAGTAAACTATGAAAAGAGTGCACTAAGTAATGGCTTCACACAAGACTGTTCAGCATCAATAATATCCACAAAATCCTGTGCCATTTTTGAGCAGTTTCCGAGATACTTGAGATCGGAATTATTACAGCATCAAAACAAGGGTGAGTGGGGAGATGCCTCTGGTCAATCATGAGTGCCTAACATGGCAGTTGTACCTCTGACTTCGCAAGTTAAAACTCCCCAGCTTACCAGGGACCCCGTGGCAGTGGCAAGAAACAAGGCAGAAAGTGCTGATAATTATCTTGATCTAAGCCAGCAGGCGATCACACTGTCCCAGAGCAATTTCAGCCAAGGGTATCATTTTCTCATAATGATACCACATGATTTTGACAAGTCACTTGTTACCCTAAGTAACTTGAAGCAACCTGTTTGGACACATTGCGATACATTTTCAGCACAAGTGGAGCTTAGAAGGAAGTGCTGAGTGCTGGTAAATTATTTAACCTATGAGGAGGAGTCACAAATGATATTAATCCTTGACTTGATCAAAGTCCAAATGCTTGTATTTAACAACAGGAGTGAGCGGATAATAATCAGGAGTTGAAGTGACTAATTTTTAATCCATTGCCCAGCCTGGGGATATTGTGCGGAATTGTGGTTACTGGAGCCTAGGATTGGCTAAACCAGCAGAATCAGAGTGAGCTGTTTGTTGTAATTCAGTAACATACCAGTTTCCACCGTTCCTAAAACTCGTGGTGGGAGTATTAGTGTAGCTGGCCAACACTATTCATTAGTTGATCTGAATTTTCGTTAACTCCAGGCCAACAATGCTTCAAGCAATACCACCAAACAACATTAACCAGACATTCACCTCATTCGCTGTTTAATGGATCTTGCTGAGATCATCTTGACTACTGCAAAGAATCAAAGAATACAAATGCCTCAAAAGATTTCCCTGCAAAGTGTTTGGGGTGGGTAGGTAAAAATACTACCAGAATTAGTACTCATGCCTTCACATGCCTTGAAAAGTTTACAGCATTGAATTCCTAGGATGGCACAGGTGGCACTAACTGCTATTTTGTATTCATCCCTGGAGCGTATGTGCAACTGGCTGGCCAGCATTTATTGTCCAGTCCTTGTTGCTCTTGAGAAAATGGTGGTGAGCTGCCTTCTTGAACCACTGCAGTCCACCTGCTATGGGTTGACCCACAATGCCCTTCGAGAGGGAATTCCAGGATTTTAACCCAGTGACAGTGAAAAAATGATGATATATTTCCAAGTCAGGATGGTGAGTGGCTTGGAGGGGAATTTGAAGATGGTCGTATCTCCATGTACTTGCTGCCCTTGTTCTTCTAGATGGAAGTGGTCATGGGCTTGGAAGGTGCTGTCTAAGGATCTTTGGTGAATTTCTGTGGTGCATCTCGTAGATAGTACGCACTGCTGCTACTGAGCATCAGTGTTGGAGGAAGAGGATGTTTGTGGATATGGTGCCAATCCAGCAGGCTGTTTTCTCTTGGATGGTGTCAATCTTCTCAAGTGTTGTTGGAGGAGTACCATCCAGGCAAGTGGGGAGTATTCCAACACCCTCCTGTCTTGTGCCTTGTAGATGATGGACAGGCTTTGAGGAGTCAGGAGGTGAGTAACTCGCCACAGTATTCTGTGTCTCTGACTTGCTCTTGAAGCCATTGTGTTTGTGTGGCGAGTCCAGTTGTGTTCCTGGTTATAGGTAACCACCAGGATCATGTAAGTGGGGGATTCTATGATGGCAACACCACTGAATGTCAAAGGGTAGTGATCAGATTGCCCCTTATTGGTGATGGTTATGTTTGGCCTCATTTTTGTGTCCAGGACATACCTGGGCAATTTTCCACATTGTTGTAACTGTACTGGAAGATTTTGGCAAGGGTATCAGCAATTTTGAAGAACAAGTCTCCAGTACTATTGCCAGAATGTTGTCATGGCGCATGGTGTTTGAAGTTTCCAGCATCTCCAACTACTTCTCGATAGTATGTGGAGTGAGTTGAATTGGCTAAAGATTGGTATCTGTGATGCTGGGGATCACTGGAGGAGGACGAGATGGATCATCCACATGGCACATCTGACTGAAGATTGTTATGAATGTTTCAGTCTTATCTTTTGCATTTATGTGCTGGGCTCTTCCATCATCAAGGATGGGTATATTTGTGGAGCCTCCTCCTTCAGTAAGATCATTGGATCCAGAGTTAATGTTGAGAACTCCAAGGGTAACTCCCTCCAGACTTTATACCACTGTGCCACCACCTCTGCTAGGTCTGTGCAGCCAGTGAGACAGGACTTATCCAGGGGCAGTGATGGTGGTGTCTGGGACATTGTCTGTAAGCTATGATTCCATGAGTATGACTATGTCAGGCTGTTACTTGACTAGTCTGTGAGACAGCTCTCCCAATTTTGGCACTAACCCCCAGATGTTAATGAGGAGGACTTTGCAGGGTCGACAGAGCTATTTCTGTTGTCTTTTCTGGTGCCTAGGTTGGTCAGTCTGATTTCATTTCTTCGTTGAGACTTTGTAGTGATTGATGTAACTGAGTGGCTTGCTAGGCCATTTTTAAATACATTTATGGGATGTGGGCATTGCTGGCTGGGCAGCATTTATTACCTGTCTCTAGTTGCCTTTGAGAAGGCGGTGGTGAGCTGCCTCCTTGAATCATTGCAGCCCACCGGCCGCAGATTGACCCACAATGCCATTAGGGAGGGAATTCCAGGATTTTTACCCAGCAACAGCAAAGAAACACAGAGGACAGTTAAGAGTTAACCACATTTTTGTGGGTCTCAAGTCACATATAGTCCAGACCAGGTGAGCACGCAGATTTCATTCCCTGAAGGACATTAGTGAACCATATGGGTTTCATTGATCATCAGTAGATTCTTAATTCCAGATTTTTTAATTGAATTCAAATTCCACCATCTGCTATGGTAGCATTCAAACCTGGTCCCTAGAACATCTGATTAGTTTCTGGGTTAATAGTCTAGTGATAATACCACTGGGCCATCACCTCTCCTAACTGTGAAACAACTTTCAATAATCTCGTGAATATATTCTGAGATTTCCTTTCGTGAGCATAAAAGTATCTTTCCTGTCTCGCCTGAATGTTTGCTAACATGATCTAGAAGTGATGCATTTTGCATCGGAAGAATGAGAGAAGGTGACAGAAAATAAATATAAACACCTGGAGATATACTTGCACAAATCCTTAAAGGTGACAAAATACAGAGTCTGCTGAGAAAAAACCGTATGAGATCCTCTGCTGTATAAATATAGGTATATAACACAGAGCCATGTTATGTGAAGCTTTACAGGTTGGTGATTAAGTCTCACCCTGTCTTCTCTTCAGGGCGCTAAACTTTATGAAGAATGTTAAGGCCTTTAAACCTTACAAAGGCAATTTACAAGAATGGTAGGGACAAGGAGAGCTTGACTTCAGTTACTTGGAGAGACAGAAGAGGTCATTTCCCTTAGAGAAGAGACAGTTAAGAGAAGAAAAATAATGCAAATTGACAAAAGATTCTAATAGGTCCTTCAAGAGGAAAACAGGAATTCGTGGTAACCTTAAAAATGGTTAATGGTATTATGAAACTTAAAGAAAAGTTTACAGCCCTTAGTGAGCTTGTGGTCAATGGTAAATCTCAGGGTGTTGATAGTGAGGGACTCAGTGATAGTAACACCATTGATTGTCAAGAGGCAGTGGTTAGATTGTTTCTTATTGGAGATGGTCGTTACCTGGCATTTGTGAGGCATGAATGTTACTTGATGACCACACACTCCATCGGTAAGCACAGCTCTGTGATAGTGTCCCAGCAATGTGCCTCACTCGTCTCGAAAGACAATGGAGTCTGTGCTTGCTCTCGCGCCTCCATGTCCTGAGCGGAATCTCTACTTCTTCCTGCCAGTGAGGACAGCTCAGCAGCTGCTGGTGGTTACTGCTGCTTCCGTTCTAGCTGATGCATTTTATTTTCCTTAATTTCTCTGCACCTTCATTGTCCACCAGCCACAACGGTGATAACACCGGCCATGGCTGGATTCATTGATGATGATTCCAATGAAGCAGTGTGGGCAATATCTGAAACAAAATGAGCCCTTAGTGTTGGGAGCAGTTTGCATTTACACCACCCACAGAAATGATAGTTTAGATCATCATCTGTGTGGTGGCCCATAGACGACTCTGACAAGGGAAGCCATAGCTTGCCTGTCCGTGGAGGTTTGACATAGGGGCCTTACTCCAAGATGCAGCACAAATAGATCACGCCAGTACAGTAGGAGATTGTAAATATAGGATTAGTGAAATCAGGTCTCCCTACAAGAGGCAGCATTTTATCTAAGAGCATGGTGACAAATGCTCGCAGTTAAAGCTGAAAGGAAATCAGCTAGGTGACATTATGCTGCCTATGAGACCTTGGATGGTCTTTGTAAATTCTGGCCTATATTGGCACTTCAAAGGTTACAGGCTCAGTTTGTCAATCCCAGTTGACCTTCCAAACCTTAATCCTCCCTTCCTCCTTGGCCTCTCTCTGTCATTGCCATCAATCTTCAGTTTCCAGACAATCCTGCCCAATTCTTTAATTGAAATCTTCATCTCCCCATTTTACCCACTGAGCCTGAGTCCGACAGTTTAGCCATGCCAACCATTGGGATGCACATGGAGGCCAGCGTGGTGGTGATGGTGAACAGTCTCACACCCACAGTAACCCAAACACTCCAATGCACTATTACTCCCCCATCCTTGCATATTGAGTTGGCTCTCAGTGGCCAGTGCCTGAAATTGACTTCTCCAACTTACTGACCTCAGCAGTCGTCCCTGATAACAACCCTTAATTTGATATTCAGCGGACAGACACCCAGGACTGCCCTCCCCCTTGATTGACGGGAAAGACAGTTCAGGTCTGAGTCTGACCAGACACTTGACTGAGCTCTGTACAGCTCCCAGGCTGACTTAATGCTAATCTCCAGACTGGTTGCACTGGACCTGCAAAACAGATCGTGGCCCACTGACCGCACTGTGGTGATACAGAAATCCTCATCCTGAATGTCCCAATTGTTTGACTGACCATCAGACTTATCCTTGACATTCTGTGCCACTGTCCCTGATGACAACTGTCCTGTAGACTTTACTCACGGCAACTCTTCTCAGAGTTTGAGACCATTTGGTTGAAGCCATGTGGTGTGTTTTCTACCTCAGCTGCTAGTGCAAATGTGACTTTGATGGAATGTGGTGCTGTATAGCAACATGTCCACACTACAGACCAAGTGATACTAGCAAATATGACAGGTTGCTTAGCCTTGTGGCTGCATTAAAAGGCAAGACAGAAGGATTTTGTCTGTTTCTGTGCTGTATGACTCTATAATTATAATCCTGTCCGTTCTGAACAAGGGGGTAAATCACAAACAGGGTAAACAAGGCAGAAATGTTGTGAGCATCCAAGTATATACAAAGAGAAGCAGTACTAAAAGAGCAAGAGCCCTGAGATATATCCCATCTGATGAATGAGCTGGGTGCCTGCCTATGTGCGCAAAGCAGCCTGGAAGCAGCATTGCATTCTGATGCATCCATGCACTCTAAAGCTCAATACTGATGTGGTGAACAGTGTCAAAAGTGAGTTAGAGCGTGTGCCATGATGATGTGGTGAGCTTGGTATGTGGCCAAAGCCAATCTCTGGATGAAGAATGCAGAGGAGTCACTACGCATGGAGACTGCCTGGAATTATGGGGAATGCTGGACAAAACGGAGGTCAATAGGAGCAAGCTATACCTGCTGTGTTCATCCAGCCCCATGCTTGTTATCTCGGATTCTCCAGCATCTGCAGTACCTTTTATCTCCTATACGCTAAAGCTGCCAGGTTCCCATTCTGACATACAAGTGGAAAATTGTCACCATTTATTTTCTCTCTCCACCATATGGGATAATAGCAAATCACGTATAAATCAGGTAAGAATAGGTCATAGTGAGGCATTAATTCATGCAAATGGACCTCTTTCTGCTCATTAGCAGGATTCTCAACCTACTGCGAAAACCTTTGGTGGAAAAGTGGATTTTTTTTGTGACATTGAGAATAATTTCTCTAATCTTGCCATGTTTTCCAAACTGACTAACCAAAGCCCACATTGTTCAGGAGCTGGGAAGATTCACCTTCTGTTTTACTCTCCACAGATATTGTCCGACCTGCTGAGTATTTCCAGCCTAGTTTTATTTTGTTATAATTCCAGCATCTGCAATAGTACTTTTAAGATACTTAAATGACTGTGGAAAAGAGCAGATAGGGACTAATTAGACCAGCACTTCAAAAAGCCAAATTGGGCATATAGGTTCCTATCAACCAGATTGACATTTCCTGTCCTACATATTCCCCACAAGGCAAAGTGCTGCTGGGTACCAGGGTCATCGTTTGGCTGGGTGGAAGCTCTGCCCCACCACTTCTCCAATGAACAAATGATGAAGGTCCAGTTTGTGAAGCACTGGGGACTGTGAAATAGTACATGAGTGTAAGATTCCCCTTTTTCTGAACACTTGATGAGCAGTGGCAACCTCCTGTCAAAATTATATGATATTAAATTCCCTTGGAGCTCCTTCACGTGAATTTTACAGGCAGGAATTCAGTGAAGAGAGTGTTAGAACCCTCGCTGATTTTCCACTACTTTTAATTATTTTTAAATTCATTTATCAATTTTGGTTTGGCGCTGTGAATTAGGGGGTGATTAGCTGACTAGTGAGACTTAAAACAGCTTGTGGTACAAGCAGAAGAACAGACTAAACAAGCTTTTGTCAGGCCAGACCGAATATTGATTGAAAGGGTTTCACAGTTTCACAGACACAGCAACCCTGGGAAAAATGTGGTGTTTAAACAGATAGTAAAGGTTGGCTATTAACAAGGGAATTGGTTCTGGCAAGTCTGAAAGAGGCCCTATGTTCAAGCAAATGGCATGAGATGGTAACTGATGCCTTGGGAAGACATTCAGTCTATCAGAGTAGAACTGGAATTGAAGTTGTGTTTTTTTGACTGTGTTTTCAGAGGAGATGAGCTCAGGGGGAGGTGATGGCCCTAATAGTATTATCGGTAGACTATCCCGCCAGAGACACGGGTAATGTTCTGGGGACCCGGGTTTGAATCCTGCCACAGCAGAAGGTGGAATTTGAATTCAATAAGTATTTGTAATTAAGAGTCTAATGATGACCATGAACCTATTGTCAATTATTGGGGGAAAACCCATCTGGTTCATTAATGTCCTTTAGGGAAGGAAACTGCCATCCTTACCTGGTCTGGCCTACACGTGACTCCAGACCCACAGCAATGTGGTTGACTCTTAACTGTCTTCTGGGTAATTAGGGATGGCCAATAAATGCTGGCCTAGACAGCAATGCATTCATCCTGTGAATGAGTCAAGGAATCAAAAAAGCTGCTGACCACCTAGCATAAAGATTGAAAGCTCCCTGCCTAATCAGCTACACAACCTTTTGGAAGTCCAAAGAGTAGAAAGCTGAGTTAAAAGTATTGCTGCCTTTTGCCTGGGCGAAGTGAGATGACGACCCTGATTGACAGCTCCAGAAAAGTAACCAAAGAACATACCTGTAAGCTTCTGAAACAATAAATACCATTTAAATAATCTGGTCAGTTTTGTTATTTACTTTCTTCGATCCCTTAACTGTGTTAGTCTGTCAGTTTTTGTAGAATAGGGGCTGAAACAAATGATAACAAGGTGTGGGGCTGGATGAACACAGCAGGCCAAGCAGCATCAGAGGAGCAGGAAAGCTTGACGTTTCGGGCCTAGACCCTTCATCAGAAATGGGGGAGGGGAAGAGGGTTCTGAAATTAATAGGGAGAGAGGGAGAGGCGGATAGAGGAGAGGATAGGTGGAGAGGAGGCAGACAAGTCGAAGAGGCGGGGATGGAGCCAGTAAAGGTGAGTGTAGGTGGGGGGGTAGGGAGGAGATAGGTCAATCCAGGGAGGACGGACAGGTCAAGGGGGGACGGGATGAGGTTAGTAGATAGGAGATGGGTGTAGGGCTTGAGGTGGGAGGAGGGGATAGGTGAGAGGAAGGACAGGTTAGGGAGGCGGAGATGAGCTGGGCTGGTTTTGGGATGCGGTTGGGGGAGGGGAGATTTTGAAGCTTGTGAAATCCACATTGATACCATTGGGCTGCAGGGTTCCCAGGCTGAATATGATTTTCTGTTGCTGCAGCCTTCGGGTGGCATCACTGTGGCACTGCAGGAGGCCCAGGATGGACATGTCATCTGAGGAATGGGATGGGGAGTTGTTTGTTGTGAACTGAGTGCAGGTGTTCTGCAAAGTGATCCCCAAGCCTCCGCTTGGTTTCCCTGATGTAAAGGAAGCCACAATGAGTACAGCGGATGCAGTTTACCACATTGGCAGATGTGCAGGTGAACATCTGCCTGATGTGGAAAGTCTTCTTGGGGCCTGGGATTGGGGTGAGGGAGGAGGTGTGGGGGCAGGTGTAGCACTTCCTGCGGTTGCAGGGAAAAGTGCCGGGTGTGGTGGGGCTGGAGGGGAGTGTGGAGCGGACAAGGGAGTCGCGGAGGGAGTGGTCCCTCCTGAAGGCACATAAGGGTGGGGAGGGAAAGTGTCTTTGGTGGTCGGGTCGGATTGCAGATGGCGGAAGTGTCGGAGGATGATGCGTTGGATCCGAAGGTTGGTGGGGTGGTACGTGAGGACGAGGGGGATTCTTTTTTGGTTGTTATTGCGGGGACGGGGTGTGAGGGATGAGTTGCAGGAAATGCGGGAGACATGGTCGAGGGCGTTCTCGACCACTGTAGGGGGGAAAGTTGCAGTCCTTGAAGAATGAGGACATCAGAGATGTACGAGAGTGGAATGCCTCATCCTGGGAGCAGATGTGGCGGAGGCGAAGGAATTGGGAATAGGGGATGGCATTTTTGCAGGAAGGTGGGTGGGAGGAGGTGTATTCCAGGTAGCTGTGGGAGTCAGTGGGCTTGAAATGGACATTGGTTTCTAGGTGGTTACCCGAGATGGAGACAGAGAGGTCCAGGAAGGAGAGAGAAGTGTTGGAGATGGTCCAGGTGAACTTCAGGTTGGGGTGGAAGGTGTTGGTGAAGTGGATGAACTGTTCAAGCTCCTCGTGGGAGCACGAGGCGGCGCCGATACAGTCATCAATGTAGCGGAGGAAGAGGTGGGGTTTAGGGCCAGTGTAGGTACGGAAGAGGGATTGTTCCACGTAACCTACAAAGAGGCAGGCATAGCTTGGGCCCACGCGGGTTCCCATGGACACCCCCTTTGTCTGTAGGAAGTGGGAGGAATTGAGAGAGAACTTGTTGAGGGTGAGGACGAGTTCGGCTAAGCAGATGAGGGTGTCGGTGGAGGGGGATTGGTCAGTTCTGCGGGACAGGAAGAAGCGGAGGGCCTTTAGGCCATCTGCATGGGGAATACAGGTGTATAGGGCCTGGACGTCCATCGTAAAAATGAGGTGTTGGGGACCGGGGAATTGGAAGTTCTGGAGGAGATGGAGGGCGTGGGTGGTGTCGCGGACGTAGGTAGGGAGTTCCTGGACCAAGGGGGTGAAAATGGAGTCTAGGTAGGTGGAGATGAGTTGGGTGGGGCAGGAGCAGGCGGAGACAATGGGTCAACCAGGGCATTCAGGTTTGCGGATTTTGGGAAGGAGATAGAAGCGGGCGGTGCGGGGTTGGGGAACGATGAGGTTGGAAGTGGTGGGTGGGAGGTCACCTGACCCCCACCTACACTCACCTTTACTGGCTCCATCCCCGCCTCTTCGACTTCTCTGCCTCCTCTCCACCTATCCTCTCCTCTATCCATCTTCTATCCACCTCCGCCTCTGTCCCTATTTATTTCAGAACCCTCTTCCCCTCCCCCATTTCTGATGAAGGGTCTAGGCCCGAAACGTCAAGCTTTCCTGCTCCTATGATGTTGCTTGGCCTGCTGTGTTCATCCAGCCCCACACCTTGTTATCTCGGATTCTCCAGCATCTGCAGTACCTATTATCGCTGAAACAAACGATTTCAGGTTTAAATCATAGACGTTAATTAGATTATTTTCTTGTTGATTTTCTCTGCTAAATTAATTGTGTATGAAATAAATAGGTAAATATTTTGTTTAAAATATAAAGGTATTGTCTGGAAATCGGTTGTTCACAAAAGTCTGGCATTGGCTATTCTAAAGTTTGGTTGGGAACCATTGGAATAACTATTTGGGGCCTTTAATGGTTTAATTTCACTGTATTGCGAATACAGAGGCAGAAAGGCTGATTTGGTCCGGCTGTCTGACAGAGAACGGAGGGAATTGGGATACAAGGAATACTTTCTGGAGCATAAATAATAAAAAGTTTCTTAACATCTGCATCACTCCTAATATTACCAAGGTAACACAATTTAGATGTTCTATTCTGTTAAATTCATTCATGGGATGGGGGCATCAGCCAGCCCATTTATTGCTCATTTCTAATAACCACATTGCTGTGGGTCTGGAGTCACATGTAGGCTGGACCAGGTAAGTACAGCAGCTTCCTTCCCTAAAGAACATTAGTGAACCAGATGGGTTTTTACAGCAATCGGCAATGGGTTCATGGCTATCATTAAACTCTTAATTCCAGGTTTTTTTAATTGAATTCAAATTCCACCATCTTCTGTGGTAGGATTCGAACCCAGGTGTCAGAACATTACCTGGGTCTCTGGATTAACAGTCCAGTGATAATATCACTAGGCTGTTGCGTCCCCCTTACCTAGTTAATATCTTGTTAATTTTGTATTACAGTAGCAATAGTTTTAATAGCATCAAACAAAAATTTAATAAACACAATCTAAAAAATGATGTCCATCCCCGCCTCTTCGACCTGTCTGCCTCCTCTCCACCTATCCTCTCCTCTATCCATCCTCTATCCGCCTCCCCCTCTCTCCCTATTTATTTCAGAACCCTCTTCCCCTCCCCCATTTCTGATGAAGGGTCTAGGCCCGAAACGTCAAGTTTTCCTGCTCCTCTGATGCTGCTTGGCCTGCTGTGTTCATCCAGCCCCGCGCCTTGTTATCTCACCATCTCTTTTCTGGCCATTGCTGTTTGAGATATGTTTACCTGGAGTTCTCAAGCATGATTAGAAATGCTCATTATCCAGTTTTCACTTAACTGCATGTAGACATGTATCCAGAGCAGAAAACCATCCACAAGCTAATCACAATTAAATGACTCAGATCACACGCACATGTAGCATGAAAGTGAGATTTGGAAATATCAAACAGAGCTGTGAGAGGAGTTCTGTAATGTATCAGCTGAGACACGTTGTTGGAATTCTTATCAACATTTGGCCTGACATGAATCCTTAATGCTAACATTTGAGGAATGAGTTTGTAAAATCTTTCTCATTGTAGAGGACAGCCTCAATCAGAACCATATAAAAAAGAAATTCTGGAAATGCATCCAAAGCTTTTCATTTCATTAAAATCCATTCATTCATAAACTAGCCCAAAGATGATAAGTATCTGCATTTCCCAGCAATAGCATTCCTCATCTGCAATAAAGCAAGGACTTGCATTGACAGCACCTTTTTTGCCTTTAGGACAAGTCAAAGCACTTACACCCAAAAAAATACATTGTGAAAAGTAACAGAGTTAGTAATGCAGCAATTGATTTGTTGACTGTGGGAACTTGCTGTGTGCAATGTGATAATGACATCATCTTCTTTTGTGTTGACACCGTTAGTGAAGAATCTTCTTCTCTTCAAGTGATGTGATATCTTTACAACTCCCTGAGAGAGCAGACAGGGCTTTTATTTAATATCTCGTCTGAAAGTCTTATAATTTTGAGTTCACTTACCTGGAATGGGACTTAAAACGACAACCTTCCAACTCAGAAGTGAGAGACCCACCAACTGAGGTTGACCTTTCAGGATATGATTGTCATTGTCTCAAAAAATAACTGCCAACACTGGAGGTGAAAAGTAGCACAGAATCTACTTCCCAGCAGCCATCAGGCTCAGGCCATGATGAAAATGACAGAAATAAAACTAAACAAAGTAAGCTAAATGGATGACCTCAGATCTAGACTTTCCTACCAGATGGAAACTGAGAGACTGTTGTGTGCCCTGTTTCACAGAGACTTGGCTCACCCCTGCCATTCCCCACTGTGCACTACAAGCTGACGAGTTCTCCATACATTGCATAGACCGCACGGGATCCTCGGGTAAGGTGAGGGGCAGTGGGATACGCTTCCTGATCAATACCACCTGGTGCTCAGACATAACAATTCTGGCAAGCCATTGCTCCCCGGACCTCGAATATCTTACAGTAAAATGCCGTCCCTACTACCTACCACGAGAGTTCACCTCCACCATCCTGACAGCAGCCTACATGCAGATGTGAAGAATGCCCTAGACAAGATTTACACTGCCACAAATACCCTACAGACAAAATTCCCCGAGGCACTGTTCATGTGGCCAGTGACTTCAACAAGGCCAACCTCACGCAAGTGATACCAAAGTATGACCCACATATCTCCCGCCCCACCAGGTGACGGAACATTCTGGACCACTGCTACACAACCAAAGATGCATACTGTTCCATGCCCCACTCACACTTCAGAAAATCCGACCGTGGGGCGGTGTTCTTCCTCCCTGCTTACAAACAGAAGCTAAACCGAGAGAATCCTTCACAAAACGAGGTACCGTGCTGGTCTGAGGCAGCAGAAGACTGTCTCCGGGACTGTTTGGAATCGATGGACTGCACTGTGATCAAGATTTCGGCGGAAAACCTAGATGAGTACGCCGCTACAGTCATGGACTTCATCAGCAAATATGAGGAGGACTGTGTAGCAAAGAAGTCAATCCAAGTGTTCCCCAACCGTAAACCTTGGATAAACCAGGGAATTCACTCCCTGCTGGAGGCCAGACATGCAACTTTCAAGTCGGGTGACCAGGACCAATATAGAAAATCCAGATATGACCGCCACAAAACCATTAGGGAGGCCAAGAGGCAGTACCGGACCAAAGTTAGAGACCCAGACCTACCAAACAGACTTCCACCATCTATGGCAAGGCCTGAACAATATTATGGGATACAAAATGAAACAGCGCAAGATAGCAGTCAATGACATATCCCCCCTGACATGTTCGATGCTTTCTATGCCATTTTGAGCAGAATACCATCGGTGTGGCAACACCTGCCCTGACAGCCCCAGGCACACCAGTTTCCTCCATCACTACTTCAGATGTCAGATCAGTCTTCCTGGGAGTCAACCCAAGGAAAACAACGGGCCTGGACAGTGTCCCCAGCCAAGCACTCAGAGCCTGTGTGGACCAACTGGCGGAGGTATTCACCAACATCTTCAACCTTTCCCACCTATAAGCTGAAGTCCCCACCTCCTTCAAGAAAACCACCATCATCCCCATACCTAAGAAAACACATGCAGTGTGCCTTAATGACTACCGCCCAATAGCTCTAACCTCATCAGTCATGAAGTGCTTTGAGAGGCTGGTTATGGCCCACATCAACTCCAGTCTCCAGCCTGCCTCAATCCCCTACAATTTGCCTACTGGCGTAACAGATCCAACAGTGGACACCATATCCCTAGCTCCGCACTCCTCCCTGGAACATCTGGACAACAAAGACACTTATGTCAGGCTCCTGCTTGCTGATTCCAGCTCCGCCTCCACCACCATTATTCCCTCCAGACTGATCTCAAAACTGTGTGATGTTTGTCTCAGTCTCCTGCAACTGAGTCCTCAGCTTCCTGACTCGTAGGCCGCAATGAGGACAGGTAACTGCACTGCCTCCACAATAACACGCAACACTGGGGCCCCCCAAGGATACGTCCTCAGCCCCCTACTGTACTCCCTGCACACCCACAACTGTGTTGCCAAATTCCTAATGTACACCATCTACAAGTTTGCTGATGACACCACTCATCTAACAATGACAAATCAAACTATAGTTGGAGATAGAGGGCTTGGTGAAATGGTGCAATGATAACAATCTGTCTCTCAATGTCAGCAAAACTAAAGAACTGATCATTGACTTCAGAAAGAAAGGAGCCAAACCTGTCCCATCTGCATCAATGGAACTGAGGTTGAGAGGGTGAAGAGCATCAAGTTCCTCGGAGTGACGATAACTGATGACGTGTCCTGGACTTCCCATGTAGATCTGACAGTCAAAAAGGCACAGCAATGCTTCTTCTTCCTCAGGCAGCTCAGGAAATTTGGCATCTCCATAAAGTCCCTCACCAACTTCTACAGATGCACCATTGAAGGCATATTGTTCAGCCTGGTATGACAACTGGTCTGCCCAGGACAGCAAGAAACTATAGAAGGTAGTGCGCACAGCCCAGACCGTCACGGAAGCCAACCTTCCAACCATAGACTCTGTTTACGTGGCTCGCTGTCATGGAAAGGCTGTCAACATCTTCAAAGATCCATCCCAACCCGGTAACGATCTGCTACAACCTCTTCCATCAGGCAGAGGATACAGAAGCCTGAACACACGCACCAGCAGGTTCAGGAACAGCTTCTCTCGGCTGCTATCAGACTCATGAATGGACCCTCTAGTCTCAAATAATGCTGATCTTGCTAACGTTGATCTCATCTAGCACATGCCCTGTGCAATGTAACCTCTAAGCCTCTGTTTAAGTCTTTCTTGATCTGTATATCCTTTGCTTACTATGATTTGCCTGTACTGCTCATAAACAAAGCTTTTCATTGTATTTCGGTATGTGACAATAAATCAAACAATCAATTAATCTAAGATTATTGTCATTAAAAATATACATAATATATTAAAGAAAACATTTTCATGGTGAGTTACATGCCTGATTTGTTATTGTGGCTCTATGTTTCCTTTATGTAGCTGGTCTAATTTATAATATTTAGCTGTTTAATAACGTTCTGTAACACGCATAAGGTAATGATCAGCATTAATCTCCTGGTTAATATATAAAGGGGCAGAATTCATGTTATGTTGTATTTTGTCTACACCCAGCTGTGATATTTTCAGAAACACTTGGGCCTTAGCTATGGCATCAGCTCACATTTCACACGAAAGATTTCACACCTCCAGAAAAGTCAAAATATGTACATTCATTTATAAAAACGGTCCAAAATCCTGGTCAGAAAACATTGTTAAATTGAACATTTAATTTGGAAGGCCATCAAATTGGATTTGTCAGCAGACCTCCATTAATGACTCTGACTGTAGAAATAACACCAAATTATTGCAAATTCTGTCTACGTTTTCTGTCAAGCCAAACAACGTGAAAGCCTCATTATGCATGCCCCTCCCACTTCCTCATGCCACTACCCTCCCACTCCACCACCTCCACTCCTTGCCCAGGTATTGGACAGGTCATCTGTACCAGTAAACCCTCCATCTGGCAGTTCTCGATCTCTACAAGGAACTGAGGCAAAATCCAAAGCCCAGCTTTGGGCCCAATCCCTGAAGCTTATGATTTAACCAATGTTTTTCTCTTTGTACACCTCTAGAAATCTGTACTAATAGCTAAATGATATGGAGAAACTGATGTAGAGCTGGATGAACACAGCAGGCCAAGCAGCATCAGAGGAGTAGGAAGGCTGACGTTTCGGGCCTAGACCTTTCTTCAGAAATGGGGGCAGGGAAGGGGGTTCTGAAATAAATAGGGAGAGAGAGGGAGGCGGATAGAAGGTGGATAGAGGAGAAGATAGGTGGAGAGGAGACAGACCGGTCAAAGATGCGGGGATGGACCCAGTAAAGATGAGTGCAGGTGGGGAGGTAGGGAGGGGATAGGTCAGTCCAGAGAGGACGGACAGGTCAGGGGGCGGGATGAGGTTAGTAGGTAGGAGATGGGGGTAGGGCTTGAGGTGGGAGGAGTGGATAGGTGGGAGGAAGGACAGGTTAGGGAGGCAGGGACGAGCTGGGCTGGTTTTGGGATGTGGTAGTGGGAGGGGAGATTTTGAAGCTTGTGAAATCCACATTGATACCATTGGCCTGCAGGGCTCCCAAGTGGAATATGAGTTGCTGTTCCTGCAACCTTCTGGTAGCATCGTTGTGGCACTGCAGGAGGCCCAGGATGGACATGTCGTCTGCGGAATGGGAGGGGGAGTTGAAATGGTTCGCAACTGGGAGGTGTAGTTGTTTAGTGCGAACCAAGCGTAGGTGTTCTGCAAAGCGGTCCCCAAGACTCTGCTTGGTTTCCCTGATGTAGAGGACGCCACAACGGGAACAGCGGAGCAGGAAACCACATTAGCAGATGTGCAGCTAAATATCTGCTTGATGTGGAAAGTCTTCTTGGGGCCTGGGATGGGGGTTAGGGGGGAGGTGTAGGGGCAGGTGTAGCACTTCCTGCAGTTGCAGGGAAAAGTGCCGGGTATGGTAGGGCTGGAGGGGGATGTGGAGCGGACAAGGGAGTCGCGGAGGGAGTGGTCCCTCCGGAAGGCAGATAAGGGTGGGGAGGGAAAAATGTCTTTGGTGGTGGGGTCAGATTGCAGATGGCGGAAGTGTCAGAGGATGATGTGCTGGATCAGGAGGTTGGTGGGGTGTTATGTGAGGATGAGGGGGATTCTGTTTTGGCTTTTATTGCGAGGAGGGGGTGTGAGGGATGAGTTGCGGGAAATGTGGGAGACATGGTCGAGGGCGTTGTTGCGGTCCTTGAAATATGAGGACATCTGAGATGTAGGGGAGTGGAATGCCTCATCCTGGGAGCAGATGTGGCGGAGGCGAAGGAATTGGGAATAGGGGATGGCATTTTTGCAGGAAGGTGGGTGGGAGGAGGTGTATTCTAGGTAGCTGTGGGAGTCAGTGGGCTTGAAATGGATATCGGTTTCTAGGTGGTTGCCGGAGATGGAGACAGAGGTCCAGGAAGAAGAGAGAGGTATTGGAGATGGTCCAGGTGAACTTAAAGTTGGGGTGGAAGGTGTTGGTGAAGTGGATGAACTGTTCGAGCTCCTCGTGGGAGCACGAGGTGGTGCCGATACAGTCATCAATGTAACAGAGGAAGAGGTGGGGTTTAGGGCCAATGTAGGTACGGAAGAGGGATTGTTCCACGTAACCTACAAAGAGACAGGCATAGCTTGGGCCCATGCGGTACCCATGGCCACACCCTTTGTCTGTAGGAAGTGGGAGAAATTGAAAGAGAAGTTGTTGAGGGTGAGGGTGAGTTCGGCTAAGCGGATGAGGGTGTCTGTGGAGGGGGACTGGCCGGGCCTGCAAGACAGGAAGAAGCGGAGGGCCTTTAGGTCATCTGTTTGGGGAATGCAGGCATATAGGGACTAGACATCCATGGTAAAGATGGGGTGTTGGGGACCAGGGAATTGGAAGTTCTGGAGGAGGTGGAGGGTGTGGGTGGTTTCACAGACGTAGGTAGGGAGTTCCTGGACCAAGGGGGAGAAAATGGAGTCCAGATAGATGGAGATAAGTTCGGTGGGGCAGGAGCAGGCAGAAACAATGGGTCGAACAGGGCAGTCAGGTTTGTGGATTTTGGGAAGGAGATAGAAGCGGGCGGTGCGGGGTTGGGGAACAATGAGGTTGTAGGCTGTGGCTAAGGTTGAGGCGATTGATGTCACGACGTGACTGGTATTCATTGATGTGTGGGTGGAGGGGGACAAAGGTGAGCCCTTTACTGAGGACTGACCATTCATCCTCAGTAAGGGGGAGGTCTTCAGGGATGGTGAAGATTTGGCAAGGCTGGGTGCTGCTGTCTCCTCTGGTGAGGAGTAGGGGGCGACAGCAGCGGTGACTGTAGGTGCGTCCTCAGTGTCTATAGTGTTGACCTCAGAAATGGAGGCCGATGGTGCTCCACCCACGGCCGATACCGAAGCAACTCCACTCACAGCCGACGCCGACATCGCTCTGCCCACCGCCTTCACAGCCAGCAGCTCCAGAGGAGACTGCAGCACCAAGCCCTGCCGAGTCTTTACAATCCCCCTAGACCCCCCGCTTATTGAGGATGATCAGTCAGTTCTCAGTAAAGGGCTCACCTTTGTACGCGTCCACCCACACATCAACGAATACCGGTCACGTTTGGACATTGAGCAGTTTTTCCGCCGCCTCCGCCTCCACGCTTACTTTTTCAACTGTGAGCCTAACCCTCCCTCTATTGACCCCATCTCCCACCTCCAACGTACCGCCTCCTCCTGGACACCACCCCAAGGCCTCCTACCCTCCCTCGACCTCTTCATCTCCAACTGCCATCGTGACATCAATTGCCTCAACCTCTCCACCCCTTCACCCACTCCAACCTCTCCCCCGCAGAATGTGCAGCCCTCCGCTCCCTCCACTCCAATCCCAACCTCACCATAAAACCCGCAGACAAGGGAGGTGCAGTTGTAGTATGGTGCACTGACCTCTACATCGCCGAGGCCAGATGCCAACTCTCCGACACCTCCTCCTACCGCCCCCATGATCATGACCCCACACCCGTACACCAAACCGTCATCTCCCAAACCGCCCACAACCTCATCACGTAAGGTGACGTCCCACTCACAGCCTCCAACCTCATCATTCCCCAACCCCGCACCACCTGCTTCTATCTCCTTCCCAAAAATCCACAAACCTGACTGCCCTGTTCAACCCATTGTCTCTGCCTGCTCCTGCCCCACCAAACTTATCTCCACCTATCTGGACTCCATTTTCTCCCCCTTGGTCCAGGAACTCCCTACCTACGTCTGTGAAACCACCCACACCCTCCACCTCCTCCAAAACTTCCAATTCCCTGGTCCCCAACACCTCATCTTTACCATGGACATCCAGTCCCTATACACCTGCATTCCCCAGATGGCCTAAAGTCCCTCCGCTTCTTCCTGTCCCCCAGGCCCAACCAGTTCCCCTCCACTGAGACCCTCATCCGCTTAGCTGAACTCGTCCTCACTCTCAACAACCTCTCTTTTAATTCCTCCCACTTCCTACAGACAAAGGGAGTGGCCATGGGTACCGCATGGGCCCAAGCTATGCCTGCTTCTTTGTAGGTTACGTGGAACAATCCCTCTTCCGTACCTACACTGGCCCTAAACCCCACCTCTTCATCTGTTACATTGATGACTGTATCGGCGCCGCCTCATGCTCCCCTGAGAAGCTCGCAAAGTTCACCCACTTCACCAACACCTTCCACACCAACCTTAAGTTCACCTGGACCATCTCCAATACCTCTCGCTCCTTCCTGGACCTCTCTGTCTCCATCTCCGGCAACCACCTAGAAACCGATAACCATTTCAAGCCCACCGACTCCCACAGCTACCTGGAATACACCTCCTCCCACCCACCTTCCTGCAAAAATGCCATTCCCTATTCCCAATTCCTTCGCCTCCGCCACATCTGCTCCCAGGATGAGGCATTCCACTCCCCTACATCTCAGATGTCCTCGTTTTTCAAGGACCGCAACTTCCTCCCCTCAGTGGTTGAGAACGCCCTCGACCATGTCTCCCACATTTCCCGCAACTCATCCCTCACACCCCCTCCCCGCAATAAAAACCAAAACAGAATCCCCCTCAACCTCATGTACCACCCCACCAACATCCGGATCCCATGCACCATCCTCCAACACTTCCGCCATCTGCAATATGACCCCACCACCAAAGACATTTTTCCCTCCCCACCCTTATCTGCCTTCCAGAAGGACCACTCTGTCCATGGCTCCCTTCTCCGCTCCACACTCTCCTCCAGCCTCACCACACCCGGCACTTTTCCCTGCAACCACAGGAAGTGCTACACCTGCCCCTACACCACCCCCCTCACCCCCTCCCAGGCCCCAAGAAGGCGTTCCACATCAAGCAGATATTTAGCTGCACATCTGCTAATGTGGTATACTGCATCCGCTGTTCCCGTTGTGGCCTCCTCTACATTGGGGAAACCAAGCGGAGGCTTGGGGACCGCTTTGCAGAACACCTACGTTCGTTTCGCACTAAACAACTACACCTCCCAGTCGCAAGCCATTTCAACTCCCCCCTCCCATTCCGCAGACAACACGCCCATCCTTGGCCTCCTGCTGTGCCTCACTGATGCTACTCGAAGGTTGCAGGAACAGCACCTCATATTCTGCTTGGGAACCCTGCAGGCCAATGGTATCAATGTGGACTTCACAAGATTCAAAATCTCCCCTCCCACTACTACATCCCAAAACCAGCCCAGCTTGTCCCTGCCTCCCTAACCTGTCCTTCCTCCCACCTATCCACTCCTCCCACCTCAAGCCCCACCCCCATCTCCTACCTACTAACCTCATCCCTCCCCCTTGACCTGTCCGTCCTCCCTGGACTGACCTATCTCCTCCCTACCTCCCCTCCTACGCTCACCTTTACTGGCTCATTCCCTGCCTTTTTGACCGGTCTGTCTCCTCTCCACCTATCCTCTCCTCTATCCATCTTCTATCCACCTCCCCCTCTCTCCCTATTTATTTCAGAACCCCCTCCCCCTCCCCCATTTCTGAAGAAAGGTCTAGGCCCGAAACGTCAGCCTTCCTGCTCCTCTGATGCTGCTTGGCCTGCTGTGTTCATCCAGCTCTACATCTTGTTATCTCAGTTTCTCCAGCATCTGCAGTTCCTACTATCTCTGGAGAAACTTAAGGTTTTGTAAGTGTGATAAATCCCCAGGACCCTGATCATTTACATCCCAGAGTACATAAGGAAGTAACTCTAGAAATAAAGGATGCATTGGTAGTCATCTTCCAAGATTCTTTAGGCTCTAGAACAGTTCCTACAGCTTGGAGGGTGCCTAATGTTGCTGCACTATTTAAAAAGGGAGGTAGACAGAAAAGATTGGAGCGACTGAGCTTGTATACACTTGAGTTTAGAAGGATGAGAGCGTATCTGATTGAGACGTATAAGATTATTAAGGGATTGGACACTCTGGAGGCAGGGAGCATGTTTCTGCTGATGGGTGAGTCCAGAACCAGAGGACACAGTTTAAAAATAAGGGGTAGGCCATTTAGAACAGAGTTGAGGAAAAACTTCTTCACCCAGAGAGTGGTGGATATATGGAATGCTCTGCCCGAGAAGGCAGTGGAGGCCAAGTCTCTGGATACTTTCAAGAAAGAGATGGATAGAGCTCTTATAGATAATGGAATCAAGGGTTATGGGGATAAGGCAGGAACAGGATACTGATTGTAGATGATCAGCCATGATCATAATGAATGGTGGTGCTGGCAGGAAGGGCCGAATGGCCTACTCCTGCACCTATTGTCTATTGTCTATTGTCTATTGTATATGAAACAGGGAATTATAGACCAGTGAGTCTGACATCAGTAGTGGGGAAGCTGTTACAGTCTGTTGTCAAGGATTTTATAACAAAGCACTTAGAAAACAGTGGTATAATCAGACACAGCATGGATTTACAAAAGAGAAATCGTGCTTGACAAATTTACTGGTATACTTCGAAGATAAAAGTAGTAGATTTGATCGGGGCGGGGAGCGGAAGCAGTGAATGTGGTTTATTTGAACTTTCGTAAAGCTTTCAACAAAGTCCCACAGAAGAGATTAAAATGCAAAACTGAAGCACTTGGGATTGGGATAGCGTAGTGTTTTGAGATGGATAGAAAATTGGTTAGCAGATAGGAAACAGACAGTTGAAATAAATGGGTCTTTTTCAGAATGGCAGGTCGTGATTAATGCAGTACTGCAGGGATCAGCACAAGGATCCCAGCTATTCACAATAAATTTTAATGATTTAGATAAGGGAAATAATTGTATTATCTCAAAATTTGCAGGTCATACAAAGCTGTGAGGAGGATGCAGAGTTGTTGCAGTGATACATGGACATGCTATGTAATGAACAAATCCATGGCAGATGCAGTGTAATGTGGGTAAATGTGAGGTTATCCAATCTGATAGTAAAAATAGGAAGAAAGATTATTATTCGAATGGTTATAAATTGAGAGAGGAGCCACTTTATGGACAGGCAGCTGGAGGCGCTGTTGGAACAGAGAAAGGACTTTTCCTTCTCCAAGGACTGGCAGAGGGCACCACTCCCATCAGACTCTGACAGCCCACCCTAAGGCTGCTACAGGTCATCACACTCTCAGCTTTCTGCAGGAATAACCTTCCCTGCTCAGCCTGGGTTAGTTCCACCACTTCCTCTCTGCTGCTTCACGCTCACTCCATCCTGCTGAGGCACACACCTTCCACCATGTTTCATACTCTACCATTATCACTTGTAACATCCCCCTCACTTGTTCTGACCCACCCCTAACACTGCATGGCCTTTGTGTTACCAACTCACAGACTCAGGATACCTCACTACCTTTCCGCCACCAGCACTAAAAGTACTAAAGCCATCCAATCCCATCGCAATCCCTCGCTTTGTAATTAACTGGTTTAATTTCAAACCAAAAGATGCAGCAGGTCAGGCAGCATATGAAGCAAGAGAAAAGCAGTCAATGCTTTGAGTCAATGTCCTTTTACTGGGACACCTTTTTGGATGTATCTTCTGTTTTAATTTTGCCACCTCTTTCACTTCTGTTGCTTCTGATCATTAAAAGGATTTTATTGTCCTCCGTAACCATACCATAATGGAATAGAAGGGTTTGCAGGTGAAAAGCCACACTTGGTCCCCCATAACTGAGTCAGCCAGACCAGAGAATGTAGTGCCTGGGTGAGGGACGGGGGAAATCTATAAGCAGTCCGACTACTGCGGCAGGAGGAAAAAAATCAAGTACAGGTTTCAGCAGCAAAATGTCAACAAGAGAAAAGGGGAGGAACTTTCCAAACTCGTAAAGATCACAAACTTCCTCAGGTAGTACTAGTGGGTGGCATCGTGGCTAGCACTGCTGCCTTACAGCACCAGGGGTCCAGGTTCAGTTCCACCCTTGGGTGACTCTCTGTGTGGAGTTTGCGTGTTCTCCCCAAATCTGCATGGGTTTCCTCCCAAGGTCCAAAGATGCGCAGGTAAGGTGGTTTGGCTCTGCTGTAGTGCCCAGGGATGTGTAGGTTAGGTGGATTAGCCATGGGAAATGCAGGGTTACAGGGGTAAGGTGGTGGGGGTGCTGTTCAGTGTATTAGTGACGGGCCAAATGCCCTGCTCCCACACTGCAAGGATTCTAGAATGCAAGAGGGCAATCGTAGATCATAGAATCCCTACAGTGTCGAAACGGGCCATTCGGCCCTACAAGTCCACACTGCCCCTCCAAAGAACATCCGATCCAGACCCATGCGCAGATGTTAGCAACAAACATACAATACATTTGGTGACAAATGTTGGCACCATTCAATTATGTGCAACACTGAGCTAAGCAATGGGAAGCCATTCATGGAATGGACAGAAGAGGCTGGAGGGATGTTTCTAAATTGTTCCAGAATTCTGACCTGTAGGGATTGTGACCTGATTATTGTGAGGGGAATTCAATATAGAAGTAGAGAGACTATGCTTGAGACAAATATTTCTGGACTCATAGAGTCACACACCACAGAAACAGACAGGAATTGCTTGTTTCTTATTCATTTACAGGAACACTGGCTAAGCCAGCATTATGTGTTCCCAAGAAGGCAGTTCAGAGTCAACCACATTGCTATGAGTCTGGAGTCACACAGACAGTAGCTTTCTTTCCTAAAAGACATTAGTGAACCAGATGTTCATTTCTCCCAAGAATCAACAATGGATTCACAGTCGTCATTAGACTCTTAGTTGAAAGTTTTTATGGAATTCAGATTTGCCCATCTGCCATGGTTGGATTTGAACACAGGTCTACCAGAATATTACCTGGGTCTTTGGATTGATAATCCAGCAATGTAGTTTTAGGCTTAAAAATGATATTTTCAAACCAAATTGTTCAGGGTTAATTGTTAATTGGGAATGGCAAGAAGCAGTCAAAGGAAAATATGTGAAAAACAGCTTGTTTCGCCTGGAAGGTAACTTCACTGACCTTGGCTGAGCTTAAACTGATGTGTAAATATGCAGAGAGCCCCCGAACTGTTTGTGCATGAGCGAATGCTTAGGAAAAGCACTCAGAGATGACAGTACAACACGTAATATCCGATTCAGAATAACATTCGTACTGGAGACTTTTCCCGGCTTGGGGGTACCTTTCGTTATCAGACTGGTCTTTGTGAGACTGGGACTGTGGAAACTGAGATAGACCTCCAAATGTCAGCCATCACCAAGAAGTCCCTGACAAGCAGAAGGCAGTGAGAATCGTTTGTTGAGTAAATCCAAAGTAGTTTAAGCTAATTGACTCATTCATGAGTTTACATATATCTAAATTAGACTAAGCTAATAAATTTTCTTTATATCAAAGTGCATACGTTTTATTGCATTCATTTTGATGAGACCTTAAAGAGCCCATTAGGCACATTCAGCCAAACAATTCAAATGACAATACCACAAGGCCTTCACCTTCCTCAAATGGAGTAGACATTAATTAATTAACCTGTTCAGGGATGTTATTGCATTCATCTGGAGCAAGTGAGACTTGAACCGAGATCTCCTGTCTCAGAGGCAGGAAGGATACTACCATACCACAAGAGGCACCTCGCGTATTCTAAGTCAACCTGTTTTTTAGACATGCTATAATGCACTTCTGCAATAGGTGGGACTTGAGGACACTGGGACTGTGCTCCCCCCACCCACCCTCGAACCCCACGTCACACTGGTCACCTCATTCAAGAAAGGATGTAAATGCATTGGAAGCAGTTCAGAGAAGGTTTACTCACCTAACTGCTAGAATCGAAGGTTTATCTTATGAGGAATGGTTGGACAGGCAGGGCTTGTATAGCTTAGAGGTCAGAAATTTCATAGAATCCCTTCAGTGTGGAAACGGGCCAGTCAGCCCACGAGGTCAACGCCGACTCTCCGAAAAACATCCCACTCAGACTCACCCACTTACTCTATCCCCGTAACCCTGCATTTCCCATGGCTAATCCACCTAACTTACACATTCCTGGACACTATGGGGCAACTTAGCATGGCCAATCCACCTAACCTGCACATCTTTGGACTGCGGGAGGAAACCGGAACACCCAGAGGTAAGCCACATAGACATGGTGAGTATGTCAAACTCTACCCAGACAGTCACCTGAGGCTGGAATTAAATCCGAGTCCGGAACTGAACCCGAGTCCCTGATGCTGTGAGCAACCACTGCTAACCACTGAGCCACCATGAGTAGTAAGAACAAGAGGTAACTGAATTGAAAGCTAAGAACCAAGGGGTCTTGGCAGAGCGAATGTGGAGAGGGTGTTTCCTCTTGTGGGAGAATCTAGAAAGAAGGGTCAGCATTCAAAAATGAAAGTTCACCCATTTCAGACAAAGATCAGGCGAATGTTTCATTTTCTCTCCGAGATTCATGAGTCTTTAAACTCTCCACTTCAAAAAACAGTGGAAGCAGTGTCTTTTGTTTTTTTTTTACGGTAGGTCTGCTTCCTACCATCCTTTGCTCTTGGTCAGCAAAGGAGCAAATGATTATCAGGGGTAGACAGCCATGTGAGTTAAGGTCATAATCAGCTCAGCCACAATCCTATTAAATGTTGGAGCAGATTTTGAGGGGCTGAATGGCCTACTTCAGTTGGAAAGGATTCTAGCTAGGGTTTTGACAAGGTCCCACAGAAAATTAAGTCTGTGACAGCCAAAAATAACCAGAAAATTGGATCTAAAATTGGTGGCACGAAACAAAGTATAATGGTCAAGTGGGGTTTTTTTACCCAGAAGGATGTTTCTAGTGGGGTTTTGCAGGGCTCGGTATTGGGTCCATTTGCTGTTTACATGAATGATTTAGACTTAAATGTTGAAGGAAAGAAGTGACTCAGGATCAATGTAGTGGATAGAGCAGCTAAAACCTGAGCTTACAGAATAGATTCACCAAGAATTTCATCAAAAAATCTGTTCCGACGCGTGGCATATCAGATCGCATGTGCGTTTAGAAACGGCTCTGAATTTAATGGGGAGGCATGTCACCTCATTAAGAAGTTTCAAGGCAGACCTGGGTCTAAGAGCAGACCAGTAAAAGCTGCTCCTAAAGCCCAACAGCTGTGTGGCCACACTGGGTGCCACGGTACATCCTGAAAAGCAGCAGATGTTACATCTGGTGCAAACAATGCTAATTTTGAAAGCATGCCTTCGATACTTTCATTCTCCTTTTTGTTTGTAGTACCAAACCTAACTGTCAGGCAATGATGTTACAATCAATCATGAGAGGCAATCTCCTTTGTTTAAGAGCCTGTAGGCCATGATATTAATCTGAGCAATCAAAACTTTTGTCTGCTTCCTACTGTCCTTATTTTTACTTATTTTTATCCTGTTTAAAATAAACCCTCTGCTCAAAGCACGGTTGCAAAAAAGAATTGAATAAGCCAGTTAAGAATTTGCATGCCATTAAGCCATAGTATAATTTGTACAGGAGATTAGAAATAACATACTAATTCTCAATCATTCTATGTAGACAAAATTTGAATCCATACTCTATTTCCCATTATCCCTGCCCCCATTACAATTACCATTGAAAGACATCTTCTTTATGAAAAATATTGTTAACATTCCTAACACACAGGTTTTTCAAATCAGATAGGAACTTGCCCTGCAGACTCTGCAAAAGATTGCCTCAGTTACTTAGTCTGTTGTTATTTTATGAGGGTCTCCACAGAGACCACTTTAGAATAACGAAGGTAAAATAATGACAGATGAAGTCTCGGTCTGAGTGTTCCTGCTTTGATTTCTATGTCAAATTAATTGGGATTTGAGAAAACGTTCAGTCATTCTTTTTCTGTAAGGGGTCGGGAGAAGGTTGTTTTTCAACATGAAACAGACTGTGTGGTTTTTGTCTTAAAAACAACTGTAGGAGTTGCCAAATAGTCTTTGCCGAAGACTGTTGCCCTTACTGAAGAAAATCATTGAGGGAGCACTGCACTGTCAGAGGTTTGAAATATCAAACCAAGGACACATTGGCCCTCTCAGATGTTCATAAACAATACCATATTGAACTATACAAAGAAGGAGTAAAATGACTAGGGAGGGCCAGAATGCCGATGTGAGTTGAGATATTCTTCATTCACCAAAACTCCTTTGTAGTCAGTGCCTCAAATAGAAATTTATCTCTGAAGGGTAGCACTGGTACACCAATGAAGCACAATTCTAACATACAACCATATGAATTAGAAGCAGTAGATTATTTGGCCTGCTTTGCTATTAATAAGATCACGGCTGATCTCACTGTAAACTCAATTTCATAATCCTGGCTACCTCAATAACCTTTCACCCCCTTGTTTATCAAGAATCTGGCCACCTCTGCTTCAAAAAGATGTTAGAGCATCACAAAGACTCCCAAATCTCTGTGGGGAAAATAAAATTTTCTCCTCATCTGTTTTAAATACGCGACCTCTTATTTTTAAATATCGGCCCCTAGTTCTAGATTCTCCGACAACTTTGAAATTTGTGTCGTATATAGACAGAGTGGTTAAAAGGGCATTTCACATGCTTGCCTTCATTGCTCAGTCCTTTGAGTGTAGGAGTTGGGAAGTCATGGACGTTAGTGAGGCCTCTTCTGGAATACTGTGCGCAATTCTGGTCGCCCAGTTATAGGAAGGATATTATCAAGTTGGAGAGGGTTCAGAAACTATTTACCAGGATGCTGCCAGATATGGAAGGTTTGAGTAATAAAGAAAGACTGGATGGGTAGGGACTTCTTTCACTGGAGCGTAGGAGGTTAATTTAGGTGGGGGATAGGTCAGTCTTCACAAGTTTCAAAATCTCCCCTCCCCCGACGACATCCCAAAACCAGCCCAGCTAGTCCCGACCTCCCTAACCATTCCTCCCACCTCAAGCCCCACCCCCATCTCCTACACACTAACCTCATCCCGCCTCCTTGACCTTTCAAAGATTGAGGGGTGACCTTATAAAGGTTTATAAAATCATGAGGAGCATGCATACGGAGAATAGCCAAAATCATTTTCCCAGGGTGAGGGAGTCCAAAACTAGAGGGGTTAGGCTTAAAGTGGTAGGGGAAAGATTTAAAAGGGATCTAAAGGGCAACTTTTTCACACAAAGATTGGTACATGTATGGAATGAACTGCCAAAGGAAATGGAGGAGGCTGGTACAATTACAACATTTAAATGCATCTGGATGGGTATATGGATAGGAAGAAGTTAGAGGGATATGGTCCAAATGCTGTCAAATGGGACTAGATTAACAAAGGATATCTGGTCAGCATGGATGAGTTGGACCAAAGTGTCTGTTTCCATGCTGTATAATTCTATGTCCCAACGACATGGATATTGTGTAGGTCTTGCTGCTTGTTGACATGGTCTGGTTCAGTTTCTGAGGAGTTGTGAATGGTGTTAAACATGACACGATCTTCAGTGAACATCCCAACTTCAGACGTTATGAAGGAGGAAAGTTCTGAAGCTGCTGAAGATGGTTGGGACACTATCCTGAGCTGTCCTGCAAGTGAAATGTCTGACCTCTAACAACTACAAACTGCACTGCAGGAACTCACCAAGAATTATGTGCAGCACCTTCCAAATCCCCAATCTCTGCCACTCTAAGGACAAGGACAGAAGATACATGGGAATACAATCATCTGAAAGTTCTTTTCTAAGCCGCACAACATCCTCACTTGGAACTATTTCTACCATTCCTTCACTATTGCTGAGTTAAAACCCTGGAATTCCATTTCTAACAGCACCATGAGCTGCAGTCCATGGACTGCAGTGGTGAAAAAGGCTTAGCATTAAGCTTGAAAACTCCCTATCTAAATCTTTACACCTCAAAGTGCTCCTTTAAGTCACTGTTTTCGATCTACTTCCTTTCATAAAGACTGGATCGCTGATGAAATTTGTCTGTTACTAATCCTTGAAGCATCTTGTAATTTTTTTTCTATATTAAAGGTGCTTTATAAATTCCATTCAATGTTGAGCAGCTGTGCCAATGCCATTATAAATCACCATATATTTATGTATAACACATAGTCCTGGTACATGTTAAATATGGAACTATACTCTTGCAAAGCAGTTAGAAAAATATATTTCAGTGAGCAATTAGCAGGCACATAATGTTACATCCACTTCATAAACAACATGAGCTCCTGTTGATGAAGCCTGCTTTCCCAGGCTTCCTGTGAGATACCATACACTTGTAAAAGCTGTTTGCTGTGATGGGACTGACCTAACCCATTATGAAACAATCCAGTGTTTACATACTTAACAGGGAACAATGAAATGGCAACCTGGAATTAACAACAATTGCAGAAGGCAACAATATGGCTCTTTTAAAATTCGTTTTTGTGGGATGTGGGCATTGCTGCCGGTCCCTAGTTGCCCTTGAGAAGGAGATGATGAGCTGCCTTCTTGAACCGCTGCAGTCCACCTGCTGTGGGTTGACCCACAATGCTATTAGGGAGGGAATTCCAGGATTTTGATCCAGTGACAGTGAAGGAATGGCGATATATATATCCGAGTCAGGATGGTGAGTGGTTTGGAGGGGAACTTGCAGACGGTGGTTTTCCCATGTATCTGCTGCTCTTGTTCGTCTAGATAGAAGTAGTCATGGGTTTGAATGGTGCTGTCTGAGGATCTTTGGTGAATTTTTGCAGTGCATCTTGTAGATAATACACACTGCTGCTACTGAGCGTCGGTGGTGGAGGGAGTAGATGCTTATGGATGTAATGCCAATCAAGCGGGCTGCTTTGTCCTGGATGGTGTCAAGCTTCTTCAGTGTTGTTGGGGTTGCACCCATCCAGACAAGTGGGGAGTATTCCATCACACTCCTGACTTGGGCCTTTTAGATGGTGGACAGGCTTTGGGGAGTCAGGAGGTGAGTTACTCGCTGCAGTATTCCTAGGCTCTGACCTGCTCTTGTAGCCACTTGTGTTTATGTGGTGAGTCCAGTTGAGTTTCTGTCAATGGTAACCTCCAGGATGTTGATAGTGGGGGATTTAGTGATGGTAACACCATGAATGCCAAGGGGTGGTGGTTAGACTGTCTCTTATTGGTGATGGTCATAGCCTGGCATTTGTGTGGTACAAATGTTTCTTGCCACTTGTCAGCCCAAGCCTGGATATTGTCCAGATCTTGTTGCATTTGAACACGAGCTCCTTCAGTATCTGAGGAGTCGTGAACGGTGCTGAACATTGTGCAATCATCAGCGAACATCCCCATTTCTGACCTTATGGTGGAGGGAAGGTCATTGATGAAGCAGCTGAAGATGGTTGGGCCTAGGACACTACCTTGAGGAACACCTGCAAAGGTGTCCTGTAGCTGAAACGATTGACCTCCAACAACCATGACCATCTTCCCACATGTCAGGTACGACTCCAACCACCAGAGAGTTTGCTCCCTGATGTCCATTGATTCCAGTTTTCCTAAGGCTCCTTGATGCCACAATCGGTTGAATGCAGACTTGATGTCAAGACCTGTCACTGTCACCTCACCTTCAGCTCTTCTGTCCATGTTTGAACCAAGGCTGTAATGAGATCAGGAGCTGAGTGCCCCTGGCGGAACCCAAGCTATGTGTCACATTGCAGAACAGGTACTGCTTGATAACATTGTTGATGACACTTTCTATATCCAATAGTATTTGGCAATATTTCACTCTGTGTTGGTCCGACATAAATACAGACCCATGTACTGCAAATAGTTAAGCTGTACGAACAGGTATGACAAAGTTAAGGTTCCAACAGTGGCAAACAATTCCGCTTTACCTACTGAATGCTGACCTCTCCACAGATTCTATAGCTTGCCAGGATCTTGTCATCCAGTGGGCCTAACATTAGACTGGATAGCGTGACTCTTGTTGTGAATTAGATACTGAAATCAATGCCAGCATTTCCATTGACTCAGATACACTGCTAAGGGATAGCTGTTGGATACTGTGTCATCATCAATGCATCTCTACTGTAGCATGACCCTGCAAAAAAAATTCTTCCATAAATAGTTTTCCTCTAAAATGTCAAGTGTCAACTCAGTGAAACAAAATGTTAAGGTGGATTCCATCATAGGAAATGCTCTATTCTCACTGAAGTTAGAAGCAAATAATTCAGTTGGCTTTGGTCGATCAAGGACGTATTATTGATGCATGCAGATAATTATAAAGGAATGTTCTTGAGTTGGCTGAGATTCTGTCAGGCCAGCAGGTATCTTTCCTGTGAGTTAGAGAGCCAGTCTGAAGCACCATCAGCAACTGCATGTTCCTGGTATCTTCCACCATGGAGATTGATGCAAAGTACCTATTCAGTTCCTCTGCCATTTCTATGTTCCTCATTAGTACTTCTCCAGCCTTATTTTCCTGTGGTCCAATGTCCATTCTTGCCTCCCTCTTAACTTTTAGATATCTAATAAAAGTTTTGCAATTTTCTTTTATATTCTAGCTAGCTTACTCTTATATTTCATCTTCTTCCCCCTCAGTGCTTTTTTAGTTATCTTCTGCTGCTTTTTAGATTTAGAATTAGAATTAAAATTAAAGTTAGAAATAGGTTTTATTGTCACATGTGCTCAAGTACAAGGATACGGGAATATAGAGCAAAGTATACAAAGGTCGCCACTCCTGGCACCATCCTAGGTACAAAGGTACCGAAGTACAAAACGTTAGGGACAAAATAGAAAAATAAAGAAATAAGTTAAAAGTTCAGCATTACCACTCCTTCAATAACCCTGGGTTTGCAGCTGCTCCGCACTGGGCTTTCCCCATGAGGGCTGACTTTTGCAGAGTGGTGCCATGGCTTAGTTGGTTAACGCGCTTGCTTAGTGAGCAGGATGATCCTTGGTTCAAACCCAGCATTTCCTGTGCTTTACAAAAGGTGGCACGATGGCTCAGTGGTTAGCAGTACAGCCTCACAGCAGCAAGGACCTGAGTTTGATTTCACCCTCAGGTGACTGTCTGTGTGGAGTTTGTACATTCTCCCTGTATCTGCATGGGTTTCCTCTGGGTGCTCTGGTTTCCTCCCACAGTCCAAAGATGTGCAGGTTAGGTGGATTGGCCTGGCTAAATTGCCTGTAGTGTTCAGGGGTGTGTGGGTTATAGGGGGATGAGTCTGGGTGGGATGCTCCAAAGTCCAGTGTGGACTTGTTAGGCTGAAGGGCCTGTTTCCACACTGTAGGGGTTTGATTCTATGATTCTCCCCTGAGCTGGACTGAGTCCATCATCTCCAGGCTCCCCAACCACCTCAAGGAATTGCATCCCACCTCCCCCCACCCAACTACATGATACTTTTCCGTTTCTTACTCTACTACTATCTATTTCTTACAATCCTGGTACTTCTCGTTGTAGAGAATCTTCATACTTTCTTGCTCATTCGCTATGAATATCACTCCACCCTATCAATGTCAACCAGAGGCACTCAGCTGACCCTCGCTCCCTCCCTCAATGTCTGTGAAGGGAAGCTCAGCTCTGTACCTGCCTGAGATTTCCCAAATTGCAGCAAAACAAATTGTGTTAATGCCTGATCCTGTAAACTGCAGCAATATTCAATTCCACTAAACACAATTGTTCTTGTCCAAAACCAGCTCTCAGCAACCAGCTACATTTTCCAAATTAAATAGACACTGGAAACTACAGCTGGATCAGTCAAGTTTCAATACAGGCCGTATAGCAGCATCCCCCCCAGCCCCCTTCGCCCTGAGAAAATCCAGGCCTTGCCGTGTGTATTGACAAATCTTCTTATGCAGCCTCTTCTCCTGTTCCATGCTCATTTACCACATAGCTAATATGACAGCTATAGTACTCACTGAAAAATAATTACAAATCACCGTTCACAACCTCAAGATGTCCTGTAACACTTTCAAACTAATAAACTACTTCTTTAAGTGTTGTCACAATGTTTAGTTAGCTCAAAGGTACTCCACATCAGGTCAAGCGTGGTAAACTGTGGATGACGCATTGCATCCAACATCAAAGTCAGCACCAAAAGCTATTACCAAGCCTCGATACAGTGTGGAGCTGGAGGAACACAACAGGTCAGACAGCATCAGAGGAGTAGGAGAGTCGAAGTTTTGGGTCAGGACCCTTACCAAGACTTTTTTTTAAAAATGGTGTATGTTAAAACAATGCCAAAGGAAATCTAATGATCCCTTTTCTTCATTACCTTTCATATATGCCATCAGCTGGAGCTGCCAGTGCCAATGTTGGTGACTGGTACCAGAATGCAGGCCTATTCCTCACCCAAACCAACCTACCTCAGGTATCAGCTCTAACAGCGGGCCTGTTGTGATAGAGGTAGTAGCAAACAAAGAGACAAATTCTGTCCTCAGTCAAAGCCTACACATGAGTAATACCAATAAGATTATTGAATAATGATCAGGATATTGTTGATTTTCAGTTCCCCCACTCCTGGCAACATGTACAGAACCCTTTCTGCTGAGCAGCTGTCTTCAGCTTCAACAAAGCATCCAGCCTGGAATCTTCAGCTTTACATTCCTCAGTGCTAAACTGATTGCTCTCTTTATCTAGAATGGAGTATGGATTACAAACACTTTTTCACATGGTAATCATACAAGTTCATTCAATGAGTTGCGATCTACCATGGAGAAGTAATTTGCTACAGCCCGAAGCTGCACAACAGAATTCCTCACAAGATCTCTTATATGGAGAATAAGAGACAGATAAGGAGAACATATTACAAAGCTGGAAGCTCAAAGGGCTTGGAAGGTACCACAAGCCAAAAAAACAAACAGTTCACAGTCACCAGAACTCTCAGACAGTGCTAGTATCCAAAACATACTCCAACACATCCTTTGTGTCTTTTTTCCATCTAAGAGATTTCCCATGCAGATTTTGCCATTCAAATGTTGGCACTGTGTCACGTCTCCATTTTTTTTCATTAGCGCAATCTTGTTCAGTTACAAGACTTCAATCAAATGCCAGGAAGGGGGATAATGAAATGTTATAGAGTCATGCATTTCAACAGGAAAAGTGAAGCCTAGCTTTTCACCAGGAAATTTGATATCCTGTCTTTCTTCACAAAGAATTGGACAAACTCAGTCACATTCATGGCTTATTGAAAGATGAAGAGGTTGACCTTTATGTGGGTGATTGCAGATGTTTCTCTTTGCTGCTAACAGTAAAATTCATTCTCAATCTGTGCTACTGCTATCATTTTTATGTAGTGCACTAGGGTATTAATAATGTAGTCATCTTACATGTGTGATTTGCAGTAAACACAGTCTGATGCTAAATGCAGAACCTTTCCAAGTCTCCCACTGGTTACATTGTCAAGTGCAGTTTTACCATCTAGGAAGATAGTTTTTAAACCACCATCTATCTGCAGCCCAAACACTTATTTCATATCACGTTGGCTTGCCTGCAATTGATGCTACTCTGTCCAATGGCTTTTAAAAATACATTTCCATTGGTTTCACTGGCTAGTTCTGCCAGGTACATCTGTAGTTGCAAATGTTTTGATTCAGTGGTTGGAGAATCAAAGCAAATGCCCTGATGTCTGATCTGAACTTAAATATCGCAGGCTGCTAGAAAATCTGACTCCAGACCTGTGAGGCCCACACTGGTGTGTCCTTCAACTACTGAACATGATGGGCTGCTCATGGAATTTGTCAAGGTCCACTTGACGGACCATGTTGGTCACTAACAGGAAAAAAAACATTAAAATACCAAAGAAGTAGAGACTTACAGGTAGACAGATGCTAAAAAAACCATCTCACTCCCATCACCTCCTATTTTTTCAAGTAAACATAAAATTATCATATTCCTGCTGGACTATAGTCTTGCTATCTCATTAGAGAGAGATGACTGGTGGTAGTTTAATCTGAGGGTCATCATGCCTCAGTAAAATGAAGAGGGTGAGAAGGAGTGCCTATCATGATAACCTCAGCCATTGTGGGAACTGAACCCATGCTGTTGGTATCACTCTGCATTGCCAACCAGCTGTCCAGCCAGCTGAGTTATCCAACACCACCACTGCAACTAGCCCCCCCACCACCCCGACCACCCCCCCATTGATTCGGGTACAAGGAAGCCGTATGAATTGTAACCTGCACTTATGGGCTGTCTACCCTGTGAGCTGAAGAAGTGGAAACTGCAAAGCGAGCAAAGATAATAGAATCATAGAATCCCTACAGGGTGGAAACAGGCCCTTTGGCCCAACAAGTCCACACCAACCCTGAGAGCATCTCACCCAGACCCATTCCCCAATCACACCTAATCTACACATCCCTGGACACTGTGGGCAATTTAGCATGGCCAATCCACCTAGTCTCCACATTTTTGGACTGTGGGAGGAAACCGGAGCGCCCGAAGGAATCCCACGCAGACACAGGGAGAATGTGCAAACTCCACACAGACAGTCGCACGAAGGTGGAAGTGATCCCAGGTCCCTGGCGCTGTGAGGCAGTGCTAAACACTGAGCCACAGTGCCGCCCCCTTTATTAAAATAATAAAGTGATCAAGTTTAATTTTAGCGCTGGGAAAAAAAAACCATGCAGCATTCCATGGCAGTGACTCATTTTATAATCCAACTGAGTGAAAACAATCCTACAGGCGTCACTATTTCAGGCAGGCCTGGTTATTCTGGCACTATTCTGCATCCTGCTCACAACAGCTAATTTTCAGATTATTTCCAGAATGTTTTGCCACTCCAAACAATGACCGACATCAATGTGGGAATTCTGTTCTTTAGTTAAGAGTTGCAGCAAAAGCGTTATTCGTCCATTCTTCAAAGGCTCTTCCTGTAAAAAAAACATGCCAAAGATTTGAAAAGTGCTTCATTTGTTCACTGCAGTCTAAAGTCAAACTAGCCCAACATTATCCCTCTCATGGGTAAATCTATCTGATTCATATTCCTCTATTTCTCACACATGTTTAATGGATTCAGGAAATGAACTATCTTTTAAAAACACATTGAGACTTCACTGAAGAAACAATCATTCTTTGAATGATAAAACAAACAAAGCAGTCCCTCCAGCTCAATATAGGAGAATTTTATTGCACCACTGAAGGCAGTTTTTTTTTTGACTAGGCCTTTCTCCTTCAAGCTATGTCCATTTTCTCATATTCCATTAACACTCCATCCACAGCAATTGAAGTCCTCTCTTAACTTGGGCTGCATAACCAGGAGGGGCCATTGAGGTAAGCACCAACTTACTGCTCTTCCACTTTATGAGGCCATGTTTTGAGTAATTGCAACCATCAACCATGATGAACATGTGCCTAAGTATCAATGACATCAGGACCACAGCAAAAACTGGCAGGAGGCCTCAGCTGGAGACTTGTGAGGACAGACCCTGGCCCTGGTGAATTCTGTGTCATCGCAGGAAACCCAATGCAGGAGAGTCAGAGATAAATCAGAGATTTCTGATGAAGGGTTTAGGCCCGAAACGTCAAGTTTTCCTGCTCCTATGATGCTGCTTGACCTGCTGTGTTCATCCAGCCCCATGCTTGTTATCACAGGAGTGTCATTTTTGTAAAGATCTGTGTTCTTTCATACAGCACCCCTGCACCCCTCCCCAACCTACTTCCCTCGCCTCACTATTAGAAGCCATATCATCAACTACTCAGGCCCTACGCACTGAAAATACCGCATAAAAACTGAAAGAACTGTGTATGCTGTAGAAATCAGAAACAAAGAACAGAAGTTGCTGGAAAAGCTCAGCGAGTCTGGCAGCACCTGTGAAGAAAAAATCAGAGTTAACGTTTCAGGTCTGGTGACTCTTCCTCAGAACTGCGTTGCAATGTTCTCTGTTCTATGTACTGAAAATACCTCCCTAAACTTCTCACCTCCTGCCTCCTACTTATAGACATTCCTTAAAACTAGCTCTTTGACCAAAGCGTTCAGATTCACTGAGTCTTCCTTTGGTGCTGTGTCAACTTTTGTCTCTTCGCAATTTTTTAAAGTGCATTTAGACATTGTACTGCATTAAAAGTACGGTATAAATTCAATTCATTGTTGTTGTTCATCTTCATTGCTTGATCAATAATACATGTATTCCTACCTTTAGCTTGAATATCTTCTTCCTCTTGCTTGATCATAACCGTTTGTTCAACTATTTTGACATGCCAATCTCTTGACCAAAAGCTGAGTGATCATCTATCTTACCCAGCTTCAGTTCTGCCAACCACAAATGTCAATAGTGTAGAGATAAAACAAATAATTACCAAAAGCATCTGACGTTACACTTTTATACATAACATTTAGATTGCTGTCGTCAAACTATCGCAGAATGAGAGTAATGTGAAACTGAGGTATTGTATCTGAATGACAAAAGCTCATACCTGCAGAACAGCAGGATCTGATAGATCAGCACATGGAAGTGCCCAGGGACTGATCAATGCATTTACAAAAAGGCAGCTTGATTTACAGCTTGACATCCAGTGCTCCATGTTACTGGGACAATGCAGGAGGCCGTGCACCCACATAAGGAAAAATATTGATGAATTCTGGTTCCAGTCCTGAGTCTAGTGACTGCTCCCAGAGTTATATTTTTACTGTTTTAAATTTGGTGCATTTGTTTCGTGAGGATTAAGCCAACAAAGCTGCATAATGAAACAAAGGGTTTCCATTTAAATCGTGCTGTTCACAATCTCAGGATGTCCCAAAGCACTTTACAGCTATTTAATAATGGAATGTACAGGCTCGGTCATAATTATTATTTCAAGGCTGAGATAGACAAATTTTTAATCAGGGATTATGGGAAAAGGCAGCAAATGCATTTGAGGATTATCAGATCAACCATGATCTCTTTGAATGGTGGGACAGGCTTGATGGGCTGAATGGTCTATTTCTGCTCCTACTTTTTATTGTCTTAATGCAGTTACTGTGTTAATGTAGAAAATGCAGCATACAATATAAAATGGGGCAGCACGGTGACTCACAGCGCCAGGGGCTCAGGTTCGATTCTGCCCTAGGGCAACTGTTTGTGTGGAGTTTGCACATTCTCCCCGTGTCTGCGTGGGTTTCCTCCGGGTGCTCCAGTTTCCTCCCACAGTCCAAAGATGTGCAGGCTAGGTGAATTGGCCATGGGAAATTGCCCATAATGTTCAGGGATGTGTAGATTAGGTGGGTTATACGGGATGGATCTGGATGGGATGCTCCGAGAGTCAGTATGGATTTATTGGGCCGAAGGGCCAGTTTCCACACTGTAGGGATTCTATGAACTTGCATATGACAATATTTTAAAAAGGGTAATGTTATAATGACTGGATGATCTGTATTAGCAGTCTTCGTTGAGTGATGATATTTTTGTCAGTATAACCGGGGAGACTGTTCTCTGCTGTTTCATTATGTTCACCTACGAGATGAAGCATCAGTTTAATATCCCATCTGAAAGAAGGCAGTGAAGCACTGCCTCAGACACAGGGCTGATCAGAGGGTGACACAGAGTTATAGAATCATAGAGGTTTACAGCATGGAACCAGGCTCTTTGGCCCAACGTGTCCATGCTGCCCAGTTTTCGCAATTAATCTAGTCCCATTTGGCAGTGTTTGGTCTGTATCCCTCCATACCTATCCCATCTATTTACCTGTCCAAATGGTTCTGAAATGACAAAGTTGTACTCACCTCCAGCACTACCCCTGGTAGCCCATTACAAACACTCACCACCCTCTGTGTGAAAAACTGTCCGTCTGGACCCTTTTGTATCTCTCCCCTCTCACCTTAAACTTATGTCATCTCATTTTAGACTCCCCTACCATGGGGAAAGGCTGTTGTCTAGCTACCTTATCTGTGTCTCTCATGATTTTATAGACCTCCATAAGGTCACCCCTCAGTCTCCTTCACATCGGGGGAAAAGGTCCCTGCCTATCGAACCTTTCCGAACAACTCAAACCTTCCAGTCCAGATAGCATCCTAGTGAAAGTTTTCTGCACTCTTTCTAGTTTAATAACATTGTTTCTATATTCGGACCTCAGCAATGTCTTGTACAGCTGCAACATGTAATGGATACATGTAAACAAAGGACAAAAACAAAAGCTGACCAGCACTAAAAGCATAGGCTACCAAATATTCCCAGAAATAGGACTCTTCATGGGAACAAAAGTACATACACTTAAAGTGCAGCGGGACAGGAACTTAAACTGTGCAGTCCAAACCAGATACAGTAATGCTTTTTGAAAGTAGGTATGCATTAATATTTCAACAGTGATAACAAGGAATGACTCAATTTTAAATAACATACTTGTGTATTATTAAGTTACTTCAGCTAACTAGCAAACAAATGCACACATCCACATCTAAGAATTATAGCATAGAATCAGGTTAAAGAAGGGAGTCTTTCCATCCATGGTGCGAGCTGAAAGAATTACCCACTTCAGGTTTTTTTTTCCCTTTACTCTTCAAGTACGTGCCCAGTTGCCTTATGTTCTTAACAAACCTAATTTTCACACAAATCATCTGTGTGAGAAAGTTCTCGTCTTCAGCCTCTCTAATTTCTTTGCCTATAGTTTCAATTGATGGCCTCTGTTTGCCAACCCTGTTTGCCAACTGAAAAATACTACAGAACCGCGGATGCTGAAAATCAGACACAAAATCAGGAATTATTGGAAAGGCTCAGCAGTTCTGGCAGCATCTGTGGAGAGAAAGTAAATCTAGCGTTTCGGGTCCAATGTCCCTTCTTTAGAACATCTTGCCACTTCCTAACTGCTTGCTTGATCGAAATCTCTCCAAATGTTGAATTGGGTCCCTGTTTAGCCTTCTATACTTTGTTAAAAGCACAGGAATTATTTCCAAAGATGCTCTTTCACTTCAGAAAGGTCAATCTTCAATACTTTATTTGATTTATTTTTCAACATCTAAGTTTCCTTTGTGATTCTGACTTCAGATTAAAAGCATTTTCATTCCTATAGCCTTGAAGTTGCAACATACAGCCAACAACCCACAAATCATTAATTCAAATCCTCACCTAAGTTGTGAATTTGAATTCAATAAACGTGGCGATGTGGACAAATGTTCAAAAAGTTGCCAATCTGTTAAAGAAATGCTACTGCCTCACTCATTTCTTTCAGGGCTGCAAAACAGCTTTCACAACTGAAAAGTCATACTGTTCTTCCCAGGCCTTGCTAACCTGCCTGGCCCACATGCACTTCTAGCCGTACAACACGTAATTGGATTTTAATGAAATGACCGATCAACCTCTGCACAATATGTTAATAGAAAAAATATGGCTCCAATGAAGCCAAATAAATACTTTGGATTATTTTTTAATTTTCACCAGTTCTTTCAGCCAACTACTAAATGTGCTGTCCAGTGTGTTTCAAATGCACACTGACATGAAGGGTCAACTAGCAAACAATAGTCTGTGTTCAATTATTTCATTTTAGTTGACGCTATTGTTGCAGTTTGCCTTTGGGCTTTCTAAAGGGAAGTAATATTGCCCAGGGGTCCTAGTCCTGACTGCGATGCTTTGACTCATAATGGAAAGATGGCCAACACATTGACATAGTTATTTTTATTCATACACAGGATGACAGCATCGCTGGCTCGGCCAGCATTTGTTGCCCATCCCTAATTATCCAGAAGGCAGTTAAAAGTCAACCACGGTCCTGTGTAGGCCAGAACAGCCAAGGATGGCCATTTACTTCCCTAAAGGATATTAGTGAGCCAGATGGGTTTTCCAGACAACGGATTCATGGTCATTATCAGACTCTTGATCCCAGATTTTTCTGAATGCAAATTCCACCATCTGCCATGGTGGGATTTGAACCCCAGTCCCCAGAGCATTACCTGGGTGTCTGGATTAACAGCTCAGCAATAATACCACGAGGCCATACGATGCAGTCCCTGAATGAATAGGTTTTCCACAGAGGCGAGGTGCTAGAGAGCTTTTGGCATCTTTTTAAAAGTAGCCCAGTATAAAGCAGGAGCAGACGGGAGTGAAAGGAGCGGATCAGTAAAAGGGACAAAGAGGCTTCTGTGGGGTCTCAAACTGGAGGAAAGATAACAGCCGAGTGGTGTTATCAGTGGATCATTAACCCAGAGTCCCAGTTTCAAATCCTGCCATGTTTGATGGTGGATTTTGAATTCAATTTTTTAAAAATCTGTAATCAAGAGTCTAATGATACACAGAGAAGCCATTGTCAGAAAAGTCTCCCTGCATCACTAACATCTTTCACCGAACGAAATTTGTTGACCTTGTCCAGGTAATATGTGACTCCAGACTCGCAGTAACATGGTTAGCTCTAAGCTGCCCTACAGTTCAAGGGGCAATTAATGCTGACTAGGCAGTGACAGCCACATCCCCAGAGCAATTTTTTTTAAGTAACATAACTATCAATGGCCTCAGCTTGTGAGATTATGGTTAAAAAGTGAATGCTGATTCACATTGCCTAGAAAGTCTTAGAGTAAGAATTACCATTGAGATGTCAATTTAGGGTTATGGCCCTTATTATTGTTTCCATTTACCTTTTACTTTTTGAGCTCCTCTTTGCTGCCTTAGTATTGCTGCATATAAGCGATGGAAAGACAATCTCGCTGCTTAAAATTGTTGAGGAATAAATGAGAGGAGGTGCATTGGATGATGTCTTTCCATCACTAACACTTAAAAAGTCCAACCTTACTAGTTACAAGCATGCTCAGAATGAGTGATTGCTTCGAGTGCAGAAAATACAGGACGTTTACCAGTTTTAAAATCTCCCCACCCCTGGCCTCATCCCATGTCCAAGCCTCCCTCTCATCCCCACCTCCTTGACCTGACATTATCTGTCCATTTCCTTCCCCACATATCTGCACCACCCTTCCCACTGACCAATCCCCATTACCCCTACCTGCATCCAAACATCGCCAGCTCACCTAGCTTCCCCTAGCCCCACCCCTCTTTCATCTATTTATTTCCCAGTTCCTTTTCCCCTCCCCAGTTCTGATAAAGGGTCCAGGCCTAAAACATCGACTCTCCTGCTCCTCTGATTCTGCCTGACCTGCTCTGTTCCTCCAGCTCCACACTGTATTGAAATACAGGATGTATTTCACTAATAGGGGAGGCAATGGCCTGGTGGTATTATCGTTGGACTATCAATCCAGAGACCCAGATATTGTTCTGGGGACCTAGGTTTGATTCCAGCCATGGCAGATGGTGGAATTTGAATTCAATAAAAAATATCTGGAATTAAAAACCTAATGATAACTGTGAATCCATTGTTGATTGTCGGAAAAACCCATCTGGTTCACTAATGCCCTTTAGGGAAGGAAACTGAAATCCTTACCCAGTCTGGCCTACATGTGACTCCAGGCCCACAGCAATGTGGTTGACTCTTAATTGCCCTCTAGGTCAATTAGGGATGGGCAATAAATGCTGCCTAGCCAGCGACGCCATCATGTATAAAGGGAAAAATATGTGGCAATGGAAGATTCCTGGTTGCCCTCCACCTTCTCTTGTGCACTTATGCAGACGGAAACCACTTGGAAGTAGGCAGGAATAAGCTCATAAGCCTCTAGGAGAGGAGGACAAAATGAGGACAAACCAGAAACAGGTTGGCCCGATAGCTCAGTAATTTGCACTGCTGCCTCACAGTGCCAGGGATCCAGGTTCAATTCCACTCATGAGCAAGTGTCTGTGTGGGTTTCCATGCACAGTCCAAAGGTTGCAGGTTAGATGGATTGGCCATGTAAAATTGCCCATTGTCTCCAGTGATGTGTAGATTAGCCATGGGAAGTATAGGGTTACAGGGATAGAGTAGGGCATGGTGAACCTGGGTGGGATGCTCTTTGGAGAATTGGTGTGGACTTGTTGGGCTGTAGGGATTCTACAGACTCTACAAATATGCTGTGATTGAGGTTTTTAATTAAGTAAAATATAAAACCAGCTTTTTACAATTAAAACCTTAAAATAAGAATGTCAGTTTTAAAGGAAGCGAGCATAGCGCTTGAGAGTTTTGAACTGCTAGCTGGAAAAACAGCATATGGCTAAGTTGCTTGATCTAACTCAATCCAGTTCCCACTCTTTGACCCCGGGGAAACCTTCACCCTATCAGTGTGAAGCTGAACCCTGAACCCAGAGGTTAAAGGAGACGGTTGTGCCATAAAAAGGCACTTAGCCCCCATTAGTCCTTCCTAACAGAGAGGTCATAAATATCCTCGACACACAAATCAAAGTGAGGGCCCTTGTTTCCCTCTGATCGGTTTGTGTGATTTTTTTTTGTCCTGGCTGTTGAATTCAAGCGACAATAGCAATCCCAGTGATTGTGTAATTTTTTGGGACAGTGATTATTTGTTGAATAGTAGTGAACAATGATACACCAGTGTAAATGCAGTGTAGTGGAAGCCCTGTTCTCCTTAGTCCAAAACTGAGAAATAGTTACCCACAACCCTGGGAATGAGATTATTTATAAAATCAGATTGGCCTACAAGGTGCACTTTGGTAGTACCCTGTCTGCTCCACCTGTCAGAGTGTACAGTAGGCCAAAGAAAAAGTCTTCTGGAGTAGGAGATCTATTCTGCCTGCAGTACAATTCGAGTAGAGTTTTGGGTCTTCCCTCAGTCTACTGCGACACAGCCGACATATTTAAGAAAGTGCAGCAAAATTCAAGGCCCTCAGCAAAAGTGGTGAATTTCTAGTGGTCAGGTCCCATCCTAATTCACACACTCACCCCTCTCCAAAACCAACCTTAGATAAAAGTAAAACGCCCTCGCCTCCCTAGCTCCAGGAATTTTGCACTCAGGTTGTGGGTATTGGGTTCCAGATCCAATTCTCAGGAGATGCCTTACACTTATTTTCTAACTATGCAAAAGTGTCTGTGACACTTTGGCCAGTGTTCACCATTCATCAAGATGTAAGTACATTCTCTCCATGGTTACTTAATCCTTTGAACTACTCCCACTTTACAAGTCAAAATTGCATCTGTTCCTCATGGGCTTTGTCCTAACAATTTAGGAAGTTGAATCAGTGGAGCATAAAGAAACCTGAATGTGAGATGATACCGACCTTTCACCTCTAGAGGAATGGGTGCCTCTTCCCTCTGTCAGTCAAGGTGCAGCATCGTGAGAGATGAGTTCTGATTTAGTGCCTGTCCACTTCTTTGAACATGTTGCCACAGCAACAAAAAGCTTCCTGCCCGACATTTGGTGAAACAGACATTCCTATGCACAAGCAGCAACTAGTCAAAGGCAGCAAGAGAAAAGCTTTTCTCCAATGAGATAAATGTGCTGCAACATAAGGCCAGCCTAGGTTGAGTTGCGGCATATATGTTTTGGCTGTGGTTCAGTTGGCAGTGCTGTTGTCTGAATATCAGATGATTGTGAGGTATAAACATGCACCAGAGAGTTGAACACATCCTAACACTCCAGAGTATTACCAACTAATAATCGGACAAGTCCTTAGACTCAACAGAGAGAGGTCAGATTGGTTGCGTGAACTATCCCAACTATAGGCTAATAGTGGTTGGTAACCAGAGATGCATTATGCTGACAGAACTGGTACTTGAATGTACAACATGGTCAGCAGTGGATTCAAAATCCATTTAATGCCATGCAGCATCCACCTATTAAACTGAGGGCCTCCTAAGTTCTCAGGTAGATGAGACAGATTTCATGGTCCTACTTGAGAGACGACCAGTGGAGTTTTTCCCAATCTGCAAAGTCTTGCAGAGGTGATGTGGGTCTTGCCACTTCCCAGACATCTAGCAACAGACCTGCACTGCCTCTTCTCAGGAAGGCCCAGTGAACCAAACACCATCAGCAGTGAGGTGCCTTGTAATCTCTTTCAACATAGAGGCATCCGAAGTCCAGTTGGGCAGAATCCTGAGACAGGCTTCATCAAGGCCTCCTCTCAACTGCTCCTGTTTGTGCATCTACTGTATGCCTGACCCAATAGGTGCACTTTGCTACTACATTCCTGGAAGGCCCCAAAGAGCTTGACAACCAATGAACATAGAACATAGAACATTACAGCGCAGTACAGGCCCTTCAGCCCTCGATGTTGCGCCAACCTGTGAAACCAATCTGAAGCCCATCTAACCTACTCTATTCCATTATCATCCATATGTTTATCCAACGACCATTTAAATGCCCTTAAAGTTGACGAGTCTAGTACTGCTGCAGGCAGGGCATTCCACGCCCTTACTACTCCCTGAATAAAGAACCTACCTCTGACATCTGTCCTATATCTATCACCCCTCAATTTAAAGCTACGTCCCCTCGTGCTTGCCGTCACCATCCGAGGAAAAAGGCCCTCACTGTCCACCCTATCTAATCCTCTGATCATCTTGTATGTCTCTATTAAGTCACCTCTTAACCTTCTTCTCTCTAACGAAAACAGCCTCAAGTCCCTCAGTCTTTACTCATAAGACCTTCCCTCCATACCAGGCAACATCCTGGTAAATCTCCTTTGCACCCTTTCCAATGTTTCCACATCCTTCCTATAATGCGGTGACCAGAACAGTACACAATACTCCAAGTGCGGCCGCACCAGAGTTTTGTACAGCTGCAACATGACCTCACGGTTCTAAAACTCAATCCCTCTACCAAAAAAACCTAACACACCGTACGCCTTCTTAGCAACCCTATCAACCTGGGTGGAAACTTTCAGGGACCTACGCACATGGACACCAAGGTCTCTCTGCTCGCCCACACTACCAAGAATCTTACCATTAGCCCTGTACTCTGTATTCCTGTTACTCCTTCCAAAGTGAATCACCTCACACTTTTCCACATTCAACTCCATTTGCCACATCTCAGCCCAGCTCTGCAGCTTGTCTACGTCCCTCTGTAACCTGTAACATTCTTCCGCACTATCCACAACTCCACCGACTTTAGTGTCATCCGCAAATTTACTAACCCATCCTTCTACGCCCTCGTCCAGGTCATTTATAAAAATGACGAACAGCAGTGGCCCCAAAACAGATCCTTGTGGTACACCACTAGTAACGGAACTCCAGGATGAACATTTCCCATCAACCACCACCCTCTGTCTTCTTCCAGCTAGCCAATTTCTGATCCAATGAAACTCTTTTAAGGGGTAACCATTGTTAAGTAGACAAATACAATTTACACAAAGGAAGATCACTACAGGCAGCAGAGAGATGAACGAATACATGACCTGTTTTTGGTGCTGTTGATTCGAAGAAGGACTGTTGGCCAAGTCACCAGGAAATGTCCCAGAACTTCTAAAACAGGAAATTATATCTTATTCTATTGCTCAGAATTAACGTCTTTCATCTCTTTGTTTAATGTTGAGACCAGCCTGTGACCACTTCATAAGCCTCAACAGATATTACGTTAGGCCCCTTTGCATTTGCTTTGTTAGAAGTTTTATTTTCATTTATCGTGGGGCAACAGCTTGTGGGATATAATGCAGCCTATTGTAGTGGGGATTGCAGAAACTGGGCCCACAGGAGTGGCACCAGTTGCCCAGGAGCAGGAAAATCTCCCTCAATTTGGCCCAAGAGCAGAAGGAATAGACATAGGATTCCTGGCCATCAGGAGTGGGAGATCAACTTAATGCCTAAATGAGCCAATGGATAACCAATATCCCTGGGCCCATTGCAATTTAGTGGTACTTCAGGGATTTTATAGAAGATGCAAGGCTTTCCCACACCCTCAGAAGGACCCAATTGCCAGTGGGTGGTCTCCTGTGAAAGGGCCCCTCTTTGTTAAGTCTTCTATGTCGGACCAGGGCGCCGTCCATTGGGAAGGGAGGAGACCACTGAAAGTCAGTCCTCCACCTTCACCTCCGATCTCCACTGGCTCAGTTCCTTGACCCCCTGTCCCACAACATCCATCTCACCCTCATTCACCTCTGGTCTGGAGTCCCATCCCATTGCTGGCCACATGGTGGGTACGACACCACCAGCAGCTACTGCTCCCCGAGCCTCTGATTGGTCAATTGTTCTTGGCCGACAGGGTTCCTTTTGCTGAAGACCTCAATCTTGTCATGTCCACACTAAAGCAACTGAAGGCTCCCCCTTGCTCCTCCAAGTGGTGGCAAGATTCCTTTGCTCTGCTACCAGCCCGCAGATCCAGCCCAATGTTCCCCTGCACTTGGATCAATCCACCCTAAATTTTTCACTCCCTCATTGATTTGTTCTTTACTTCTTTCTGACCTACCTTTCCTTTCAATACAACACAACACATTACAAGACAGAGATAACAAGGTGTGGGGCTGGATGAACACAGCAGGCCAAGCAGCATCATAGGAGCAGGAAAGCTTGACGTTTCGGGCCTAGACCCTTCATCAGATTTTCTGATGAAGGGT